>JBBBVU010000012.1:17929329-17947695 GCA_037177055.1 Atherinosoma microstoma | reverse complement strand
CAGTGCCCTCACCACTAGAGGTAACATGAGGCGGTGTCTGCAACCCATAGAAGTTGCTCAGGTAGTGCAGCTCATCCGAGATGGCACATCAATGCACGCTGTGGCAAGTAGGTTTGCTGTGTCTCCCAGTACAGTGTTAAGAGCATGCAGGAGACACCAGGAGACTGGCCAGTATACCAGGAAACGTGAAGGGGGCTGTAGGAGAACAAAAAACCCAACAGCAGGACCACTATCAGCTCCTTTGTGCAAGGAGGAACAGGAGGAGCACTGCCAGAGCCCTACAAAGTAACTTCCAGCAGGCCATTAATGTGCAAGTTTCTGCTTAAACTCAGAAACAGACTCCATGAGGGCGGTAGGAGGGCCCCACATCCACAAGTGGGGCCTATGCTCACAGCCCAACACTGCCTGATTTGCATTTACCAAGGAACACCAGGATTGGCAGATTGGCCATTGGTGCCATGTGCTCTTCATGGATAAGAACAGGTTCACATTGAGCACGTGACAGATGTGAGAGTCTGGAGACGCTGTGGAGAACGTTCTCCTGCCTGCAACATCCTCCAGCATGACTGGTTTGGCAGTGGGTCAGTAATGGTCTGGGGAGGCTTATCCTTGGAGGGCCGCATAAACCTCCATGTGCTACCCAGAGGTACTCTGGCTGCCATTAGGTACCAGGATAAGATCTTCAGACCCATTGTCAAACCATATGCTTCTGCAGTGGGACCTGGGTTCCTTCTGATGCAGGACAATGCTCAGCCTCATGAGGCTGGATCCAGGTCTGGGAGGAGATTCCTCAGTAGAGCAACAGTCATCTTATTAGTAGCATGCCCAGACGTTTTAGGGAGTGCATACAAGCATGTACAGGACATACACACTACCTCATTTTGAATGGTCTTAAGGAATTTCCACAAAAGTTGAATCAGCCTGTGATCGGATCTATCCACTTTTATTTTGGGTATGATTCTGAATCCAGACTTCCATGGGATAATAATTTCGATTTCCATCTCATGTTATTTTGTTCTCAACACATTCCACAATGTAATGAATAAAGATTTTCAACTGGAATATTTCATTCCTAAGATGTGTTGTTTAAGTGTTCCCTTTATTTTATTTGAGCAGTGTGAATATTCAAACCTGCAGCAAACAAAAAGGCTGCAAATCCTCACAAATAGTTCGAATCAGTAAATACTTATCAAGTTGTTAAAAAAAACAATTAGAACAGTTTTTAAATAATTTCCTTTTAATCAAATATTCAACTAATCATTTCAGCATATACAGTGAAATAATAAGCAGAACCGAGTCAATTTTCATGTTTTTTTTGTTTTTTTTACTCAATGATGTAAATGGCCATTTAAAATTACACCAAAACAAACATGAGGCTCATCTTTGACAGCTATACCATTACCACAGACTATCATTGACATGTTTATAGGTCACTTTAGACTAGGCATCAGTTTAGCCTCTCCAGTTAAAAAAAACAAAAAATCTAAAATGAGTGGATCTGGCTACAGTGTGGTGTGGGCTTCTAAAATGACCATTTTTCAGTTTTGGCTTCCACTGATTTGACCAAGCCCTTCCCTAAGATCTGGAAGTCCTCTAGTATCGCCTCAACATTAGGAATGGTTTTTGCTTCATCTCCAGTCACCTCCACCTTCCGGGCCGACATCTGCGACGTCTGATGAAAAGAAATGTTAAAAACATCAGGTAGGTGTGATGAGGGTTGATGTGTGAGGGATGACATTAAATAAAATCATGATACAAAGATCATCACAAAGAAATACTGTATGCAGGCAGTCCAAAATATTTTCATTAATATTGATACTACTAAATGGAAAATATGGAGTAACTGTGTCTTTACCTTAAAGGGTGCAGGAACAAAAGCCTTTGGTTTCCATAAAACTGAGATCACAGTTCCACCAAACGGATCACAGAAGAAGAGGGCCAGGTCTCCAAACGCTTCCTGCAAATAAAATCTATTTGACTTGGGTATACCAGTGAAATAAACATGTTATCATTAAAAACCCCTCTACATTAAGTTTGCATCCTTTCCCAAGTTGTTATATATCGCTGTTTAGTCTTGTATTCACCTCAGACTGACTATCTTCACCCATTTGCTTGCAAGATTTGGATTTTTTGATTTTATTGCAAAGAATGAGCAATGCATGCAGAAAAAGACTGGATTAAAAGGAAAGAAACAGAACTCCTATATTTTAACTAGATTTTTAAATCACAAATCAAGACCTTAGCCATCAACCATGTGCACAGAAGTGTGAACAATGTTGACAAGTATGTTTAATTAGATATTTCTCCTGTCTGTTATGTATATTCCTTAAATTAGGAAGCTGCTGGACATAGCATCAAATATACTTCTGTTTTCAACAACTCCACCAAAACTTAAAGGACTCCATCCACTGTTTATAAAAAAGGAACTGTTCACATCACACCATCTTTTCAACATGAAGTGCATGTGTACCAACAAGACCTACTCTTAGCTGTGCCAGATAGAGGGACACAGGGTTGTAGTTGATGACTGGTAGGGCCCCTCCAGATTGGGGCACACTGTCCGTCAGGACACCCCTGCTGAAGGTGACAGAAGGGGGATCAACCGCCTGGCTGAGCAGCGGAACTTGCTTTGGGTTCAGCTGAATCAAAACATCGTAGACATCCAACGGGGGATGCATGACCACCTACACAAAGAAAGAGACGTTTGTATTAAAATACTGACATTAATTAATTTTTTTTGTCCCGCTTAGTCCAATTCAGGGTCGCAGGTGGGTTGGAGCCTATCCCAGCAATTATCAGGTGAGAGGCAGGGTACACCCTGTAAACCCCCTGTGGCTCAAATTCCGCCCGGGGCTCGAACCAGCGACCTTCTTGCTGTGAAGTTGCACCCCCGTGCAGCCCAGGGTGGTGACATACCAAAATATACCATATCATATTCACTCAGAAAGTACATCTATTAACAGTCTAGTGGCCAGTGTATTAGTCTTTTTTACCCACCCTGACATCTTGTATTTGGTTGCCATCCATCAGCTGATGCTCCAGTACCTTCAGACTCTCTGCAGCCACCATCATCACACGCTGCAGCATCTGAAAACACATGAAAATCTGGTTTGAGATATTGAAGCATTTTCATCCAATGTGTCTTTAATATATAGATCAACACTTCACTGACTTATTTGTCATCAATGAAATATCAGTGTCAGAAAATACATTGTACAGCATGATAAACTGCAGACACAAAATAACAGTGCAACAACTAAGAATATTACCAAGTACTGTTGGATGCATTCATTTCAGCTTACAGGAAGAGCTGAAAAACATCACCAGCAGTATAATGTCATCTGACTCTGTGTGATTTAAGGAGGTAGCTAGGATTAACTGGAATCTGTCAATTAATCTTTGTGCCTCAATCTCATTTCTTTCATTACTCAGATACAAATAAAAAAAATATTATGTTGATGGCTGCTAAATAATGGAAACGTCTTACAAATCTGTCATTGAAAATGTAAAATCACCCCGTTAAGTAAAACTATAAAAAAGTAATAGTAATATCACAGTGATAGCATTTAGTAGTTACTTCATTCTAATTGAAATATTCTCAAAAAATCAATTTATTTCCATGTTTTTGAATAATAAATACAGCCTTCCCTTTGCACAAGTGTTTTGACCGTAATCATACAGATTAACAAATCTTTTCTTATTCATGGAACAAATATAAATCACATTCAATCCGATGTAAAAAATATTCCAGTTTCAGTGATAACACATTTAAAACTAATTTGTGAACAAGAAAGTCAAACAACTTTTTTCCTATCTCTATCTGCTCCCCAGTGGCTGCTCCAAGGAATTGCAGACGCAACTACAAATCGTTGTTGTTTAACATGTTTAAGATTAAATTCAATGAAGGTGGACATGTAAATCCAGGGGGAAATGGATGTTCAATCTTAGCAAACAAAAAACAAAGCAAACAAAATATCTTAATATTTCTGTATTTCATAAACATGTTGTACTTAAGACAAAAAAGATTTGAGAACTTATATATTTTTTATTTTTTCCACTTACCTATTCTAAATCCAAGAAAAAACATCAAACAAACTAAGGTTGCGGACATACGATATCATGGAAATTTGGTTGATGAAATTTGGAGAAAAATCGAACCAAAACCAAAAAAAACAACTAGCAAACAGCATGTTTTGCATTGTAAAAAAAAAAAAAAAAAGTGGAAAAAAACAACAGCTTCTTTCACAATCAAGGAAATCATGTTAAATCAACTATATTTAGTATTAAAAGTTCCGATTTTGAAGACTGATAAAGGGCGTAGCATCAGAACTACAGCACCAGTGAAAGGTTTTTCACTGGATATGGCGTGTGTTAAATGAAACTCAGGGTGATGTCTCTTGTCATGACGTCACAGAGCACAAAGATCCCGCTCTTTGCCAGTGTTATAAAGGAGGATGCTGGGAGAGAGTCACCGTAAAACTCCAGCTTGTTTGGAGACTGAGGTAGGCTAGCACAGGAAACTTATCTGGGTCAGCTACGCACCATGGGAGGCTGGTGTGCGTTTCTCTTTTATACAATACTATCTGCCGGTGGACTTTTTTATAGCTACGGTCACATCCAAACAGAGGAATACCAATCAAAATATTTAACTTATTTCACTTCGACAAAGGACAGCAATGAAAAGCAACTGGTGAGCTAGACCTAACGGTCTCCAGCAGCAAAGCTATCAGACAGTTATTAGCTTGTTAATAGAATTACTGATAAATATTTTTCACATGATGCTAAATGCTTTACAATTTTGTTTATAATTTGAAGTTGTAGCATTTAAATTTTTCTTTCATGGATATACATACAATCCTTTTCAGATCAATAATTTACACCAGGTTTTGGAAAGACTTCAGAACAGCCAATTTCCAGCTCTTAGAAAAAAGCATGGCTATCTGCCTGTGGTAAGTATGCAACAACTAAGATTCTCTGGAATAACCTTAATGGTCTAAAACTGATCTAGTTAATCAGTTAAGAGCAACATATTCAGGTTTTAGGTATTCATTTAAAAAAAAAAAAAAACATAAATCATGAATGAACATAATTTTGTATCCTTTCAGTGTGATCCAGGAGAACAGTGTGCACTGAGAAAAGGCTCCCGGATTGGAAAACTATGTGACTGCTCTCTGCCGAGGACATGCAACTCTTTTCTACACCGCTGTTTATAACAATATTCTTTAAAGCTTTTAATGTATTCAATATATTTCATAACTTAACGAGTTTCCCAGTTTGTATCTATATTGTTTATTGATCAAATATATAGTATTTAAGAAGTGAGTGATAATCTAATAAATGTGCTGCTGTGTATGTTGGTGTATTTGTGTTTGTGTCCACCGACCTGTATGCTTGGTGCTTTTTTGGTCCACATCGACAGATTTTTGTCTTTAGGCGTTGCTACAAACATGACGGGCAGAGACTCTCTGGAGGCCATGAAGCCATTCTTGATCTCTGTGTAGTCTGCAGCTGCACGTGAGAGAGGTGAACAACAATTCAGCTAGGAAAAGAAACAGTAATGCAAATGGGAAGGATGTTAAAGTATGTTGGGTGTGTAAATAAAAAGAGGTCAAGAGGGATTCATTTGTGTCATTACGGAGGGAGAAGGGGCGTGTGTGAGAGCACTTGCCTGTGAGCTGGTTGTTGAGGTTGACTACCAGCGGGTTGTTCCTCCAGTCAAAGGAAGAGAGCAGATGAAGGAAACGCAGGAAGCCCACCTGAGGAGAACTGAGGAATACGGAGAAATTCATTCACATGACCTACTGGGCAAAACAGAGGACTGGGGAAAGTGTGGCTCCCACAAATGAGCTGGATGTTTTTAAAAGCAAAAACGGGAGTTAACCTTGGAGGAATGAAGGGCGCAGGATGCAGGAAAAGCGCAGCCACCAGCAGATCTGCTATGTCCTCTGTAATGTCATCGCTGAAGAGCTGAGCCGCCAGCCAGCGCTTAGCCAGGCGACACACTGCTCCAAAACATGGGTGCTGCTGCTGGAGTCTAAAAAAAAAAAAACAAGATGAAAGGTTTAAGGTCGAGCAGAAATGTGAGCAAACACTGCAAGCTAAATAGTGAGAGAAAGGGGGGAAAAAAGAAACCACACAAAACAGGAAAGACACAAACAATAGGGTCAAAGATGAAGAAAAGTCAAACAGAAGGAGGCAATAATAAATACACAAATCATAAAAGTATTTGGTGGCTGAAAAATCTAATTGGAACACCATGATTTTCCTTTCTTATACAGAGGTCACTTTTTAATTTACCCATGTAATGTGCTGGTAAGTAATGGCTTGTGAATGGTGGCCATCTCCAGAGCCTGAGCCTCCTCGTTGTCCCTCATAACCAAGAGTCCCTCAGCATTCACACTCTCCCTCAGGACCTGAGGCTCACGATGATACGCCACCTGGATTCGAAACACCAAGCCATCCTGAAAGCACAGGGAATTCCACACAAAGTGCTTAATTACCAAAATCTCATATGAACTAAGCATTACCATATGAATGCCCTAAAAACGTTGATAAAAATGGCATAAGGTTGAGAAGATTCTAAAGCATCCCTTTGTATCCCAATATTTCCTGACAGTAGCTGGGAACCATCTACAGTTTGTGCTTTTTCACTTGCTTATGCATCTCTCATTTCCCTTTTATCTTTTGCCAGTCCTCTCACTAAGTCCACAATTGCTTGAAGTTTCTTACCCATTCAGTACTTGCTCTCAGGGGAAAAGGGTTGGTTTGTACTTCTCAATGTGTTTCCCTGACCTTACTATATCAATTTAGTTTACATGAAAGGATGAACAAACAGTATGAAATACAATAAATACTAGTCGCCTGGAAATACCATAAGTTTGTGTGACAAACAGACGAGTTTAAAAATGTACCTTCCAGACATCCAAGTACATGGGACTGGGCCTGCATGTATAATTATGCTGCTTCTTGAGTAACTCTGCCAGCCGAATGTGGAAAGCAGCTCGGATATGGTGGATTGCCAGGCGGTCATGAGGCCACTTTCCACTCCCCTCCATATGACAGATCACTGCAAGCACAAAGTTAGCAATGCATTGGGATATGAGTTTGTAAAGCTCAGAATTTTACAGTAAAAGTCACAACAAGACTATTAGTGACAGCCAAGAGATTAAAAGACAATAAACTAATTAGTTGAATTTCAGTAAGACTGAAAATTGACAACAGCCATGATAGAAACAACTGATATAGTTAATGTAGTTTCCAATAGTAAAAACAAACAGTAAACAAAATCTTCAAGCTGCTGGTGGATGAAGTACCAACCTGTGATAGGAGTGACATAAGCTGGACATGGTTTGCCTTCTTTTGGCACCAGTGATCTGGTAGTTTTTTCTCGGTCAAAGAAGGAATAGTCCAGCATCAGTGGTCGAGGGGGAAAGACCTGGAAGGCACAGCACAAATGTTAGAATTGCTGTCAAGCCAATTTCACTCTGATAACATAGCACTTCCAACAGTATCAAAGGTAGGGTGGGAGATCCTGGAAAAACAGTTCCAGGGTCATTTTTTACTATATTGTTTAAAATCCTCTTCACACCCCAATAGTAGCCAATTAATTATATGCTCCAACACAAAGATAAAATATTTTAATTACCTGTAGAATATACAGGACTGAAAAAACACAATCCAATCAATTTAACCGGCCCGTTCTAAAAGATTGGATGGTGATATATCTATCAAACTCAACTGCCATTTGTCCCTACCCCATCTGCGCATTCCCCTCTTCGTGCAGAATCATGCTCTCTCAGAGACTTGGAGCACTTGCAAACAAAGACAACGTAGCGAGTAGTAGCTAGTAGCTACATTAGCTTGCATACTACATCAAAACACTACACTTAAATGTTAGGGATATTATGGCAGAGAAGGTGTCTATTTCAAGTCGGAAAAAGAAAAGAAAACCCGTTTTGTAGAGGGCTACAGCAAAGAAAAAAAGCTGAGAACGGAGCAAGAGCAGAGTGTGCATCGGTGGCCTTGTTTCTAGTTCCTAAGTTTCAGGGCACCTAAAGGTGGAAAATTAAAGTGTGAGTGCACAGCAATATCAGGGACATCACAGAGGAGTAGGATTAGGTGGTTTTTCCCTAATTTTTTTCATCTGGAGAACCGGGGTACCGTGGCTGTGACAAGCCTGCTGCATGCCCAGAATGAGCTTCAGCCAGAACATTTTCCCTGGAAAAAGGTAAGATAACATTTTGTCTTTATGACTTTTGGAGAAACCAATAGATGCTGTTTAGCACTCGTGAACCCTCTGGAACAAGTATTGCGCATTCCTCTGCTCTGGAGGCTTGGCCTCAGGGGGAAATCGGAAGAAAGGGATTTGGATTTTTGAATTGTATATTTTCAAAATGTAGCTTGTGCCAACCGTTTTTCCAGGATCTTCTTCCCTACCTTTAACGAGGGCAGTCTGGAGGCTTTACCTGTGTGTATCTGAGTGCTGGGTGGGCTCCTTGCACTGCAGTAATGGAAAGAGGCAGATCTTCAAGCCTCCACAATTTTCTGCTCAGGTCATCGTATGACTGAACCACCACTAAACTCTCCTCCTCTCCAGTACCAGGTGCCTGAAGAACATAGCAAATATTACACTGGATTAAAATAAAAATTCTACATGGACATTTGTGATCACTTTTAAAATATAGGATGCCATACTTAAAATGAATGCAGCCACAACATTTTAGTTCAATTAAATACTAAATCTTCCTTCATCAGACACACTTAAAAACATCTGCAGGTAAATGAGTATAATATTTCCATCTGAAATGGAAATATGAAGTGAAATCAAATGGCATAATTTGCTTAGTCATTCCACCCTTTATTCCAAAGCAATAAATAAATAGCAACAATTTACCTCACTTCCTGTTTTGATGACATCATCCACCAGCGCTCCAACATATCGTATGCAGGACTCAGGGATATCTGCATGCCTGTTGGAAAAATGAACGTCCTTCATAATTTAGTTAAAAACAAACAAAAAAAATAAAATAATAATTAAAATAATTTATATTTAGTGAGCATCTTTCATAGAAGAACCCCAGCCTTAGATAATGAAATTCTATTGAGCATACTTGAGTCTCTTGGGACTTGACTGCTGTCTGTTAAATTCTTGGTTGTGTGCATGTTATTTTGGAAAATTTTACAAAGTTGTCATCACATTTAAGTGAGGGTGACATTTCAAACTTCACAACGTTCAGTTTGACACCTGATTCTCTAAAGAACTGCAGAACTGCACAGTTAAAGCACAAGACACTTGCCTTTTTGTTTTGCAGAAGCAAAAATTGTGTCATCTGCCAGTTGTGTAATTATATTTCTATCATTTCTATTATGTTTCTGTAATTATCCATTTCTATCAAAAACAGTTGTAAGTTCAAATCCACGACCAGGGACTTAATGGAAAACTGTGCCAACGTGTCTAATTCCACGTGTTATCAAAGAAATCTACATCTTTATAAGACATCTCAATAATACCAATAAAAGAATCACCAAAATTTAATAACTTCAGAGTTTTCAAAAGAAATGAGTGTTGAACAGTGCCAGTGGTCTTGTAGAAGTCTAGAGAAAGGTAAAAAGCTTTGTGACTGCACCGCATCAGTACAATCGAGCAGATATTGCACCAGCCTCACATTCACCTTTTCAAAAAGCCAGTTTGTGTTTTTGACATTTCCAATAAAATGTCCACATTACCTTCATTAGCTGCAGCCATAGCAAACATTACTGTTTCTTTGCGTGTCGGTTTCCTGCTTGAGGGTTTTATCGGGGAATCTACTCTGGTTCGGAGGAAACATTGTTGTAAAATAACCACCCGAGTCCACAATTGAATGAGCTGCAGTGGAACAAGCACTAGCTGACAGCGCTGTGCTCCGGGTATCCTGCAGCATCTTACGCTCCCGTTTTCTTTCTTCTTTTCTGTTAGACCGCCACCACATACGCCCGACTTGAAGAGTCTTTACTTAAATATGACACCACGTGTTCTCTCAAAATTACGTTTACATTGTTTGTTATTTTATTACTTAAAGAAAAACTCCTTAAAGTCCAGGTTCACGTGTCTGTACACAAGGACGCCATCTTGGAAGCCCACATTTGCTTCTTACTGTCGTAAACCACATAGGTACATTTGAGTAAGACATGAAACGCGCGGGGAGAAGAAAAAGCTCTGCGTGGGACTACTTTGAACAACCTGACACATTCAACTTCGTCCGCTGCATTAAATGTGACACCACGTTAAAATACTGCGGCGGCACCAGCTCCATGATGGCCCACATTACCAGGCATCATCTGTCCACGACACCGACGGAGGAAGACGAGAAACCGGTGATCTCTGCCGTTCAATGCGTCGAGGAGGAGAGTAATTCTAGTTCAGATGTCACGCAGGCTCCTACAGTGTCACCCAAAATAAACATGACTGCCACTCCGTCTGAACGGGACTACGGAGAGAGGAAACGCCTGAAGCGGAGCTCTGTTTGGGATATTTTCACTAAAGTGGACGACGAGGTTCACTGCAGGATATGCGACGCCAAGCTGAAATACAGGAGCAGCACTACCAGCATGATGTACCACATCAAAAACAAACACCCAGACCCTGCACCTAACGATGGTGTGTCTTTGACAACGCACGCTGAGGTGACTGAACTCATCACCAGAATGATTGAAAAGGACATGCTTCCCATCAGCGTGGTTAATGGTGAGGGTTTTCAGGAGCTACTAGCACACACGGTGCAGAATTATAAAATGCCATCTGCTGGCGATATTACGCGAATTATTGAAGGTCATTTCCGTGAGAAAGCAGAGGAGCTTGTCGTGCAGCTGGGCAAAGTGGAGAAAGTGGCTCTCACTGTTGATTTCTGGACAGCTCTTTCAATTCAGAGGTACATTACAGTTTCCTGTTCATTCATAACAGATGACTGGCAGGGGAAGTCAGTTGTGCTGCAGACACATAAGCTATCTGTGGGCCATGCAGCTGCAGAAGGTGTCACAGAGAAGCTTCTCAGCACTGTCAAGGTCTGGGGCATCACAGGGAAAGTTACTTCATGTGTTCATAACAACACAGAAAGCATCCTTTCAGCCCAAGCAGGTGTCTCTGTCACATGGGACTATGTCACTTGCTTTGCCACAATGCTGCAGTTTGCAGTCACCAAGGGGCTGAGTGATAATCTAGTCTACATCATAGCTGCTGCAGGAAGACTCGTCCAGCACTTCAGTCACAACTTGCTGGCAGGTGAAGCCTTGGAGCAGAAGCAAGTGCAAATGTGTCTGCCAAAACACAAGCTCATCAAGTCAAGCAAAGCAAGATGGGACACCATTTGTGATATGTTTGAATGCTTACTTGAGCAACGTTGGGCAATTAAAGCAGTTCTTTCTGATCGCACAGTCACTAACAGACAAGAAGCCCTGGCCCTTGAGATTGAAGATGACTGCTGGCAAATAATTGAGAATTTTACACCTGTGCTTGCAACACTGAAATGGGCAACAACAGTTATATCTGCTGAGACAGAGGTCTCCATTTCAAACATCTACCCAATAACATTCAGCCTCATTCAGACACACCTTGCACCAAAAGAGAATGATGTTGAACAAGTATTGGAGTTCAAGGACAAAGTTCAGAGGTCACTTAGGGATTACATGGAGGTTAGTATAAACTAATGCTTTGTGGCAATCTTTTCTCTGTAATATGGATAAACACTTTTTACATAACTGTTGTCTTTTCATTTTAATGTTTGTAGGTGGACTCCAGTGAACTTTCTTCCAAACCAGCCCTGATTGCCTCTATGCTGGACCCTCGTCACAAACATCTTAGTTTCCTTACGCCAACAGGCAGACTGGCTGCAAAGGTTAAACTGCATGAACTAATTGCCAAACTAGATGCAGAGACTGCTACTGGAGGAGCAAAAGATGAACAACAAGAAACCCCAGTCACACCTGATATTAGCCAGGTGGCCAAGTCCTCACAACTGAGAAGAGACCCCAAAAACACAATGGTGTTGCTCCTAGGAGACAACTACAGTTCCTCCTATGCCACTGACACTGAGGCTCAGGTGGATTACTATTTGAGAGATATTGCTCCCTCACTGGATATAAATCCTCTTGACTGGTGGAGGGTAAATGGCCCAAGATTTCCCAAACTGGCTACACTGGCAAGGCATTATTTGTGTATTCCCAGTGTCTCACTGCCATCTTTATTGTCAGACACTGGACAAACCTTTGGAATAATGCGCACAAGACTGAGCCCAGAGCATGTTAACATGATGATCTTTGTGAACAGAAATGCATAACTTGTACGAGCTAATATGTTGAAGAAGATGTGCAATAAATTCCAATAGAGAAAACGTAAAGAGGATTATTATATATAACAGCAGGAGAATGGAAGTATTGAGGGAGCAAGTACTCTCCATTTGTAAATGTGTTTACTGGTGTTAACCAAGCTATAATTTATATTGTATTCAATCAACAAAAAGTTAATGTATTCGTCTCTCGACTATTTAGTCATACTGTAGCTAAACACAATATCATCATCATTGATGCTCCATCTGCTGATGCTGATACACAAAGCTTACTGAACATTATGCAGGGCTCGAAATACCACGTGCATGTACAAGTTTGTACATGTAAAATTGGGGCGGTGCACCTAATTTTTTGACCGCATGTGCACCTGTGCAAGTATGGAAAACTTGCAGTGTTGCCAACTTAGTGATTCTGTCGCTATATTTGAGTAGTTGGATCCCTCTCATAAATGTTTACAATAAATCAGTTCTGAATCAATGAATTTTGTGCGCAAGGTGATTAATCTTAATTAAAAAATCTTGCCCAGCACTAACTAATAACCAAACCAACTTTAAGAAACTAAACTAAAAAAACACTTGTGTGTTTTACTTCTCAGAAGATTAAATTTAAGGTTCACTAATCTTGGTTGTCCACCTAAGTTATTTTGGGTGCAAGTAATTTTTTTGCCATGTGCACCAGTGCACTTCGCACTCAAATGTATTTCGAGCCCTGACATAACTGTCATTGTTGCTAATGTGTAAAGACCACACAGCAGTTCTTATTAGGAGCACAGATTAGACAAAATATTCAAACTGTTCTTTAGAGTTTCATGGTAAACTCATAACTACTACTTAATAAGTTTTCAAATAGAACCACCATGCCAAGTTGACAATTTCCAATTTATTCTTTCACCTGAAAAACCCCACCTTGTTGAGGATATGTGTTTGTCTACCCATAGTGTGGCCAGTTGAAATACTTATGGACAGGATTCAGCAAATGTTTGCTGAGTGAAGTTTCCTTCATGCATGGCCAAACAAAAGACATGTTGAATTGGCAAATTGGCCACAGTTTTATTACTTGGATTGTAACATTACTAATTAGTAAAAACAGACTACAGAGTCTGGATCTGTCTAATTATTGACCAACATCAATATCAGAACCAGATACCAACAGTGGGTCAAATCAGTCTTAACATTAGGTCTTCAAGTCAGAATAAAACTGCAGCAAAACAGACAATTCATTAGTTTGTTCCTGTTACTATGACAGCATATTGAGTATCAGTATTATCATTATATGGTAACTTATTCATCGCCCTAACCACTGGAGTACTACCAGTATAAATGGACTTTCTATAGTGTCTTTGTAAGCTCAGCGATAGGTGCAATACATACAGCTGTAGCAAGTGTGTGATGATCTGTTTGGGAACCAGACGCCTTTGGGACATGCTCTCTCCATCCCACAGCACAGCTTCAGTGATGGCACCATCCTGGAAGCGCCGCAGCTCAGAGCGAGGGCCCCACAGTTGACGAAATTCAGTTGCCTAGCAGAAGAACATCACTGTGTTTAATAGTGAAATGCTGTAAAAACAAGAAAAAAAATCCAACAAAAAACAGATTCAAAATAGTTACCATTACTATATCACTGTGCAGTTTGTAAAACTAGAGAGTTTTTCCCCACAGCTTTTTTTATTTTTAATATACAACCATACTATTAGTAAAAATCCAAAATGACTTTGAGCAGCTCTTTCTGTATATTTCCATTTCAGATGGAAAAAAGTGAATTATATGTGACATAAACCTGGTGTAAAATCTCTAATTCTTCACCAATCAGACACATGTGATGCCAAAGTATTTATTGCAATAAACAGAGATGCAACTTACAAAACAAATGCACTCTATCCTTGTAGCTTTTCTATTTTTATATTGCACTCAGACAGTGGCATGAAAGTGACAATGATACTTTAACACAAATGGTACACCAAGAATTAGCTCCCCATACATAGAGTAAGGAGAGATAGATGAATTACCTTGGGACTGTCGGCAGACGGGCCCCTTTCTAGAACAGAGGCTGCCAGTTCTGCCCTTAAGAGCAAACCAAAGGATATAGGAGGTTGAGCTTTGTACTTTGGGGCTTCACTCTCTACAGACCACTGCAAAGACCAAAACAAACATACATGTAAACTCATAAATCACATCCTTGATAGTTTTATAAAGTCTGCTAAGTTGAGAAATAATTAGATTAAGCACAAAAGAATAAGTGTGTAGTAAGTGAGACTTGAATGACAACCTCAGGGTCAGGAGAGAGGGAGTGGGTGAGGAGGTGAATTCTTTGACCAAGCCCTCGCTGGAGTAGCGACAGAATAAAAGGGAGTGCCGTCTGGACATAATTTCCACTGTGGTCCATTAGCTCACTGAGCAAATTCTGCTTCTTACAGCTGGACTGAAGCTTCACCAAATCACAAAGCCTGAGTGTAGGATGAAAAGAACAAAACAGAAAAACTCTGATTTCTGGGAGTTTTTCTTCCCTGTATCCCTGACAGAGACCACATATGAACAGAGGAAGTCTATACTGGTAACTGGCAGAATAAATGAAGGATAATAGAAATATTGAAAACCAAGCTGATTATTTAGTACATATAAGATGAGCTGGATGCCAGAAGGTTATGTTGCATTAGTTGAAAGAGAGACACATACTGGAAGACATGGTCACTTGTCCTTATCATGGGTTTGGGAGTCATGAGGAGGCACTGGAACCCATCTACTGTGGGGTCGTCCCAGAACTGCATTGACACGGATGCCTCATGCTGCAGCTGAGAACAAAACATGAAAAAAAATTCCAAATTAGTTCCTTCATCTCAGAAGGCAAAGACTGCCTGATCAAATAGTATTTTAACAATATTTACCTGTTTGTAGGTAGAAGCAGTCATGTCAGCACACATGTTAAGGTGCCCTGAAGGGTCAACAAACACAACCTGGAAAGCACTGTGAAACTCTGCAAGAGATGGCTGCAGAAAATAAGAAATAAAAAGTCATTTATGGGGATAATTAAAACTTACAAAAAATAAATGCATTGGCTCAGTGTTTTACATTTGAGTTAGAACACTCACAGCTGAAGAGTCGGGATCCTTAGCCAGGCTAATTCCATTCTCTGTCAGGTCTGTAGAAGCTGAACGTTAAACACAAGGTGAGTATATGCTGCAACATACTCTAAACTTAATCAAATTAAACAAATCAGAATTATACCCATTTGAATGAGTATTTGTGGACTTCTTTTCTTTTCTTACCCAGGAAGTTCAAACTGTTTCGAAGCAGCTGATAGGCTGTCATGGTGTTACTGATTCTGTGAGTGGTCAGTAGATAAGCCAACAGCATGGAGGACAGGAAACCATTAAAGCAACCAGTGCCCTATGAGACATTGACAAAACAATCCAGACACGACCTCCCAAATTAACGTACAAAACATAAAATGAAAGTAGTAAGTGATTGAGCCAATCAGCCAAAGCCAAACTTACCTGGTCTAACTCTCTTTGATGGAGCCATACTTTAAGCAAAGCTACTCCATCAGTAAAACCTGAGCACTGGGAGCTGACAGCAGAGAGAAACTGGAGGTGAGCCCTGGGCAGTAAGTCTCCCAGAACTGAGCTATTGTAATGTGGAGTGGGAGGTTCACTGCTGTCTGAAATTAAAAAAATTTATTTTGATTTGTTCAGAACACACATTACACAAGAGTTTGGATGATGCTTTTTTCTGAATGATTGATTTAAAGTTTTATGAATAATAAAGTTTAAAGGGGGTGCAATTAAAATTTTTGCAAACAACTGAACAATCATTGAAATCGCTAAAAACACAACAATCACCAAAAACGAATAAAGGTGAAGAACTAAGTGCATAAAAAAGCTGCCCTACCAGAGTTGGATGTCTGCAATCCTGTGTACCACTCTGTCCGGATGTTATTTCTCTGAGGGTGGAAACGGGAGGGACTGAAGAATCCAGGAGGTGGACAGACATGAACATGGAGAGAAAAGCTGGAAGAATCTTTACCTAAAAGATGTGAAGATATCTCAGCTCAAAATCATAACCCGACCTTGACATTTCTGATGAAAACCAATCAGTATTGGCAACATACAATTGTAAGAATTTTGTACAAAATGTTTATTCAATATTTAATACCTGGAGGGGTCAGCAACAGAACAGGTCGGAGTCGATTCCCATGAAGACAGGAATAATGCATGGTCCCAATATCAGATGAGGATTTGAGATGCTGGGCGAGGCCTGCAAGGTAAAGAGCCCTTTTCCTTGGATACCTTTGGTTCATGACATCTTTTGGGTGAAGGACATCCTGAGAGCATAGAGGTGTTCAGAGAGGAGACACAAGCGTTGCTTATCTAGTGTCTTGCCCTCATATATCTTTCAAGACAGTCAGTGGAGACTTACAGCTGGAATTGTGACAACCAGGTCCACTTCTATGTGTGGCTTGGTGCATGTGCCTAGAGGGTAGCTCCCAATCAGATCAATGGAGGCTGGAGGGGCCATGTGGAACTTGCCCTTTGTTGTTTTGGGCACCAGGAGAAAAGGAACCTTAACTGCCCCAGACAGCCATGAAAGATCATTTACCTGAAAACACAAGTCGAGATTGTGAAACAGGTGCTGAGATGGTTGAATAAAATTAAGGCAATCAGAAATACAACATATACCTCAACTTCTGGTGAATCAGGCACAGTCTGGAGGAGCTTGGTGACAGTTTGAATGAAGGAATCAATTTGCTGTTTCCTATGCTCACTCAGCACAACCTCTTTTAGCAGCTCCTCCATCTGTTTTAGGTGACAAATAATAAGTTTGTAAAAGCAAAACAGAGGAGTTTGTGTTGTTAGTTACTGTTCACAAGTTAAGAAGACTGAAAGGCCAGGATGGATTCATTTTAGTTTCCTTTTTTAATTCGTGTTCATGATGGTCTCACCTGCATTTTGAGAAGGCTGCAGTGAAACAGGCTTTCGGCTTCTTTCAGCTGGTTTAGCTCCTCTGCTGTAGGAGGTCTGTACAGATCATTTCGGGACAGCTTCACAGGGTGATAAACCACCTTCTCCTCTCTGGTCTCCTCGCGTTTGCTCTTTTTGGCTTTAATAGGAGCCTCATTTTTCTCCTCTTCATCATCGTCATGGGAAGAATCTGAGGGCAGTGCCTGTACATAGATAAATACAAATAAATAAATAAAAACTTTTTTTAAGGGAGTCGAATTTGACTATAACAAGAATTCATTTAAGTGAAGATAGATCGTATAATCTGTTTTACTACAGCTTTATGAATACGGTTTTTTTCGGTATGTATGTACTTTGAGTATTACTAATGGAACAAATGCAACATTACAGGAAAGCGTGTGAGACTTATCCGAGTAAAACTGCTCTGCCTGCTGGGCGGCAGTTAGCTACCACACTGATTGAACAATTACAAATGTCAACAGCCTTACCTCTTCCGCCTCTGCTGCAACAGGTTGTTTCTTCTTCATGTTTAACTAGGTATAAATATAACGATAAATTCGCTATTGAGAAAGAATAACTCAACAGTACCTATCTTTCATTACGGTCTCACATGTGCTAAGGGTGAGGTAAACTTGCTACCAAGCAAAATATTTCTCTGATTGGTTCAAAAGCCACTATGCTGGAATGTGATTGGCGTACTGCTCCCAAACTGTCTCGCCTACTTTAACAAGGTAGGTTGCATGAACAGTCGATTGAGCTTCTTGATGCTTGGGTCGTTCATGTGAATTATTACAATCAGCCAACACAAAGTCATTCCTATATTGTTCTCACGTCAGATAAAATCAGGGGGGGGGGGGCAAATAAATAAATAAAGACATTTATGAAGTATTTATGTTGATAGAGAGGATCGCTATGATCTCAGCATACTTCACTCTAAATGCATAAGCAATGTGAACCTTTTTTTTTGACTGAATGTGCCTTTCCTGTTTTACGTAGCTAAAATATATTAATTTATTAATTAATGGGGAAAAAAAATCCTGCACATCTTTTTTCCTTTTTTGAAATCTGAATTTAAGTGGTCAGAGCAATTT
>JBBBVU010000012.1:17901685-17915990 GCA_037177055.1 Atherinosoma microstoma | reverse complement strand
TATATATATACTCACACACACAACCACACACTTGGATAAATCCTGTAACGTAATTTAGAAAGCATGGGTAGGCAATTGGACTTAAATGCATTGGATTAAAGTTAAATAAACATGATCAGACTCTGCCATCTGCCCTAGGATGGCATGGTTGCCTAGCACAGGGCATTGTTTGGCGACGTTGATATGCTGATGCTGGCGTCTGTATTTTTGTGTGTGTACGCTGTCTGCATGTGTATACAGTACATGCAGATGGCACCATTCAGATGATGGATTTATTTTCAAGAACTGTCTTCTAAGCAAAAGTCAGTTTTATATTTGAATTTGTCTATTTATCCTGATAATATGTTATTGTTGTAATTAAATAGTAGGGTTGACCTTAAAAAAAAAGCTCAAGAGCACCCTAGAATACCATCAGATTTAGAATAACAAAACTGATAAAGAAGTTGGCTAATTTTAAAGGGATACAGTGTAACATTTGGTCACTAGGGGCACTAAACCTGTAACTTCCCACAGGACACAGTCGCAAAATTAAACAGTCTCCATGAGTGTTTTGGAATCATGTTTGCAGACCACTTTGACCAGCTGATAGCAAAGTAATTCAGGTTCAGAAATTCAGGAATTTTTTTAAAGGATTCTTCACCGTTGAAGGATAGGGCCCTGGCGGAGGTATGCGCCTCTGAGTGCTTCTAGTATCAAATGAAGCAGTCACTTTGGCACAACTCATGTCAATAACTTATTGTTATGAAAACGTCAGCATTAGCCCTTAACTTATGGGACATTACAGTAGTACTGCTTCCTGTTGAACAGCATATGAAAAACCTAAAACTACTGCTTTGATATTTACATGAATTATAGGAAATCATTTATTGCATGCAAACCAGCCCCACTTGCGCTAAATGTTTAGGGTGTCATATTAACTGTGGTCTGTAGCCAATTAGCTTCAACTAGCCACATTTAGCTTCTAATAAACAACAAAATAAAGACAGGCATATACTGCAACGTTTTGCAGCCCACAAGGCACTTACTGCCATTGTTTTGAATAAACGCTGGCTGATAGATGTGAAAAAGTACCTCACATTTTGGTACATTTGAACAACAGGGAAAGAGCTAACTTACTAGTCTAATAATACTGAGACAAACAGAGAGGGGGTTTTGCATTTACATTGCTCTTTCATCAGACTCCAACGAGCAAATTCGTTGTCAAGGTCTACTCGTGTCTTTCTGGAGCGAACCCAGCTGCAGCTTTCCCTTTCTGGCCTCCTCAGACACCGTTTTCACCTTCTTACTTCGTTCAGCCATGACCAAAAAGAGAAAGTAGCACAAAGCAGAGCCCTCTGTGAATAGAGGGGGAGCGTAAAGCAAAGCGCTCCAGGTCACATGATCCCATGAGAGACGGATCCGCCCCTGCAATGTCTGGTTTCTGAAGAGGGCAGCCCCCTCGGAGCGCCGACATGCATCAAGCACTGTATATTGACCCCAGATATCATCAATTATTACTCACATTATGCTAATATTTGGGTTAAAAGTTACATGGTAACCCTTTAATCCTGAGCTTCTCTTTTTCACACACACTAAACACCCCTCTCATTAACTACAGTGTGTGGGTGAGAGAGTTATTGAGTCTCAAAATAGAGTTAGAGCAATAACAACAGCAATATCCTGGCAACCTTTATCATGGTTCTCTGTCAGTGGGACTGCTAATAGGGTTAATATGAGAGAGATGAATGGGAACAACCTAGATTAAAAGTACAAACTGTTCTATCAGAAGCCAGGTTATATGTTGTCATTGTTTCTCTGCACTTACAAATACTTATGGTTTGATGTGTGTGTATGTGTGTATATACACAGAAAATATGTATACTTGTCAACTTGTTGCCCTTTATGGACCATGAAATAATTCTCCACTTTGAAAATCACATTTATTCAAATTATCTAAAAATATTTTTGTATATTTTATTAAAATGAAACCTTTTTCATCCTGGTCTAGAAAGGTTTCGATAAATTGCACATTCTTTGTTCATTATTGTTTTTGTAACTTTTCTAATTTGAGGGGTAAAGTAATGCAACGTGCTTATTTATTTCCAGCCATGTTCCTGCACCTGGCAGCATTTCGGTGTCAAGACAGGTTACTGCTCAATTCTGTTGGGGACTGGGAATTTATGCTTTTTACATGCTCTGTTATGCGAAACAATGACAGCAACTCTACTATTTCCCATGGCTTATCACATTTCTTCTACCTGAAGTCTCTTCTTATATGATTATGCTGTACCACAAATGTGGAAAACTGATCTGAGAGCAGGGGGTGTAAGGACCCATCCATTGACACTGATACATTGATTCAATAATTGAGACTCTATAGGAGTAAGGTTTACCCTATCTGCTTTAATGTATACAAAAATACTTTTATTTTTTACATTATATGAAATTTGAAAGCTCTATACAGAATGTGGCACAATCTTTTTTAAAAGACCTTTTTTTCTCTTTTAAATACCAGATTGAGTTTAGGAATAAAACTATTTTTGGACCAACTTGGTGCGGTTTCTCTTTGAAAGCATCCAGCTAAAAGTGGGATCAATGTATAAATGTCATTGTTTGTCCAAAACAATACAGATTTTATTGCAAAATGGTTTAAATTATTTTAGAAAGCCAAAAGAAGTAATTATTATAGTATTCTTTGTATTTCAATATAGTCATATTTCTATTTTCTTTTAGTTCTAACAGTGTTTTTGAGTGAAAGATATTCAAAAGGAATTTGTACAAAAACGGGAAAATGAATGAACACTAATAAAAGATAACTTGAAACATCAGCACACTTTACCATTGCATGACTGGGTTTGCTACAATAACAAAGATTGGGCTGTTTCTTTGCTTTTTTCTTCTTCAATCTAACTAGTCAGAGACTCATTGACCTTCTTGACCCAGCATGCCACAGCTGGTCTGTCATTTACTCTTAATATGACTTCACCATAAATACACATCTATTAAATGTGTGACTGCATGCATGAATCCACATGCTCACAACTTTGTCAGGCTTGAGTGAAGGTGAAAACACAGCAGCGATACGAATATGAGGCAAAGAAATCTGCATAACTGACTCATAAAATGAATAATACCAAAGGTGATGCAGGGCATGAAATCCAAAAAAAACAGACCAAAATGAACTAGAAGAGAGAAAAGAACAACTAGAAATAGACAACAGACACACAACCAAAACAAACAAAAACACAAACAGGGGCATAAATACAGGATAATAATAACCAAAAACAGGTGTGGAGGATTCAAAGAGGCAAGAAACAGACATGAAGCAGCAGAGGAATTAAATGCAATGATTTAAAGGCACCAGGGAACAATAGACAATAGAATGAGTCTAAATAAAATGTCAAAAAGAGAAAAACATAATCAACACCCATAGACCATGAAACGTACACATACACACGGTAACTCATGAAAGAATGGGCACACACTTAAAATTTTTACTGATTAGTTCAAAGTCAATTATTGATCATTCTTTTGCTCTTGCTGGACCCACTTCTCTGAATGTGATATCCCCTCCCATATAAGTGTGTGCCATAGTATCAGTACACACTGCAAATGAAAGGAAGGGTATGGAAGAGATAAGCTTTGGCTCAGACTGTTATTCTTCATTTTTTGTACCCTGTTTCTTCTGTCTTGTACACAAAACAATCCTAGGAAACAGAGAGAATTATAAATCTTTATCATTGTTTAGATATGAATGAAACTGAAACTCTGAAAGCAGGAAGTGTCACCCATATTCTTGGAAGATCTGAAACTTTAAACACAATTAGGGAGAGGAAACAGGTGTTGATTAACTGACTTTAGTTTTGTATATGAACTTAGTACCTGTCCCTGCCAGCTGGCCTGTCAGCCAGAACATAGTAAATGGTATGTGATTAAACACAACGTGGTAAATGGAGCGAAAGTACAAACACAGCAATCTGCTCGTTTGTCTTGAGAAAACTCTTTGCTGCCATTGAAAAATGCAGTGACCCACACAACCGACCATTAAGGACAGTCACTCCTGCACCGCATGCCAGTGTGGATGGACCAGGAGAAAAAAGAGAGAAGTCAGCCAATGAGAGAAAGTCAGATGGGAAGAGGGACGTGATACTCCCCATGTACTTGGAGAACTTTACAAAGCTGCTGCTCTGGTCACCCACCCAAAGGAGACCATTACAGACACACTCACACACCCACACACACATTTCCACAATATACAAAGCAGACTTCAGGGCCAGCTGCCATATGAATGCATGTATGATCAAATTAAATTAGCATTCGTGTATTTCTTGATTAGACTGTCATGAACAACAGTGTGAGAAATCTAAAACTGGTGAATGTAAAGCCTTCTGGATAGAATTTCAAACCTCCAGTTCCCTGTTGAGCGTCATGTCAAGTAAACAAGAGACACTGAGAGGGATGTGGAAAGAAAGGCAGGAAGAGCCTGAGAAAGACATCAGAGTTTGTCTGGAAAATGCAGCCAATGGATGTCAGGGCAGAGGTAGTGGTGCTCATCCCTGTTTCCATGGCGACCCAAATGTGCTGTCGGTGCAGTGACGCCATTCTGGAGCATTGCGCTGCAGCCGTGCTGACATGAGCCACACGTGCCAATGCCCGGCTGACAGCACTGAGCATACACTTGTGTCTATTCATAGCACAAAAGTGATGGCCTTGAGAGACAGAGGGAGCACAGGCAGTGGGTCAGAGAGGCAAGGTGCCCAACAGGCCCACTCCTCGATGGAGGTGGATGCATGAGGAGAGAGCGGGATTAACTCTTGGTGGGGGTTATATTATTCTGTCTTTGATCTTTGTACACACTGATGAAGTGACACCTGGTCCTTCAGTTGCCATGAAAAATCACACATTCCTTTTGTAAGGTCTCTAAACATACCTTCATTAAATCAAAATATATGCATAGACAACACATCTAGAAGTAGGAAATGGGATTTCTATAAATGTAATGGGGTTATGGGGCCAAGTTTGTTTTGTTTTTTAAAAAAGGATTGCACAAGCAGGTATGACAGGTTTTGTAGAATTTTGTCAGTTCCCACATGAGCAGATTTAGATCCTGTAATTCAGAATGATCCAACTCAGCAGAGCTCTGGGCATATATATATTCCATATACCACCATTTATAGAGAGAGAGAGGGAGAGATGTATCTGTTATTGGTTGTTTGCATTTTCATGTTTTTTCTTCAAAAGTAAATTTCATTAATTAAACCAATTAATTACATTTTCAAACTTACAATGCGAGCCTAATTAAAAAAACAAAGGTTGGGAAACTGTATGAAAATGTAAATAAAAACAGAATTTAATGATTTGCAAATCTCATGAAGCAATATTTAATTCTCAAGAGAACAGAGAAAACATAAATGTTAAAAGTGCAACATTTCACCATGAAACATATTAGTTAAGCTTGAATTTGATGACAGCAGGTCTCACTAAGTTAGGGTGAGAGCCATGTCCAACGCTGTGAAGCATCCCCTTTTCTTTCAACAACAGTCTGTGAACATCTGGGACCTGATACTGGTAGCTGGATCTTTTGGAGAGGAATGTTGCCCCATTTTTTTCAGAAGTATTCTAGCTGCTCAACAGTTGAGAATATCCTTTGTCTTATTTTGTTTGTTTATTTGATTCATGATGCAGCAAACGTTTTCAGATGTTTAAAGGTCTGGACTAGTCCAGTCCATCATCAGAATATGAGCATAAGTTGGTCAAACACCTGCATACACCTTTCAGTATTGATGGTGACCTTTCAGATACATAAGTTACCAGTTTCATAAGCACTAATGAACCCTATACCATCACATATGCAAACTTTTGAAGTGAGAGTTTATGACCAGACGGATGGTCCCATTCTTTATTCCAAAAGACATGGTATCCACGATTTACAAAAAGAATTTCAAGCTTTGAGTAGTCTGATGACAAAATAATTTTCGACTTTTCCACTGTCCACTTCAAGCACTATACAGCAAAATTGTAAGAAAGACAGACAGAGGAATACTTTTTAGAAATCACAAAGGTATTAATGTCATAGCTACAGCATTCCATCTCTTGTCTGCATTGGTGTGTTTGCATCTGCATTTATGAGAGCTAAAGAGCTTCAGCCCAAACAACAGTGTTTCTGGATCGTCACACATGTTTCCGTGTTTTCATGGTAGAGCTTTAACCTACATTTGTGGATGGTGAAGTGTGTACATATACAATGATTTCTGGTACTGTTCCTGAGCCCATGCGGTGATTTCTGACATAATTTGGTGTTTGCTGTTTGTAATGTGGTGCAACTTCAGGGCCTGAAAATAATAGGCATCTCATATTCAGCTGTGTCCCCTCAACCTTCAGAGAATGTAGAGAGAGCAATGTTTCTGCATTCTCTGAATCTTATGATGACATTATGTACTGTGGATGATCAAATATTCAAAGTATTCAGTGTTTAATTGAGGACCATTATACTGAAATCGCCCCACAACTTATGGACAGTTTTTTGCAGATATCTGAACATCTGCCTGGCTTTACATCTTTTACAGCCGTTTTATTTTACCCTTAACTTTTTTGAGATGTGTTGCTGCCATCAAATTTAAAATTAACTCATATTTGTCCAACATTTTATATGTTTTCTGTGCTCTATTAGATTTGCAAATGACTGCATTATGTGCTTCTTTAGATTTTACAAGAATTTTGTGAAATCCCCCATGATCAAATTATTGTTGATGTGAATAAGTGCTCTATGAGTGGTTCCATATTTACAAATCAGGTTCTGTGGCAAGAAGCTACATTGTCTTTTTTAGTGTATGAATGTCTATGCCCTCACAACATAGTCCATAACGTGGTACAGTTGGCTGCAACCACCAAGTCAGTGCATCTTTTGTGAGCAATTGTTCGAGCTCAATCAGTACTTCTACAATATGGCTTTGTCCAGGAGATCAGGCAGAAGAAAAGCAGAGGCTCTAAGGCAAAGAGTAGCCCATTGTAGTCAGTCAGCACCCAAAGTTAGATGTTATTGTGGTCATTTGTGGCTTGTGTCAAAGGGCATTGTAACATGCAACAGCGGAGGTATAGAGTTGCTGAGTGAAATTGATCTGAGCAGGGCAAAGATTAGCCTTTTCTTTGTGTGGGTGGTGAGTTGTGTATTTTTTGTTTATGTACATTTGTATGTGGTGGAGGTGGAACACATTGGCTAGCTGTATTTGTTTGTAGAAATTAAGCTGACATAGGGCCTTTCACACCAATGGCATCAGCAGTTTGCTCCCTCAGGAAAGAGACAGACAGAGTGAGGGGTGAACCATGTGGATCCCCCATTATACCTCTATTGTGCCCTTGTGGCTGCATCAATAGTACTATAGCTGTGGCTACGGGCAATGGGAAATTGCTGTACATGACACTTTGAGATAAAGGTTTCATACACCTATGTATGAAATGAGGAACAGTGGAGAAAATAAGCATAACAAAAGCAGGGAAATGATTGAATTGAGTTACAAACAGACATATACATATGCTGACACAGCCTGTCATGCTGTGTGCCAGCACTACACAGCAAAATTGTAAGAAAGACAGAAAGAGGAATACTTTTTTTTTTTTAGAAACCACAGATAATCCCAAAAGTATTCATGCCATGGCTACAGCATAATGTTCCACCACTTGTCTGCGTTGGCGTGTTTGCATCTGCGTCTATGAGAGATGGTTCTCATGCTTGCTGGCCACAGCTTGAGGACAGTTGCCTAGGACCTGCATGCATGCTGAGTTAGAAGCAAGCCTGGGCAGGTTGCTGGGCAGGTCTCAAATCCCCAGCAGCATGATATTTGTGTTTTCTCCAAAGTGTTCAGAGGAAACAGCATTTTTTAAACGCTGGTAAGAGCTAGTGTTGAAGTTTAAATAAATGTCAGTGCAAAATATTTTCTTTCTTTCTTTCTTTCTTTTCTTTTCTTTTTGTATATTGACTATGTCTCTGAGCAGAAGCTTTGTACTTTAATTTCCACAGCTGAGTTAATAAAAATCTCAAAGAGCTGTTGTCAGTCAGCAAAAACACAAAACAAACTTCTCTTCTCTTATAATAGTGGATTGCCTGTGCAAAGAACCTTCACTGTTTGTGTCCTGGTTTGTCTGTGTTACTCTCTGACATCACCAAAATGCTGGCTGGCTGATTTGTATTCATTGCAATGGGCCTCCTGCTGCACTTAAAACAATGACAACTAAAAACAGCAGTTACTCAACATATAACTACTAAAAAACAGATAGACGGTGTGTCATTTTTACTAAAATGACAGGAACTGAATCGGTTCTTTCCCTCAAAGACACTTTAGCCCCACTTTAGACACCTATTTGACAGCTGTTTTAGTATATTCATGGGTGGGGATGGAGTATTTGTAATTTTGCCACTTCATGGGGACATTAGTGAGTCATGCATGCATTTCACTGCCTGTCACTATAGAATTAATATTTATATACATGCATTGTAATTACCAACATTTCTTTTGCCATAAACAGCAAAAGAAAATGAAACAGTCCTATTTTTTTATAGAATATTCATATTATAGAAAAATGAAAAGCATATTTCATCAATAATTTTGAAGAATATATAAATATACATGAAATAATTAAAAAGTTAAATATGATTAGGAAATAAAAATCATCACTGTAAATGTCTATGGAAGTAAATTATTGGATGTAAAAAACATGTCTGTTTCTTAATAATTCATGTATGAAAGGGTAAGATCATATTATGAGCGAAAAAGCTATCAAAATGAGATGCAACTTTCAATCTTGTCACGTTTTTGTTTGTTTTTTGTTTTTTTTTCTTATTTATTTGTTTTTTGTTATGTAGTCCAGTTGTGACTTAAATCAAGCCTGGAATAGCTCTTTTGTATTTAAAGGCTTTGGTTTGTTTCTTTGATTTAGGATTGCATGCAGAAACCTCCGAAGGTTGAGCAATTAATTTTTGTCCTATGTAGAGAACGTAAGCTTGACAAAACTTAGTCAAGCATCCTGGGCCTTCTTGTGGTGTCAGAGTTGTCGGGACAGACCAAACAGAGAGCTTTATTTTCAAAAGAACAGGTTTTGCATTAATCACATTTAACAGAAGCCAATGACATGTTTCAATTATGTTTCTTTTGATAATAATTTATTGGTTTCTTCTAAATTAGTTTCTTAACTTGAATAATGATAATAATGGATTAGATTTATATAGCACTTTTCAGGACACCCAAAGACACTTTACAGTGAATCCAGTTATTCACACTTGGGATGGTAAGTTACATAGCCACAGCTGCCCTGGCAAAAAAATGGCTGCCAATGTGCGCCAACGGCCTCTCCGACCACCACCGATTCATACACATTCACACACCAATGGTTCCGATACTGGAGACAAGGAGGGTAAGGTGTCTTGCCCAAGGACACAATGACAGTTGACTGGGGCGAGCAAGATTTGAACCGCCAACCTTTTGGTTATTGGACGACCTGCCCTATCACCTGAGCCACTGCTGCCCCAAATGTAAGATGAATGTAAGATTTCAGCATATGATATTCATTTTTCAAAACATTCATTACTTTGTTGTGGACAGCAGGACTTGCTACTCATTTTCACTGATTTCCAGACTTCCATGAGTAACATCTCAGTGAAGCCAGACAGTAGAATTAAAAGGCAAACACTCAGAGCTGGTCCATCATCTTTTTGAGGAATCTGAACAGAAGCAAAGTAATGACACCATTCATCCAATGTTTTGTGTACTATTGATCCTTTTGGTTCATGTAATTGAATGTATTCTTTTGCTCAAAGTGTCCTGAACTGTAGCTCTCCTGGGTCAGCTGCAGATACCAATGCTTCTCCATGGTATAAACATTTAGTGAACATTGATTACTGTTGTTATAACTACATTTAGATGCAATGTATTCACTTAACAACATTTCACATGTTTTTCATACCAACATGATGGTATCTATAACACTGAATACAATTTATCATTATATATGGTGATAAGTTATAATAAAAACACACAAAGTAGCTGAAAATCCTAATCAAGCCACAGAGTTAGTTGTTACCACCATCAGACTGAATTGTTAAATCCATCTTTGCTCTTTTCAAAACAAAAACAATAGCTGCATTGTTAGGTAGGTTTGTTTTACTTTTTAACTTTAGCGTTGCGACATGTCAGTTCAGATCTGACCAAACCTGTTAAAAAGCAGTTGTACTTTGTAGATTCACAGTTAGTCTACTCACACCGCAACTTATTAGATTTCTATTGAGGCGCTCCTCTAGATGTGACAGATTTAACATTGTACAATAGGCGTTATTCCATACAAACTGACTCAAATGGTGTGTCATTAATTGCTTAATTAGCTTAAAGACTATACAGAGTATATATTTTTTATTTAAATATGTGGACTGACTTTCAAAATCACTGGAGATTAGAGGTAATACAGATGTCTGTAGTTCCACTATTGCTGTTATGATACAAGGGAGTAGTTGTTTTCAGAAATTTTGTGTGGTTTTATCCATGGGATATCACTGCAGAGCTTGGCAAATAGAAATAAGTTCAAAATAATTAATCTGTCATAAATAAAGTATCAAGTAAAATGAATAAAACTTGACAGTTTGATTATAAATAACCAATCCAGCACACACTACTGTTGATGATTAATTAGTGAATTAAAGTTTCTGCATTACTCCCTCACTGCTGAACAATGGTCATAACCAACATCATCCAAGAGGTTGGTTACGCCTATATAACTCATCACTGTCTTTACCAGACTTGAGCATCCACTCAAATAGTTTCAATATATACTGGGTTGGGTAGTGGAAAGAATTTAAACTATTGTGGAAAAGAGCTTTCAACTAAATGCACATTGTGAAATGTGTGATTTATGCAGCCTTGTGCAAACAGATTGGCTCAGGTGGACATGTTAAAGTTAATAGTAGGAGTCACTAAACAAGGAGCATCAACATGAAAGCTGATGGAGGTGATAAGCATCATGTCTCCCCTGAGCAATAGATCTTTCTATAATCATAAACATAATAAATTTGCAGACATGTTTATTTTACTCATCAGCGACAGTAATATTTGATACTAGGAGAATCATTACCTTACAATGACTATACCAAGAGATAAGAGGAGTGGTGCTGAGAGATGCAATTTAAAGTTGGACATCAAGGGATGAGTTCATCTCATGTGTGTATTTTTTCTATTTCTTATTTTTTTGCTTTTATTTATTTTAATTATTGGTTTTGTTTAGCTCTTTTCTCACCTGATGTTTGATTATACCAACAAAACCGGAGGCACATCACAATACCTTACTTGGTTAAAGATGGGTAACGATTATTGTTATTTTACATTACAAAAAGAAACCATCTGTGTTTCATAGCAAAAGGAGTAAGATCAGCATCAATGAATTAGAAGGATTTAAAGTTACAAGACTATATGTAACCAGAAGAGGCCCGGTCTGCAAAAAGTTTATTTTATTATCAAAAGTGATTAATTAGGCTACTTGATATGGTATGACAAGTCCACAGCAGTCAGCATAAGAGCAACAAACCAAGCTGTGCTATTAATTATATCAGACATAAGCCTTTAAAGAATTTCACAGTCATGTTATGCTGAAGGAAAACAGTGGAAACCGCGCTGCCTCCTGGCTAGGAGGCTGGCTCTTGCTCCACTTTATGAATGGATGGGTGTGGCACGGGGGACTATAATGAGGCTGTCATCACTGTGCTCGCTGATAGGCGCTGGCGTGCTGTCCGTGAAGGATGGTCTGGAGTGAAACATAACTGGGCTCTGCCACCCCTCGCAACCAAACAACAAGGGAAGGGGAGGAGAGAGGGACTAAGACAGCGGAGTCGACTCGAGGACTAAACTTCTTGAAGAAATTCGGTGAGATAGGGGATTTGGATTGCCTGTAAACAAAGGTGGGAGAAGGGTAGAACTAAAGGCAAACTGAGTTGTATTGTCATTTTTTAACACCCGAAGTAAAATAATCGGACCAATCTTGGTTAAATCAGATTTGATCGGACAGATGTGATGAGAGATGCATGCGTTTTTACAAGAAATCATGGTCCTCTGTACATAAGCCTGCATCTAATCTGTTTAAGAAATATATAAATAAAATGCTCTTGCAGCTACAATGAGCAGTTCAGATGTTGAAAACAGACAAAGAAAGTCGATGCATGGTTCCCCTCCTCCATGTGTTCCCTCCTTGTAGGTGTGACAGAAACAACAAAGGGACGTGGAAAACTCGCATCAGGACCACAAGCGGACAACTCAACCCAGACATATCCCACAGCACAAAAGCGGGCAGGGGTGGGTGGGGGGGTTTGCAAACAGGAGCATGTCGGCGGGTTTTGCAATATGCAGCAGTCTCCATGTAATTACATTCTTCCCAGCGTCTCTCGGCTACAACAGTCGGGAATATTTTTCTTCTGTCAGCTCTTGCAGGTCTTCGCCAAACACGAGGCGAAGCCGATCATTTGAGGACTTTCAAGTCCAGGCTGATACAGAGCAAGTGTTACAAGTTGCGAGTTTTGATCAGATGCTGGTATTCAGAGGAATGCTCTAAAGTGATCTCATTTGTTTGTGCCTTGCAGTTCAATGGGGAGAAGCGAGAGAGTGAACTGAAGGGAAAGGAGCTGTTGGGAGGTGTGATCTGGAAGTGGACGTCGAGGGGAAAGAGATCTGAGATCTGATTTGCAGAGGTGTATGTCTGAAAGGTAGGAGCCACAATTACTGACTTGCGATTTAATCTTAAGTCTGCTCGCTTAAAAAAAAAGAAAAAGAAAAAAAAGTCTGTAGCGCAGACTACATGTGGACAGACAGCAAGGGGGGGTGGGTGGGAGGGGGGTTGCATAACGGTTCAGTTGTTCACTCTTCTGCACTCATCGACAAACCCCAGACATAGACTGCTTTTTAAAGTTCTGCACCAAAATCATTGCTTTTCAGTGGGATAAATGGACTAGAATTTGGAAAACTTACTAAAGTTTATTCTTATTCCCTCAGTTTGAATTTTTGGAAATATTTCTTTTAAAGTTTGTAAAAACAACATGGGTGCGTCACTTTAAATTAACCCACTATAAAAGCTGCTCCACTGTGATAAAAGACATCCAGCTTCTAACTTTAAGGGGTAGTTTAAGCTTTCAGGTTTGTTTCTTTCTCCCATGTAAAGTATTGAAATATTGGACATATAAGGGGTATGATTGTTCTCATTGTTACAGAGCACTACAAATTACTAAAAAAAATGAATACAATGAGGTTTTGCATGCTTTTCTGAGTACTTAAATGTCAGGATATTTAAACTATTACCATCTTAACCATCATCAGTCACAGTATTCCTGTTAAGTATTCCTGTCCTGGATCATTTTGTTACCTAGGTGTATCTTAAATAGCTTTAACCTGATTATCTTTGGTCATATAGCACTTTGCAAATGTCTAGTTTGCTTGGCTTGGTCAACTACAGAAAATGGCATCTTGACCATCTGTACCTTATGAGTGAGTTCATTTTGAAGGCATAGTTGAGGAATGGAGTCACCTAATATCTACAAACAGTGGTTGCAGCAGTTATTGGCCTAAGCATGGAAGGAAATGTGGTATCTCTGACAACAGTCAAAACACTTACCATTTATCTGTGATGCCTGCAAGACTACATTTCCTTGTCTTTATCTTTAAGAATAGGAACCATGGTGGGTGTGGGGATGGTCTGACAGAATTGACATCAGTTTTTTGACTCTAGTCCACTCCTTTGTGTTTTTCTATCAGCTGTGGAATTTGAACCATTCTTCCTTTGGGGTGAGGCCCATCCCTCCGTCTGCTCCTGCTCAGAGGAGTACGTTGTTTCTGAGGAGCCTGTGTTTGTGTGGGTGGGTGGGTGGATATAACTGGGGCTTTCCAGTAGGGTTACACACCAAACATTTCTGGCTGATGCATGGCTGAGTAGTGGGCCAAGTCCACACAGCTGGGAGTCATATAAGAAGAAGCGTCTTTGTGTAAGCTGAGCAATGTCCCACATACATGCACACCAACTGACACACAGTAACACACAGATGCAGGGTCTCCTTCGGGCTTTCAACTGCTTTTAGAGTGACTAGGAGCCAAGAGATGTGTGTAGATGTGTGAGGGACACTATATATTATCTGCATTGGCATGCATTTGTATCTGTGTCTATGAATGCAAAGATGGAGAGTAGTAATTATTTAAGTCATCATTGATTATAGGCACTTACATGCATGCATGCGCGCGCGCGCACACACACACACACACACACACACACACACACACACACACACACACACACACACACACACACACAC
>JBBBVU010000012.1:17874950-17885958 GCA_037177055.1 Atherinosoma microstoma | reverse complement strand
AGATAGATAGATAGATAGATAGATAGATAGATAGATAGATAGATAGATAGATAGATAGATAGATACTTTATTGATCTTCTTTTAAATGTTGGGAACATTGTATGGCATTAATGCTGTCCGAGCAATACTAATGAAATTTTGATGCCAAAGAATGATCTCAGCTCATTCTCCCAACTTTAATCTCACCAAAGTGTAAAAGCTATGGGAGTAGACTTCCCACACAGTCAATAAAAGGGTGATAAAGCCTGTAAAGAAAGCACAGTCCTTTTGCTCCTACTGTAGCTGAAAAGACCAGACATCACCCCAGACTGTGCTGCTTGAGAGTTCTCTCACAAGTTCACCTCACCAACAAAGGGGCTGCCTCTTCACAGTTTTAAGCCCTCTCAGTGCCACTGGTGCTGAAACCCCCTGCTTTCTCCAACAGCATTCCACCCCATCTTTCATGCTGTTTTATTCTGGCCATGCCAGGCAGGTCAGGGGGCACCGTTTTCTCAGGGCTTAAAGACAACACTGGACAACTAGGTACAAACCAGACACCCCTAGCTGTGCATTGAACTCTAGTTTACTTTGCTGTACTGTTTGCATGTTGTGCAGGAAGTCACCTGAAAACGCACGTCTTCTTAAGTTTGCAGGGATGCAATGATAGCGATAATGGTACAAAGGTTAATCATCCTGCAACACATTTATGGCTAGCAATTGTATCATAATTGGCATTAATTTAATAAGGGCATGTAGGTAGACATCCACAGATGATCTAGACTAGGATCTCTCAAAAAAGTGGAAGCTGTTGTTGCAGCGGTCTTGGGTTATTGCTCTGATTTAATGTTGCACTGAGAGTTGATGCCTGCTTACTTTCACATGGATCAGTACCAAATTCTACCAGTAGATGTCTCTCTTCAGTCACTGTACTATGAAACCAACTTAGTAGATAGTTTGACCAGGATACACATGTGACCAAACACTGCAGAACGTCCCAAATTCCTTGTTTGTTAAATCGTTGTTTAAGATAACTTACACATTCACTTCCTAATGTGAGTTTGAGTTAATTATTTACCAATAGATGTACTCGGTACAAATTCCTCTTATATAAGGCGAAAACTATCACAGTTTAAAATACAAAAAGATTTGCTGACAGATAGTGGGAACGTTTTTCCACTTGGCAATATGGAAGCATTTTTCTTTGTCTGGTATAGCTTAACATTCCAGAAATGAATTCCCAGATCTTATAAATGAGCAAAAGCTTGGTAGTTTCCATGATCCAATCATTGATCTAGTGTTTGTGTGCTCCTGTGCTGGCTTCTGAAGCTGTACAGTTGCTATGTGGTAGTTGCTATGCCTGAGCACCCAGAATAACCATAGAATAAAAACGATTTCCCTTGCCTACAATAACAATAGTGCTGCTTAATTTATTTGGATTTTAATTTTGGTAGAAGATTATTTAGTTTTAGTAACAACTGAATGAAAAAAAAAGTAAACACATTTTCCCTTTCTCTAAATTATTAGATTTGCTTCATTTTTGGTAGGGTCCTATTTGTTACAAAATAGGGTCTACTTTTTCTTCTAACCCAGACTAGGTCAGTGAGCGTATATAAAGGCGTCGGATGTGAGTGTTCTACTAATTAAAGGCAGTATACATAACGGGGTGCTGTGAGTTAACAGGATGGAGGCTGAACAGTTTCGGGGCGGGGATTGTAGCAAGTCGAGGGTTGTGATTGGTTTTCTTGTTTTCTCTTATCCGAGGAAACCTTAAAGTGTTATTCTCCAGCTTCAGTATCTAAGATTTATACTCGTAAATCCAGTGTATTTAGAAGGTTTATTTGCCTTTGCATTTTTTGTCAAATAAAGGCCATTGAGCATTTTTCTGAATTATATGCGTCAGATAGAGTGAGAATGAAAAGCAACAATAAATGCATTTGTCAAGGTTTAAGTTGTAGACTAAGTTTTTATAACCTTTTAATATATTAACTTTGGAAATTTTGATATCTTACACTACCCAATGTCTTGTTTCACCCAAATATATCAGTATTTAAGCCCCTGGGTGGCTTTTTGATTAAGGAATATAGAATAAGAGTGCGGCTTTAGTTGAAAAGCCGCTTTTCATACCAGTCATGAATGCAACACGGGAGGAGTTGGGCGTCTTGGGTAGTGACGCGCAGCCGTGGAGGCGGGTCTTTGATTAAATCAGCTGGGGAAACAACAACAGAAACGGGGGTGGCTCAGACCAGAAAAATCGTTCGGCAAGTTATGTTTAGATTTAATTTAATTTAAGAAAGTGGGCATTCAGGAACAAAGCAGCACCATCAAGTTCGCAGCAGCGACTCGATACTTGTTGAGTTCTGTGAGTCGCTGGATTAAGGAGGCAGCGAGGGGAAGTAAGAGGAGGAGGATGTGTCAGGGCACAGGTCCTGTCTGCAGCTATATGTGCTCTAACAAAGAACAGGATCGGCTCATCGCGATCGGCTCTTCACTTTCCGCGCGTATTTGTCCGGTTTGAGTGACCGGCTGAACCACCAGCAGAGTGGCATGTGGGTCAATTCCGGAACCGTCGGAAGGTAGGGACCCTTCCTGTAGGTATACTGGGTCACATGGTCTTCTTGCCAATCCTCGTTGTGCACAAAGCAAGCCACACACCGTACAATTCTTCCAGATTTTGATCACATTTATAAGCTGTCCTGTGTTCATATGCATTGGCAAACTGTAGTGTTTATTTCCTGTAAGATTTCTATTTCTATGTCCATTTGCCAGTGATATTTCAAACGTTTTGAAATCTTTTATCTTGTATTGAACTCTTAAACAGAAAATGCCATAATGGTATAATATTGTTATTTTTGAGATCTCACATGTGCTGCACACACTGCTACTTATGCATGTAGAGCCAGTGTCATTGTGTACCGGATGGGCTTGGCACATTATGCAAGACTTATCAGTGCATCTTTTGGGATGTAGACTAATGTGCACCAGCCTTTGGCTAGATATCGTAGTGCTGCGATGAATATGTAGACTATTTGATATTTCCAGGCATGTTGAATCGGTTAAAGAAAATGAATGAGCCTGGTGAATATGAATGGCTGCAGGGAGAGGGAGCACAAGAGTTTCCTTTTCATTGATGAACTACTCATCCTACACTACAGGAACGGTATTTACTGGTACAACGTGGGGCTCAAAACTGAAACAAAAGGTGCAAAATCTTGTCAGACCGCAGCCTCACGCGCGCACGTTCGCGCGTACACACATACGCAGTACACACACACACACACACACACACACACACACACACACACACACACACACACACACACACACACACACACACACAGGAGCTGTAACGCCGATCTTGTGGCTATGACGTCACCAGGGATATTGTGTTACGCAGGTAGCTTAGTGTCTGATGAAGGAGCCTATCACTTCCACCTGGACATAAATGAATAATGTCGTGCGTGCGGAGTGTTTCTTAGACCATATTTTCATTTCCAGTCGTCAGCAATTAATCACGTCTACAGGATGGAGTTGCATAAACGAATTGGCAGAAATAAAATTATTGTGCAATCTTTGTTCTTTTGGCCAATACATATTTCTTTTGAAATAATGGCTATCAATGTCCACGTTGCAACAGTGGCTCATCTTTTGGTGGAACCCCCCCCCCCCATAAAACTGTAATATTGGTCAAAATAACCCAAGATCCTGCCTGCATTCAAACACACACTCAGACACTCCCTATAACACTGATAAGCATGAACTGTTTTCGAACTTGAGATTGATTTGGGTGTTCAACCATCTCACAGTGAGCTGCTTCTGTTGTCATTATATGTACTGTCAGATGAATTTGAAATAGAACTACTTATTCTTCTCATTAGGCATCTATAGCCCAAAGCTCTGTGACTGTCAACAGCTTTGAGATAACAATGTGCAGCACTGACAAACCCACATGGAAGAGTGCGCCACCATTACATGGCTGTATTGAAATCAGCATGTCATAACATAGGAAGTTAAGTTTTGCTCTTTATGTTTAGCACTGCTGCAGCTGCTTGATGATAGTTTGATGATAGGGTCCAGGCTATATTTGAGTTATAAGGTCCAACGATTCATATCTTAATAGAAAACTGTTTAAACCATTGTTTAAATTCCCAGTGGAGAAATGTAATCCACTACCTACAATGAATCTGTGGGAATATCTGGGTCACTGATTGATCATTTGTCTTAATATTGCATTAAATTGTTTTAATCAGTGTAAGAAAAAACAATCTGGAAAATGACATCAAATGACTTAACATGTGAAGCCTTACATTTTTACTAAATCTAAGTACATCATATAATTCATAACCATCAAGTTTTCGCTTTGTATACAAACATTACATTTTATACAGGGAACAATTTAGTAATTTAGGCTCACTCTTTTGAGTTAAGACTCAAGAGTCTCAAGGGAGAACCAAATCAGACACAAAGCACTTTGATTATCAGTTAGAAATGGAAAAGGAAGTGCTTTCTAATTTGCTTGTTTTACCAGAATCACCTGGGGGTGGGTGGTGGGGAGGGTATGGTAATGTGTGAGAAAGTGAGAAGGAAGAAATAAAAGTGAATCACTTCCTTAAAAATACAAGGGTGTTTGAATTCACAGAAAAGAAAGAAACAAGTTAATACAGCAAGAAAGATGAGAGGAAAGAGTAGGTGGAAATATGGACGGGTAGGAGGAGGAGGAAGGTTGGGAGCGAGAAAGGAAATGAGGGCATCAAGAGACTTGTGTTTAAAAAGCATTATTGCAGCTATGAGAAGAGAATAGGGAATTATTTTTATTTGTAATTATTTTTAATGTTTCTTTTTATCAGACTGACACACAGCTCCTAAGCACCCCTTTATTCAATAAGATATAGATGTGCACGTACATTGCCTCACCCAGGCAATGCATTAATACCAGAACCATCTGCTGTGTGTGAAGCAAGTTCATGTGGGCATGCATATGTGTATGCATGTGTGAAACAAATGTGTGTGAGTCTGAGTTCTACTGTCAGCCATCCAGGGAGCTAAGCAGCGGCTACAAACCAGGTTATGTAACCAGTCTGTGCCAGCTGTGCCTGTAGCAGTCAGGGTCACAAACATTCACATCTCATGCACACGCTTATCCTCACACACACAATCATTCACACCTATAGACCATATGAGTGTACACTTTATTTTATGAAAGCAGGAATGTTTGACACAAAAAAAATGTTAGGAAAAAATAAGATGCATTTTAAATTGCACAAGTACCCACTGTTTCACCCAACAATAACACATGGGCTCTTTGACAATCCAGACAAGCCTGTAATAGTTCAAACCCTGTAGCTTTGTGTGAACGCACAAGTGGCTCGTGTATAAAATGGGTGCTTATTGGTACCATTTTTTTTTATCAAGGCTGGCAGAAGGGACTGAGGAGGCAGGACATATCATCATGACACTTGGGTGAACTCTAGCTCCAAGGAAATGGACAAACAAGCTGTGAATAGGGTTCATGAGGGTTTTGGGACGAGTGGTTGCTGACAGTAGATCACTAAAGTTGTTACGTAACAGAGCTAAGGATGGAGGGAGTGGGTGTAGGATGGATGTTGGCTTAATGCTGCTACTTCATTCTGAAAAGTCTAAGGTCATAAATAGACATATGACAGCCAATAAAAGAAATGGAAGGTGATGCTGAATGTGAGGCAGAAAAAAATAAAAAGAGGGGACAAGGAAGATAGTTCAGAGGTGAGAGCTTACTAACAGACAACAAGTGAACATTACATGGAGATGCGGTTGAGTGGGTACAGCTGGTAATGGAAGGATGAATGAACAGATTTAGAAAAAGAACAAATGTCTGCATAAAGAAATACATGTAAAGATCGGACTGTGCTTCTTCTTCTAAAAGTGTGACGTTACTTTGTCCATCTGGCCCTTAAGCTGCAAGCGCTTGCAAACACACACACCTAGACTAAATCCATTGCATTCCAATGTAAACTACAGGGATTGTATTTGTGTGCTGCATTTGAGTTCCTGTCTGTATTGCCCACAGAGAAGCCAGAACTACATGGATGGATGATCAAAACTGTCTCATTGTCTCTCACAGATATTTTGTTGTGACTCCCATTTGTCCTTGTAGACAGATTTTACTGTCTTGTCGGGGAAAAAGACACCAGCCATCAGATGAATTCTAGATGTCTGTGGACAGTTCACTATAGGTTGTTGGCTAAAATGAAACCTGATCTTTTCAACTTCTCTTTCCATTCTTGTGAGCTACACCACTCACACAGTCTTCAGCCTCTGCTCATCTTTCATTCATGCAATTTAAAATAATTGATCAAGTCTATGGACACACATGAATATGAAATATAAACCTTTGAGTAGGTGCATATCTTTCCAGTGCAGTGGTGTATGAGTAGACAATTGTGTTATATGTGCTTATGGACTCATGACTAGGCTTGCCTGCTGCCTTTTTGAGCAGCTGCAGATGGGAATGATTGGGAGCTGGGTACTCTTGACTCCCCTTGAGAAACTGTCCACATCACCACCAAACCAACCTTATGGTTACATCACTGCATGCATTGCCCCTAAGCTCATTACCACATGCGCTCACATGCACGCACGCACTGACTTCCAGACTCTCAATGGTCAGTAATAAAGGATTATGGATTGTTCTCTGGTCTCTCCACTGCTCTTTTCTCCATTTGACTCTCTATGAAAGAATTACACATAAGGCAACAGAGAAAAAGTATCAGCAGAAAAAGATGTGATTTGTTCTTCTGTGCTGCCTTTGATATTGCTGGTCTTTCCCCCTTTGTCATGACTCCCTCTTTTTTTTTCTTGTAAAATGAATAATTCCCTGCTTTTTTCTTGCAACTTCTCTCCTTAGTTAACATTGATCAGCATTCTTTTCCCCTCAGTCTACCATTGCCTGTGGAATTTTTCCCTTGTCCTTTGGCACATATTATGGAGATTGCAGAACCATTTGTATTATGACAACCTTAACAGTTGGCCCTTCATTCCTCTACTCCTAATGCTTCACCAAGTGGAGTGCTGCTTGGGCAGCCGCCATGGTCACTGGGTAGAATGCTGTTAGGTAACTGTGAGGTTGTGCTACCTTTTTTATTACATCCTCTATCTCTCCTCTGCGCATTGTACGTGTCTCCAAAGGTGTCACAGCTACACAAGTGGCAGAAGGGAAGGGGGTATTTATAACTCCTGAAAATCAAATTCAGGGAACAGTGTCTTTGACTGACTATTTTTACTTATTTCTTATAAGACAAAGGTTGGCTATCTGTACTGTACTTCCCAGCAGATGTAAGTTGACGCCTTTTGACAGGAAAATGGTGAATATGGAAGTGCTTTTGTTGTCTTTGGAAGAGAAAATGTATATCTTTATGTCTTTAGATAAAAAGCAGCAGTGATTATGCAGACTCAGTGGAGGTATATTAATGCATAGACAGCAGGTCGTGGCTGAATAGCAGCACACATGGCTCATGTGTCTGATGAATAGCTGCCATTTTTAGCTGTGGGTGTCTGTCACTGCTGGACTGAAGTGTTGTGCTGGCATCCACGTCAATGGAATAACAAGTGAAGGCCTTTATGAATCTTTCAGATGCTCTATTTATGGGGCCCTGCTGTGGCTCTTGGAACAAGTTGCAATGGGCGGATGGACTGATTAGCTGACTGCAGCTTTAAATGTGGGGCAATGGTGGTTTAACAATGAAGCAGATTCCTCAAGGAATGTTTTAAAATGGATATTAACATGTGTTTGGACATGTTGGAAATGTTTTTAAGCAGTTTACAGAGAGGGGATTTTGGTAAGCATTTCACAGAGCTGCTTGGTTTTAAAGAGAAAGTCGGCATAACCGTTTCTGTCTCACCTTAAGGTTGATCAAGGTTAAGTAATAAGTCTTTGATTTTGTTTCTGTTTTTGTACTTTTAAGTACTTTTTAATGCCTCTTCTGCACCCCGCTGTAATGCTTTTAATGTTTTATGTAAAGCACTTTGAATTGTCTTTATACAATTTATACAAACAAACATGCCTTGCCTTTAGTCTGGGTTTGACAGGTGCTCATTTTGTTTTTGTATTTTTTTAATGCAAATTAAAAAATAATGCACAATAAATAATCAATAAATAAATGACAAAAATGTTAATCATAAATTCCTTTGAGGATTTTTGGTTTGGTTTTTACTGCCATGTTAGACATGTCATCATCTTGCAAAGTGTTTTCTCTGAAGCAGTAATGCTCCCAGTGCATTAAAGGGGGAGAAGACAGGGCATAAGATGGACAGAGAGAGAAAAGGACAGTGACCTCAGGGGAGGTCTCTTTTTGTCTCTCCTTTTCTCTCTGTGCTGTTACAGGAATAGCTCTGCAGTCCCTCTTTACCTCAGCCTGTGAACCATGTGGTTGGCTGAGGGATTTGGCAGAAGTCTCTGTACACTGGGCAGTGCGTCTATGGAGGCTTAGAACCTCAAAAATGCATTCACTAGCCTGGATTGGGCAATAGTTGGAAGCTACTGGGCCTGATGCCATTTTTTGTCATTGTCAAAATGCAAAGTCATTCCTTTTCCAGTGCTCTAAATGTGATTTAAATTTTCCACAAATATTAAATAAACCTATTTTCTTTTCTCTGTCTCTTCCATGTCTAATATTTTCCAGGGCCCTCTCCATGGATATAGATACAGACTATGAGCGGCCCAATGTGGAAACCATTAAATGTGTGGTGGTAGGGGATAATGCAGTAGGCAAGACCAGACTAATCTGTGCCCGGGCCTGCAATGCCACACTCACACAGTATCAGCTGCTTGCCACCCACGTGCCAACCGTCTGGGCCATCGACCAGTACCGTGTATGCCAGGAGGTGGGCACACACATGCACACACGTACACACATTCACACGATAAGAATAGCCGCAAACAGACAAACTCAGGTATAGTTCTATCATAGTGCTTAGTAATCATATTTATCATTAATCTTTTTATTTCAGGACTTTAAAAAAAAAATCCTTCATACACTGTCTTTTTTTTTTTAAATATTCCTTTAGTGAGCAAATAATCTCTCAATTCCACTCAAACACAAACCTTGGAATGAAGTGAAGATCTTTAACCTGATGGCAGGAATTTATGTCTGTGTGCAGGTGCTGGAGAGATCTCGTGATGTAGTTGATGAGGTCAGTGTGTCCCTGAGGCTATGGGACACATTTGGAGATCATCACAAAGACAGGCGATTTGCCTATGGCAGGTAAGCACACACAAGCACACAGTTTCAAGCAGTTTATCAGCCAGAACTTAGTTATTGACCCAGTAACACAGTTGCAGGCCGACCACAAGGTTAATTACCTTGAAACACATTCCATTTTCACAACTGGCTCAGCTGAGAGATTTGCATAAAGACAATGACACATTTTCCCGCAGCTCATGTATCACCAAATTTCTTGCTGGGTTGATATGAAGAATGTAACTTAGGATAAGAACACAATTAATCAGTCTTACCCACAAAACCTTACATTCACGTATCAAAAAGTTGTTTTTTTTATGTGTGTAATCCAGCAGCCATGTTTTTTGATTGACCTCCCTTAAGCTGTCACATCCTTCCTCCATCAGATGTGATTGGATCATCACTCTATCCTCTTACTTCCCATCCTTCTGTTAAAGCTGCTTTATTGGCATGAAATGCAAAAGTACTTATTGCTAAAGCACAATCACCAAATGCTAATTTGATTGACAGTGACAGGGGAGAAACAGGCTATGCGGTAAAAACAGCTTCAGTGAGCAGAATTATAGTGTAATGCTATCTGCGTCTTCTGTGCTAACTATTAAATGAATTTTGGTTGTGGGTAAGAGAAATAATTCAGGCACAACTTGTGGCTCAAACATATGATGCTGCTTTATTCTTAGCTAGCACCCGATTACAACAGAACACGGCAATTCTTCTTATAGTTTCAACCGTATCACTCCGCCTCCTCTCCATTACAGCACCAGCACAACATAGTTCAAACAAATGTGAAACTTCTGTTCACTCAAAACAAAAAAGAATCTCATCTTACAAAAGTAACACGCTATCAGTAAATGTCAGTAACGGTGTTGCAGCAATGGAAAGAGTAATTAGTTAGATTACCCATTACTGAAAAAAGTAACACCCGTTAGTAACGGTGTTTATTGTAACGCCGTTATTCCCATCACTGTGTATGAATGTGTGTGAAGGGTTGTTGTTCTTCCATTGTCATTAAGAGGGCTTAAAAAATGGCAATGCTTTATAAATGTAGACCATTTGAAGCAGTCCATTTGGACATCAAAATGAATAATTGACGTGGAAAAGTTGATCTCATTATTGAACCCTCTGACTTTCCATGCATCAGATTGTTCAGCCATTGAGTTTTGTCAGGGTTGGTTGGAGGCACTTTATATAACATGTCACCTTGTTCATGTTATGCAAAGTTTCTGTGCCTGACACACTTTGCGTTATGTTTTTGTTTGCTGCATATAGTTAAGTTCATATTTATTTCCCTCTGTGTTTATCCACTGTTTCTATGTTTGTGCATTTACAGTTATCTTCTTTTGTTTGTGTGTGTGTTTAAATGCATTTATTTGTGTGTGTGCGTGTGTGTGTGTGTGTGTGTGTGTGTGTGTGTGTGGGAGTGAATACGTGTATGTGTGTGTATGTGAATATGTGTGTGTTTATGCACTCTGTCAGCCTGCAGTCAGCTGATAAAGATACAATGCCAGCTCAGCTGTTTTTTCTTCCTGTGTGCCTAACTGGCGTCACCAACTCTAAGCATCAGCCTCCTCTCCTGTTTGTCCGTCTCCTCTGCTACCTTTACTCAGCCACTCAGTCATCTGGGCTATGCCTTCGTCTCTACCCAGCCCTCAGACTCCTCTCCACTACTTCACCTCACCTTCCATGTCCCAGTCTGCCTAATGACCCTGTTCACCTATGTCATTAGTCTCATCCATACCCTTGACGGTTTGGGGGGGGGGGGGGGGGGGGGGGGGGGGGGGGGGGGGGGGGGGGGGGGGGGGGGGGGGGGGGGGGGG
>JBBBVU010000012.1:17853024-17868479 GCA_037177055.1 Atherinosoma microstoma | reverse complement strand
GAATTGACTTCAAAATCCTGCTGTTAGTTTACAAAGCACTGAATGGTTTAGGGCCAAAATACATTCAGGAACTTCTGCTTTGTTATGAACCAACCAGATCCCTCAGGTCATCAGGGTCAAGTCTACATTCTGTTCCCAGTATCAGAACTAAACACGGAGAGGCAGCATTCAGTTTTTATCTTCCTCAAATGTGGAACAAACTCCCAGAAACATGCAGGTCTGCTGAGAGTCTCAGCTGTTTTAAATTAGGGTTAAAATCTTTTCTATTTGCCGCCTTTTATCAAAACAACTGATAATTAACTTTTATGTCTTGCATTTTTATCTTATTTAGATTTTTTTCAATTGTACTTCTTATTGCTTCTTCTGCACTCTGCTGCAATGCTCCAATGCACCTTGAATTGTCTTGAACATGAAATGTGCTATACAAAGCACACCTTTGCAAAAGGTTGTGCAAAGCCAGTTGTGGCTGATGCTGCACAATATTTGCTGTTGGTGGGCTGCTGTTGTCAATGGTTACTTTAAACAGTTCATGTTAATGACTGCTGTGCTTTGCCAGCGTGATGCTGGCAAAGAGCAGGTGTTCTAGAAACAAAGACACAAAGAGTGACAACACAATGTAACTGTCAACATTTGTTTATGAGCAACAGACTTGTTCTATTTTCATGTAAATGTATCAGCATTTTTTTTGTTGCAGAGAAGCTTTTTCAGAATTAAATAGAAATTTAGATTGTAAATGTCTGCAGCAAGTTGCTGTTGCTGGGTTGTAAGATGGTTTAAAAAAAAAAGATATTTCAATGTCAGATGACGTTTGTCAAAGTTATTTTCTTCCTTTTGGGCAGATGGGAGCAGAACTTTAAGAGCATAATACAAAAACAGAATTCCTCAAGTCACACAGCAGATGTTGTCATTTTATTTAGCTTGTCTAGATCTGTATCTGTGCTGACAAAAATTAAGAAACACTGATTTTGAAGATTTATAAAACCAAAGAGGCTGCATATATTGAGAGTATGAGAAACCAGCCACCATCTTATAAATCTATTATATAAAAAGGAAAAGGACCTATGATTCTATAATTGTGAGAGTAGCATGTGATCAGCCAGTGCCATCCTATTTTTGTACTACTGCCACACTTCCTTCTCAGTATTTAATGCTCACACATTTCACTGTTTATTCTGCTGTGTGATAACAGGGACTATTCTTGTTTTTACAGAATGGCATAAACTTGTGTATTTCTCAGGGGCATGTTATGATTATTGTCAGTGCAGTTACTATTGTTAGCAACTTAACAGCATGAACATTTTCTAGACCATAGACCATTAGTTTCAGTAAAAGAGGTTTTGTCTCTTCATATTTTTAGGTTTGCTTTCTGTGCGGGCCATTAAACAAACTGACTACTGAGTGTGTCATGGTACACTTATAGATTACTAACTATTGTGTGTCTGTGGTTTCTGGTCACCATGTGAGGGTGCATCTTAGTGGAGTATTACATGCTGAGAAGCCTAGTGTATCAAATGTGAGTCTGCTAAGCTTCTTTCTTACTAAATTGAAAAACATGTAAAAAAAAGTTGTATGTGCATTTTTTTCCCCTGTGAGACAATGAGCACCATTTTCTATCTCGTTCTTCTAAAACTGTATTCTGTGTCTGCCTGGTTTTTCTTTCTTTTTTTTATTTTTTAGAATTTACTACTTTTTAGTTGCAGTCTTTAGTGACCATTATCTAATGTACATCTAGTTGTCACAACAGTTTTTCCTGTCTTTCAGTCAGATTGCAGTGTTTGTTTTTCAGTCTTAACAAACACTTTGTGCAACTACATGAAACTTCTAGTAAACCAATGGTTCTCAAACTTTTTGAGCCACGACCCCCAAGATAACATATGTAAATCCAAGATAATCCAAGATAACAAGTTAACCCAATATAATATATGTAAATGTTAGGCTTGAAAACTAATAGACACTTCATAAATAAGGATAACATGGTTTTTGGTGGATTCAGTCAGATGCTTTCTGCTGTAACAAAGCATCTACATGCCCAAAATCAGTTTCTCTCGCCCCTTGAAATTATCTTAGGATTCCTAGTTTGAGAACCACTGCACTTATCGACCATTGTGGTGGTAGACCTGGAGCAAAAGAGCTGCCAGTCAGGTTAGATGATGAGTCTTATCCATGAATGTGTTGTCATTATGACTGTGTCCACTCATTAATACTTCCAGGTCACAGCTGGAGCTTTAAGCTTTAGAGACCACCCTTGTCTCTGTGATGTGTCTTTTTTCTAATATAACGAGAGGTCGCACCATGCTGACATTCTCTTAATTGGTTGCGGTAGTGGAGGCTGAAAAGTGCCACAGTGGGTAGACTCTGAGAGCTCCTCGAGGGGTCAGGTCAACACTCTTAATCATTTTCCTTCCTTCCGTCCTCCTGGGGCTTAGACTTTATTACATGCCATTGAATTGGTATTGGTCTAATGTACAGTAATTAAGCTGTGAGAAAGAGCTTATTCATTTTTATGAACTGAGGAGCAGGATGACCATACAGTCACTTTGGTCTATAAGAGGGAGCATCTAAATTATTACAAGTAAATGTTTTTATATTATACTTCGGTGTTCAAATAATTTTTAGATTAACCCCAATTTGCCCCAATGGGTCATATTTTGGATTTAAATTAAACTTTAACGGGGTTAGTTTTGCACATTTGAATCACTGTCACACATTTAAACCTGTAAAGGCAATTGTAAAAGATAATTTTATTGGAAGAGCACAAGACCATTGAAATTCCCTGTATATCTGTTTGGAGAGTTTTAATTTGTTTTGGGTCCTGAAAATGTGTGCAGCTCTAGATCACATTATGACTGGATGTGTTTTTAACTATTTGCTGCATGGCAGGGTTGTGTGTGTGTTTGGGCCTTTTCAGTTAGCCATATTGCACACATCACTAGCCCCTTAGACAGTGCTCTCAACTGAGCAAAGATCAAAAAGAATGTGGCCAGAACATTTTATCCTCTGCCCTTTACCTCCAAATACACACAGCACTTTATGTGCTTTGTAACTGATGACCCAAAAAATATATTTGATTTAAAAAAATTTAAAAAATAAATTTCAGCTTAATTAATTTGTAATATTCATGTGCTGATTTTTTAATGTTTTTTTTTGTGTTTTCTCATGATGTGGCTATTTTCTAGGTATCCATTCCTAACACCAGTACGGCCTGTATGCGTGGGGTGCTTGAGTTCCTGTATTGCAGCCTTCTGACTCCCTGCCCTGGTCTGGAGCCCATAGAACTGATTGTTCTGGCCAACCGTCTCTGTTTGCCACGCCTTGTTGCCCTCACTGGTAAAAACTCTGTGGAGTATTACAAATACTGCATAGACAAACATCCACTCATTTGAATATTTAGCATTTTTTTTGATGGTCCCAAGGATGGCTTTGGTAATTATTTTTTTATCTTTGTACTTCAAGAACTTCTTTTTATTACACACATCTAAGATGATGAGAGTAGTTAGCTTGTTGACAGACAGAGAATTTATGACATGGAGATAAAGATGCAGGCACATGTGCATGGAAACAACAAATACTAACATGGTCCTGTCCATTTTGTGCCACTTCAGAGCAGCATGCTGTGGATGAGCTCCTCCAGTTGGCAGTCCAAGGAGTGGACATTGATGGACAGGTGTTGGCTTACCTTGAGCTTGCACAGGTCTGTCTCCCTCCTTCTAATAACAAAAAATGTATGAATGTTGAATGGATTAAGTTAAGTAGTAATAGATTTTCACTTAGGGTGATGTGTAATTGACCATGAACTAATTCTGTAAATATTTTTTAAAATGTGCACAAATATTCTCTTTTGACTCAGTTGAATTTTAACATGTTTGCTTTTTCAAAGTACTAATAATCACACATATTTCCTTTCACAGTTCCACAATGCCAAACAACTGTCAGCATGGTGTCTCCATCACATCTGCACGAATTATAACAGCATCTGCCGCAAGTTTCCCAAAGACATGAAGGCTATGTCTCCAGGTAGAGTACAGCCCCTTTTCATTTTATTATATTTCATTTCATTTATATTTATCTGTCTGATTTATTGTCAGTTTTGCAGTTCCATAATGCACATTTTTAGGACAGACCACACTACAATGAATCGCAGCAAAATGTGGCTTTTTAATAGCAAATATATAGTTTGAGTTAGTTTACTTTTGTTATCATTTTTCTCTCTTCGTCTCAAATAAAAACAAAGAAATTACAATAACTATTAACATAGATATAAAATGAGTCATCCTAAACTTTCATAAATGTATGAAGATCCAATTTGATTTTGATTTTTCTGTGCATGTATTTGGACTCCTGTAGAAAACCAGATTCACTTTGAGAAACAACGCTGGCCTCCTGTATGGTTCTTGAAGGAGGAAGACCGCTATCTGCGCTCTCAGAAGGAGCGTGAGCGCGAGGAAGAGATCCTGCGCAAGCAACACACCAAACGGGGTTGGTGTTTCTGGAGGCACCCGTCTTCATCTCCACACGTCTCCTGAAGGATTTCCTCTTCTGACTTCTTCATCCAGACCTGGATGATTCCACCTAGGAAAGCTAACCCACTCCTGAACGTATATAGAGGGGGATGACTGAAACCTCTATCAGTGGAGAAATAACACCTAATATGCCTGAATGTCTGCATGCTTGGGGGAATGTATGTGCCTCTTTATAATTGTGGGTGACCACAAGTGCATTTTGTTATGTCATGTGACAAATGTGAACCCAAAAGAATGGTATGAGCATGGATGTGTGAGTATGTATATTGTGATTGAGTGATGCTTCCAAGTTGAGTGCTTCCCAGATGCCCTGATCTATAAAGGCCTGTGGCAGTGCAGTGCAACCCTTTGTCCCCTCCGCAAATGCTCTGTCCTTCCATCAGCACTCACAGTGCCTCAGCCTTTGAGTGATTGGACTGGGAGCAAGGGCTCTCTTTCTCTCTCAGTCTCCATCCTTCACATTGACCTTAATGACTATTACACATTGACCACTGGAACTCCCCTTGAGGGGGGAGCTTACCTCTGCCTTCACTTCTACACAGACTGTTATCTTGCACACACAGATCCATGGCCGTGATCCACGCTTCTAAAACCAGCACTGGATTGCCAGGAACTGACACTGTCAGTATAGTTATAATTGTACAATATTATTTAACCTTTTTTCGCATATTTATGCGCATTCTAAGGCGTTATTATCAGGGGAAATGGTAAACAAATAATCCAAGGAAATGAATGATTGCCTTTGCAAGTGCATATATGAAAATGCAAGGGTAACCTTAAAACATTTAGTGACTTAAATTTCTGTGTGAAACTTCCTGCTAGGAGATTTGATCACAGAAATTTGCCTCTATTATAGTCTTGATGCGGCTCTTGGTATCCAGCCCTGCTCCTCCTACCCTTTTCTTCTGCACACCACACTTGCAAAAAAAAAAGAAAAAAAGAAAAAGCTAAACACTCATCTAATCAAGCTCTCCTTGATTAGTTGGTTTAATCAGCCTGCTTTTCAAAAACCTTCATATAGCCACTCTACAGCAATGATGGGCAAAAAGAGGGCTAGCCTTACTTGATACCTCTGCCACAGAGGAACCATGGATACAGTATTAAACGTCCACAACCACTAGGTTGCATTGAAGCACCGAAGCCAGCCTGCCTTTACACCCCTACGCCACTAGGGGCAGCACAGCTCAGGGCCCTGGCACTATCCTAGCATGGTTTTTTTATGCCTGTGTTTCTTCACTCTAGCTGTAGTTATGGAGATCATCAGTGTAACTTCAATTCTTGCAGTGTTCAAAAATGCTAAAGCACATGCACCATGTTGTTAGTAAATTTAAAAACCAGAATACCTAAATGGTTTTTCACCTGATCATGAGTACCAAAGCTGTCGTTCTTCCTCACCTTCTTCAGTTTTGCTTCTCCTGTTTTTCTTCTTTCTTTCTTTTTCACTAGAAGAGGGATGTGACTTTTGAAGGTGACAGTGGATGATACTATTTGAATCCCTCAGGGGCACTTTCAATCTTTGGTATCAGGAGAAAAGTGTCAGAGCACTACATTGCCTTCCGTTCTTGTTGCTGGAATTGAAATTGGTGCTCAAGGAAACAACACAGTGTCCACATGAACATGCACATGTGGTTTTATGTTGAGGCTTCATGCATCTCTAGTTGTTTTGTGTCTACCTGCAAAGAACATGTAAAAATCTAATAATGGTTTTCACATTTAACAAGTAAGCGTTTTAAAACCATAATTTCTCCTCCATTTACAAGCATTTTCTAATAGATCAGAACTCATTTTAGAGCCTATAGGTTTCTGATATTACAGATAACCCAGTGAGGGTTTTAATTGCTTTTGTATTCAGAAATGGTGTGATATGTTTTGCTTTTGTTCTAACCACAAAACTGAGATTATTTTAGATTGAATCTCAAATAATGATTGTTGTTTCAAACAGCAGACAGTTTGAGGACACAGAGTTAAGGGTGTTAATGTCTTTCGCATCTTGTGGTGAGTTTCTATTAGCAGGTTGTTCTATTCTTGGGTTTGCACCCCTCAGATTTACCCAGGCAACTGTAGGAGATAGATTATGTGAAACATGTGGTGTGTTCTGCTGTTTTCCATGGGAGGCGAGTAAAGTCATTTTCAGCTACCGAAATAGAAGTCGGATAGGATCTCAAGAGGCCCAAGTGAGAATTGAGCGGATCCATCTCTAAAAAATAGCAAAAGTGAACAAATCTCAGTCAGCATTATGTGCATCTTACCTACCTGATTCCAAACATATTTGAAATCGTCCTATTTAAAAGATTTAACCTGAAGAGGAGAAAAGAAAGACATCAAAGTTTTTTAATAGACATTCATAAACTCTTTAGTTTTCCAAAGAATCAATTTTTCTTCATGGTGTTAATGGCTACTGTAAACCATTTGGCTTCTTTTCTTTGTCAATGTGCCTTATAGTTGAAGAAAACTTATCTCGAATTTAAGCAGTTTTTTCGTTTAACCCTGTTGACATGTTCTGCAGTCACCGACATGATGAATACAGTTGACAATGATCATGTCTTGACTGTAAAATCTAATATGATGTTTCATTTTGCGCTCTCAGCAATGATCTTTCTTAAGGGAGTTTTTAAGCTAACTTGCACCATGCCTGTGCAAAATCGGTATCTTGTTTTATGCAAACCTCTGAATGCTACACACAATAGTAGCATAGGTAGGTCTAATCATGTGACCTTAGGTTAGGATGTTTTCTTCACATTGGAACTTGAATCATGGTTGGGGTTTCTCCACTGACCAGGTGACTGAGAGGTAGCATTTTAAAATGGTTGGCTTATTTCTTGTGGATAACTTTAAAACCACTGACCTTGAGAAAGTAAAGTCTTTTTTCTTATTTTTTACTAAGCACTGGCTGGCCTGTGTGCTGGGAGGGTGCAGCCACTACTGGAACGTGGTTTATTTGCATGGTGGCCTAAATTTATTGATGTGACGTGTGTTAGAGAGGCACTTTCTTTTTTAATGTCTGTGATTTATATCTTTCTGTTGTTAGCATGAATTTATCCTAATGTAAGATTGTACTTAAACCTAAAGATTGTAGCATGTCATCACCACTTAAGCTGAATACCAGGACTCATGAAGGTTCTTTAAGGCCTTGTTGGCAATGAACTCCACACAGGTTCCTGTCTTACTGAGTGGATTTATGCACATGTCTGCTTTACAAAATCTAAGCACAACTTACAGTAGCATCAACAAATTTATATCTTAAAATAATATGCTGGGACATTTACAGACATCGGATTGATAATGATTACACAGGATTTGTTGCTGCTGTGGAGGACCACAGCTGTACATAGTATGCTGTTATTGTAGATAATATAATAATTCATTCTCATCATTTTTAAGATATTGGGTTTAGGGTATATAAAAAAAAGACAATTTTACACATTTTAGGATGTCCTGAATGACCTATTAACAAAGAAATGGAGGAATTCACATGAAATATGTTTCTTGGGTGACAAAGTAAACTTTTTAAACCTTTAGTGTTGGGTATGGGATTGATGTTTCTGGATATATTGATGGGGTTTTGTGGAAGTATTAAATGAAAGGAAAAAAAATACTTATCAAGTGGAAAATTGTGGGCAAAAGATATGGAGGTAGAGGCCCAAAAAGGTTGAGAAACCCTGTTGAAACAAATTGTGGATGAGACAAAGATTTAAGTTTTGAAGTCTTTATCTTATTGAGCCCTTAATATTTGCGACACACTAACCACTATAAGCCAAAGTTACATCTTGTCACATAATTATGTAGGACATAGATTAATCCCCCTCCCGTCTCGCTCTTTTTTTCAAATTTTTTTTATTGTCACTTTGGACAGAGCAGTTCTCCCCTCTATGCAGGCCTGATGTCCCTATTTTAATGTGAGGCCTAGTGACTGAGAGAACACCTTGAGAACACCAAAATACACAAGTATTTTGTGTTTCCTTTCCTGTGCCTTCAATGAGATCTCACTCTTTCATCTCTGTACAGGCTAACAGCGCTGCACCTATCTGGGCTCAAATTTTTGTCAGTTAAGCCAACAAACACACACGAGCATAGAAGTAGAAATAGCTAGCTTTTGTTGATACACAGTCTATTACAGCTGAAGTAATTAACTTAAGGTTCTGGAATAGACTCATAAAGCAGTCACTGGTTTATGAGTTAATATTCATCATTTCCAGTGATAACATATAGAGCTTTATAAATTCAGTATGTAAAATAATCTATGCTAAAACCTTGCAATAGATGACTCATGTTTTGAAAATGACCAAGAAACCCAGCAAACCAGCAATTTTAAAAAACGTTTCTGCACTCTTCCAGGTGCCTGCACTTTCTATTATGTAGCCTAACTATACTTTTTGTATGCCGTCTTTATATTTACCTTTTTTTTTTTTTTTTTTTAGCATAAGCGTCTGATTTTCTCCACTTAGGCTTTCTCTATCAGCCAAACTCTTTAATGTATTTTACTGCTTCCACTATTTATCTGCAGTGAACAGTGTTGCGATCTTGCATAGACTTGTTGTCCTTTTAGTTGGGGAACAGCATCTGTTTAACAGCTGCCTGGATTAAATGCAGATATTATCTGTGACAGCTATTTGTATTATGCTTTAATGAAGAAAGTAATTTTCCAAAGTATAACGCAGTGTTGAAAGTTTAATAAAAGTCCCAGTTGGAAATAACCTCTCACCTTTTAGTGCTCACCACACTGTATCTATTAACTAAGTTAGTGTATACATGGTACTGTATGCACACAAAGCTGTTACTATTGACAGACATGGTATGATTAACCCCTGGTCTATACTGTAATTTTTAAGTGTATCGTATATACTGTATAGTATTGTTATGCACTTTTGTTTCCATTGACTCAAATGAGTGTTATTAACATTTACTGCTTATATTTTTGTGTTCATTATGATAGAAGTCTAAGGAAAGAGCACACCACACTCACAACTATTAAGGGCTTCAGAAAAAACCCAACAAAAAATAAACAATAAAACAATCAGAATGTGTTGCTGCTGTTGCAAAAAATGTTTTGAAACTAAAATTTTGTAATATTTTTGAACCACTGTGATTTGTACAAAATAAAAAAAATGTAGACTTTTTTTCTTTTTTTGCCATTTCAGTATTTTGATGTTTGACTTGAATTTTATTAAAACTGTTAATCTTTTGAAACCGGCTCACCTTTATAATTGTGCACGTCTGTTTTCAAGGAACAGTGTGAGTTCCACTTCAGTGTGAATCAAGCATGAGGGAATATGGGGCATTTATAACTTTTTTTTTAGGGTGGTTTGTCAAAATGACGTTAAGCATAGCTTCAGAAATTGTACATTTCCAATACTACACAAAATTGAAGTCACAATATATATGAAAGGTTAGTAATTAATTGTAAAATGTGCAAGATAAAATACTGGGCAACACAAATACAGACCGAACTGAATGACAAATAATTTATTTAAACAGCGGCTTTAACATCCTGGCAATGAATTATTTGACATTGAATGACACTATTACAATCATCAGTTTGAATGGGGATTATCTCATAGTGCTCTCCTGTATCAAGTAATCCCATGTCTGTAGCCTTTTATCATCAAATACAATAATACAGTAATCCTTAGTGGGTGTACAGAGCTAGAATTTTGCACTTGTATTTATATAACATGTCCGTGGTGAAAAGTGAACACATTAATTACAGCATGTTGAGAAATACTTGGATTTAAATCATATTTACATTTGGAATGTGTATACTTCTATTACATAAACATCTAAATACTGAATGGTGGGCACATCGATGAATGGGCTCACAGGGTGTAAGCAGCCTCCTGGTTTCATCCTATATATATAAAAGTGTACTTGTTACTATTGCATTTTCAAAGCAGGAAACAATAATGCAAAATAACTAAAAACTTATATAACATACAAAATGATACAGAAATTACCCAAATTTCCCAGAAAGACCAGTAAGATTGGTTTCATACATGCACTGCTGCCCTAAAATTTTCCAGAGATGGTGTGTGAAAATGCAAATGTCTGCAACATTCAACTTTGAATATTTATGGACAATTTCCTCCCAGTCTACTTGTAATATCTTAAGAAAACCAGAAAGCGATAGTTGCTCCTTTTTTTTTTTTTGCCCACTTGTATGCTTCTTTCTACTCGCTTGACAATATTCTGGATAAATTTGAGTACAAATGATACTGATATCAACCCAATATCAGGCAATGAGGAACCTCGTCTGCACTTCTAGTGTGCTGTAAAGAAAACAACTATTTTCCCCAACAGAGTTTATTTGCATCATGTCCTGCCTCATCTGTGCTCCACCCAAATGCCCCTCTCTCACATTTTTAGTTAGGACAACACATTTCCAGCCAATTACCACCTGCTCTGAAGTACATCCTCAACATCAATTGAGGGAAAAATCTGGAAGTTTCTCATGTTCAAGACTGAATACAACTTGCGATTTAGGTGTGAAATTGACCTCTATTAGGTCATTGATCATGAATGTTTTGGAAGGGGGAAAAAAATCATAAAATAACAAAATTTTACATAAATTGTGAAACAAATTAAGCAGAAAGATCACCTTGAAATAATAATAAAAATGACTATTACTTCCTGTTATTTCATAATCTGTCCATGTGTTAGATATGTTAATAACTACAGACTATAGTAGAAACGTTTGTCAAGAAAAAGTTAATGAATTAAATTCTCAAAACAAAAATAAAACCCCTCTCACCTTCTTCCATTTATTTTCACTTTCTCAACAATTGAGCCTCTATATGCAATATCCTACACTGACTTTGATGAAGCTGTGCCACCTAGTGGGAGAGAAACAAATGTGCAACCTGAATGTGTTGTAAAGAGAAATGTACTTCATCTTTCTAATAAAGGTTTTAGACTTATTTTCTTCATACTTTTTGCCACAAATATTGTGTTTTTGGTTTACGTTTTAGATTAAATCCCTCTTTTCTGTAAATTACACAAAAACAAACAAACAAAAAACAACAACAACATCCTTCTATTCTCTGTGAAACAGAGGAAAAGGCTGGGGCTGGCTGAACACCTAAAGTGGCCGGCATCTGTTGAGTCAAAAATAATATTCCTTCTAAGTAAGCAGAATCAGTGCCTCAGTCGTGGCACCGCCCCTTAATATTTTCTTACCTTCTGTTTAAAATTTGGATGAATGAGAAATTGACTCAGCAACTCTCCCCAAGTGGCTCCCTGAACACATGCATCACCAAGATTAACACACTGTGAGCCAAGACATTTAATAAAGATGGTAAAGGATCACAAAAACCCACAGAAACCTGGGGGTGGTGGTTGTCATGGAAATGTTTAATGTGGCAGATGATCTGGACCTTTAGAGGAGTAACATGGGAAAGTAGCAACAGTAAGGAATGGAATATTTGAGCCCATATGCCAACTTCACGTTTGTGTGTTACAATCACACTCATCTAACTTTTCCAGGAAAATGAGCTGGCAACCAGTAATCTCTTAACAGACAGTGACGTATTGTACATCAATTTTCTTTTTATTCTCTTGTAAATGGAGGAATTTACTAGCGTTTTGCAGCAGCGTCCTCATGGTCACCAGCATCAGTTTAAACACTGATTACAGATCTTTAATTATGCTGGATTACCACCGTGAGACGTTCAGTTTTCCCACAAACCATACCCCAGCCCTCGCACCACAGTTCGTGGAGCACAGCTTTAGAGTCACAGACAAAAGCTGACATCACCACATCTGGATCTCATCTTTTAGGGTTCCCCTGGGAGCAGATGAATTGAATTGAGAGCAAAAGACACTGATGTACAGTGGAGAGCAGTGCACTTTGATTGCATTGGAGGGTTTTTGTTGATCAACAGATTAATCTACTTCTGAAAAAATATGATGGAGGAGTCAGCAGAAACTTTCTTGGGAGGAATGCTTATGATTTGATCACCAGGCAGAGAACTTTTCATAGTATGAGGCAAAAATGTTGAGAGCTTAAAAGAAGTGAGAGTTAAACACACAAACGGGCTTGATATTGACATTCTGATAAAAAGTTGGCAATTTACTTAAGAAAAGTAAGAGGTCAACAAATGAAGTGACAGCACATCCGTCTTCCTCAAAGTGTGCTGCTTTACATGATTTTCCTGTAGATCTCCCTGAGGTCTTCACTGTTAACAAAACTGCCCGCAAAAAAGACAACATATGCATCTCTAAATCAAGACCTCTTAAAGCAGAGTTTCTGAATACTTTGTCATCCTGACACCATCCTCTAATTCAAGGTTTTTTGTTTGTTTTGTTTTTTAAAACAGACATGGAGTTTCTTTCTAGCGCTTTATCTTTCTTTCTGGAAAAAAATTGCTGTCTTTTATTTCCATAAAATCTTCCTGTTTTTTTTTTAACTCGTCATCTTTCCCTTTAGAAAAGCAATCTCAAAACAATGAGGAAGTAAAGAGTTCATATGAAGCCAAAAGGATAAACGAATTAAGAAAATCCTGTTATGTGTCTGCAAAGGAGGTATGTGATTTCAAATTGCACATTACACACTCATGCACATAGAGTCACAAGCGTATACTTGTGTACACACTGAGACCCAAGGGAGAGATATCTCAAGGTTGTTGTGTAGGCGCATAGCTGAGCAGTGACCTCACCTGGAAGCCTGCTGATAGGACACCCAGACTCAGACTATGTGTAGATCTCTCTTTCTCTTTCAAACACACACAAGCACACACGCATACACACAGGCAAAGAATATGTTGGACATAGTTTCACTGTCTTTTCTTTTTTTTTCTTTCTCTTCAACCAGTGCCTTTTGTTTCCTGCTTTGAATGTTCCTTTCCTTTAACATGCCTGTCTGGCACCTAAATTGACCTCAATTGTCTTTAAAGCGAACATCATTGTGTTATTTGGCCCCAGCTGCTGACAGATTAGTGAGCCCCCTGTCAGAAAAATGTGTGTATGTCTGTAGCATTTACTTCTGACTGGAGTAACTTCCACTCACTTTCGCTCATCAACACTCCTTGTGAGATTTTTCTGTATCCACCAGATATGAATCCATATGATTGAGCTGAATATTACCATGACAGTAAAAGGTGAAAGAGAATGTGGCATTTTTTGACATCTTGGTGGAATACTGATGAATAATAATAAAAAAAAAAATCATATATTAGCTTAGTGATATAGCAGATTGATGTGATGACATTTGCAAGAGAAATTGAGCTACATCACTTTTTGAAGATATAGTGTTGATTTTTGCTATCACATGTCTATTAGCAAACAATGGGAGCTTTAATAATAAATGCAGCTTCATAATAAATGTGGCACAAAGTGCTTTACAAAATAATAATAATGAAAAAAAAGGAGTAAAAATATTGTGTGCAGACACACAGATGGACTCATACACGTACAGATTTAAGAGCAATGGGATTATAGTCATGGGTAAGCTACCAGAAGTGATGAAGTGCTATATCACTCTCAGCACTTAGCAGTGAGGAAACACTAGAGACTTGATAGAAAATAAAAGGTACACAATTAACATTAATAAGAATACATAAGAATAACAGGTTAAGAACATATACATTACTATAATAAATAGAATAGGACAGTAAAATAATGAGATATATAAGAAGATAAAATTTGGAAAAAACCTACTGATAAAGTTTAGTTAAAAGCCAGACTAAAAAAATATGCCCTAAGTTTTCTTTTAAAAATGTCCAAACTATCAGCTGCTCTCAGGTCTTTACGTAGGCTATTCCACAGGTGGGGGCTGTAATAATAAAAAGCTGCCTCACCATGTGTTTTGGTTCTGGTTTTAGGGATTGATAAAATGCCTCTATCTGAATACCTGAGCATTCTGGAGGGCTTATAAGTTAAAAGTAAATCAGTTAAATAAGTATCTTTATCTCTTCACTGTCAAAAAGAGAAAGAAAAAAGGATTATATGTAGCAGCAAGGACTGGCGTGTGAAAAGCAGTTGGTACAAATGAAAACAAATCCCATAATGCTGTAGCGAAAAGTCAGAGTTATGGCAACTTGAACAGAAGTTTACAACCATTTGAACTGTTCATATTCACTTATGCATGACAACATGTGGTTACACATGTGTGAAAGCAGCCAAGCCCTGGCCTGCCTCCAAGTTGTGCATACAGGACCAATGGAAAACATATTGTCAATGAAGAGCAGCAAAACAGAAGTGCTGTGACCCATAAACTTACAAACACATCTCTAACCTTTTAACACCACCCTTCGGGTCTGAGCACATAAACCTACCATGAAAGCTCTGCCCAGGAAAGATTTGGTTGTATCTCAGCCAAAAAAACAAGTTGTTTGCTAATAGACATCAACTTTATAATTTCATAGAGATCATGCTCTTGGTGACATAAAATGACACGAATCATAAACTTGATGAACAAACTATGGTTTGATATCAAATTTGCAAAGATAAGTATGGCTGGGTGGATTCTGAATTTAAGGATAACTAAAGGAGTCTTGGAGGATGTTGTGTGTGACTGGGCTACTCAGCACCCTGTCATCCACACACTAACTGTTAGTTTAGGCTATGCCAGGAAGGCAGGAAACTGAGCAGAAAGTCTCACACAATTGGAGAAGTTTAAGCAAATGAGGACAAAATCCCTATTAGCCAACACACACATGCATCCAAATCCCAGTGGACATACAAAACTCCCTCATTTAGACCCCATCTCCAACAACAGCTGCCACCACACCCCAGCGAAGGAAATGCCAAAGTCTTCTGAAGTGGAGCATAACAGCACTGCAGTCCACTTCCACAGTTAAGAAAAGCTGGAAAAGCAGGAGCGCCTCTAAAAGCAGGAAGTTGTAAGAATAATAGGGGTATGGGGATGTCAAGCTCCTTGTCCCTTTGGCATGCAAACTAAAGCAGCATAGTGTAACTCATTTTGGTGAGTAAAATGACTTCATA
>JBBBVU010000012.1:17835023-17852936 GCA_037177055.1 Atherinosoma microstoma | reverse complement strand
TTTATAAATATATATTAGTGCTTTACATTGTTAAAAAACAAAACAGTTAAGAACAAGAAGGAATAAAACAGCAATGAGGAAAAATAAAACCACATGCCAGCCCACATTACTTTACACATCCACCCCCCCTAAACCACGCCTACCCCATCCACAAGCCCACAGGCATATACACAGAGATATATAGATAGTTAGCTTCAAATATATAAAAACAATGGTGATCATCAAAAGCAAAAACATTTACAGTGTTATTATTAGTTATAGTTATTATCCTTATTATATAGTTAAAAATAAAATGAATTAACAAAAACAGCTGCAAACCTGACAGTAAAAAATGTACCCAGGAAAGAAGCAGAATAAGAACAAAATGATGGAATATTTTTGCCTTAAATGGAAGCGTTTCCTCATACAAGTATCTTCACTGGGTAAGTGTGACAAAATGGACAAGGATTACTCAGCCATTGTGAACTATTTAGCCAAGAACAATAAGGGTATTACTGTAAATGTAGACTATTAAATGTAAGTAAAGGTTATATTTTGTGTGGAAAAAGCCAACTTTAGACTGACAGTTCAGAATATTGAAAACCTATGACTTTTATCCCCCGCATCTGCCCTGGATTATCTAAGAATGGCAGCTAAGTAAATTAGAGAGCTCAGGAACATTCCCATAATCCAAGATCTTAAACCCTTGTGCTAGTGACCCAGTGGCAAATACCAGTGGATGACTGTCCACTGTGTGTGCGCAAGGAAGTCTGAGGCTGCACTTTGCATGTCTGGATGCCATGACAGACTTCATAGATTGTGTTGTGTGCGTGCATGAGTGGCCTGTGAATGAATGCATGGTTTCTATGAGCATGTTGTCAGTTTGGGTGTGTGTCACTGTAGTGGCTGAAAAAGACCCCCAGCCACTCTTAAAAACTGAAACAGCCTCTTTAACTGCATCAAACTCAGTTCCCATGAAATTGGTCCTTCTCTAGCTAGTTGAGAGATGGTCAGCACTGTTACTGGCTTCTCTGGAGTCTGCCAAGGACCTGCAGGGGCCAATTCAAAGACAAAGAGGGAGACAAAGAGACTGACAGAACCAAATCGGCTGCAATGCTTTCAGCCTCTCTAAATGACACCAATAATTCTTATTCATGTCAATATTAAAAAAAAACTAAACAAAACCTAAATAATCTTTATTGAATATTTTCATGTAGGCTACCTTTCATTTATTGAAAAAGTGTGGTAGTGTGATACACTTTTATTTGTGAGCAGAGTACAGATCTTAAACAACGTGCCTCAAAGAAAACACTGGATCAAACTTTATTAGTGTAAGAATTTTCTTTCTCTCTGTCTTTCTTTCTTTCGATCTGCGCGTGTTGCTGTTGCACTGTGAACACCTTTCCTCCAAGTGACCCAGCTAGTGAAGTCATTATGCCTCCACTCTCTCAACAGGAGGTGGGGCTTTTCGGGGAAAACTTATTCCACCCAGCTGCACAAAGACCAGCGTGCAGTCACAGTCTCCTCCACGCTGACAGTGGCTGCACAGATCGCTCCAGTTTGGAACTACATCGCATGAACCTGCGTACCTTTTGTGCAGGTTTCCTGGCCGACACTCAGTATTGCGCTGTCCGCTAACCAGCAGACAATCCGACACCGAAAAGCTATCGGGCCCCGTGAACACAGAAGCTGCGGGAGTGGTTTAGAAACTTTTGCCATCATGAGCAGGCCAACGGTCAACCTTGATACCTACAGCCTGTCGCTGCTCACGGCCAAAGAGGACATTCTCAACCCTCGTTCCTCCACCAACTGGTAACGCACAGTCCTCTTGCGCAAACTTTCTTCTACCTGCAGGACCAAACCTGATTTGTCTTTAGTGTAGGAAGAAACGCCAACGTAATAATGGTGCGTAATTGTAATGATGCAGCTACGCAAGCAATGGACTTTTAACAAAACTTTCATGCTCTTCTCCATCTTGTTTTACCAAACGGGTCGCTGCTATTTATGCACAGCCAGAATGACAGTTGCGTAATCGGAGGCTTGATTTGAATTAATCTGGTCAGCAAGGTGAAGGTAGCCAGCGCAAGGACCACGCAACCTAAACTATATTTACAAGCGCAAGTAGACAGGTTTAGTGGCAAGGTGATGCACTGACGTTAATTGCCGGCCATGACGCACGGCAGGCGGCTATTGTGACTGAGAGTGCAGCACCCGGCCGGTGGCCCAGTGACCTCACCCGGGCTTTGCGCACTCTTATTCTCTAGACTTGTGAACTTTCATTGGGTCGTGTTTCTGCTGATTTGCTGATCTTTGAGTGACAAGGATTGACAATCAGGGACAAACTCTTTTATTTGACAGATAACATGTACGGTACCATCCTGCATCCAAACAACCAACTGATGGTAGTTACATGTTGAACTAAGATGGGTTGTTTAGAGATGAAGAAAACAAGATCTGTGTAGCCTTGCAAAACATCCCAACATCTAGAATACAATTGAAGCTATTAAGAACATTTTATTTGACTAGATTTAAATAGATGTTCTTAAACACATTAAAACACAAAGGTACTTTATTAAACAGCTCTGCTGGCATCTGGAACCATGACTCATGCTGAAACCTGAGTGCCTGACACTTGGCTCATTCTGTCCTTTTGTTATAGGGTTTGACTGGTCTGTCACTATGGCAACATATCAATCTTTTTCAAACAATAGAAGTTTACTTCTCTAATCACCATGCATTTCTTCTTCTTTTATACTGTATGTAAACTGAGTGTGGTATCATCATCTCTGGGTACAACCCTTGTCTGGCCACATATCCACTAAGTTTATTGTAAAAACAAAAAGAAATAAATACAGGCTGTGCCTGGAGGTCATATGTTCTCACGTAAAAATGTAGGGCTGACTCTATCCATCTCTGTTTCATCTTCCTCTACCTCACATCTCACTCATCACCAAGCTTTTTCTGCCCACTAGCATCTTCCTGACTTCAATTTAAAGTTACAACGCCATCCAGGAAATGAGCTCCAGAGTAGTATGCATTAACCCCTCTCAAGAAGCTAAACTTTTACATCTTCATGAATCAGACAGAAAGGCAATCCTCATCTGGGCTGAACTTGTTCACTTTCCCTTCTCTCTTAGGTTTGGAAAAACTCCACGGTCGGAATCACTATGGAGATTTTTTCCCATAGCAACAGCTCCATACTAACACCTCACTGATCCAGCACCAAGTTTTAGAGCATTTTCTTTTGTACAAAACAAGCATGTTTTCTTGTGCTTAGTCAACAAGGGAAGGAAAAAAAGAGAATGAGAGACATATCTCAGTGAGACATATCTAAGTTTTTAGATAGATCACTTAAATAAACTCTGCTGTGACTGAATAGAGAGGTGGGAGGGGTGCAGAGTGATGTCAGACTGAGAAAGGAGTTCCACCCACTGTGTGGATGTAAGTCTGTTTTGGAAAGATTTTATGTGTCTGCATGCCAGTATATTTGTTTTTGCATGTGCATATGCATCTTGCAGAGACAATTGTAGTGGGCTGAAAGCATTGAGAAGTTTGCATGGGGCAGGGTAGGGGTCTTGTTTTGTTGAATGATCCCACCCCCACTGTGTGGCCTTGAGGTCCTTGTGTGTATTATCTAATGACCTTGTCTTCTGAATGGGAAACAGAGCCTTTGTGGGCAAGACTCTGTAGAAAAGAAGAGCCATTTCAATGCATCCTTCATTCAGACCTCTTCCCTCTGTATTCAGCTTTGGAGGTTTGCTCAGTCCCTCATACCACTGAACACGATGAAGTGTGTTTTTTTGTAGACTGGAAACTTGCATTGTGTCTATGTGATATGTGGATGTTTTAACAGGCAGATACATATTAAAAGAAAAAAAATCAACTTCCCAGTGGCAGTGTGTAATCCTCTTTAAATGAGACACCTATATTTCTGTGCAACACAAAATCATGATTTACACCATTTGCTTGTTCATTTGGATTTTGCATACAAATTGAAGGTCTAGCACTTCTGAGGCACTTTGAAAAGACAAAGCACCACACAAAACCATGGGCATCTTCCTGCCAAGTATAAAAAGACTGCACACCAGCTTAGCCAAACATATGAAGAAAAAGGCTTGGGGGTATACAAGTATGTGACGGTATTGTTTCAGCTTTGCAGAATATATCAGATATGAATTTCTCTCAAGTTGTGGAGCAATTCATGAGAATGGGTGTGGTGACTATTATGTAGTAATCTGTGGATACTGATGGAGCAGAGCACAACTTCTTCAAAGACCTTTTTTTTTTCAGGCCACTTTGAAACTGTGCCAAGTTTGTGGAAAGTATTCTCTGTTAGATATTATTGCAGACAGGCAGTAACACATAAAGTACATTTCTGATTTCACTGTAACAACAGTGACTCAGTTTAAACAATGTTCATGCACAAGAGTCTGCTGCCAGAACTTAGTGAGACATTTAACTACATTCATTTACTAAGTGTATGTTATTGAGGTGGTATGTACTGTCATAAACTGTGTTTGTTCTGGGTTGCTACAGGTTCCTTATTGATTTGAAAATGATGTAATATGAATTAACATGTTATATCTTTGGGCAGAAGTGCATGTTATCTCTCGAAACTGGACTGTAATGATTACATTCAACCCCATGAATTAATTTGTGAGATGAAAATAACTCATTCATTTATTTTGATTTTAACCCTATTTTTTCTTTTCTTGCAGGTAATTTAACTGATTGAGTTTAGACATTTTTAATTAAGACATTACACACTATCCCTCCTCAGCCCTCTGATCTCCTGTAGCAACTCTCCAGTTGATGATAAGCTGAGGGCCTTATATTTCAGCACAGGCCGGGGGTGTTTGTGCTTCTCCTTCTTGCCAGAATTTCCACAGGCTCATGCATGATTAACTGATACCTAAAGAGTCCCCGAGTCTAAAATTACTTGTCAGATGGAGTACAACTGTAGGTGTGGAGAGTGGATGGGAGGGAGATAAAATGTGGGGCTCTGTGTGTGTGTTATATTGTAGGCAACAATGATATCATGGAGCTGTTGATTGTTTGAACTTCCTTGCTTAGGTTCTGCTTTTTGCCCAGTTCTTTAATTATTCACAAAGACCAATCTGTTGATGAAAAGGTTAAAGTTTTTATTACTTTCTTTGTTGAAATAAATCCTCTTGATCAACTCACTGAAAATCCCACTGAAGGAAAGCAGAGTTGATTTCCTTCTGCTGGCCAGGATATAGCTTCAAAGGTTTTATAAAGTGTTGTCAGGCTAACACAACATGTTTAATTGAGCTTTGATCTTATAGCAGTATTAAGTCAAAGGGTGTGGACATTGAACCAAAGCTTGGTCTATTTCTTGTTGTCTCTCACTTTATCTCTGCTTCCTGTGCAATACTTTGCAATAGCTCTGTCTAATATTGATCACCACTGAATTCCAAAGAATCTGGTTACTTGTGTTTTTTCACTGGGAAACACTTGTAATGTCAGTGTTGGTGTATTTAGTTTGTTATATAGAGGAACAGAACTGGATACAGGTACTTAAGCACTGGGCTGATTAAAAGTGCTTATTCAAATGCTTTTTTTCTTGACAGCAGAGTTAATATTAAGTAAACAAGCGTCCTGATTAGGGCACATATGTCTTCTTTAGAAAGATTAGAAGATATTGTGCTGCAGTGTGAAGGTTGTGCCGATCCTCAGCTTTGCCCTGCTACTTGTTTGATAAGGTCTGTGGGTGGCATGTTGAGTGGGTGGATGATAATGATTGTTATAATGGGTGTTAGACTATGTATCTCTGTTTAGATCAACTTAGAGAGCAATTTTAGCAGTTATCGCTTAACAACTGCTTACGGCAGCCTTAAATAGTATTTAGATTCATTTAAGTGTCCTTGATGAAACTGCAGGGTAATAGCAGGTTTTAGGCATGATGAGACATGACTACAGATGGCTTTCCTGAATGCGAGTTGTGTGAGCTCGTCTCTATATATTTGGACTCCTTAGGATGCAAACTAAATGGTGGAAGATCACACACTGCTCAACAGAAAATTCAAAAGGTTGGCAATTAAATTTTCATGACTTCAGGGATCTCCTGTGCTGTATTTGTCTTGGTGTCAAATGTCTATTAGGTACGCAATAAAGAGACGCTTCTTTAACAAAAGATATTGTGTCCAGCTGGTGTGATATTTATGTCTTTATTGTAGTAAAAGTTTTATAAAAATATTGTTGTGCCAGTCCTCCTTACACCTGACCTTTCTATCAAATGCTCCTTTTGTTTGTTCAAGTGCCCTCACTGATCACACTATACATGGCCTTTGCACATTGTTTCCACTGAAAATCTCCTTTTTATGCCAACAGTAGTAGACAAAACAAATATGCTATTGCTCCCCTTTGCAGTTCAAGATAGTCTCACATAGTCTCCTCGAAAACTTAGCAATGTGGAGTTAGATTTTTTACCCATACAAATAAGACTTTATTGAAACTTTGACGTTACAAATATCAGTGTTTGTTTTTCTAATGTTGCTGAGACTAAATGCTAAAGCAGGATATAGTGAGAAACAAATGCTTTGTTCAGCCAAAAGACCAGTTTAGTTCTTGTTTTGCTCTGGAGCCATAGAACCAGCCATGGTGCAGTGAACCAGCCCATTTTTTTCAAGAGGATTTATTTCAACAAAGAAAGCAATTAAAAAAAGAAAGAAAAGAAGATCCAGCCCTTTTCGACCGAAGCGTCTGTCAAAAAGTACAATTCCAGTTGTAAGTGGTATGTTGCCTTGAGCAAGTGCATGACCACACATGAAAGTGTTATGATTCCTCTTCTGATACGATTGGCATTTTATTCTTGGTTGAAAATAGTTGTGTTCTGATCCAACTCCTTTTTTATGTCAAATTGTTTGGAAAGATGATCAAATGTCAATCAGAGCAGTTCTCCATTTGACCACTCCACTAATGCTGCTTTCATTACCTAGAGACCCTCGCAGAGATAATGTTTACATTTTTTTTAATGTAAGATCTGAAATATGTTGGACTTTTAAGGTTAGATGATATAAGTTTTTTGCTCCTCTTTAGTATTCTGATTTTATGGCTGCCGGAGAATCCAGAGCCTCAACAATAAACGCCCTCACTTATAACATTTAGTCACTCTGATAGCTTTACAGTGCTTGACAGTTGATAATGCCATGTGGTTTTGCTTCAGTTGCAAACTCATGAAATCATCAGACACACAGCAACATGCAAATACATACATGAGTGCTTGGCCAATTCAATGAAGACAAAGTCTTTTCTCAATCTTAAAGTTGTCCTGATGCTGTAAGGTATCATAGTGCTGGGCTTTCTCAGTTGCTTCTTCACTATGATTGCAAAAGTGCTCCCTGGTTGCAATCAACATTTTTAGGGTTAACTGGAATCTTGCAACAAAGTAATACTGAATGCAGAACTTGGACTGGGAACTTGAGCTGCTTTTCTTCTGTTATATTTGTTAACTGGCTGGTGGTGAGATTGAGCGGTGGGCACTGGTAGACAGCTGAAGAGTGGGGTGTGTGTTGTCCTGGCAATCCTGGTGGGAAAGCCAGGTTGTTTGCCAAGGGAGACTGAATGAATTGAGAGAGATAAGTGGAAAGGGATGGGGAAGGCTGGGAATGGGCCGAAAATGAATGGTCGAGGACGCTTGTTAAGAAATATAGAGGAGTACCAGCATAAGATGTCAGAGAAAAGAGAAAGAATTGCTCTTAATTGAAGACCAGTTCAGCAGGGTGGTCTGGGTAAGAAGTCTGTGCATGAATAAGCTAATGATGAAATATGCAGGAGTGATGCTTTGGAGATAATCTAAAGATGAGGGGACAGGTGAAGGGATGAAGAGGGATGTGAAAAAGATTCAAGTATCAAGAGAAGTTGCAAAAAAGATCAGAGAAATAAGTGGACATGTGATACTTGACTTTGTTTAACTGAAGGAAGTGGTTTTAGATAAGATGCCAGTGTTTTTACTGGCTCCATAATAACTGATACAGAGAGGGGAAGCTATTTCTGTAAGTGTGTGTGTGTGCGTGTGTGTGTGTGTGTGTGTGTGTACGTGTATTTGGGACAACACGAAAAGGAAATGCCAGAATGATCCCAGTGGACCATGATTTTAGTGGATTTATCATCTTCATCTTCTCTCTTCTTCTTCCATCCCATATCATGACTACAACAAAACATTTTGTCCCCATCTTCTCTCCTGCAGCTTTATAAACAAAGTGGGTGCCTCTTCTGGTCATAACAATTTGCAGCATGCCCAACAACTCCCCTGTATTATTTTGATCTAAATGCTTGCCCCCTGTTAACCACATATTCCTCCATCTCTGCTTGCAAACCCCCAATCCACCCCTGGCTGTATCCCATTGTGGTGCCATTGTTAAATGGTGCTTTTCATCGTTTTCCCCTGCGTGAACCCTTGAGTGGCTTTTTCTCCAGCCTGAACATTTCCCTCCCTCCCACATATACCTCATCACTCTTTAAGCTCACACCCTCATTATGCAGTGGACTTCATGTACCCATCTGAGCATCGCTTTTACGAAAGTTTTCACTTGAAGAACTGTTGTCTTCTCTTAACAAGTATGAAATTAGGGAAGGACTGAGAATATTTTACATATTTAAGTAAAAAATGTCAGCTTTTCTTTAACTGCACAACATACATATTTGTACATGGGAGTAGACTTTTTAATTTTCGCCATTACAAATGGAGTATCTTTTCATGCTAAATGATCTAATGCCAGATCCCAGTTTGATACGAATGAACAGAAAATATATCTTCATATTTAGGTTCTTTGTGGCCAGGCTGTAATTAATGATGGGTGGAGTGATAGCTGAGTTTAACATTTGAGAGCAAACATACATGATTTCCCTGTGTAATTAGTTCCCACAAATGCTACTGTACATACAGCAGTGGGGATGTGCGTTGAAGGGAATCTACAGGCTTCTTTCGTGGTGGGAAGGTTTTCTTGCATGGATGTGTGTAATTTAGATTTGAAAAGAAAGATACTACCTCTGTGGATTTATTCGAAACCAGTTTGACATATTAAAGTCCCATGCTTTCCAGTGTTTCATGTGATGTCTATAAATAATGTTCTCAGACTACATCCTGAGTGGAAATGCACCGGAAGTGACAGATAGATGAGCTTAAACTTCACTGAGACACACATACCTTTCATGATGTTTGGGATTATGTTACACAGAGATGAATGATAGATACTGTAAGTAATTAGAACTTGTGCAGTTCTGCTTGCACAATGACTGGCTAAAGTTATCTGTGGATTATCTTAAAGCTGAAATACGAGACCAGCTGCTGTCCATGCGATGCCTCATCGCCTGATAATGTACTTCTCACTGCTGTTCATTCTCTGATCTTTGTGTTAAAAGCTTGTTTGGTCTGCATTTGTTGCACGCTTGTTGCCTTAGGAAACTTTAATTTGACATCTAGCACACAGTAGCTTCTTTTTTGTCTTTGTTGCCCTCTTTGACCACCCCCTCACTCTTTTCCATACGCCTCAGCACAGGGAGGGCTGTTTTCTGTCACAGGTCCTTGGCAGTGATTTAATTACTTATTTGTTTAGTTTGTCATATTCCAAACTTCTCTGGCTCCGTGTTTTGCTGAGAACAGAGATTTTCTTCCCTTCCCTCCTCCTTTCAGCATTCCAGCCAGTCCACTCTGCCCTTCATTCCCTCACCCCCACAGTGTAATATTGTATGCAATCGTTGTTTACTTTTTTTACCCAAGCGTTTCCTGTATTTAGCTCAGATACATTTTCTGTTCTGTCTTGTAATTTTGTTCTCCACTGCCTCAATTATTTCTCCCACTATTTACTCTTCTCTTCAGGCCAAATGGCTTCAGTGGTCTGTAATAGTCTCCAGGGGAGTCTGATTCGTCCACACTGACGAATATTATACAGATCAGTCAGTGTTGCTCACAGGGTGGATCTGAGCAAATGCTTTATTTTGGTCAAACAGGCTACCCACTTTAAGTATGCTTCAAATTTTCTCTGCTGTGGGGAAAAGGGGGTGTGAGCCGTTTCACACATGATCACCAGATAAACGTACAGACAGTTTGATTTTTTCCATAGTTGCTGTTCATAACTTGATTTGTCATCACCTAGACATGGTTTATCAGCAGTTTGAGTATCACTCCACTATCACTTCAAAAAATCAACAACAAAGATAGGCTACATGATAACAAAGCACATATTAATTCCATGTTTCTTACTAAATACATGAATGCAAGCTGCTGTCATGTGGATGTGGTTTACTTTAGTTTTGGCTGATTTGAGATGAAACAACAAAAAAAAGCTGCAACTTTGAACTAATATGAGGCCACACTGCAGTCACACAGACAATGTTTTCAAAAGTATTTGAAGCATGCAAAGCAAGCAGTGGTTTTCCAATTCCTGTGTTGTTGGAGGCTTGCAAGTGTAGTTGTTTGATCATTTTCTACTGTTAGGTTTGGCAGTTAATGACATACAATGTACAGTCTATTCAAACTTGTCACTGGAGTGATATTAAAATAACAACAAACGTATATTGTCTCAACATGGCTTTGCATGCTTTATTTCTGCTCAGATTTAAAAATGCTTTTGAAGCTCTAGTGGACTTGATTTGGCATTCAGAGAGATGGGAAATGTGGGCATAGAGAAGGGGATGACATGCAGTGAAAGGCCACAGGACGGGATTCAAACTTAGGCCTGCTTTGACAAGGACTTTAGTGCATACATGTTCTACCTGCTCCACCCATCCAACTCAAACTTCTTCTTTTCAAAAACATAAGCTTGTCTCTTTGCATTCCTGTTTTCATAGGATTAGCGATGATTTAACCACTCATAAGTTGATTTTCTTTTTCATTATCAATCTTAAAATTAAAATTAGATTCATTTTATTGTGTTTCATTTTCTTTTTTTTTCCCAAAACAGTATAATTTTTCCTTCTGCACCAATGAAGCTATAAGATCATAAATCTATCATTAAGTTTTATTAAATGTCTGTCTAACCAGCCTTAAAGACTGTTGATTTGGACTTGGGCATTTAGTTACTGGTTCAAGCTTTTGGGCCAAACATTAACACCACATCGAAACATAAACACTGTCAGAGGTTTAAACAAGGCATTTTCAGAGCCAGGCTTACTTGTGGGACTGAGCTGGAGTTTGAAATTGTATATTTTCTAATAAAAAATATGATTTTGGTTATTCTCTACTGGTGGTGGATTGGGAAAATCCTTTACTTGTTTAGTTTAAATCAAATCTAATGGGGGAGATACTACTATATTGAAAGAAAATTGGAGTACAACTATAATGCTATTTTACTTATTTAAGGAACATTTCATCCCACATCATTGTAAGCAAATCTGTTTGATAAAAAAGTGAGCAATACTTGTCAGTGTAAACCACGTTTCTGTGCTAAACATTATAATATAACTCTAAATGATCTTCTCTCAACTCATGAGGCTTGAGTGTCACAGTTATACCAGCCATTAAAGGGTTTGTGTATATTATGCTGCCCACTTTTCAGGTCACCTGATTCCTTCTCAGCAAGTTAGAATTATAACGACTTAAAAGAAAACAAAAAACAAAACAAGAACTTATTTTCTCCATTTTTGACCTGCTCTCGAAGTGACACTGCCAAATTAGTCTTCCCCTGTTTATAACTCTAAGTCATTGTTCCTTCTGACACTTTGTCTCTCTCTCTGAGATCTGGGTCAATTCTATTGTGCAAAATTTAATGAGCACTGTGAAGTTCTCACCTAAAAAGCATTTTGACATGCATGCTTCATCACTTAAAGAGGAGCCAAAGAGGAAAACACAGTCTTTGCAGTTTTAGGTAAAGGAGATTGTGGAAGACTAGTATGACAGTCTCTACTTTAATGGCCTCATTGTGTTTGCCGCATAAATCATGATAAAATCTTCTATATTGAATGTGCTTTTCGTTGAGCATGCTGCATTTTCAGTTTAACCCTTACATACTGTTCATATTTGTTGCCTTCATGACCGGACCAAGAATGACCTTATAGTGAGTGTCAATATTAAACTTTAAACTGCAGATCTATTTAGAATGTCTAAATAGCTTTCGTCACATTGGTAAAAGCAAGATTTATCCTCAATATTTTTTTTTAGAGAGCATAAAAAATTTAGTTTTTAGGTCTTATGACACTCCTTTTTGGAAAAAAAAGCTTTTATTTTTACACAGTATCATGTCCTGTTTTACATGAAGCATAAAAACAGAAGTCATAATAATAACTTAGATATATTTTACTTATTTTAAAAATGCTATGAACTTTCTGGAACTATTAGAACTCAAAATATTACCGTTTTTTTTGGCCAATGCAACCATTGAAGACTGTTTTAATATCATAAGAAATATCATATAAAAATCACAAGTATCTGTTTTCAAAGTTGTTGTTTTTTTTTTGCTCTAACTGTCTTTATTATACAGCTAGTGGAAAAAAAAGTTGGTTAGAGAGAGGGTTAGACTAAACTTGAAGCAACGGGCTCCCTTGTCAAAGACTTTTGCCTGGTTCGGTTTATTGTAAAGCACTGGTTGAAGCACTGATCAACCAGTTGAGCTTACCACCACCTCGGAATTATCAATATTAGTTCAACATTTATCACTTATAATACAAAACAAATAATAAAATGCTTATTATGAACTAGTCTGCAGTTTTGCAGAATTATGAATAACAGAAGTTACATGTGCATGCTTTATTTCTGACCCCTTTTGTTGACTTCTTGTCTTTTCTTTACATAAAAATATGCATTGCTGCCTGCTCCTTACCATCTGTCATCTTCACCAGAAGAGCTGTAATCAGAGTTTTCTTACATGTTGTCTTCCTACTCTGACACTTTCTCTTCCAAAACACTATCAATCTCCTCATCTTGGAAGATCAGATCAATGGTTTGTTGCACATTATGTCATGTTCCCATGATATCAGTTGCAGAAATAACAGCTCATACACCTTTATAAGGTTATGAGCCCCCCACCATCATCCTCCCAACCCATTTTCACGTCATTATTATTATTATTACATTGGAGATGCAGTTTTTGTGCCTGTGTCACATTACCGTTTGACCTCTGCCTGACCTCTGGACCCTAGGTGCCCCATATATGGTCACTTCTATGCTGTTACACTATTTTACTATTTCCAGATAACCACCATGTCCCTTGAAAAACCAACAATTCTGTCTCTGTGTGCACATGGATGTAATTGTGAGTGTCCAGGTCCCCCTTGAACTCTGTCACCACTGACCAAAATACACAGTTACGTGACTTAAAGTGTTTCACAGTTTCAAGATTCCCTAAGACCTTCATTTTCCTTCATGTGACCCACACTGGCCCATCTAAAACTCATCTAAATAGATACGGGTCAAATTTGACCCAGAACAGCCTTAGTGTCCAAAAATTTCTAGCACGTAAATGAAAATAAACAATATTTTTTTTCTTTCATTTCTATGTTTTTTTAGATGATTTCAGGCCATAAAAATTATATTTAGGGTACTTTTACTGCTGTCAAATTTCAGAACGGGTCAAACTTGACCCAAACAGTATGTAAGGGTTAAGTGAACGTGAGGTGCCTTAGGACAGATGAGGCCTCTGTTACATAAACAAATGTAATAATATTTCTTCTTTACCCTATTCTCCTCTTTTTTTTATGGCTGTAGAACCCTATCAGTCTTTCATTCTTGCCCTTTTTTCTTACTTTAATGTTTCAAACATTGCCCATAAACATTCTCATGTCTCTGCATTCCAGACTGTTGGAGGAATGTGTGCACCATTGGGGTTGCTGCATGGACACTGTATGAGTAACATGCTGGGGGGGGGGATGACTTTTGCAACAGTCAGTCTTGCTAGACTTATTTTGCCCATGTTTGGAGAGAGGAAATGAGCGTGTTGTGCTATGGGGACGTCTCTTGAGCTTCGACACAGACAGAGAGGTAGACTAAAAGACAAGCTAAATATAGCAGTGGAAGTCCGGGTCAGCTTTGAGCGGTGAGTAAGGAATTGAGGGAGACGGTAGTGAGGGGGGGATGGAAAAAAAACACATGATATAAAATGAAGTGAGGAGAAAGAAAACATTGAGAATTTTCATTTTGTTGATTCTAAGTTTTATAGATTTTTACGTCTTTATACAAGGTATAAGAAATCACACATAAAAATTAACATGAGACTTGGTAAGACCATTGGGAATATGTGTTGTATCTGGAAAGGACAGCGAAAAGGGAGTGAACGAATATGTTGATGGAAAACTTTATCTGGGCAGTGAATCCTGGTGATAGCTCCAAACCTCTCTTTTATTTCCTCATAACTTCTTTTTTTTCAACACTTAATCAAACAGCAACCGTGTGCATAACCGGAATTCTCTCTTACCACAACTGCGAGCAACAATGGAGTGAATAAATGACCTATGAGCTCATAAGAACTTTTTGTCAGAGAAACACAGATGATAGGAATAGTGCAGTCAGGGGAGAAACGTTTGTGAGACATTGCTTCAGATTGTGAAAGACGTGGGTTCTGCTAGTGGATTTAATGTAGAAGAAAATAAGTATATGTTGGAGGTGAGGGTCAGAATAATGAATTAATGTTATAATTGGGATATAACAAGGTAATATATGCAGAAAGGAAGGGCAGTGGCGTTAACAGTGCATTGCTATTGACTCAGGCTTCAATATGGATTTATTTTTGGATCATTTCTGCTTTTTAGTTGTTAACAAGGCACAATGAATTCCTTAGAACATCGCAACAAGATTTGGTTTGAAGTTTCTTAAATTACAATACAAGAAAAGCATTTCCTTATTACGACACTCACATGGTTCACAATGAAGGTTGGTGCAGCAGAAAGCCTGGATAAGTGACGACAAGGCCTTCTCCAGTACTGCTCACCATCTGCTTCTGCTATGTTGATCTTGAAATAGTTGAGTGTAGCATGTTTGGAGGAATTAAAAGAGTTCAGGGTAGTCCAAACCAAACCATTCCAATTGTTATTGGCTCAGGCTTCCAGTACATGTCTGTGTGCGCGTGTCTTTGTGTGGGTGCAAGTCTGTTTTATAAGCTGGATGAATGCCTTCAAATGCTTATTTGTTCATATCTGCATCAGTTAGCTGGCTGTGGGAATGATGCAGATATTTTATCTTTCACATGTATCACTGATGTTTCAGATTATGACATCATTACTTTTGCTATTTCACGCCCCTCACTACCCTCAATGGTGGCCTCTTTCCCTGCTTCTCTTTTCTGCTCTTCTCTCTTAAGTCATAGCTGGCTGCATTTAGAGGTGGGCTGGAGTAAAGACATAAGAGAGTCTGTTTTTCCCATCTGGTGCAGTCTATGTGGGGAGGTCTATCTGCTCTGTTAGTTAGGGGAAACTTTGACAACTTCTGAAGCTGTTTATGCTACCACAGAAAATAAGTGGTGCATACAACAAAACTGACTTTGGTTTATCGCACACCAATGAGTCAGTCAATAGAAACCCTTAAACTGTTGTTGTTTCAGACATGTTTACAGGATAGGAGCAGTCTGACACTGCAAATATATACCAATGCAGAGTTACAAATAAAAAAAAGTTACTCTTCCAGATTCAGACCAGAGTGGACATCAACTGTTAATCACCTCTGCTAAAGCAGTCCTGATAACAAAGAAACTGTACCAACCAAATACCCTTTTTGACAGAGGTTACAATTCAGCGATTCTTGGGAATTTGGATAAAACAGGTTTTAATTTTGAAAATAAAAAGTTAGTTATATTACAAACTCTAAAGGTATGTCATTAAGGTATGTCATTAAAGACCAAGGTCTTGCCTGTTCAATAATGTACCAATGCAATCTCCTCATTTTCTATATTTTTAACAAAATAGCTGTTTTTCCAGTTACACATTTTCCTTTTGTCATAGACATAATAAAAAGCAAAATATGTTTTATTGATTTGGTCAAATATGTATTTAGCATTTTAAAATCATGATTTGGCATTGTTAGTACACATATATGCTGTTAAATGTTGAACATTCACTTTTATTTCATTTTATATACTGTTTCACATGTACTTCTGTGAAAGTTCTTACATTAAACAATGTTTACTTTAAGCCTAAATTGAAGAAAATAATGTTTTTCACATTATAGTATTCACATTTTTATATTTATATGTGGAATATTTATTAATTTTTGTATTTATCTATTTATTCAATTTTGAATGAAATGGCTTTCCATAAGAAATGAGCAGGGGGAAGCATAGTTGTTTGTCTATGTGCTGGTCCTGTGATGGTGACACATACAGGGTATACCCCGCTCTTTGCACAATGTTACCTGGAATAGTCTCCCTTAAGTGGATAAACCTGGTATAAAAATAGATGGATAGATGGACATTAAAGATCCACTTTATGATAAACATCAACCTCCACAGTGATCTTTGTGCTTGTGATTTATGATGCATCTCTCTGGTTTAGAAGGCTTCAGTCAAATGAAATCATAAATTTCACTTAGTATTTCATCACCACTGTGTCATCATACCCCCCTTTTCCTCCAACTGAATGCAAGGGAGAGGCCTGAATGACACTTGTGGTTGAAGCATTTGAAATGAAAGATGATAGAGGATGTAGCGATTGGAAGGATTCAGGACTGTTTTCCTTGACTTACTGTGCCCCAGAATTAAAGTAACAGTACAGAACTTTTGTCAACTTTCTTATTGACACACCCACTAACGACGGCTAACTCGACATCCATTTTGCATCCTACCTGTACTCCAAGTTTTCTCCAGCCTGTAAAAGTTAGTTTGACAATCTCTTGCTCGGTCCCTTTCTCTCTTTCTTTACCTTTCCTCCTATGATAATGTCCTCTCATATTTCTTTGATGAATCAGGCGGAGCATTAAGGTCCGAAAGTTACGTAGTGCTACTTTAAGAAAAAATAAATTCAATCATTTCCACTTAAACCACAATAATGAAACTGACTTACAAAATTATCACCAGTTGTTAAAATTCATTTTAACATTAGAATTAAATAGCAAGATTACAGATAAAAGCAGCCCAAATGAGTTTCCTCCATGGGGTATCTGGGCTCTCTCTAAGATAGGGTAAGCTTCGTCATCCAGGAGTGGCTCAGAACCGAGCTCCTATGCATCGATAAGAGCCAGATGATGGGGCTCCGGCATCTGGTTAGGATACCTTATGCCTCCCTGATGAGTTGTTCTAGGCATGTCCCATCTGGAAGAGGCCCCTGGGAAGGCCCAGGACAAGCTCGAAGGACATTGTCTCTCGCTGGCCTGGGAACCCCTTGGGATCCCCCTGGACTAGCTGGAAGAAGTGGCCAGGGAGTGGGAAATCTGGGTAGCCCTTGCAATCTTACCCTGATAACTGGTAGAAAATGGATAGATGGATGGTTGGATGCCATTGGATAGCATTAAATATTACAAGTGCTGACATTTAAAAAAACAAAAAAACAAAACAACATACTCTGATAGTGCGCATATTCAGGTATTTGTGGGGTATAAAATCACTACATTGTCTGTCAAGCAGCTCCGGACACACAGTGGTGGCAATATAATCTGTCTGTAGTCTCCTTAGACAGCACATCATCACTATTTGCACATATTGATTGTTGATTGGTTACAAATTAAAATGATGATAGCTCTGGCAGTCTTTTTGTTTACTTAAATAAGTAAACCGCATTTACACTTCAAGTTTCCCTTGTCAGTTCAGATTCCTGAGTGGATGATTGTCACTGATTGTTACCATTATCATTTAGGATTGAAGCAATCACACCGATTGCCATAAACATGAAACACGGTGTCTGTTATATGCTGCAAGATTGATACAGTATTACATACAGAGGATTACTTAATGGGAAAATTAGGAGGGAACAAGTGTTCATATTTTCTTTCTTTCTTTCTTTCTTTCTTTCTTTCTTTCTTTCTTTCTTTCTTTCTTTCTTTCTTTCTTTCTTTCT
>JBBBVU010000012.1:17774479-17803134 GCA_037177055.1 Atherinosoma microstoma | reverse complement strand
AGATAGATAGATAGATAGATAGATAGATAGATAGATAGATAGATAGATAGATAGATAGATAGATAGATAGATACTTTGACAAAAGAGAAAAATGAAAACAGAAACTTCTTATCTTTACTTCTGTCTTATACTGTTAGAACCGAGAGCTGGTTGAAAAGTCAGTGGCATATCTTGGCAGCAATTTTTGGAGCCAAGCACTCCAATTCAGCCTCCTAGGCTCCCAATTTGATGGAGCAGAAATAAGCACTTTGGTGCTCTTTCTGCAGTGTTCAAAATGCAGCGCTGCTGCAGCAAGTGGTCTGCATTTTATAATGCTCCATTTTGAAGTTTGCCTTCAAATAGTGGCCAAGTGGTTTAGACATTGTGTTATAGGACAATGCACCCAAGCAATATAATGTCATTTTTCTTTCTTTTTCTTTTTTTCTTGGAGTTTTCACTGATGAAGTATAAAATATAGATCAGACTTTGAAATGTTCTTGATTAAATGCATTATTTCGAGCAGCCAGGATGTTAATAATAACAACATCGTGTCATAGTAATACTTTTTTGAAAAAGCATGGTGACTAACAATAATGAAAAGTTGATCAAACCTTCACTATTTTAAAGCATACTTTTCTACTGCTTTGGAAGTCAAGTCAAACTACCACATGGACCAAAATTCAGTTACTGTGGAGCTTCTAATAAGCTTACCATGGAATGTAGACTAGATACCATATTTATACTTTTTAGACTTAATCAAATTACATTGGGAACTTTATATGTTTATCACATCATTCCCAACACCCTAGAGTGTCATCAGTAATTTGGCTCAGATACATCCCACCTACTCAAAGAGGAGAGTGAGGACTAATGTCATTTTGTGGGGATTATTGTGATCTTTCAACACATCTTTGGGGAGTTAAGCATGTTGTTAAAGAGAGGAAGGGAAGAGCAAGAAAAGTGATAAAACCCCACCATAGAGCCTATGTTTTAACTTTCATATTTTCTCCCCTCTCTCTCCTCCGATCTCTTCCATTTTCTCTCTCACATCACCAAAAGCCATATTATGTGCTTGTCAAGATGGATAAACCCCTTAGCCAAATATTCAGATGAAAACAAATAAGTAGGAGACGTTCATGTAATCGCTTCTGCCAGAGAAAGGCTTTAAGAAGAACATAAACACTTTCTGGAAATGTGCCTCGCAAATACTAATTCCCTCACGCTTTTGTCTGAGTCTCATTCAACTTCAGGACCATTTCATACTGCGCCATGATGAGATGTCACCATTGGAGACACGGTTAAAACTACTTTGCAACACGGTTAGCAGCACTAAATAAAAATATGTGATCATATTACCTTGCTGCTTGTAAGACTGTCATGTTTCTATTCTAGGGAATTAAGAGGAGAATTCTTTAATTAACCTGGCTACAATTATGAATGTGGAGACAGGTTGAAAGAAAGAAAAACTGGGGAGGGATTGCCATGGCACTTTTTTAAAATATGACAAAACTCATAAAACTCAGATTGCTTCATTATCAGGTCATGGATGCTCTTTGCTTGTAGTGGTGTGTTTTTCTGTGGAACGGCTGGGCTCTTTCACATGAGAAAAGTCCCCCAACTGTCACTACACTCCCACAATCTTTCCAGCCAGCCCCTCTAGAAAAGTTCCCATGGTGGTCCTTAACAGCTCGCAGACTTCTTCGCCAAATGCTTCAGTCAGATTGGGAGTTTGCTTAGGTTATAACAGTGTGACTGCAAATTTGGTTACAGGATCATTGGAATTAGAATGATCAACTCACTCTTTGCACACTGCTGCATTAAATAAAAATGTCAAACCATTTCTCTTGTGTGTTAAGCTTAAATGAAAGATATAGCATGTGTCCAGGGTGAGTGCAAATTTTTTGCTTATAAATCTCAGTTGAAAAAAGGTGTTATGTCAGCATGACTAGCCAGTGATTCAAATAGACTAATGTTTCCCTTTTGCACTTTTTACCCCGGCCTTAACCAAATAATGCCCTCTGCAGCAAACGTAATACAGAAATAGCAAAGAGAAGATAGCTTGGTAAGATGAAAACAGAATACAGTGACGAAAGGATACTGAAAAGTTCTGCAGAAAAAGCTCTTCTCTTGTTAAATATTAAAGTGAGAGGACATGCAATATTCCTAACAACTTCCCTTAGTTTCTTCAACTCACAAAGTGTACGTGCAGGATGCAGAAGCTATTCTCTGCTTAATCCTCTGTAACTAAAAGCTCTGTATCTTTGCTTTGGTTTGGTGCTCTCAATTTAAGGTTTAAAACATTGTCTGTTACAGATAAATGTCTATATCAACAAACCTCAGATGAGATTAATCCTAAATTTACATTTTCTGTTTGTTTAGTAAAAAAAAAAAGCAGAGAATTCTATTCCCTCCGCAGCAGCCAAATATCTCAAAAGAGAACTATCTTCACATAATGTGGTTGGAGATTTAAGGAAAACTGCAACTGTGGCCAATTGAAAAAAACCTACGAACAGTCTATCAAAAGGAAGCATTGAGAACTCCATCCTTTGGATCAGCCTGATTTCAAAGTGATGTAATACAGCACAAATAGTAACTGGATGAAGGGTTGTGGCCATGACCTATGTGTGCAGGGAACTCATTTTCATAGTAACTAAACACCAATGAAAAGTCTTCCCTGGAGTGAATAAAGCCAGAGCACCAGTCAGCTCATGAAATGAACAAGGTTCTGCAAATATGTAGAACAGGAAATAATATCAGGGATGAGAAAGGAAACACACTAACCTGTACTGATTACCTCTTTAATACCCTTTAAACCCCTTTGCATCTGTCACCAAAAAATTTATTATATATATATATATATATATATATATATATATATATATACATATATATTCCAGCACACTGCTCTAAGAACAAGATTGCATTTAACCTTTTCCCTTAAAATGACGTTATCATGGACAGAAAGCATTTTGCAAAAACAGTGTTTACTATAATGTAGTTCAGTTCAATTACCCTTTAATGGAAATAACCAAGGTATGAGCTGTGAATTGTCCTGTAAGTCTGGTTTTAGGCCTGTGGTGTGTTAACTGATAAGCAGGCAGAGCATGTCAAGCCTGTTGGCCAGCTGGCAGTGCTCTAGTGTTTGTGTTGTGCTAGTTGGGATGTCAGGGCTATAGTGGGATGAAGGGGGCTGAAGGGGCTACAGGAGCACCCGGCCTCCTCCAGACTTGGCTGCTCCAACTAAATGGACCAGATCAATCACACTGGACGGCACTGTGACAGTGAGTTAAGGTTCTGCGGCACGGCACAGCGTTTTTGGACACAACGGCCCTCGGCAAGGCTGGTTGGCTGGCTGGCAAGCTCTCGCAAAGCATTTCTCTCACATACCATGGGCTCACCAAGCAGATGGCAATGGCAAGGACGGAGGCGGCTGTCCTGCCGTCAATCCCAAGCCTCCATCCAGCCAGAGACAAGTGATGAGTAACTCTTAGAGTGTAAGAGATGTGGTGAAGAATGGTATAGATGGAGGATGGACTCATGTCAGCCAGGTCTGGGCTGGATCATACACAGCTGGGCGGGGCTGGCCTGTCCTGAGTCTGGATCTATGAGGCATGGCACTGGACAGTGGTTTGGGGATACAGTGGCAATGGAGGTCCCAGACAGTGGTGCAGAATGGTAGCATGTTTGAGGCCTGCCTGGCATGGCATCTGTCAGTGTGTGTGTGTGTGTGCATGTGGTTGTGTGTTTGTTTGTGTGTCAGCTTGCATATGTGTGTTTGCCCCATGAGCCTTTATGTATGGTGGCATCCAGAGATGTGGCAGGGCTAGCATCATGCTGAACACTCAAGAGGCAGAGCTGGAGGAAAATATGACCTACATTGCCATAAGGGGTGTATGATTCTTAGCTTTCAAAACATATACATGAGCAATCTAAATATTTGTGTTCAGTAGTATACAACTACACAAAATGTTCAGTTTTGTCTCAAAACATATTCCAATATAAAAAAATCCTGAATATCTTACATTTTGCCATGAATACTATTCATGCATGACTTTTTTACGCAGCTCTTACAGTTGCTTCACAGGTAATGTCAGCATCTAGCATTTGTAACATATACATTTGTTAAAGAGAGAAAAGAACCACAGAGCAATATGGTTTACACACAATAAATATCACCATCCAGCAGAAGACAGTAATACCCGATGATGTCCTCTGACAAGTACCTTGGAAAAGCTTAAAATCTGTACAGTTTTAGGGTGCGTATAAAGTGCCATGGGCATCTTATTCATAATCCAGATTTGATCTGATTCTTTATTGTGTTGCAAAAGCATTGGGGAGGGGTGCTGGCTTGTCACACTGCTTTGTTTACTTACTAACAAAATCCTCCCACTTATTGCTGTGCATGTGACAATGAGTGTTTTTTTTTTCTCGAGAAGACACATTTAAAGCTCACACATTATGGATGGTTAAAAGAAAACTATTGAATTCATTCATTTTTATTCATTTGTTAGTATGTGTTTGTCAAGAGACTCTAACCCAGCTATTACACATCTACCATTCCTCTTAACATCTATTGGATGGAAATTAATTTATGGAACAGACTAAATTGAATGTGATTACAAAATTATGTAATCCACAGTGGTAATAATGCTGAATCCTCGTAATGATTACGGCCTTCAACATCAAAATTCAAACTAAAACCTAAAGCAGAAGTAGCCAGAAGAGCTAAATCTAAATGTGCAGACAATGTAGGGATTAGCATAATGGTATGGGATTACATTCCTTGAACCCTTGAATGTAATTACACTATGCATTGAACAGTTCTTTAGAAGCAAACCTTGTTTATGGTTTTTCCTCTTCTTATATGATTCTATAGAAATGTATTCCACTCATCTCTCAGATGATGCACAGTACAAATTAATAGATTCTATGATAAATTAAAATGATTTATCAGAGCCTGCACAGTAACTCAGATTTTGCCAAGCTTGGATACTGTAACTAATTGGAGATTCTTTTTTGTTATCACTCCTCTCTTGGTGGTTGAAATGTAAACAGGGTGTTATGAAAGTGCCCTTATGGCGTTGGGGAAAGTGAGGCCACTCTGGCACTTACACGGCATGCCTTTTAAATAAGTAATGGTACTGGACGTGTAGTGGTTAGTCATAGAGGAGGAAGGTCTGCGCATCAACTCCACCTCTGTTTGCCTAGTACATATTTCATAAGTTGCTGGGGTGGAGAAAAGTTGGAGGTAGTTGGGTATATGGGAAGGGGGGCTGGAATAAAAGGCAGCTCACACAGGCTGCTCTCTGTTCACTGTCATGGGTCTGTTACTATTAATAATACCAAGTGTCCTCTCTCTCTCTGCTGATAAAAGTTCATGGTGTTTTTCTCCTCCCTGCCTTCCTGTATTTGACAACAAAATAGAGCCAGCTGCCGTTGCACTGACTTCAACACAGGAAGAACATAGTACAGGTTGCACAGTGTTAGTTTTAACAATTAAGACAAAGTTTCCTTTACAGAGTCCAGATGACCATTTTCTTAAGGGTGCTGATCAAAGTTGACGTGGAAAGTACACGGAAGCTTTTATATTACTCAGAAATTAAACAGAGCAAGTCATATAACCATAAATGTGTTTCTATGACGTCAACAAAGAGTGGCATGGTATGTTGGGCACTTTTTGAATTTAATAATTTTTCACTTAATTTTACATACGTGAAAATGAGCACTGTGGTCTTTTTTAAATTTGGATTGTGAGCTTTGGTTACAGTGTATTGATTAGAAACCATAGGGGCTTGTTGATCTTCTTACCACTCCTTTCACTACCTCACCAACATGGAGATGCAAATGAAAAAGCTTGAGAGTACCTAGTGATTCTCCACCAATCAATGAACTTTATGTCTTCATGATAATGTAATGGAGGTCATTTTATCTGAATATATCAGGGTTATGTCTAGTGTTTACTCACTGCTCAAACAGCACTATGAATTATTGATTGCAAGCATAGAAGAAGACCTTAAGAACAACATTTTCCACATGGTGCTTCACATAACATCACAAGCACAGCCAAAAGAAAAGCAGAGCCACATCAATGAAATATACAATATTTTAAACATAAACGTAATATACAAATTATGTTTATTTATGACCATTTTAAAGGGTAATGGTAATAATTAACCAAATATGAAATAAATACATAGAAAAAACTCAAACCATTTAAGAATAAAATATGAGATATAAAAAAAACTAACTATTTTTAAATTTAAAAAACCAAACAAAAACCCTGACCTACTTCAACATTATCCCCTTAAGGATTAAAAGAAAAAAATCATTTAATTTTAATTTGTACATGTAAGATATCACATTTCACTTTTTTTCCTCAGTTTTTTCATTCTTTTGTTTTGACAGTGTTTTGGGTTTTTAACCTCCAGTATCCTACCTCCTAGTTTTCTTCTGGTAAAAGCACACTTGTTATATTATTTTTGCTTTAGCATTGAGTGAGCTTCTCATCAAGCATAGCCTGCTGTATACAGTATGTATATAAACATATAGGCTACAGCATATTTCTTTTTTCCTCATAGAAGCACACAATATATGAGGACTACCTAATCTGTTGCCAGGTTACTGTTAGCAATGCCTCATAAGGTGGAACAAGCACACAGCAGAAAGGTAGGAGAACCTCAACAGCAAACCTATAAAAATAAAGTCTTCATGTCTGTTTGGAGTTCTCTCCCCCCTCTAAGATTAAAGTGAAATGATGGTCATGTGAACTGGTGCCAGGGATAAGTAGTCTCAGGCCAACAAACAACTGACTGTCTTTTGTGTGTGTGTGTCTGGGCATGTGTAATTGACCGGTATATGTACAAGGTGTGATTTAAATCCACTTTGAGAACAAAGACACAGGCTAACATTCAGCAAGCTGCAAGCTATTTTGCAAATTACCTCAGATGCTGTACAAACAAGGTGATTATTCCTGTTTTCTAATGTCTTCTTCAGTTAATGGGTCATATGAGGACAGCATATAACGGAGTGTCCCAGCAATTCAAAATCATTCTGTTTGTACAACGTTCAACTAGAATACAAGCGTATCCAAGCTGCTGGGTGAAGACATTATGTCACCAGAAGTGCTAGTTCAACTACAAGAAAAAGTTCTTAAACTTATTATACACTGTTACTGTATGGTACCTAGTGTTGAGTTATATAGGTCAGACATTGTGCTCCTGGGGGCCAATTCTAGCCTGCAGCTGAGGGATTTGGCTGAGTCAGCACCTCCAGCTCACTCTCTGGGACCAGGATGCAGCGCTGTGTTCCGCTGTGACTAGGCAACCAGCCTCAACGCTACATGCACACATGCAACTGCTACACCTCACTTTAATTTAAGTCTGGCTGTGTCCCACTTTTGCCTCATGCAGTCTGCACAATACTGCTATATTTCATTTTGTAGTATAAGGTAACTTGTGCCTGGGAAGCAGGAGTATGCCCATCTTCATCCCTATTACTTGCCTTGTTGTAGTATGAATACTGTCACCTTTTGTTTTTCACTATTGATCCTCATATTTAGGCTGCTGGAAATATGAGGAAGTTGTCTTTGAATAATTATGTGATTTAGAATTCAGTGATTGTAAGCAAAACATAAAAATTGGTTGATTATTAAAAGGCTTTAAACAAGAGCCATGAATAAATTTTTAAGAACATAATAATCAGTAATCAATTAGAAAGATGAAAAATCCCATTTTAACATATCTCTATAGACACTGAAATCCCCTCTCAGCTGTTTTATTTTTCTCATCTTATAAAACCCAGGTAACTACAAACTGAGTCCATGCAAATCCTTTAGGAGCGATGAAAACATTCATTGCTTATAAAATATTCTCAATCAGCCCTAATATCCTCATGGTGTCCATGATCTTCAAATGTGCACTGAAGCCCAGTCATAAAAATGATTTTTTCTATCTTTAATTTAATGTGGTTTTTCAAAGTAGAACATAAAAAAAATTATAATACACAATTAGAATAACTTTCCCAATAGTGTAAAGTTTAATGTTATTAGAAATAAAGCAATATTCCATTTCAGCAATTAAAAGAAAATAAAGCTAATTATATAACAGATGTCCTTACAAAAATAGTCCTCTTTGGTTGCTTCAAATCAAGTGAAAAGCATTGTCTTGTGAGGACGTGAGGATTTCAAAGGTGACCAGAACAGATACATGGAGCTCAATTCTTAATGATGGAGATGACAGAGGCCAGAGTTGTTAGGGTGATGCAAATGGATATATTGTGTTCACTAGTTTGCCCTGCCAACCATGTGATGAATAATAAAGTTTTATTCATTTTCTGCATCTCTAGCTCCATGAAGCATAGAAATGACTTTCTTTTCTTCTTTATGATAGTATTACATGCAGGTGTTAAGGAAGTCCAAGAAAAGGAGATAGTTCCTCATGGTGATGGTCACTATGCCTTAGGTATCAGTAATCAAGATTAAAGGGGAAGCTGCAAAAACATTGTAGCATCTACTAACTTACTGATTACTGGCTTTTTTTTTTTAACTTAAAGAAATAATGCTGACATTTATAGATATCAGGCACTATGGAAACAAATTCCTGTTAAAATGAATTAATTTTGTATAACCAGCTTATCCTGTTCAGATATACTGGTAGCAGAAGCCTAAGCAGCTGCCATGACGGTTACATTCTGAGCAGGTCACTAGTCCATCACAGGTCTACAGACAATCATTCACACCCACACTCAAACCTACTAATCCGGGCAAGAAATAGAACCTGCACCATTACTGAGGTGGCATTTCTGTGCATATTAGAGCAGAATAGATGAAAATTGGACTATTTTCTTAATGTCAAAGAAATCTGCAGGAACTTGTGCATTTCTTGGCTGTTCGAACAGAAGTGGAAAACTTTAATCATGGTACAAAACAAAAAACAAACAAAAATACAAAAATACAAAAGTGAATGCGAGGAACACAGAGCTTTACTTCTCGAACATTAGCGTTGTCTGTGTCTGTTACTGGGCGGCAGTGGTTGACACTGTTTTTCCACTGATGGCAGTGTGTTCACATCAGGGTGGAACAGAGGAGAAATTACATGCTGTCATGACAGAGGAAACACTGATTTTATTCCCAACTACAAAAACCCGATAAATTTGGGTGAACAGTTGTCAACCTGACACTAAATTGTATGTATCCATGTTGCCGTCCAGCTTAACATGACACAACGGGTAACGAATGTTATGCTAGTTCATTCTAACGAAATAAGAGACAAGGGGCTGCACTGTTGCTGAAAGTTAATGACAATAACATTAGTTGCTCTTGTCAGGGCAACATTGTGACTAGAAAATACAAATCATTCATCAGTAACACAAACACGTACACAGTGTCCTGCAGCTTAGTCTTAACAAAATTATGCCAAATATCTCACAAAATAGAAAATTGATAACCTTTGGAAAAGTCTGAAACAATTTCTTTACCAAATTTTAATAATTTGTCATAATGAAATTTACATTTTATATTCCAATGTGGATTGTCCGTTATTAACAAAATAACTTTGAGATCTACAGATAAGACACCCTTATCAATAAATGTAGACCACTGTCTAAAGTCGCCAGTCCAGATATCCATGCTGTTGTCCATATCAGCAGATACGAGATAATTAGGACTCACCACCTCAGCAATGGTGCTGCCTCAACACGCAACACGCAACACACAAAATGGACACCAGATTAATCTATTGATATTACCAATCAACCTAACATGCAGGTCTTCTGAATAAAGGAGGAAACAAAAACTATAGAGAAGAATATGCAAATACCACACAGACAAAAAAAAAAAAATTTAAAGGAAGCTACATTTTGAAAATAGCCTAGACAGTTCAAAAGTCCAAACCCTTTTTTTCCCAGACATCCCCCCAAAGCCATACTTCATGTTGCCATGGCGCCTGAAGTGAGCAGGCAGCCTTTCAGTAGCTCCGTGTTTCTTGAGTGTTTTTTTTTTACCTGTTTCTGTTTTGTTGGTTTTGTACCAACGTTGTCTATTCATTCATTTATTTTTATACTTGTCTTCTCTTTTTCTCTTTATCTTTTTTCCAGTGTTTTCCTCATGGGGATCCTCCATGTCGGGAGCTATGCCTGATCGGTCTACGGGGTCGTCGCTGTGGGGGTCGCCTTGATCGGGGTGGTTGGCGGGGTTCTGCGCTGCAGTCCTATGGCTGTGGTGGGGGCCCTGGCCTGCCCTGATCTTGGCGGTTCCCATGGCGATGCCCTCTGTGGTCAATGGTGGGGTGGCTCCTGGTGTGGACGAGTCCCTACAATATCGTTTCCTTACAGCGGTGTCAAGCCATTTGTCTTTTAGCTCAAATTATATTTTTACATAATCGTTTCAGTTAAAGAGACAGAAATTAGAAGGAAGATTTTTAATTTTTAATTTTTTGCAAAGAGGGGGGGCATCATGTGTTTGCGTTTGGTGCGTGTGTATGTGCGTGTGTGTGTGTGTGTGTTTGCGTGTGTGTGATGATGAATGTGTGAAAAGTGAAAAAGAATATGGTCAGGTGTGTGCTATTGATTTTTATGTTTTATACTTATTATGTTTTAAATAGTTGTTTTTATGATGTGAAGCACTTTGTGATGCTTCATGTATGAAAGGTGCTATACAAATAAAGTTTGATTTGATTTTACAATGGATAATCACATTACGACTCGAATACCTCTTGTTTACTCTGTTTAAGCAACATATAGGATAAAGCAACATATAGGATATGATGCACATGAGGGAATTCATGATTTTATATGTAACATATGATCTTCTATGGTATTTTGGCAAAGTCATTGTGGTATAAGTACACTGAATAAGCATTGACTGGGTCCCTCATGAAGAGACTAATTATTGTGGCCTCTGGATGCCATCTCCTAATTGTTCTTTCCAACACAACTGTCATTGGACTTCTAAACCCTAAACTTAAAAATGATTGTCAGTTTCAGGTACCAAGCAAGTCATTCTCTAAAAAACAACAAACACTGTGGGAACAAAAATAACACTATAAAGATTGGTCACTTTGGTAGTGTATCCTAAATCACTGTGGGATGAAGTGAATCAAGGCAACAGCAAGCTACAGCATTTCATTACATTACATTTGGAAGCAATGCTCCATCAGCGTGCCTTTATGGGCCCCAGAACTCTCTTTATTGTGGCTTCACAATTGCATACTTTTTTGTCTTTGTATGTGTCATCAGCTATAGATTTTATGGTCTGCTTGCTTTCCAACTAACTCTTTATGACAATGCCTTTGTACACAAATTACAAATGCATTTTTCCAGCCCTCCACACAGGAATAACAATTTGTTTAGCCTGACACAATATTATAACAAGGGCTCATTATAAGGCGAACCAGATTCATTTTGTCTGGAACAGAAGAAAATGCTTCAGAGGTTTAACATGACAGTTTCTTAGCAAGTCCATTTTTCAGATTTTATTTCTGATATGATTTGATCTTAACTACAAGTACTTTACTGAATTACCAAAAAATGCAGGTACATTTAAATGATAGTCATAAAGCATTTGATTCAGTTTCTATGGTTACATCTTTGTTTAGCATTGGGGCAAGGGATGGTAGTGGAAGTATTTTCACGAACACATGCATGCAGTGTCTGACTGCTTGGTGTGTGAATTATGATACTAATGTGGCAACACAGAATCCAAGTAATCCATATATAGTGAGTGTTAAATGCTCTCAATAGATGTGGAAGACCTCAGTTGATAGAAATCAAAGAGACTTGCACTTTCCTTTCCCAACCCTTCTGTGCCTTTGTCTTCTTCTAAGCCCTTGGTAGTCCTCTGCAGACAAGAGCAAGAGGCCACTTGCTGTTAATGCTCTCCAGTGGTAAATTTATTTTAGCTGGGATACAGTGCATCATGCCAAAAGGAAGACTTCCTGACCCACAATCCGCTTAAGCTCCGACCAAGGGCACTGTGAGTTACGGCTTCCCACAGCATGGTGTCACAGAGAAAAGCATGGGGAAACAGAGGTCTGGGGAACTGCGAGGCGCGTGGCAATCGATTTCTCCATGGGGGAATCCAACACATACACTGCTGTCACCTTACTGATTTCTCTCTTCCACTTCTCTATGCCCTCTATCACTCTCTATTTCCTCTCACTGTCAATCTTTTTGAGTATACACTGTTTCCTTTCTCTATCTGATTTTTTCCAACCGTATAGTCCCAACTGCCATCCTAAGATCTGGAGGGGTTACCTCTCACTGTCTGCTTCTTCGAATCCAACGGCCTGAGCTTTGTGACTCTGGCCTGACCCAGCCCTAATTAAACACCATTAGATAAATCCCATGGACTGCAGCCTAATCCTCTGGACTGCAGCAGGAGGAAGAGGGAGCACAAGCATAAGAGATATTTGGGGAAAAGGGGGAGACTTGGCAAAAGAAGGGACAGCACATCCCTGCAGAACAAAGCCAAGCAGAGTGTCTAATATATCAAACACATGGATTAGTGGTTAGTTGGGAGAGCTGGGGCTCAGCGAGAGCCTGTGGTTTCCAGCTTTCTTGGAGGGTTGACTTGTCCTAGTGAGAAACAGGGGCCCTGGTTAATCTTGTGGGAGGCCAAACCCTATTTCTAAATGTGTAAATTAACAACTGTATAAAGATAAGTAAATATATCATAATTCTGTCTGGAAGGATTTTTTTCCTAAAAAAAGGGGGGCTATGATGATTAGATTTCCACATTCACACACAGTGACCAGAATCCCATGATGGGGCATGGAAAAAAAGCAAAGACTCACAAATAAAGTAAAATTACAAATTGACTGTGTCATGCTAAACAAAGGCTTTCTTCTTTTTCCTAAGCCAGTACAATTAAAAAAATCTTCTTCTTAATGTAGGGTTAAACTTGGCCTAGCTTTTAGCGTGAATGGATTAAATGTTATATCTATATCCACTAGCATACATGCCTTTGTACATTTCAGACAACACATGCATTCTGAAGAATAGCAAAATTTCACATGAAACCATTACTTCAAACTTCATGCAATCATGTTCTCACCTCCCCTATTGTTTTACGAAGGCTGCGATATTTTCATAACCGTGGAAAGATAATCTCTCACTTGACTCCCAGTATCGAGTCATTTCAACAGACCCACTTTTGGCCATGTATTATTCACGGGTATTCAAGCCCCACTCTGGCCCAGAGAGGAAGTGCTCTCTCCCAGTCTCCGTCACAGGATATCAGCCTCTAATTCATTATTTAACAAGCTGGAGCAGGGCCACTCAGTCTAACTCACTGACATGCTGCCTGGACAGGAGAAGAGTGTGTGGGACTACAGAGGCTGGCCTGAGGCCTCCAGTGATTTATCCCTCTGCTCTCTAAACACATCTTTGCCTTTTCCTCTCTGGATGGATGACTGGATGGATGGACAGATGGAGTTGTGTTCCATCTATGATTTTACGTCTCTGAACTTGTCCCAACAATCATGCCATGGGCTGCCCAGCAATCACAGTTTGCTTTTAATCTGTTCACCTTTCCTTCTCATTTTCTCTTGATTTTAAATTGTTCTCTACTGTTTTTATTTAATTTCCTTCTTTTAAAGGTTTGTTTTGTTTTTAATGTACTTTTTAATGCTTCTTTTGCAATGTAAAGCACCTTGAATTGTCTTGTACATGAAATGTGCTATATAAATAAACTTGACTTGCTTTGCTTTGCCTTACCTGTTGATGGCAATGGTGATCCCATTAGTGTCTGATAATAAAAATGAAGCTGTGGCTGCTGATTCTTGAAATCAATAACTGGAGTGATGATAATAAAAATGGCAACAGTATTAACCATAGAAAAAAACAAAACAGTTAATACATACAGACCAATTTTTCCATCCATGAAAAACATACACCTCATAAAAACTTGTGAGGTGTTTTGTGATTTCTTTGATTCAGCTGAAGTGTCAATCTTTAAAATCTTATTTCACATCCACTTTTGTCACACTGGAATTAAGCAAAAACATATTTCAGTTTCCTTTTTTTATGGCTGTACATTGTTCTGATCTGCAAATAGATGTGATGTAATATGTACTGCATATGATCATAAAATAAGCTTTGTTGGTGAACCATAATGAGAGACAGAAAAAGGAAAAAACCTGATTTTGTCCTGTAAAATTAGTTTCTGTGAGGTGAGAGAAAGCAATATTTCTCACATTTATTGGATGACTGCATTGAATCATCAAACAAGGATATATCATCAGTCATGAGGCATGTTCTGTACATCTGTGCTAGCTAAGGAAAGTAAATGCACATTCCTGTCAAGCTATGTCAAGCAAACAAACTACAATGGTTCTTCATTAGAAATAGAACCTCTTAAAACATTTAACCTTGTTAAACAGACATACTGCCTTATTTTGCAAAGCTGTAGTGTTTTAAAACACTAAAGTCTTCTTAAATATTCTGTTTACATTCAAACTATGTTTTTCCTTTCACAGTTAACATGGATGTGGTCTACTCTTGAATGTCTATACATCTATGTAAATAAAGCATAATTGGAATACAGATCAGTTAAAACACCAACAGCCTTAAAAATAAAGTTTGAAATCCAGACTTATCGTTATGTGATACAGAAAAGTGGCAGAGAGGTCACATTTGAGGGCTTGGAAGATGATCAATCAGTATAAATTAGGTCAGTGCAATGTAGGTCTCGGGAGGGAGACAGAAAGGAGGGTCTCTGGTTTTGGGTCATCTGTGCCCTTGACAGAGCTAGCTGTAGACAAGTGGGGAAATAACTGACCATCCTCCATTTCCATACTTCCTTCCTGAGATTTTCCTGTCTTTCACTCTTTATGGAGCTTTACTCTGATATGCAACACCATCATTCTTTAATCATCCACAGTGCCTGTTACTTCCTGTTCTCATTTCTGTCCTATTAAATCCTTCCTTATACCCATTTCAATCACTATCTGCTAAAGCTATTAAATCTGCTTTGGTGGAAATTTAAAAAGAAGAAAAAAAGAGTAATTCTATTCCCTTTAGGCATGTTTTCCAAGTATAACTCTCAAAGTTGCAAGTGATACTGGTATGTTTCTAAACTATACAGGATGAATTAAACAGAATAAAAAGCAAACAGTTCAACCAAAATGAGCCACATTTTTGCATGCTAATTGGCAGCAATTCTCAGCCCTGTAGGCACATGTGTTACAGAGCAAAGCCCTAGAGCTATGATACCATTGAGTTTTTATGTTAGAAAATATGAACTACAATGACACCTTCTATCAAATAGTTTCTCGACATTAGAGAATCAACTAAAACATGACTTTTGAAAAAAAAAAAAATCCAGTTATTGAAACTAAAACCAGACTTCTAAAACACTAAACATCTTAGTGTGGAATTGAAATTCTTAAGCCCTGACTTTACACAGAACTCAAACTGGCTAAGGCACTCTATACATGGTATGCAGTGCCTGTCCAGGTCACAAGATGCCAATCCACAAACGAAGCACAATTCAGTAACAACAGAGATCAGTTGTATCAACAGAGATTATAATTTGTATCTTTTAGTAAATACAATAAGGCATACAAAATGTACAGACCTGTAAAGTTGTCCAAATCATCAACATGGTACACAGCAAAATCAGCAGGATTTGATATACAACAGAGTCCAATTCAACACTTTTGAATAGAGGTCGACCAACATGTTTTTTTTCAGGGCAGATAACCGATATTTGGAACCCATATTCAGTAAAATTTAAATTTGACTAAAATCTTGAGCTTTTGAATTACAAAATCTCCTAGACTTAATTTTGTTTAAAGGCTGTTCAGCATTTTTATTTGTCATTCAACAACAATTGCAGGGAAACCCCAGCTCAGCAGCAGCATAATAGGTCAAGTTCACTTTTTTTTTTATCAACTCATCGGTTTAGATGTTATTTAATTTTGAAATTCTTCAGAATTAGGGGTGTGTCCTTTTGATAGCACAACTGCGATTTTTAGCCTTAGCTTTAGCCCGCCTACCTCCATTTGCTGGTCAGCTCCCATTAGCGGAGGCACAGAGGCTTCGTCCATCATTTAATATAGAGTTTATGGATGTAACCCTCCCTGTGCGAGGGACAATGCTTAAGACGCAGAAAAGTGAGTGTAAACTGGAGGAAATAACACTGGCTGCATTGGAGCGAAAAATAACCCTGTCTTAACCCTTAGAGTCCTGAAGGCCCCAAATGTTGGGCCTTCAGGACTCTAATGTGTAAAAAATACTTCAGTGGCATTATAGTAGCAAAAATAATTCAGTAGCATTCAGGGGGTAGCATCACACCCCCTCACTAAGGTGACACTGTATCGCATATATTGTGACATTGTTTGTTTTGTTTGTCTAAGTTGAGGTTTATTTTTGGAAAACATTAACATCTCTCTCTGAGGTCTTGCTGGATGTGGCTTCATGGAGTGCACACATGGAGGCAGCCTAAGGACCCAAGCTGCTGGGCATTACTCAATAATCACCTGGTTGGGCTGAACCAAAGAGCTAGAGACGAGAGGGATGGGAGTGAGTGGGAATTTTGATTAGTTTGTTTGGATGTTTTTCAGGGGCCTGTTTCAGAAAGCGGGTTTACTGTAAACTCAAAGTTAGTTCACACAGAGTTAGAAGAAACTCTGAGTTTTGTGTTTCACAGAGTGAGTTCAACTGAACTCCTAGTCAGTTACCACGGTAATATACTCCGAGAGACAAACATGCTCGCTAGCAGGTTTAGACCCAGTAACTCTGAGTTTATTCTCTTCAGTTGAACACATTGAAGTAAATCGTGGATCAGACTTGAAAGAATGCTCGACATTAAAACGCAACAGGATTCTCCACCTGAAGCGTAATCAGACCCCGCTTGGATGTATAATTCCCTGATGATTTTCAGTTTGATGTGCATCATCTTGTGCGTCAGGGTCAAAGGATGATTCAGGCAGGGCTTGAACTCCTAGCCTCCTGGATGAGTGTCATGTGTGCTGACCATTCAGCCAAAGGCATATCTCTATAGCTGAGTAGCCAGCAGGGCGCATCATCAATCAGAGCCACAGTGACAGGACCTCAACTGTCACGCGCGTTCTTTAGCAGTCATCACGGTGTTACCCGTTTTTTGTCAGTAGCCTATTTTTTCATCCTCACTATCTGCAATCATTAATAGTTCTCATTCCATGGTGGGAAACTGTATGTGTGAGACTTTTGATTTTATTTGCGCGAGAAACGCATATCCAGCTCTTCATATCTGTGTTCAATTGATGAAGTCTTTTCATGTCCTCCTGAGTGTGCTCAACTCAGTATTACCTGAACTCAGAGTTGCTTAAACTAAGTCTTACCACATTTTCTGAAACCGAAAACTAAGAGTTGGGGCGTTCAGAGTTAATCGACTCAGAGTTGAGATTTCAATGCTGAGTTTGTTGAATCTCCTTTCTGAAACGGGCCCCTTTTATGTAGTTGATTCATTTGGTATCAATGTATGTAAATATATGCAACTTTTAAATAATTTCCATAGAATGTGATTGTAAATAGTGGGTTCTTTTTGTAGTTGGGAAAATGAGGGACACTCACTGGGAGTAGAATGGTCTGACCAATAAGTTATATAAGTGCTGTGTAATGGAGTTCAGAAGTGGACAGAGAATTGAAGCAGGATTGATGTCTGACATGGTGAATGTCAACTGTTGTGATGCCTGCTTCTAACCACCCTGCCATTGGTGAGCCACTTGTAAAGACTATCACTCATTTATAAGTAAAAAACGTTAGAGCTCTAAAAACCAACGTAGGAGATTGTCATTTATGCCTCATGCTTTACCCTTCATGACTGCTGTCTTCCTGTTTTGAGGGTTCTTCACAACCAAATCACTACAGTAGGGTAAGGCAAGGCAAGGCAAGTTTATTTGTATAGCACATTTCATGTGTATGACAATTCAAGGTGCTTTACATTCAAAGGTAGGAGATCCTGGAAAAGTAGTTCAAGCAAGCTGCATTTTGAAAAAACAACACAAATCAAAAGTCCAACCCTCTTTCTTTAGACTTTCCCCTGAGGCCACGCTTCCAGAGCACAGGAACGCACGATGCTTGCTCCCGAGGGTTCATGAGTGCTAGGCAGCATCAATTCGCTAACCTTCCAAAACATTTCCCTCATGGCTCATTCACAGGTAATAAAATACCTGACAACATCATAATGAACCTAAACAATAAATATGATTATTGTTTCAAGTTATATTTATCAGTTTATTACATTAGATTAGATTAGAGTGCGCCATTTGTGCACAAAGAGGGGAACACATTGAGGGGGGAGGGGACAAATGGTAGTTGAGTTTGATAGACATATCACCATTCAATCTTTTAGAACAGGTCGGTGAAAATAATTGGATGGTGTTTCTTGTGTCCTGTCCATTTCTCAGGTGACTAAAATTTTTGTGTTAGAGCATTTAATTGGCTGCAATCAGGGTGTGAAGGGGATTTTAAGCAATATAGTGAAAAATGCTCCTGGAAAACATCTCCTCCCTACCTTTAACTGAGAGCCATGACTCTAGTGGGCTGTACACTTCTTTAAGACTGTATGTGCTGATCAGTGAAAGCTAAAGGGAGGTGGAGTGTTTTTTAACCATCGTCAGTGCCATCTTGGACATGTCACCATAAAGGAAAAGATCTGCATAAGCGACATCGAACTGTTAGCCATGAGTTTTCGTCCATATTATTGGACCAGAGAGTTTACTATGCAGAGAAAACAGTCAATATTATTGTGTGTATAATACATGTTTTGTAAACTGTGTAAAGTAATTTGTGCATAACTTTGGGTACTTGTAATAGTGATGTGTGATACCACTGGTTTTCTTTCCAATCCGATACCAAGTAAAATTCAAGCCAGTATTGGTGATGCTGATCCGATACTGATACTTTGTAGAAAAACTTAATGTGTTTGGAAAGTCACTTTTAAAACAGCTGAAACTAAGGGGAAAGTAATTGAGTTACATTTTTATAAAAATTATCAGTAAAATGCATAAAGAAATTATACATAAATTGCACAATAATCACATGTTTGTCAACACATACATATTAAATATGTATATATACCACGTGTACATACATATACCACCAGACTAATCAAATGAGAATGATTGACGTGATTATCTATTTCTTCTATCTATTAAGTATTTTTCTACCATATTTTAAAACCCCACAATGGATGTTTTACTGAATATATAATGACACTAGTCTCCAGGGCCGGACTGGAACAAAAAGTCAGGCCGGGAGTCATACACTCACTCAGGCCACCCCCACTCATAAACTGCACAAATATGTCCACACTTGAGCAAGTGGTGCACACAACCACGAATCCATGCACGCACATATGAGTAAATCATCACCAAAAGCTCATTATTCTATTCACATCAAACAGGAACAACTTTTCCTCTCTAACCCCAAGCCTTCTTCAGGTTTCTCAGTCATAGGACTGCAGCGCAGAACCCCGCCAACCACCCCGATCAAGGCAAACCCCACAGCGACAACCCTGCAGACTGAACAGGCATAGCTCCCAACGTGGAGGATCCCCATGAAGAAAACACTGGAGCTAGAAAGTTAAAAAGATAAAAATGAAAGACAGAATAAAATAAATAAATGAGTAAAAATAAATCTAAAAGCAATAATAAGAACAATAAAATCAAACATAAGTAATATGTAAATACAGAACAAGTACATCATAAAATCAGTTAAGAACAGAGATGGAAAATAATAACTGAATAGATTAAATAGATTAAATGAATTAAAAATAAAAATTCAATTAAAAGCTAAGCTAAAAAGGTGAGTTTTGAGCCTCTTTTTAAAAACATTGACAGTCTCTGCGGCCCTGAGGCCCTCTGGCAGCCTGTTCCACAGGTGAGGGCCATAGTATTGGAACTAGGCCTTGCCGTGTGTTTTAGTTCTAACTTTAGGTTTAATCAAAAGGCCGGTACCAGAGGACCTCAGGGTCCGCAAGGGCTTATAGTCTAAAAGCAGGTCAGATAAATAAGACGGCCCAAGACCATTAAGACATTTATAAACCACTAAAAGAACCTTCAAAATCAATCCTGAAACGCACAGGGAGCCAATGCAGCGATTTTAAAACTGGTGTAACGTGATTCCCCTGTACCTTTACATTCTTCTGTGCTACAACCAGGGTGAGATAACCCTGCCTGCAGAATCATCACGCCTGCTGGCAGTAGAACTGAATATAAGAGAATGGTACACATTACATCAATAAGAACTAATGAACAGTACTGTCACCACATATTTGTATTATGTGTTTGACTGTTTAGGTATTGCTACTGTAAATCTTCCACATTCATTACTCATTCTTAAAAAGATATTAGCCCAAGTATTAAAATATCCGCCTATCAGTTTAACACACCACATATTGAAAGTAATTATTTTATTTTATTTTATCCAGGTTATACCAGGAAACCCCAAATATGGGTCCAGTTGTTTGAACATCAACACAAAAACCTAGCAGACATATGAAAATTACTTTCCCAATTCAGGAAAGTAATTCAGCATCAGTGCTCCACAGCTCCACATCATTTCCCTCTATACCTGAATAATACCCGCCTGTGCCTTATTTCACATATGACTATGGCAGTTCAAAGGAAAAGTAGTTCCTCCCAACTGGATATAATTCAGACAACATCCTGAAATTTTTACTCTCCACTTTATTCCAGTTTGCGATAAACTACACATTTACCCCAAATTACTAAAATACTGATATTCTAACATGAAAATCATTTCTAGAAGATAAAAGTCTGGTATCGGTGTTATTGATATTTCAGTATCGATCCGCACATCGCTAACTTGCAAATGTATGTTAAAATGTACACACAAATATCTAAACATTACACACACAAAATAAATTTACACATGCACAAATTACAAAAATGCATAAACATTAAAATTCTATACACAAATTTTTTATACCTTCAACCTCACAAATCCCATACATTCATGTTCAAAAAGGCTCCTACTCAGACAAATCGCCTGGTATGCACGGACAAAGCTGCATTTACTCACAGAACAATTTACAAGTGCTCGAGAGGGATTGAGACTCTTTGTCCAGAAAATAATGCTGCTCAAGCTGCTGAGAACAGTGGATGATTTTTTGCATCCTCTACACAACACAGTGAAGAAACAACAGAGTTTGTTCAGTGTGAGGCTTCATCAAGTCTGATGCAAGACAGAAGGGTACCGGAGATCATTCTTTCCAGCAACCATCGCCCTGCAGAACAAGACATTATCAACTTCTAATTCAGTGGTTCTCAAACTGGGGGTCGTGACCCCCATGGGGGTTGCAACATCATTTCAGGGGGTCATGAGATAATTGTAAAAAATATATAGCCTATATTTATCAAATAAATTTGTGATTTTTATCAGGGCTGTCAAAATTAAACTGTTAATGCAGAGATCTGTGAAATTAGCAACTCAATTGTTTTTTTAACACATTAATAGCCTATATTAACAAAAATACGCATGCCATATTAAAAATCTGTGTTATGATGCAACAATGTTCTCTATAGGTAAAGATATTTAGACTGCAGGTAGGCCAGGTAAGCACCTGGACTCTTCTCCTGTGAAGCCATGCTTTTGTAATAGCTGCAGTATGTGGTTTAGCATTGTCTAGCTGAATTACACAAGGCCTTCATTGAAATAGATGTCTGGATGGGAGCAAATGTTTCTCTAATACCTTTATGTACTTTTTAGCATTTGTAGTTTCTTCAAAAGCATGCAAGCTGCCATACCTTATGCACTTGTGCACCCCCGTACCATCAGAGATGCTGACTTTTTAATTGAACGCTGATAACACGCTGGAAGGGCTCCCTCCTCTTTATCCCGGAGGACGTGATGTCCATGATTAACAACAAGAATGTCAAGTTTGGTTATTCTGACCATAGAACACTTCCCCTCTTTGCAACAGTACATTTCAAATGAGTGTTGGCCCTTTGGACACAACTGTACTTCTGGACCATGTTCAAATATGGCTTGCATGATAGAGCTTTAGTTGGAATCTGAAGATGGCATGGAGGATTGTTTAAACCGACAGTGGTTTCTGGAAGTATTGTTGGGCCCATTTAGTAATGTCAGTGACACAATCGTACCGTATCGTATTCTTTTTGAAGTATTCCACAATCTTTTTACGCACGCTTTCACAGATTGAAGAACCTCTGCCCATCTTTACTTCTGAGAGCCTGTGTCTCTCCAGGACAGCCCTTTTATAGCTAAAAATGTTACAGACCTGATGTCAGTTAACATGATTACTTATAGATATTCGCCCAGCTGAATCTGTTTTTGTAACTTTCTTGCTTTTTCAGCCATTTGTTGCCCCCGTGGAAACTATTTTGAGACCGGTAACAGGCGTCACATTTGACAATAGCTCATTTTGTGCATAAAATGGTCAAATTCCTCAGTTTAGACATTTGTTGTGTATGTTCTGTTGTGAATAGAATATCTGCTCATTTGATTTGAAGATCTTAGTTTTAATTTTATTCAAATTTAAATTATTGTCTCAACATTCCTGGAATTTGGGTTGTAGTTGAAAAAAATTATCGAGTAGGGAGCTACAAAAATTTTCATACGATATTTGAGAGTACTTTAAAACATTGTTTTTTACACATATAAAATCTTGTTGAAGAGGTAGGTAAATAAATAACTCTTAATGGCTTCAAATAGGTCTTATTGCACTTGCTGTCATTGCTGTCAGCTGTGTGTGTCCAACCCATGCTGTCTGAAAGAGATGATAAGTTGACGCTTGACCGATAATGAGATAGGGGACATTTAACTGAGTTTCTTTTTCCAGTTGATTTGCCTCAGGCATTGTGAAAAAATGTTTTAGTGCTGTACCTAAGGATGGCAGGAAAAGCCATGGTGTGGAAAAGTTTGGACAATGCTGATCTTTATTAATTTAATGACCCAATCTGTAGGATTTCTTTGAAAAGCAGATGATATGCCAAATTAACCCACCCTTACCTATATGTGCCTATCCATTATTGCATGCAATTCAGGCTTGTGTCATCATGAAAGTAGTAGATAAATGTGGTCAGATCTGTTAAGGTTTTTGTTGTACCAAAATTGCACCAGGATGTGAAGACACAAAGTTACCATGTTAAATTCCCAAATTTAAAGAGTGTATATCTGCAAGGGGCTTATCGGGCATTGTTCCATACACAAAGTTTCTTGCTTGTCCAGCCACATACTGTATATACAGTAAATTACAGGGCCTGGAATTTGATTCATGGCAGCAGCTGTACAACACCACTATATGAACAGAATACGCCATCTTGCAGTGTCATCTCACTATCCTAATTTTACCTAACACAAACCAGTGTTAGTGTTACTCTTCCTTTCTTTCTCTTCTTTTACTTGGTCCTTGAAGAGCTCACTTAACCAAAAAAAAAGATCATGATGATGTCACAGTATTAAAAAGAAGTTCAGAAAAAAATAGATGTAAACTTTGTTAACTGACTGAATACTCATTAACTAATCAATGCTATGATTTTTTTTTTCACACATAGCATGTTCGATTAAGTGCAAATAAACTGTGAGATCATAAATATTTGGTCTTTTTCAAACACATGATAATTAGATACATCAGACATACATTAATAAATTGTTTACTTGCCTTAGCAGGTTCCTTATTGCGCTAATAGGGCATGACAGATTTTGCTTGTTAATAATTCTGCCTGTTGCCTGCTAGAGATGATGGATGGGGTGCAAACAGCTGTGGTATCAACATGCATTTCATGTAAAACAGGGACATGAAGACATGTGGTGTGTGTGTGCGTGTGTTTGTGTATGTGTTTGCACTATGCGTTGTTTGGCACATTTTCACAGACGGGTGTGTGTTATCCTTGTCTTTTGGAGTCAGACCCGAGGCTATGTCTAATTGGAGTCTTCACACTTTCAGGCTTGACTCACACTGACACGCTCGACCTTGGCTCTCCTCCCTTTGCCATGAAAAGGGAAAACAGTGACAGAGAAACATGCCTTCTTCTTTGCTAAGAGGAGAAACTTTACTGATACTTTTTTTTGTCTGTGTTTCCCCTTTTGCTTTTCTACCACTCTTGTTTTCTGTTTTAAGAGACTATTCCTCCATTTGAGAAGATGAACTTTTCAACTGTAGAAATAGCATCTAAGAGGCATACAGGAAGGTCATAACTGCCTCGAAGCACCATTATTACTGCTGGACACATTATCTTAACAAGAGTGCTCTGGCAGCTTATCTATCACCAGGAAAAATACTGAATTTTGTAGTTGTAAGAAAAATTACCTTGATCCATACAATTCTTCCCGTGCACACACTACAACTCTCCAACAAGTTTCATAAAATTTGGTTGGTGTACCTTTGATGATTTTTTTGAAAAAGATAAAGGGCAACAATCACATGCATCACATATGATGCAGTTCTGTGCATACATTTGCCAAAACCTCCACGTTTATGTATACAGCACTTGTAATAGGGGGAAGTGTTGAAAGGTCAGACACTTCTATTTCTCGGAACTCAGTCATCAATATACCTCTCACCATACATTTCAAGGCTTAGTCCCACAGGTCTCACTCCTCTTTTAGCATCCAAAGGCCTATTTATGGTCTTGATTTTCCCTTCCCATCAGGCAGCATTGATCAAACAGCACACTTAGGGGTTTTTCTGTCAAGGTGGACATTACTACTGATGGCAACCAGTACTTGCAACTACAGTGTAAAAATATAGTCATTATTCACCTGATTGGCCTCTCCTCCATCTCGCAGTGGTAGGCATTTTGTGATTCGGCAGGTATTTATACTTCCACAGGACCAAATCCCGCTCACGGTGTCAGCGGTGAAGTGCGTGCTGTCTGGTGGTATCAATTTAGTTATTTAGTCATGAGGAAGGACAGGGGGCGGAAAGGTGATTGTAATGATGTGTTAAAGCTTGGCTTAGAAACTTTAGGTTGCCTGTCAACCCACAAAGTGTCTTTTTTCCCAATTTGATAGTTGTTTTTCACATTCAAAATTAAGTATGATCAAACTTTCTTTCAATACACAAATTATAAAGAGAAAGAAAAAAACCCATTTATATATTTTTGATTTCTAAAAAAGTCAAAATGGCGAACTCATGCCATTGTTGATACCTGAATCCCTAATGTCAAACAACCAAATACTTGACTGCAAACACATGTGGCTTTGTGTTTTTCATTAAAGTTGAATATCTATCAATTATCCAATCCTGTGAGAATAAATGCCCAACTGCTTATTCATTTGTTTGCATTGATGGTGTCATTGGGCTGATAATTTCACTGATTGAAGTGATTAAATAGTTGAGACTGGCCTTTGGAGAAAACATGTTGTTACCAAGGAGACTGTGATTCTTAAATCGCTCATCTCATGGGTGGCAATGAGTAACTCTGTGCCTGAACAGGAAAACAACATTCCCTAACACCCCATGCCTCTTCTTACAGTAGTCCCGTTGGGCATACATGTCTAGTCTGCGTGGGCCAATGCACTCTGTAAATAAAGGAGCAACATACAGATGTACAAGTCTTTGGATTTTAAACAAAGAAGCAGAAGAGAAAGTGAAAACAGAAAAAAAACTGTTGTGTTTCTTTTTTGGCCCCCAGGCTTAACATCATAGTCCAGGCACCATGTGTGAAAGAGATTGACAGAAAACCAGCTTCAAATCAGTAGAGCTGCCTCCTCAAGCAATTCATATGCATGAACCAAGTGATATACCCCCCCCAACATTATAGTTATTGGTTGTTGATGTCCGTTGACCAAGGATCACCTATACCGCTTGTATCAACTTGTGATTGAGATACTTGTTAAATGGAAATATTTGGAAATGTTGTCGTGGCCAATGGAACTATAAACAGAAGGGAAACAAAGGACAGAAAGTAAAGGCCACACCTCTCTTTCTCAAATTCGTAGCCAACTGTCCGGGGTGAATTTGAATTTCACTATAGCAGACAGTTATTCTGTCTCTAAATGTGTCCATGTACTGTAACCAGGATTTGGCATAATGGACCCACCTCATCTGTTTCCTGGGTTTACAGTGACATGGTTCACCGTGACCTGAATCTTGATAACGTATGCTTGTGCACAAATTGTCCTTTGTGGCAATATGTTTTTCTTTCATTCTTTTTTCTCTTTTTGAAGGATGCCCAATCTTTTTATCTTTTCAGCGGGCATTGTGACACACATTAACACTGTGATCTAGTGTAACTTTAAGTGGATGTGTGAGAGTTTGAGTGCATTCACAAAAAGCTCTGTAAATGTCAGAGCGTGGAAAGCACCCCTTTAACACCAAAAACCCAAAAATAATAGAGTAGGGATATTTATCTGTCTCACAGACCTACACATGCATTCACATTCCAATTAAAATTCAATTTATTTATAAAGCGCTTTTCATGCAACACAAAGTGCTTTACATAGTAAAAGCAATTTATGCATATTAGATAAATAAATAAATAAATAAAATCTTCACACACCAGTAAACACACCTCACGATGCAATCATCACACAATCATACAACCGTATTCACACACATACATACATACTCCACATACTGGGGTGCAGTATGTGGAGCTTGATGTGATATAGGGGGATCAATTCTTCACCTCCTAGCAGTTCTGGCTTACTGCCTGGTGGTGGTGGTAGACTGGATCCATGTATCTGACCATAATGACTTGTGTGGGTAGCTCCACGTTGGAAGCTCCTGGGGCTGCTGGTACTGGGGCTGGGGTCTGTCTCAGCCTGATCTGAGTCCTTTCTTTAAAAAAAAAAAATTGAAAATTTTCATGCCTACTTTAAAATCAATGAGCAGCCTTGCTAACCTCCTGTTTAAATGAAACTACATTATGTTCTAGCTTAGCCACCACTAAGTAACATGGATACTGAGATACTCTTTGAGCATTCTTTATGGTTTATTTTCAAATCTTGATTAACAAAGTAGACGTGCAGTCCCTGACAGTTTCCTCTCCTTATCTTAAAACTAATCTGTTTACTGTTTCTTTACAGGTGTAGCAGATTGTCTGTTTTTTCTGTCTGGGTTTGATTGCACAGTTGTGGTTGTTTTCTACCTTTTGGTTCTCTTTTTCCTTTCTTTATTCTTTCCTTCTCTTCTCTCTTCACCATCTACCTTCTGTTGTTCCTCCGGTCTGGTCCAGAGTAAATTCGGCAATAAACAAATAATAAATAAATAAATGAATAAATATATTTAAGATTCAAGGGGAGACTCATATCCAAAGACTCTTCATAGCAAAGCAAATTTTGTTCAGCACAACACGGCAACCAGGCCATCATTCTGCTGTCATGATGCAGGAAAGGACAGGTTTAGAGGGAAAAAAAAAGAAAAGAAAGAAGGCCTTTCACTACATTAGTAGTTGTACTTGCACAGAGACAAATAGTTTTTGCACTGCTAGCAAAGCATGGACAAATTTGTGAAAGTTGCAATGGGAAAACGATGAATCAACAACAGATTTCAACTACCTAAAAAAAAGAAAAGAAAATGTGACAAGGCATATCTTGCCCTATGCTTGACCAGGTGGTCCAGTGATGATAATGGTCAATAATGGGTAATGAAGAGAGACCACACTGTGTCATTTGTCTCAAAATATCAGCAACTGACAGTATGAATCCACATGGGGATGTCTAATCTTAAACACAGAGAAAAGCCTGTTGATTACTTTAGAAATAAACAACTCAGCTGTCGTATATAGAATAGATGTTTTACTAAAGCAGCATCCGTCTCATCGAAAGCTCGACTCAGTAGAGTGTCCTGGTTTCAAACACCTCACACTATAGCAGAGGATGATAATCCCTTCTGCCACTGACATGATTTTAACTATAGTTAACGAAGTAGCAGCAAATAAACTAAAGACCATTTCATGGCACATTCCTTTGTATGTTTCTTCTGGGTGCATGTGGTAGTGGGACTGTGGGGGGCTTGACATTATTGTTGTCGATAAAAAGGGGGGCCCTGCACAAAAGGTTTGGGAACCACTGACCTAAGGGGTGTCCGATCAGATTTCAGAGGTGCCCAGTGCCACCCTGGCCAGCACTCCATATCCACCCCTGGTTCTCGTTAAAATGGTGTGAACACGGGCCAGCTCGCTAGAGAGCATCAAGAATCTGAGACAGTCCAGCTCACAGCAGTTAGATGTCACAACAAAAGAGCTTGAACTGAAAGGCATACATGCAACACCATAGTCTACAAGAACATCTGGTCACCAGTATGGGTTGGAAGTCCCAAAGTCAAAATAAGAGACAGGTTGTGTGAGCTAAGGTCCTGGAGGACATTCAGATCCACATTGGTCAACAGGTCATGACAAATCAAACAATGTGGTGATGTGGAGAAAGCTGTAGTAATCATAAGCAATGGCAACATCAAGAAGAAGGAGCACAAGAAGCTCAAAAAATACCAAGGACAGAAAGAGGAAGTTAAAAAGATGTGATTAGTGAAGCCAGCAGTGATACCCTTTGGCAGGTCCTGGGGCTGTAACACTTGAACTGGGAAAGTGGGAAAGTGGATCAAACAGATCCTCTCTGTCCAGAAGAGCCAGTCACAGAATCAGCCAGGAAACTGCAGAACTCTAAAGCTCCCACAGATTTGAGGACCTGAACTAGATAGATAGATAGATAGATAGATAGATAGATAGATAGATAGATAGATAGATAGATAGATAGATAGATAGATA
>JBBBVU010000012.1:17738462-17761939 GCA_037177055.1 Atherinosoma microstoma | reverse complement strand
GCAGTCTTGGTTAGCGCATGATCACTTTACGCATCACAGCGGCACGCTGACGGAGAGAGAGAGGGAGAGAGAGAGAGAAACATGGATTCCTAAGCCACAGAGAGAATGCTTGTTGTTTCATCCCCATGACTCAGTGAGTGTCGTGTGTTAATGTGATTAGTGAGGCATTTAAGCCTTCACGTACAACCAGGCAGATGCAATAACATGCTGTTTCTCTCACTGCTTTTTGCTTATAACTAATGAGGGCTACCAACCTTATGGTCATTTGTTCAAGAGTAAAATGTGAGCTTGCCCTTGTGACCCTTTCAGGTCCTGCTCTTCACTTTGGCAGAGCACATTTTGCAATGTCTATATTGGATCTTATTAAATATTTGTCAAAGAAAGTCTGAGTCATGCATGTCAGTCAGTTTATGTATGTAATGCTAAACATGACAATATGTTATGCCATGACTTTTTCACATTTGGATCCTTTTACCATGAAGAGACTCTACCATTTGCATCTTTTCATTGCTTTATTTATTTTTGGATTGAATACAATAATCTCAGCTATGTTGTAAAATCAGTCAAAGTGAAACAAATGATTTTGAAATTTAAATATCATTACTTGGACATTGACTCCTTCTGTGCAGGAAAAGGCTTTAAGAGAAGATCACAGACAACTTTGTTCTTGTTCATGTCATTTTTTTCTCAGAGCCCTGGTTTGGGAAACCAATTGTGTGATTGATTGGAAATTTGAAGTAGATGTGGAAAAATGTGAAGTTGTCATTTCTACTGATGCAAAAGGTTCAACAAGGTTGAACAGAAAGTTTTAAGGAACAGCTGGTTGAGGTGACATTTGTAATTGTTCTTGCCACCTCGATTACAAAGTTTAAGCCTGCATTACTTCCAGAATGTGCAGCGAGATCCTCAAATACATGACAATATCCTGACATTGAATCATAATTCAATCTACTCTTCGGTACAATGGACGAACCCTTCTGCTGCACTCTGTATCAAGCGAAAGTTTTGTGAGCACTGTTTTGATACATTGCTTCAGCATGCCAAAAGTCACGTGACCACACAAGCCTTGGCCTCGTTACAAAATACAGGTGGTGAGCTGCTTCACAGGGACGTTGAAGGGGCTTGTCAATCTCTCAGTGCTTTAAAAGGGGTTACAATCTCTTACATTGCAACTCTATAAATGTGCTACAGTCACAATCCTTAACCTAGTTGCATATAGCACTCTTTTCTTCTCAGTTCCCCATTTAAAAAACAGATTTAGCTGGCTTCTGTTACTACAGATGAGTTACTTTGATTTAAGTTACACCATAATCTTATAATGTTACCAAAATCAAAGTAACCTAACAGCCCCCTCAACAGTTACATGGGGTTGAGAGAAAATTTTTAGTAAAAACTGAATAAAAGATGAAACAGGGATATCCATGACACCTGGGATGTAATGAAGCCCTATCAATGCTTTTCCTCAATTGCATCACACATGCACAGCCAGCAGATATCTCTCTAAGACTGTATCAAATGCTTTGAAACAAGGAGTTGATTTCACATCAGATGTGTCAAAGGGATTCAATGCTTCATAAGGCTTCAATTTCACCATACCTATTTGGTACTATTGTATCAATGTGAATTACTTAGAGGTGATGTGTGTAATTTCAAGTTCATGTTGGTGACGCGCAGATACTACTGTCATAGGGTAGCCCCATGCCTTTTAATAAATAGGGTTGCACATAGTTTGTATACAGAATTTTAACAATATACATCTATGTTGTAGTTGAAATACAGTAAGAAACACAAGCTATCCCACAAATACAATGATTAACTTGTAATCTTTATACTATTATCATAGAGTAGTAGTTGTGTAATAGTGATATGAATGTAGGAGTAGGTCAATAGGACTCTGCAGAGGCTAGACACCAATCAGGGGAGGCAGGAACTGGAGGAGGAACTGATTAGTAGCAGGTGTGACTGCAGGCTTCAATTCTCCTGAAACCCTTTGTTCACGCTCCACTGAATAGTTTGATTCCCCGTGCAGCTGGTAAGACGGACTTTTGGTGGTTTTAGCATTGTTTTCATAATTCTTAGCATTTTAATTTGTAGGGTATTGTAGGGGTGCATATAACCTGAGGTATCTGTATTTCAATGATTTTAATTGTAGGTCTGTTTGTTTTTAGGCATAGCACTGACTGCCGTTCATTTCAGTATAGCATTATATATTTTAGCTTTATAGATTTTATTGATTTTACTCTTAGTGCAGGATTTCACTCTGTTTAGTTTGAGTTTTAATGTTCCGTTTCCCTCTTGTTTCAAGTGCTGTGGCTGGTGAGGTCCTCCATTCACCAGTGTGGTTAGGATACTGAGAGTTTACTTTAGATGCTGATATTGTTTAGTTTCTTGTAGTTATTAGTGTCATGTTTTATTTTGAAATGTGTTGGGTTTATAATTCTTTTGATTTGCAGGATATCCCACAGTGCCTTTGCAGTGACCGGTTGGTCTCCCAGCCTCAGCATGACTGTCTATCATCTTGTTCTTTCTTGTCTGAGTTTTTTATAGTTTTAGCTATTATAAAATAAATGGCATGTGTATAACCCCACACTAACTGTTGTGGCCTCTTCATCTAAGCCCCTGTGTGTTCTCTTTAAAGGTTACATGAAGTTTGGTCTCTTCTTTGCAGTTAGCTAGCAAGTGGTTGCAGAGATGAATCAGTGAACGAGTCAATGGAGACGAGGAATCATGATTTACAAATCATGCCTCTGCCTCTCTGTCGTTCCGCCTCTGTGCGCTTTTGTATTGATTAGTCTGAAAATAAAACTTATGACATTTTGATCAATCGCCACAATTAGTGACATCTGACGAGCACACGTTGTTTTATTTGTGGGCGGGTGCCAGTTTCTTCAGGCCAATCAGCTGCAACAATGTATTTCGCTGTGATTATTATTATATTCTCCTTCTTTTTTTTTTTTTAACACACAGGCCAGTTAGGCCACTTTAGAGCCCAGGCTACCGGGAACTGTCCCGCTGCTCCCGACAGCCAGTCTGGGTCTGACCAAGACTGTGTAGTCAGAGCCCCTTATCCTGCCTCGTTTTCATATTCACCTTCCTGTATTCATTTTTCCAACTCCTTTTTCCTCATTTTTCATTTCCAGCCTCCTCAACCCACTCTACTACTGTAGCTACTCAAAACCTTTTCATAATAGTACAAAGAAACAGCTAAAAAAAAAAGTGGAGAAATGAGGCTGGCCATCATTCTGAAGGAGTTGAAGATACATTAGGGAGTGAATCAGAAGGAGGTCTGCTGAGGCTAGTGTGGGGATGGATAAAGAGTGAGTAAAAAAATAACTTAAGAGGTGTGGTACAGTAGAGGTAGAGAGTGAGTCTTAATATGCAGACTCAGAGGGTCACTGTGTAGGCAGCAGCATGTTGTTTGTTTTATCAGTGGCCCACTGGCGCTATGGGATGGGGTTTGAGTGAAGGCCAGTGGCCACAGCTTGCCATGGAGGGTCCAGTGATGAATGTTCATAGGCAATCTAGGACACTGCAGCAGTAACACCATCAATTCAGAAGCCGTTTCACAGCACGACTGGGTGGAACTGCACTACTGTGGAATGTGTTTGTGTATATCTGCACAAATGTGAGTACCTACAAATTCCATTGTGTTTAAGAAAGTTTGTATGTGTGTTTAAAACTCAAATGGGGGAAGGGGTTAAAGGATTACAGCTGTCTCTTGGCTGTGGGAAGTAGCTGAGCAATGCTTCCCATTGGTCATTCCCATGAACCCTTGCTCTTTAAGGGGCACGGTGGGAGGCAACAGTGAGGACAGGGGAGTGGGTCACAACTGGCTTGGTCATTCACAGCCAGCGTACCAGCCAAGTTAAAGATGTTTGTCTTTTACGCAGAAATTACAGACAGCATTGACCATTCCATACTTTTTTCTTTTAATGCAAACATAAACTATATTTTTCCTATGACAGTACAAAAAAAAGAAAAAAGAACTAATTCAAGTCCCTGCTATAACTATGCTTGGTTTTATTCCCTTTCTTCTCCAAATATGGCTGATCCTTGGGCTCAGACCAAGGCTCAACTACAGGCCTCACTGCTGCCATAATACTTGCCACTTTTCAACAGGTTTTCCTAGATGTGAGGTCTGCCAGGCTCTATGATGCAGAAGGCGTGATTAGGACAAGAGGAGTGGCCATTATGCCTTAGAAACAGCCAGAAAAAAGACCCACATGTGATAAGGGCAAAGAATCCCTAGCTCGTCATGGATTTTACAAGCATGTCATGGTTTTACTCTCATCCCCTGCAGCACAGTACATTTTGCTGTGAAGGAAACAGCACAAATAATCATGTTGCCTTTTCCCTAACTGTATCAAAATGCTCTTTGGGGAGCTTCAAGAGACAGCTAAACTTCTCAGCCCCTCACAGTCACAGAGATAGAGGGGATGACTTCACAGAGCTTTTCCTGAAGGAGGAATATCTTGGCTGTATGTTTCTTATTCTGGCACCAGCTTGCTGGATGTCTCATTTAAAGCATATAGCCCGTGAAAAATGTTTCTGTAATTTATTTGATCACATTAAAATTGGGAGCAGATTTGTTTGCTGTGACAATGTTTGTTGAGTTTGGGGCAGCCAGTCTGTCTCCCGTATTGGCCTGTTGGATGTGTATGAAGCTACAGACAAGCTGTTTGAAGGCTTAAACAAACACTGTACTTTACCTAGCACTGTCAAGGAATCTGTTTGTATAGGCTGAGGAAAGAATAACATGCAGGGAGTTTTCTTATTTCTGCATTATCACATGAGGTTTTGATCTATAATCCAATGAATATTAGTTTATTTTGATGCAATTCATCATTTGTCCAACAGCCTCCAAAAAAGATTTATTTTTCAAATCTATGCTAAAAGTGAGGATCTTTGATGAACAAGCCAAAATATCCCCCAATCATTAAACATATCCAAAGCATATGTTGAAGATTTTTTTTCTTTCTTTTAATGCATTGTTTATTAAAATTCAGAACAAAGGGAAACAAACAATCGCAGTCTTGTGAAAAAAGCATGTGAAGTTTCCAGTGAGCCCTGTCCATTTCAGCAATCAGCATGACTAGGTCTAATACGTATCATGAAAGAATTCAACAAAAGAGAAATAGAAAAGAATAATTACAAAAATAAAATTAAGGCAACTACATGTAAACATCAAATTAAAAAGCATTGGGCAATTTGATAATCTCATAAATTCCATTTAACCAGTTCAGAATATTGAAAAATCTTGAATGGTTAAATTTGGCTAGTTCTAAATCGAAACAGAGGATTTGTGACAGAGTGCATAAGTGTTTCATTGCAAGGTGAAACACATGGCCACCTCTGAACTACAAATTGTTTTGGCCAGAATTTACATGCTTTCTATGTAACAGGGGAACATTAACCATCTTGCAAGATATATAATGCAAGACTGATGGGGAACTTAGTATTTGCTAATTTAGATATAGTGTTTACTCCCTTGCTTCATAATGCAAGCACTTTGGGGTATAGCCACAGAGAATGCATTATAGTACCAATATCATAAAACTTGCAGTAACGAAAGAGGAGCCAGCCCACCACATATTTTTCCTTTATGCTGCAGATCTTTAAATTAATATTGTGTCTTGAAGGCATTTGAGTTACAGATGTGATTATTACATTAGTATGACCCATGCTACAGTTAAATTTGTGTGGAGAGATTGTACCATGTCAAGAAAGATAGCTTTTCATTTGCCGTGTTATTTCTTGGTATTTCTGAATTCACACTTAATCTTCCCACTTCAGAGACAGTTTGAAATCTATGGCATCGACTTAAATAAGCAGTTGTTCACATTCTCATCTTCCTTTCAGAGCTTGCACATAAAGGTCATTAACAAATCAAGAATAATATATTCACAATACAACAGACAGCAGCACATGATCATGATACAGGGGGTGAGTACGAGTACAATGGTGCTGTGGCACCATTTTCTCTGAAAAACTTTTCTATAATGCATTAAGATGTTTTTATTTACTTTTTACTTAAAGGTGCAATAAATGAAAATTCATAATTTCTCGATTGAAGGAATTAAAAAATCTAGAGGTGTATTTTCATCTGGAGTATAGCATGACGTCACATACAGTGTGCTGGGTTGATCTCCAGCCTCGTGTTTACCAGCCGTGCGTTCATTTACGTTCATGATCACCACCTCCTCCTTCCTCTCAGAGCCCTCGGCCCTCCCTCCCTACATAAGGCGACAGCCAATGAGCAATGGCAGTGCCTATTTTTGAAGTGAAATGGAGGAGAGCAGAACAAAACGTTCACCTGAAGACAACCAGGATCCGAAATTACTTCTAGAAAAACAAAGGTTGTTGGCGAAGAAGTTGCTGGATAAAGAAATAATTCGGGTAACGTTGGCCTTTATTTCCAAAGTGGAAAGCACTGCGAGAGCTAAAGGGGCTACCATTTAACTCGGAGCTAGCTGCTCTTCTCCTGGACAGGCAAGTATCAACATAAACGTTCTATGTTACTTTGGCATATTCCACAAAATGGTGATATTGTTTTGCTCAGTGTGTTTATACTTTGCACATTTAGTCGCAGACAAGATGTGGAGCAGAGGTAGAGGGAGGCGTGGCTCATAACAAACTTTGTTTTGGTCTACAGACGGTGCACAACAGCAAACTTTGCAGTGAAATGATTTTGGTTTTTGCCCCTTTGATTTAACAGGACCAAGGGCCTCATTGAATTCAGAGATTGGATTCATAAATCAGCTTAATAATAAAAAAAAAGGCCTCTGTAGTTTTCACTTTGTTAATTTTATACATTTATTATAATTACCAAAAACATATTTTGTGGTGCTCAATTAATTGGCATCTACAAATGATAAGATTTTAAGTTATTTTGAGAAGATTAGATATCTTATCATAAGCAATACAATATGGTGCACATTTCAAAGTTTTTCTTTATTTAACAATAAGTCTATAACATATTTGTTCATGCTGGAAGATGTGGACCATGATTGCATTCGAAGAATATGTGACCTCAAATGATTGTGAGAGCAACTGCATGTTTAGGGTAAAAGTGTTGTCCATGATGACAATGCCACAGAGATTGGGAGCATTGTAAAAAATTTGTAAAAGGAAGTGAAAAAACTCCTACAGCAACATTATCGTTCCTGCTGTCGTGAAAACTGGAAATCCCATCAGAAGCGTCAGTGCAACCCATGTCATGAGCAACTTTAAGACATTGGGTTTCAAAGACTTAAACGGTAAGACAGACAAATATGAGGCTCAATTTCCCCATGCTGGGTATAGAGGTGGTAATTTATAGGACACCATTCTGAGCTATGTTTAAGGGCATAAACAAACAACCTGATGTTACCAGTTCAGTTAGAAGACTTGAAAGTAATTAAAAACATTTAAATACTTTTCACAGTAAATTATTTATATACTTTGTATTAATGTTAAATATGATTGACTATAAGCTAGTATTACCTTAGAAATTACACACTGATAGGTTTACTTACAAAAAAATGTCATAGCTTAACTTCAAATAGATCCTCTCATAAAGTCAAATGTGCGTTGATTAACTTTTCATTCTGGCTTCAGAGTCTCATCTGCAAACAGACATGAAGGAAAAAAATCAAGAGGCTTTAATTTGCTGGATGTGTTGCTGTTTTTTATTGAGGAGACCCAATTGTAAATTCTTGCCTATTACCAGGTTTTTGCTTGGCTTTCTTGTACTTTGTAGTTACAATGTATTCTGGTGGTAACAGAACAGTGTTCAATGGAAGTATGTATTGATTATTTTCTTTTTGATTTGCATGGTGGTTAGTAGATGGTAAATAATCTGGGACCAATCACAATGCTTTACAATTATTATCACTACAACATTGCAATTTCCATCTGGAATAAATAAAGTATTGTTCTTTGAATTCTCTTTTATTTTAATTCAAGATATGGCACATTCACTGGTTTGAACACAAATTCATACACAAATTCAGTCCTATCTCATCTTATTCTCCACCTTTGGGTCAAACTCTTACCCTACTTATATTCTGAACTTCAGGGGGCAACATAGGCCCTTGGGACACAACAAAATGAGGGGAATCATAACATAGGGTTTCCAATTGGTGGACTATCGCTCCACCTCCTGAGTCTTTTTAAATGTCATCTAATTGAAAGCGAGACAATGTGGTATTATAATGTAAATTTTAACAGCCTTTTTATGAATACAGCTATGTCCATTTTGTGCTCATTTCACTTTTTATGATAAGACTGAGCTAATGTTTTACCATTAAATAAAATAGTGAATAAACATAACTAATAGAAACTGTCTCAGAGGAAAGACTATAATGGTGAAAAGAGAGACAGGTTTGCACATGTAAATTGTTAGGTGGGGAGAAGAAGGAGAGTCTTGAATAGATGTCTATTGAAAAACAGTCTCAGAGACCATGGATCTTAGTGTCAGTGCCAGTCTTATGCAGACGCCAGAGGAATATTATGGCTCTGGCGGAAATTAATTGTGGGCAAAGAGGGTTCCTCTTGTAGCTCAAGACAGCAGCGGTGTCAGAGAGGGAATAAGAGCAGCTGCCTCTGGGCACAGACCCATGCCAAGTAAACATTAGGTATAACCCACTAAAGGAATATTTTGTAAGATGTCTTTGAACCCTCACCTAGAGGGTCTTTGATTTTTATTTAAAAAAGAAAATAAAGACTTTTTGATAGTTTCATGGAAGTTGCAGAGACAAGAATTGGACCTGACAAGAAAAAACACTCATAAAAATGAATGAGGCCCCGAAAGGCTTTGAAATGAGGCCTCTTTATATTGAATTGCGGATTATGAAATGGAAAAACTTGAAATGAATTTCTTCTTTATTTCAGCTACTCACCACTGAAGAAAGCCTGGAAGACCTATATTACTTTTCTTCAATCATGCCAAAATGTTAAATCATCATCTTTGTCAAAGAATGACCCACTGTTAAGATAGTGGAGCTTCCAAATTTGTAAAGCTTTTATTGTCATCATACTCTTAAAAGAGAGTGTAGGTCGATACTTGCAGATAAGGAGATAACAGGCACTCTAGGTATAAAAAAGCAAGGTCTGGGTGGTTGAGTGGCCTAAAGGCCTGTGCAGAAAAGCTACTTCACATTGACCACCAATGTAATGGTCTTGCTGAGCAGACATCATTATTATTATCTATCATTAGTTATACAAGTGTCATTCACTAAAAAGACCATATTTGGTCATGGGCATGGGTCAGTGTTTGGTTTTGCACACCTACTTATTTGAGGATTTTTCATTATATTCACCATTTCATACATTGTATACATTGTCTTTGAAATATGATTTGAAAAACCCTTGACATCCAACTATACCAAACAAAACAAGTTAAAAACAAAGTGAAATATGTTTAGAAGAAAGCTTTTCACACAAGAACTCCAGACTTCTTGGGCCAGATCCCTGGAGGTGTTATATGTTTCCCTGCTGCAACAGACCTGATTCAAATCAAAAAAATTTCCAACAGCTTGTTGATAAGTTCTGCACAAGTGTCTTAAAGTCACTCCACATAACTTTCCAACTTTAAAACTCTTCATTCCTGACTCATTTGATGGCACTGTGACATTTTTATGTGCATCACTTGAGCCGTAGCTGCGCCCTAGCAAGTAGATATAAAGACACCAGACATTTTAAACACGCACTTTCAGCAAAGAAATGAAAGAAAACATTATTGGAGGGAGAAAAGAAAAGAAAGACAGAGAGGGACAGAGCAAGAGATAAGACAACAGTCAAGATAAGATTATGTTACTGGCTGGAGAGAGTTCACAGTGCAGGTAGGATGCAAGATGGACGCTGAATTACCCATCGACAGGGGGCGTGTCAGAAAATGGCAAAAGTTCTGTAGTGCATCTTTAACACATGTTGTTGCAGCCATTGGCGTGTTAACAACTGCCAATGACTACAAAATCTACAAAACACAGAGCAATAAGATCAGCCATAATGTTCACTCAAATAGCTTCATTAAAGACGCATTACTTTCCAACCTTAAAACTCTGCATTCCTGACTTGTTTGATGGCACCATGACATTTATTATGTGTATTTTTGGAGCCGTACTACGTCTTTAACCTGCTCAGCCCCAAAGTCTTCAGTACCAGTCGTTCACTTTTCAGTTTTCAGTTTGCTCAGTTCTTTTATATACCACTCTCATCTTTAAAAGAATGTTGGTAATAGAAGCAGTTTGTGATTGTTGCACTTGCTTTTAGGTATACCTAGTTGTACTTTCATCTGTTTTAAAATTCTATGATAATGTATTGTTTGACATGTATGTCTTTTATTGTTTGCCCTTTTTTTTTTTTTTTTTTGTGCTACCTCTTTCCAGGTTATCATTGTAATTGAGAATTTGTTCTCAATTTACTCATCTGGTTAAAGAGATTTACTTTAATGGTCGTTGGGGGCGCATTACTGAGAAAATCTGTGTTTTTAATGACTTATTAATTCGGGTCAGGTCTGTTGCAGCAGGGAAAGATCTAAACCCTGCAGGACACTGGCCCTAGAGGTCTGTAGTTGGTGATCCCTGTCTTTTAGGATGCTTTTCAAGCAGTCTTAATGGAGTTCCCACATCTTCTGTTTTTTGCTTATCTTTTAATTTGTGGTCTGAAATATCTTTATCTCACTTAGGTTTAGTTTGGGTGATAATGGAAGCAAGGTCATCTGATTTATGACTTTAGCTTAAATACACCTTTTTGCCAGGATGTTTTGGAATTGCTGACCCTTTGAAAAACAATGACAGTTTCAATAAAATAGGCAAGATGGGATGACAAATCTCATACAACTAAACTAAACCAGAATCGGAAATTTACAAAGGAAAAAACCAAGTATCATCCAAGCCGAACAAAATCCCACAGAGCGTGACAGTCTCTTGTCACACAAAGTCATTTTCCTCAAAAAATGATTGACAGATTCTATGTTTTTATCTAATTAGTTTTTTTCTAAATCCTACCATCAGGGCTTGATTTAAAACAATATAATTTCTTTAGAGTAAGAGAGAGAGAACATGAAAGGTGGGCAGGGAGAGAGCATGCTATCCAGCAGGGCGCTCTAAAGGTCAGCCTTCATTTATGGCAGGGGTTCTCAAACTTTTTGAGCCACAACCTCCTAGATTACATAAATTGTTGTTCACAACCCCTCCCCCTGACGACAAAGTGATTAAATGTGTGGCATATCAAATGGGTCATGTGACCCTCTGAATGTAAGGAAACTGTCAGAATCTTCAAAAATAAGGAGTATAAAGTGGTTTTGGGGGATTTGGTTCACCGTTGTGTCAAAGCACTTTAATGCCCAAAATCAGCTTCTCTAACCGGGATGATGCCAAATTCAGATTTTTAATATGGCACGCGTACTAACTTTGTTGTTAATGTGTTCAAAAATTAAGGTGCTAATTTCACAGATTTATCTCTGCATTGCCGGTTTTATTTTGACGGCACAGATAAAAAACCCAAATTTATTTGATAAATGTAGGCTATATTTTTTTTTTCACAATTATCTGGCAACCCCCTGAAATTATCACCCGACCCCCAGTTTGAGAACCACTTTATGGGACATCCTCTCAACCTGGAGGATGCAACACAGGATATTTGAAATTAGATTTATGGAGTAGCCATTAGAAAATTTGGAAGAAAATTTTTAAAAGAAAAGAAAGAAAAAAAAAGGTCCCACAGTCGAATTAGCACTGTAGATGGAATTGGATACTTTGCAAGATTAATGTACATTAAGAAATGTACACATTTATTAAAATTTCTGGACTGACCGACCTTCATGTATTGGGTATTGTTTTTCTTTACATTGTTGAGCAGTTCTTGTAATAATACGGATTAAAGTTAATTGAAGAAATTTTCAATAATATGAAAGCTAAATTATAAAAACAAAACAGATGGTCTCAAACCAATTAATTATGTAAGAAACTGCATCACCTAAGTTGTGACAACATATGCTTGTTTACTGAAAATCACAACCCCATGAAACTGCAAGTTACTGCCAGGAGAGTGTAAAGTTGTCAAAAAGACAAATAGTGGTTACAAATCTAAAATATAAGTATATTAATTCTTTCTTTTTTTTAACATTAATTCCTATTTCAAGTGTCCTTCATGCTGCTGTGTGGTATAACAAAGTAAAAACAAAAAGAGCACTTTCGATGACTAGATATGTCCAAATTTTAGGTTGTGCTTTTTATGTAAACAGTGATCAATGCTTTTGGAGAGCATGTAAATAATTGACAATCTACCAATCAGTCAGTCTTTAACAGCTCCACATGTGAAATGTAAAAACTTTGTCAGATATGAATTTTAATTACCGAGAACAACACTACTACGGAAATGCCATATGTGTATGCAAATCTCCTTGACAGATGATTGCGCCTTAGTTTCTCACCTTAAGTCAGACCACTGAAAGAGAGAACATAAAGGCACCAAAATGTCATCTTTTTTCTCAAGTTGACTCACCTGGCTTTGGCAATTTCATTGAATTTTAATAATTGGATCTTAGATGTCTGTTTGTACAGCTTTAGGCATCTTTGCCATTTTATGGGGGGGAAAAGGGCAGAAATCTAAAAAGGGCTCCACTTTTATTTTTAATATAAATTATTGAATGAATAAAAAACGCAAACAAAACTGAAATAAATAAAACAAAAAATATGTATATTCAAGATGTGTTTTACTGTCTAATTGTGTGCCATATATGACATTCAGTTTTGAATACATTTCTATGATTTGCTTGAGATACAACTATGCCATGAGCACAAAGATGAAAAATCTTTGCAGAAGTGATTTCCAGCAGAGTGGTGTCCTATAAGTCAGAAACTACTCCGAACACACTAAGCTGATCATTATGCAGCCACAATGCAATGATATATATCAATATAAACTTGTTTGGTTCAGAAAATTAAATGACCAATGTGATACTATGAAGGGATACAGTGTGAAAAATCCACATTATAGCATTTGCTTAATTATTATAAAAGTTTTGAGGTTTGAGTTGTTTCAGTGGAAATTCATTCTGGCTGTGACGCTGACACTGAGTATTAATTAATATTAACAACAAAAAAAAACTTTTAACAAATGGTATGTGGTGGAGTAACACCCCTCCATGTTAGAGAGAAGACGACCATCTGTCTGTGCAAAAACCAAAACTTAAAGAAAACATAAGAAAATCAGACACAATATCTGTTTTTTTCAATTACATATTCCAATAGTTAAAGTCTCATGAAGGAAATAACTTTGGAAACTTAATTTTCAAGTCTAAAAAGACTATCTAATCCAAATTTTTGCATTACTTCTCTTGTACAGCTCATCTTAACCCCATAATGAGTAATTTCACAGATCCTCAGCATTATGGCTCCTCTGAGCCACACCTGCAGTACTTACACATTGGCAGTGCTGATTAAAAAAAACAACTGACATCAGCAGTGGTAAAATGAACAAACGCCTCATGTCACACTTACGACCCCGGGGTGAAAGAGTGCAAATGAAGGGGTGATCACTTAGCTCATAATCCAATCATCTGTGCACTGTAACTTGTTGGCACTCACCTGTGTCAGCAGCAAAGGTTTTCAAAATGTCAGGGCGTGAGTGCTTTGTTCTATCATTATCCATTTTATGCCGATAGGCACCTTTGTGTCAGGTTTACAGTGTAAGCCCCGGCGGTGCTTTTTACACTTAATAAAAACATTTTTGTAAAGCCATTTACAGTTTCAAAGGTGAAGGAGCACAAGTATATTCTCAATTAGAGTTTTGAAGTAGTTTTATACAGTTTTTAAAACAGATTTTGATATGATTTTTTCCTCTAAGATTTTCACGTTTATTAGAAGGAAATCTGCGGCTAAAGGAGTAGAGTGATTGTTTGCGAAATGACATTTTTGTGGTTCAGTCCTATTTTCCTCACTCCACACGTAGAAATGTCTGTAGTCACAATGCTCAAACCCAACAGATACCACTCAATATGATCCTCATTTGTAAATTGCTTAGGATATAAACAGAGACAAAGTATCGGAATTTACAGATAGACCATCCAAACATTTATTACACTAACAATTAAAGTTAATAGGTCGAAATCTGTTGTATATTAAATCGTGAAATTACACTATATAATACTGTAAAAAGGAGTTGTTACAGATTTGGTTCTGTTATTCCCTGGTTAATGTGAACCAATGACCAGAAAAGAGGTACGATACTCATCAAATATGGACAAATAATAAATAATTACACAATTAATGATTATTGACTCATTAGTCTGTTATTGGGTTTTATAGTCCTTTTAAGACAACCTGTCTACTATGTAATCATCATTAATCAATAGCTAATCAATCCGATGTCCCTGGTATACGAAGCTTAGGTAATCATTAACGAATCATTAGCCCCTTATTGAGTTTTTAGTCCTTTTATGATTAACTGACCGTTATGTAATCATTCACTAATCAATAGCTGATCAATCCAATATGATGGGAATACAAAGCTTAGGTAATCCTTAATGAATCATTAGTCCCTTATTGGGTTTTTAGTCCTTTTATGATTAACCGACCATCATGTAATCATTCACTTATCAAAAGCTAATCAATCTGATGTCACTGGAATACAAAGCTTAGGTAATCATTAACAAATCATTCTTCCCTGATTCATTCCTCATTAGTTACTGAGCAGCTAAGCAAATTTTGTGGCCCTTATTGTAAAGTGTTACCCTGAAAATACATTTATTTTCTATTTTCAGTTTTTCATTTTTAAATCTTGTGTTTATTCACACCATGACAACAAGTTTGGGTCAATAACAAACAGACCAGAAAAAAGTTTTTTTTCTAAAATTTCAAATATCAGGCAAATAAATGGTTGACTTTCGTTTTACTAACTCTCATCTTTATAAAAACATATGTTGTTTTTAGATTTTCAGTTGGAATCAGAGTTTATGTGACAAATTGTTATATTAGTGCCTAAAATAATCATATGGTGTGACATGAAAATGATTATATATAAAATGAAAATGGCTTATACCTTTCTAAGTTACTCACTTTTATCAGTCATATATAGTGAAAATTAATTTAATTTGTGTGTTATTTTCCAAATCCTTGCTCAATGTGAGACCTATGCTGTAAATCTTTCAACATATTTTCTATTTATTGTAACAAAACTTGCTATAAAATTACAAAAATATTTGTGACAGTTGCTGATGCTATTTTCTATGTATTCCATGAACATTTTCAGGTTTTATCATTAATAAAGGTTATTTTTACAATTTGGAATGTCACACCAGATGATATAGTGCCACACCACGTGATCATGTGCCTATGTAAACCATATATTTACATATTGACAAGTATATGACAGGAAATATTTAAATGCTGGGAAGTCATATTAAAATCTTATTGACTTATTTGATATTTAACATGGTAACGTGGTGATGTCGGACCTGAGATCGGATTTGGGACTGGACCTGGGACTTGACCTAGGACAGGACTTGGAATTAGTTGGCTAGATAGACAAATGCCCACAGTCTGTATTCAAACATATGTCATTAATGACTTTGGTCAGAGCGTCTCAGTGCTGTGGTTCTGTCTAAAACCTGACTGGAAGACATCATAGCAGTTGTTTCGGGTTAGAAAGTAATTTAGCTGATAAAAAACGGCTTTTTTAATGATCTTACTTAAAAACAGAAGATTTGAGATTGGCCTGTAGTTGTTCATTGTGTCTTATCTAGATTGTCTCGTAAGATATTCTCCAGGCCTTTGCTAATAATGGGTTTGAACTGTGTCATGGTATGAAAACTGGTTTTTAGTGGACACGGTATATTTCCTGCTGTTGATGAACCAATTGCTTGTCTAATGCTCTGAATTTTGTCATTGCAGGCCTCGGTTGAATATAGTTCAGCTGCTATCGACACAGGTTGGTTTGTTAGCCTGTCGACTATAGCGAATAATACCCGAGCATTGTGACAGTTCTTGCTAACAATGTCAGAGAAATAGGACTTCCTTGCATTCCTCAGTTGTAAATTATTAATTAAGTTTCTCTTTATACATGTCATAATGAACCTGCAGATTTGTTTTTCTCCGTCTGCGCTCAGCTTTCCGACATTCTCTTTTTTCATTTTTCACCAGTGCTAAATTTCTCCATGGAATTTCTCCACTGTATGAGTTTTGTCATGTTTGGTTGAAAATTCTGAAAAAATGAGTCATGGACTATTTTAATGTTCAGCATTTTCACACAAAGCTCAATGTTCTGCACCATATTGATAGGTTTTTGACAAATATATTTTTTATTCATGCTTGTTTGACACTGAGGACAGCAGAGTGCCATGTCACTTCACCCACCGTTTGTGTTTGTACTGTACAAATCAGCTCACATTCAAACTGATATAACAGCTACTTTGTGCTTAGTTTCCCCCTCTCTGGTTCCGCTGGTGGACTGTGCACCAGCCAGGTGGAGGTTTTGGCTTTCATCAAAAGTTTATCTGTGCGGGATCTCAGGAAGCAGAGCAGAGGGAAGAAACGAACCAGCTCGTTCCAGCTATTTTCTCCTTGTTTGTTATTTGATTAACTTCTCGCTGCGTTACAACATCAGATCATTTCCCCCTCTTTGTTCCAGCCCAATTTACACACCAACGAGAAAGTCCCTGAAAAAGGCCTCCTGGATTTTTGACCATTGCGATACAAATCTCCCCACTCATAAAATTATTGTCTGATTTTGAGATGTTTGTTTAATGTGAAGCAGATTGGACATAACAGCACTTGTATGACTTTAATAGATTAGTGAGCATGAGTAACAGTCAATCACATACATGTGGGATGATGAACACGATAAGGTTCATCAGTACTGAAAACAGCAGCAGCTAATAGGAAACTAAATGAAAACAAAGCTGTTCAATCAAATGATTCATCAGCATTAGCAATTGGCTGCCAACAACCAGTTAAATACAAACACCCCCAACAGGCCTAGGCAGATGACCACCCTTCCTGAGCCTGGGTCTACTGGAAGTTTTCCTTCCTGGTAAAAGGGTGGATTTTTTTACTTTCCACTGTCACCTGCTGCCCTGTGCATGCAGGATGGGGGATTGAATTAATGAGAAGATTTGATGCTTTGTTGGTTTCCTTAGCTAGGCAATGATTTTATTGAATAGTTTATATGAACACAGTTATCAAATCAACAAATTTCATTCAATGAGCCCATATTTTTAAATCCAGTCCAACTGAAATTCTTGCTTTCAACAATAACATTACATGACATCTGTGATGTGGTTAAAGTCCAGTGAAACAGCCCCAATTTTTGGCTAAAAGGAGATTTTTACATCACCACATCCATGGTTGATTAACCCTATAAAGCCAAACGTATCATATTTGATACATAAAGTTACTGAGACATTTTGCATCACTTTATGGTAAAAACTTTGCTCAAAACCCTGTAGTACACAATCTAATACTTGTCCTCTGCCCTCTGATGGAAGCAGGAGACTACACTATAATAATTTTGACATATCATACGGTAATAAATGTTAGATATACAAAGACATTTTTGGTTTTTTCCCACATTTTGTTAAAGGGCCAAATAAAGACTTCAGGTACAAAAAATAGGACTTTTCTCCCAATTTTTTCTTAGGTTATAAGCTTAAGTTGTAAAGGCAAACTGACATTTTTATTTAGCTTTTTATTTTAAATGTATTTGTTGTATCTTTTTGCCTTTATAAAGTACTTTGTATTGTCTTGTAGGAATTGTGTTATACAAATAAATGTGCCTTGCCTTACTGACATTATGTAAAATACACAACATGATGAAGAGTGGAAGTATAAGCAAACTAAATCTTACAACTGTAAGTGATTAAGACAATTAAATTGAAGCAGTTTTTCATTTTGAGCTCATCCGTTAAGATTTTATTTTCATTTCATTTTTCATTTTGTTACTTCCACCCCTCCTACAACATGTCCTCAAACTTAGCATTTAACAAAAAATAAAACTTAGCAAAACAACGGTTTATCAAGCATGGTTATTTTTGTTGCTTACTGGGCTGAAATTCACCCAGATATTAAGAGAACAAAAGAAAGTGACAAAAAAACTCTCATATGACACACTCACTATTTTAGAACAGATTTATCATTTTGGATAAATCAGCTTATGGCTTCAAATCACAAACAGGAGTGTTCAGTTCTGCTGGAGATGTCCTACAGCTGCACTGATCTTTAGACACAGCTGTAACAAGTCCAAGCAAAGTAGCATGAATTAGCATATTCAGGAAAATCAGAAACCTTTAATTTATTGACGAGGCAGTTTGTTTCATGAGAGAACACAGGAGAGATAAGTTCGAACCTGCTCACTTTTTTAGTTAAAGATATTCAAGACACACTCTTTGGCTAGGGTTAAAGAAAACTACTCACCAGGCAACTCTGACAAATAATTTCTTACTTTCATAATGTCCTAAGACTAAAGCTACAATTCAATTAGCCTTCTCTGGTTTAGGATTGGATAGCACACCTAAGCGACCAAGAGTGATTGAAATTAAAATATGTAGCCAATAACAATAATATTGAAAACTTTTTGGATTTAGATAACAGCCATTCATACTTGTAATTTACCAGATGATAAAGGTATTTGCGTATTAACCTTCCAGTTTGTAACTGCATTATTGAGATCGTATTTTTCAACACTCAGGGTCCACCGATGTGGAAATGCAAATGATGATATCTTAGCTTTAAAAGTTATTTTGTGTTAAGTGAAACTACATGAAGAAAAAAAAAGTATAGCCTGTCAATCAACATGTTCTGATAACGTCCTCTTGTGACATTCCTAATGAATTTACAGAAACAGACAATAGCTTCTTCCTTCAGACACTCTGGCCTTCATTTATCAAACAAACCTGGAAATGAGCGCACATCTGATCGCAGGAATGATCTTATGATTGGATCCATGTGAGATTTCATGAAACATTTGTATCTGACCAATCCCAGCGTAAGAATGATGGGACCTTGATAAATGCAGCGGCTGAAATCCATCATCATTTACATCTTACGCCCTTAATTATTCATGGTCCAGAGGCCTCGCACAAGGAGACAAGAGCCAATCATAAGTCTCGTTGAGGAGATCGACAGTCACTGAAGACGTGCTCGCATCCCCTACTGTTCCTCTAGTAGTAGTAAATCTGCTATTGTCCAGATCTGACAGGCGAACTGTGAAAGCTCTTCTTTAACACTTAAACAGCCACCAGCACTATTTTGACTGCTGCGTTTAGACTTTAATTAAATCCTCTAAGAAGTATACAGCTACAATAATATAAGCCTAATTATGATCAAATAATGTTTTACAAAACAAAGTATAAAGCAACAATTGTCTCATTTGCCACAGAGACAAACTAAATCTTAAATCTGTGCAGCCTAAATAGGCTTATTTGTTTAAAAAAAAACAAAAAAAACAGAGCACCGGAGGATAAGCCTGAAGTGATAAACACCCAGACAACATGAAAAAAGTTAGTTAGGCTGTATGAAGGCAAGAATATTTATAGTCCGAGTGTCACACGCTGCAGATGTTTTTTCCCAGCTTCTCCGTACTCTGGTGCCACATCCTTTCAGGAGTAATCTGTTTTTTTTTTCAAATGGGTTCATTATGGGTATTGAATATGTGGCTTCTTATGCTTAGATGACAGTTTGACGTTTGTTTGATAATTATTTTCAGAGTCTGCTGTGCTGCACCACAATTCCACACTGACTCAAACTTGCGTACACGATCTCAGACCTGTCGTGATATGTGATCGAATCACACGCTCACGTCCAAATTGATAAATGTCGAACCTTGCGTGGAAATTGTCGTGCGCACAGATTTCCATCATACGTTCATTTGATAAATGAGGGCCAGTGTGTTTGAAAGAAGAAGCTGTGTTCTCTGTCATCGGTACTTCCCTTTTGCAGCCTGATCCTATTACATTCTTGTCAAGCACCAATTTCACTGTGTCCACATCTTTCACCTATTAACTGCACTGCAACTCCAACAAATCCCCACTTTTACTCTTTAATGCCAAAGCAGAGCTTGTGCCAGGGACAAACCATTAGTAAATCTGGTCCACAGTCTTTTTCCACACCATCATATCATATGTGTTAAATCCCCATGTAACAAATTATAATTCTCAGAACGTGCTCTTTTTTCTGCATATGTGGTGATATAAGAATTAAAAAGCAAATATACATTGATTTGTGCGCTATTCCATGATGAAAAGATAATTATGTGATTAGTTTTGGACCTTTTCCAACAATGATCAACGCATGTGAAGATTGTACAAGATGCATTATTCTTTGATTTTTGTTTTTAGAAGGTAGTCACATGATAATGTGTTTTTGAAACAGAACAGTCAACTTGATTAGGTGGAAGAAAAGTTTACCTGGAATTCTTTTATAGATCAAAATCATCTAAAAATCTTTGTGATAAAATGTGATAAACTAGAAGATAAACTGAGTGAATCTCAATCACAAATTAATCTAAAGAGACAACACCTACCTCCAATCTGTTTTCCATAAAGCCACCATCTTAGAAAAACATTTTTGCAATGGGATCCCTGTTAGAAAATGGATCCACACCAGAAAACGTGGTTTGGGTGTTATGGCCTGAACTTGGCCTCGTTGGTAACAGGCCTTCCCAGTGGGACCAATCTGTTTGTTGGCCCAGCGGTATATTTATCAACTCCCTGTGCTTCTCAGTGGCACTGATATCCTGAGGATGTGGAGTCAGAGGCATGAATAAATGGCTGGATGGACAGATTATTTATTCATCAGCAGCTGAAGGTCACAGCATGGCAGTGTAAGCTGGCATTGGCTGATATTCCCAGAGATGGAGAGACCTGTTTCTTTATATACCAGACCTCCTGACATGTCTCAGTATACATATTGGATTTGGTGAGCTTGATGTACTGAGTGGGTGGTTTCCGCGCTAATAATACAACAACCCACTGCAGAACTTCTGGAGTCTTCTGAAAAGAGCCTAAACTCATGTTCAGGTTTTTTTGCTTCTTCCTGCTCAGTTTTCTGTATCTTTTAGACTGCATTAAGGCTGAGAGTGTGGAGAGGTCACATGGTCAATCATTTTAGTTCAGACTGAAATATGTTCATGCTTTGCTAAAATTATTGGAAATACATTTCTAGTCCTCTGATAGTAAACCCTTATAATTTCAGTAATGACTTTTCCTGTAGTCCCTTTCCTCTCATGATCACCACTAAATGGTTTGCAGAAATCTTACTGAACATTTACATTTAAAGCCATTAATTCCAATTAAATGGATTGATATTGATCATTTTATCATTTTATATATTATATGTGATATGTGTCTGTCTGACATGCTGACTAAATATGTGCACTCATAATGCGATCTAACCTTTATAATGATCAAATTTTTGTCTGCAGATGGAGAATTTCATACAGAAGAGCTTGAGGCGAGATGTCGTCAACACACAGTCCAATGCCGTTCACAACCAAACTGCTACAATGCTGGAGATCGGAACAAACCTCCTAACGCACACGGCGGAGCAGACACGCAAACTCAACGTGGTCGAAGCCAAGGTAACGAGTTTCCTGTGTGCTTATCCTGTGTCTTCAAAGCAGATTCCCTGGATTTATTGTGGTTTTGCTCTTTCAACAGGTGCTGAACCACACGTCTCGGATAGAGATTCAACTTCTGGAGAATTCTCTGTCAACCAACAAGCTGGAAAAAGAGCTCTTAATGCAAACAACTGAGATCAACCAGCTGCGAGACAAGAACAGGTCGGAAACATGGCATGTTTTATAATGTTTGTTTATCACACTGTAAAATAACAAAGAAAATTTACTTTTACTGATGATATGAGTCAACTTTGGCAAATGGTCTTTGTGCCGTTGAGAGTTTGCAGTAGTTTGCTTGGTCTATGTGGCATCAAAGGTTGACTTTGATAACTTGATTCAAGGTACGCACATGTGGATAATCTTTCTTTAGACACCGACCTAATGCACATGCAGCGATTCCTACATGCTGACACCAATCAGGTACCTGTCAGCAAGCCAGTTTAATCGGTCCAGTCTGAAAACTTACAAGTTACAAGTGTAACCTTCAAATGTATATCATATTGTTGTATTGTGAAATACAAATGAGTATTTTATTCATAAATAGGGAAGATAAATGACCAAATTGGAACAGGGGCAAAGCTGTATTACTGATACACAAGAAAACATATCAATTATTATTATATATTCTTGCCAATCTGTGGAACCAGGGACTGGCGTGGTCAGGCGCCGGCGCCTTCGCCAGCTCACATTGCCCCCAACCTCAAAGTCCCTCCCAGCAGGTGGTGAGCCCACTTGGAGGTGGAAACCTGCAGCTTTTTCAGACTGAGCCTCAGGTGTCAAGGCTGGACTACCAGCTCATTCAAGCTCCTCTCCCAGGCCTGGCTCCATGATGCCCCGGTTTCCCTTTTCCTGGCGAGGTATCTGACACATCTTTGAGTCGTTCCATCAAGGTCTTTGAACCACTTTTAGTCTGACCCCTACCCTGAGACTACTTTGCCTTGAGGGACCCTACCTGGGGCTGACCCCCCCCCCCCCTCCCCAACAACACAGCCCTCATGCTCATGGAGGGACTGAAACTCCTCCAGTAAGCTATGGTGAAGATTCATTGAGCGTGTTGCTTCCCCTTGGAGGTTTTCTGGGCATATCCTGCTGAGAGGAGATGCCTGGACAGACTCAGGACCTGATGTAGGGATTATATATCCTTTCTGGCCTCTTGCTTACACAGTCTGACCATGGATGAGTGGCAGAGTAAGGCCCAATCCCATTTCACCCCTTGGCCCTACCACTTGGCCCTAGCCTTCCGCTTTGCACGTTCACGTGTAGAGGGTGTCCAAATTCCTGTTAGGACCCAGGGGTGGGGCTATATACCCCTTCAAACAAAGATTTTTCAGGAGCTCACTTCAAACGAAGGGGAATGAAAAATCTCCCAAAATGGCTGCAAACGAGTCCAAAGAAATGCACAAATGCAAGTATTTTCTCGATTAATAACGTTTTAAAATGCATGACAACTGTTGTATTGTTTAGTTTAACACAGTTTCAATGTGGAATGGTCATTTTCTTCATAAAATGCACAAGAAAAAACGCTAACTAATGTAGCGCTAGTACTACATTCAGGCTTCAGTAACGTTAACGTCAGCTGGCTGAACTACTACTGCTCTGTAGTAGGCAGCCCTCGTAATCTACAGAAATAACGTTCTATAAAAGCTTCAGCAACCTCGCCGCTGCTCTTCAGTACATTGAGGGCTTCGTGGGGTACAATATATGCGGTAGCAATATGCACAAATCGGATGTAACGTTAACGTTAGCCTGTAACGTCAAAAAAAGATGCCAATAGCCCACGCAAGAGAGATCACCACAGCTGTAGACTGTGTAGGATGGATGGATGGATGGATGGATGGATGGATGGATGGATGGATGGATGGATGGATGGATGGATGGATGGA
>JBBBVU010000012.1:17727178-17738362 GCA_037177055.1 Atherinosoma microstoma | reverse complement strand
AATAAATAATTACACAATTAATGATTATTGACTCATTAGTCTGTTATTGGGTTTTATAGTCCTTTTAAGACGACCTGTCTATTATGTTATCATTCACTCATCAATAGCTGATCAATCCAATATGAAATGAAATAAAATGAAAAATACTTTATTTTTCCTACTTAGAGGGAACATTTTATCAATAAAATTATTGATGACGGGAATACATAGCTTAGGTAATCATTAATGAATCATTCTTCCCTGATTCGTTCCTGATTAGTTACTGAGTAGCTAAGCAAATTTTTTGGCCCCTTTTGTAAAGTGTTACCGTATAATGTTTTCCCACTATTGTATAATCAAATCAAATATGAGAACCATTAGCCTCAATACAAGACAATGCAAGGTGAAAGAATAAAAATAAATGTTAAATTATATGTTAAATATGTACAATTGATAACATGACTATCTGTTGAAGGCAGTCTTTTACACAGCAAGTGTAAAAATGGAGCTGACTCAGGTTTATACTGTGCTCTCTCCAACTCAGCTGCATTCTGCTCTAGTGAGCAACAGTCATCCAAGTGATTCTGATTGCTTGACCTGGGACAATATTCTCTCACCAGGTCCAGTTCCACCTCACTGGGCTCATATTGCCACTTATGCACTTAACAGTATAGCGTGCTCTCTCGTTTCCCCTCTTCATCCTTTCTCTGTCTTTCTTGCAGTCATCTCTACAATTTTTTCTTTTGCATCTCACACTCCTCCCATCACTCACCCTCTCTGCTTTCTCTTTTTACTGTCTGTTACTCCAAGTCTTTGTCGATTTGTGCTTATGAATTCTTTACTGAGCTCCCTACTCATAATTTAATAGTCAAAAGTAAGAAGCAGGGGAAAGTTCTCCCGCTAGGATTTTTTTCCTTGAGATTTGCACAGTCATGTCAGATCAAATTAATAAAGACATTTGAGCAAGAGTAAGGGGAGACATGCAGAGTTTCAAGTTTGAAAATTGATATCCAACATCTGTCAAAGCTAGTAAACATGGAAGAAACTAAGAAATGAAGTAAGACTGTGTGTTCAGTACAGCTGACATCACAAAGCCTGTGGCAACATGGCAGCATGTGGTGAGACGAGCATGTACACACATTAGCAGACCACCTTGACCTGATAAAGACACATCAATAGTTGTAACCCTGGTGGCTGAGGAAAAGACCACAGTGGCAAAGTCATTGTTGTATCTTCAGCTAATGGTGCTAATATTTGTGTGGGCCATAAATAATGTTAACAAATAACCATATAAAAAGAATTAATGAAAAGCAAACAGAAGTGGAGCAGAGAGATGCATGGTTATACAGAGTAGCGACAAATTACCCAGGGGGGAGGGTGGTAGGATGAGGGGCTTCTGTACAGTCATTACTCTGTACAGCGAGCACGGTCTGGCTAACACCTGTGTTTCCCTCCAATCTGCCTCACCCTAATTAGCCCACACACACCCTGGGGATCCTCTGACACATAAGACCTGGACTGGGGGGGTGAGGTGGGGAGGGTTCGAAGGGAGGAAAATGAGGAGGGCATATAAAAGTTGAGGAAGATAGAAAAAAAAAAGGAAAACAAAGTGTAGGTGGAGGATAGAGGAGATGGAACCAAGCTGTTCCAAACAACTCTCCTATCTGATTAAAGCTTGTGATTAATCAGTGTTGAGAGAAAGACAAAGAGAGAAATGGCAGAAGTTAACTGACATCTACTGACAGTGGTGAGAACTGGAGGCTGAGAGGTGGAGGAGGCGCACTCCCCCTTTCATTTTCATTTGCACTCACGCCATGGTTCAGAGGTGTGGAATGAAATGTTTGTTAATTTCAGATGTCACTTTTACTCTCGTTACAAACACCTGGAACCCCTGCCCACTGTATTACACCCTCCTCGCACTTCTTCCTCTGTGTCATCCTTAACAACTGCATCTTAGCAGTCCATCTCTTTCCCTGAGGTGTATTAATGATAACCTCATGCCGTTACACATCATATAATTCTTTTTTTTTCTTTTGTAGCTGTCAGAAAAGTTTACTCTGTATGTAAATATTTAATGTTGCAAGGTGAACACATTTATTTTTACTTGTTTTCTTGGATAATATGTTTACTTGTTCTGTGACATTGGGTTTCCTCTCTATATTTATCCTCTTCACTTATCTGTTTTTCACTGGTAAGGACCCAATAAATAATACAAAAAATACAATCAATGTGATCAAGTTACTGCTCACTAATGCATCGATCCAAGTTGATGCCCAGAGGATGGAAAAGATCCAAATGAAAGAAAGACAGAGCAATGTAAGCCTATTATTCAGTCAGGCTGCCCCCATTGAACTCTTGGTTTAACTTATTGAAGTTACCCCATGGCAGTTGTTTCCAACCTAAAACTTACACTGCTATATAGATGTAGATGGAAAGTGTCATACAAGTAAAAAAAACATCCTTGTGATATGTTAGCTAATTAAGTAATACTACAAAATTACCATTTCTGTTGCTTCTATTACTTTGAGTCTCTGTAGTGGATAATCTTTTCTCTACAATCTATACATCTTCTATCTTTCTGTCACAATCACTTTTGCTTCTTTTCACTGACGGTGGCATAGTTATATATAGAGAGGGCAAATGCCCCCCCCCACCCCCCCTTCCCTCCACCCCCCCTTCCCTCCACCCACCCACACACACACACACACACACACATACACACACACACACACACACACACAAAGTGACATTTATTCCAATGAATTGAACTTGACACTCAAACATTTAGTCGATCTACTGCTGATCTCTGCCAGGAAACCCTGCCACTCTGGTACGATGCATACGTGCGTTTGTGTGTGCGTGTGTGTTTGAATGTGTGTGAGAGCACTTGGTAAGATGGAGGAGTAACAACCCCCCCCCATATGCTGACTCTAAAGACAGGCAAGGATCATATTGCTTTCTGCCTTAGGACCACACACATACACACACTTGCATATGCACATACAAGCACACAAACATCCACATTCACAGATTGTTTTAGAAAAAAGAGATTAAGAGTTGATGAAGATGAAGTTTGTTGATGGCATCACATTTAAAAGAAATGCAGAGAAAGTAGTTGTAATTAATTCTTCTTTTTTATAATCATATGTAAGTTTGATGTCTTTAAATAAATCTCTAAGTCCTCATAAGTTCTCAAGATGGGTGGTTTGCGGTGAAGGAAATTACTTAGTTTCAAAACATACAAGGTGTTAGCAAGTAAAATTGTGTTGATGCAGAAAAATATGAGCAGAAGCAGTAGAAACTGTGGTTTTCCTGGGCCTCTCAGCTTGAGGAAACTACATCACAGTGGAATTTACCAAAAAAAAAAAAAGCGTGTCTAAATTTGCAGAATATTGCAGACGTCAACAGAAACTAATTTGTGCTAAAATGTTATCCTAAATATCCCTGAGCTGCAATGATTTAAGTGAAATTTCCCCAACTTCCTCTTAAAATCGTACTATTTTAACATGTCACATCTCACTTCCACCTTTCCTTTTTTCTTAATCTTCTATTGCACGTTTTCTTTTCTTTCTGTTTTCCCCTCAAAACTGAGACACATGTGAGGTTCCTCTGGTGGTGACAGAAGTAGGCTGCGAACGCCACAGTGCCAGCCCAATCAGTGACGATCTGCATGGTAATGTGTGGCAGGGGCGGGATAATGAAGTTCCCAGCTTGCCGACTGGAAGGCTATCCTCCGGTGTGCAAAGTGATTTATCTCCTCTGTCAAGAGCCAGGACAGCCAGGACTTGTCCTTCCCAATGGTCCCTGGGAACAGGAGTCGAGCCGAGCAAGTTAAGAGATGAGGAGAGCGGAAAGCCCAAGTTGCCTGCAAAATGTGAACATACATATAGTTTATTACAGCAAACAATGGCAGATAAAATAAACTGAGGATTCAATCAGTAACCCTGCAACTATAGCTGTTAAATGCATTATTGTTGTGACAGTGGAAGGTTTAGAAAGACCTTTGACTCTCCCTGTGTTGTTTCTCTCATTTGTCCCCTAAACTGGAGGCTTATCCATCACACTCAACCCGCCCAAAGCGACATGACAAAATGCAAAATAACTCTCATTCATGATTTACAACTCTTTTGTAATGCACCCTCAAATAAAGCCCAGTAGTGTTGTTGTCTATTATGCAGAATGCAAGCCAAAAAGGACTGAAAAAAACAAAACAAGCAAAAAGAAAAAGAAAAAAGTAAAACAAAGCTCAGACTTCCAAGCTGTATTTGTTCTGCTAGAGATGCCTTGATACTATAGGTGTCATCCATGAAGATAATATACAGAGATATGCAATATACAGATAGTCATATTAGCTTTTTCTATATATGTAATGGTAGCTGAACAAAACACTTTCATATTTTAAATCATGAAATAACCAACAAGCTTTGTGTTATTGTGATCTGCTGCCATAGTGTCAGATGATAGGCTGGTGAAAAGACCCACAAAAAGTTTTTGGCTACGTCAGCTTTTTCAGTCTCAGGTGAAGTTTATCACTTTCAACATACTGTGGCATAAAGAGTTTATTTTTATTCATCCTAAGATGGGCTGCTGCGGCAGGAAGACTGCTGTTATGTGATGCTGAAGCTCAGTGTTTCACTTTATATAATTTTACTCAATTACATGTACTGAAATCAGATGTATCCCTCACACTGCAGCCATCGCAAGTGCAGTTATGAATGCCTGGTTTTTAGACCGCCATCCCTTTTTTCACTGAATTTTACCTTTAGGTTTTTTTTTGCCTTCCTTCATATCTCATTATCACAGACTGATCACTTTAAATCTCTGTCAGAACTGACCTTGGACAAGGAATTAAATTTGTTCAGGAAGTACATAATGAGTTCATTAAGGTAATTAAGCATTGTGGAATGACAAAAAGCTCCCAGACTTTGCCTCAGGACCGTTTTATGCTATTGAGGCAAAATGATTGTTAGATCATATACATGTATATAAATTAATTTTGCCTAAAACAAAAGAAAAGAAAAAATCCATAAGATGATATTTCTGTTTGCTTCATGATTTAACAACTCTGTTAATCAATAAAACAAACTAGTCAATTCAAATTTCCTCAAGCATTTAGAAAAGACCAACTCAAATGTTGTAAAACCTCTAATTGTTACAAATATTAATGAAGTCTGAGCAACAAAAGCATACTTTTCTATGGAAGTAAAAAGGTTATTTAACCTCAAGCCCTAGAAATGATGTGTACATCAGGCCATTTATTTCTGTTTTTATTTTTAAAGTTTTGTCTGCCTTGAATATAACTACTGTCTGTTTGAGGTTGCTTAGCAACACATTTGATTAAAGAGAGTGCTATGTTTCAGATAAGTTTGTGAAAATCATTATTACACTATATTATAGCATATTATTACTATATGATATTGATTAAAAATGAAATGAGAGTAATGTTTTTTCAAAGCATATTTGCTTTTGCAGATGATTAGTATAACTGCTTTATTGAGAGAGCAGAATTCCACCATACTCATAGATAGCTGTCTGAAAAAGAAAGATGTCTATCTCTGATTGTGTATTTTAGATCAATGCAATATCCAAGTTTGCTGTATAGTACACATATGTGAAAACATCAAGCAGAACCAGAGTCTGGAGATTTTTTGTTTGTATTCCTCAACACATTGCCAAACAAATATTGTTTACTGGTGTGCTGAGATTAAGATATCTTATTCAGAAATTCACCCAAAATATGCACCCAAAATATGTATGTGTTTCAGATCCAGGATGAATTAATCTTTTACTTTTCTTTTTTTTCCAAGGATGTTTAATCTTTTAAAATTAAACTTCACATCTGTGATGTGTCATCTTAGCACAATGAATAACTCAATTCTTTAACAGTCACCGTGGTTTTATCCTCACATGGAACATTTATAACAAAATGAGTAACATTTAAGTTTAAGTACCTGAAACACTTTAAATGCTAAATGAATAGGAGTTACAGGGTCAGTGACAGATTTTATGTTTAAGAAAAAAAATAACCACACAGTATTTGGTTTGTTTGCTTTTTGTTTAGTTTTTTTTTTTTCTGTAAAAGATGCATATATCTGCCCAACATAACAGATATCATCACATGCATACTATTCTGGAATTAAACTTTAATTACACTAACAATGTACCAATGTTTTTTCTCTCACCTCTCCTCTTCTAGTTAATTAAAACAAATGAACAAAGGCAGGGGTTCTCATAACCTGATTTGGCAAAGATCAACCTCATTTGGAGTGAATTAAAGTGTAATGCTGTGAAATTCATTATCTCATTTCCACTGTGTATTCTGTGAGCCAGGATACAGTATTTGTGAAATGTACCGTTAGCAATTGAAAAGGAATTTTATCATTCCCTTAAAAGAAAGTTACAGTGTTAAAAATATAGGGGGGAAGTGGTTGAAAACAGCAATTGATCGAATGTACTGAATGACTTATCACACTGAACAATATAAACTCCCAAGCAAAAAAAAACAACAACAACAAAAAAAACAGTTTGATCCTTCAGCACTTTTGAAACGCTGGTACAATATTTTGTTTGAGAAAGAGTTGTCTCTTTCATTTGTCCCATAGTAGTAAATCACAACAGGAGAGGGTACCATACTTCAAATAATACAGCTATTTTCTAAGTATTTACTAAGATATTGCATGTGGAGAGCTCAATAATGAACACATGGTCATTCAGGCATCAATGCAGCTCTGGTAGAGGACACATGCATTCAGTGCAGCGATTTCCAAAACATTAAAAAACACGGCAACAGGACATCTTCTAGTTACAGCTTGAGATGAGCTGCCTCGGCATCTTGTCAAGCATGTGTACTCCTAACTTGGTTCTATTGTAGTAAAAAGAGCTGATCATTTCTCCCCCAGAGTCTTCCTCATTCATTTGTTGGGGCATAGCAAAGCTTATTCTGCATTCATTCTTCTTCTTCAGTTTTTTTTTTATTAAGTTTTTTTTATATTATGTTTAGTTTTTTTTGTTTATTTAGCATTACTTTGTTTTTCTGTCTGTCTGTTATCAATGTAACTCAAACAGTTATGGATGGATTTCGATTAAATTTCAGGAAATGTCAGAAATGGAATAAGGAACAAGTGATTATATTTTGTGGTTGATCCAAATCACTGTCTGGTTCCAGGAATTTTTTAAAGAATTCTCTACCATTGGAAGCAAGAATAATTTTGCCATTACAGCTTCTAACTCAACAGATAATGCCCAGAATCATTGGCAAAAAATGAATAAACATGCAGATGTTATAATCTGACATTGTCTGACCCAGATCATGTTGATATTCTGGATCTGGTGATCCAGAAGATCCAAAACATAGGGGCTACTACGTGGGCTGTTGGGCATTTTGTTTGTTTTTTCAGGTGAGTGACCCTATATGGCTAGGCAGAGGTCTGTACTCTCTGAGTGGTTCTAGTTAATTATGTGATAAAATTGTGTGCACCTTCACCTTGGTTTACTGTATGGATTCTGCACTCATACATTTTCATGATTAAAATCTCATGATTTACACTCTATATGAATTTCCAGATTAGATTGGACACATAAATGTGCAGCTTTGTTCAAGAAAATAGTTTGCAGTTTTTTGCACACGCATGCCCATTGCCAGCTTAATAGTATTGTTCTTTGACTTTATTCAGTTAGCTTTGCATGAGCTGCGGTTTAAAAAAATCAAAGAACATAAAAACAAAGATTTATCACTGGCCCATTGTATAGCCATGCATTTCATTTTTTCTCTAGTTTTTCTAGCTTCACTTGACTCAGACTCGGCAGCAGCTAGCAGTGGCCAGCATAACGTTAGGGAAAATGTTTGCCAAATGAATGACTCAAGGACTCCAACAGAAGAACAGGAGCGGCTGGACTGACTCTTTTTTGATTATGAAGGGAGGAAGTCTCACTCTACAACTAAGAGGATGCAAATTTGCACAAAACCTCCTGAGAGTAAAGGGCCAGGACCAGGACAGTAGTATAGTTGTAGCCAACTATGGTAATGTTGTGGCGCAAAAAACAACAAAAAGCATGATAAATTCCCTGTAATCAGCACAACTGTGACAAATATAATAGAAAATGAGAACAAGCAGACTACTTGAAAAAGATAATCTGATGTTTTGTTGAATTGTTTTATTCATAGAGATTTCAGAGTAAATCCTTGGAAAGTTTTACAACACAAGCAAGAACAACAACTTTTTCCAGACAGAACTTCGGCAAAACTCAGGGAGGTCAAAGGTAATAGCTATCGTCTAATTTATTGCTTAAATTCACATTCTCACAGTGAACATAGCACGTAATTTAAAAGACAAGATTTTCACGTGTAATTGTGGATACAATAAGAGTGAGTAACTAAAAATATAGATGAAAATTAAAAAAACACTTCAAATGGAGCATATTCAGATGAGCGGTTTATTATTTTTAAGTGAACTGTGAAGTTGACACTAAGAATGAGTGTTAATAGATATGTGATCTCTGTTTATTTTTGTTATAATATTTATTCTTTCTTATAGTTGAAATTATGGAATTTCACTATTATTCAGATTACATTATGATGCAAGAATCAGTTAGCTTTGCAATGAAACAGGAGGGGGGAATCACCCTTTAAAGGAAAGTAGTTCACCTTTATATTCAAAATACATTTCAGAGTCCATCCTTAAGTAAAGAAACTAGATCACTACTCTACTTATATGTACTACATGCGTAAAAGTTGTGTGTAATTTTGTAGTTTCTGTATGCCAGACAAAAAAATCATCACAACAAACAGTGGAGTCCATTTGTACACATACAAGATAAAGACTCAGATTTACACATAGTTTCCAACTACAACACAACAGGATCGAAGATAATGGATCCATATGTCTTATTTATTGAAAGAGATTTGATTTTACTAAGGCCTGGATGTCAAAATATTCAGAGTTCTATTTGTGCCAGTTGGACGGGGACTGGTTCACACTTGTATGACATACACTTAAACCTATTTTTGCTTCTACAAAGTGCATTACAAAGGGTTTCTCATTCCCATATTCACAAATATACATGCAGCGATTCTCCATTGACACAATACATTCTTAACCCCTTAACATAACTATTACTGAATGCCTAAACCTTACCTTTTCCCGAAACCTAACCATACATTGAATATTACCCTGACCAAAAAAGAAATCTTAACTCTCCAAATTTACTTTGTATCCATGTGGACCAAATAGCTTTCCACATTTACAGAGATCCCTGTAAATTGGTGTGCCATCAGATATTTGTCCTCATCATCCAAGAAAGCCAGATACACGCATACAGACTCATGAAGATTTCTCATTATACATATATACTATATATGCATCACCTTTTTTTAAAGCCTCGATTTAAAGAAAGTTCTCGCCCTCTTTTCTCTCTTCCACAAATTCAATACGAGGGTAACTAGCTGACAGCACCAGAAAACGCACATGTAAATTAGCTAACAAACACATGTAAAAATAAGATAAAGCACTAAATTATTTTTAGCATGTGAGTTGTAAGTTAGTTCACACAGGTAGTATATAATGAAGCAAATACAGTTGGGAGTGCATGAGGGCTGCTTTTAGCAACTGTGACTGAAGTTAGGAATCTAAATGTTTAACAAAAGGTTGGTTCAGTGAGGTGTAAATCTTTTCTTTTTGGGTAGAGTTGCTTTACAGGCAAGGGAGAGCCTTCTTTGCAAGTGCTCCTCTACTCACTGACCTTGCCGCCTCATATAAGTAAATATAATGTGCATAACACATTTAATCTTGCTCAGTTCAGTATACTGCTTTAGTAAACATAATATTATTGAAGAATAATGATGGTATTATACACAGTGATTTGTAAAGCTTTGCCCCTCCTGCCACTGTATTAACAACAAGAGGCACAACAGGCTATGGCATCATTATAGTTTCAAGGTACACATTCCCCATTTCCCTCACCTCTTTATTCATTTTTTATCACGCATCAGCAATAGGGTTCAGCACAAAGGACCAAAGAGAATGGAAAATGTTTCCCTTTTTGTGAGCCACAAGGATCTAGAGTTACACTCTTGTTCACTGTAGCTCATTATTAGGGAGTGTTAACAAGTCTGTGTTCAGGCAGAGGGAGAATGAGTACACAGTAATTGACTCCTGGCCTCTCTCATCGCATTAGAGACCCAATGAAATGGGCTCTGCTTTCACAAGCATGCAATATGACTGAGGGAACACACTTGTCTCATTTGTCATTGCTGAAAATAAGCATAAGGCCTCCGCAGATGAACCATGAACTTCAACTTTAGCATTTTAAAAGATACAGACAGGATGACATCCACACTGTGTCATTGTGTCTGTATCTTTATTCACTCTATCATCAACCTCTATTAATGCAATTGAGTAACATTTTGTGTGAGAGAATTTCACAGCATAAAACACCAGTTTAACTTTCAACTGCAAGCACATATTTATGCACACACAAACTGTGACTTGAATGTCAAAGGCATGTCTGTGCCAAGCGCAGGCGAGGTCCAGTAGCAGCTGAGGCTGCCGTGTGTCTGAGCAGGCTCCTTGGAAGCAGGCAGTGGTGAGGATGACAGCGTCAGCTTGGCTCTCCTAATGAATGTCTCACTTCCCCCGGCACACTCCCTTTACTTACCCCTTACAGGCACCCAGCACCCACCGCCTACGGGCCCCACATCTCACCGGTCGACAGCTAGTGCCATCGTTGGTATGACCTCATGGCCTTCCAACCTCGCCAGCGGAGCCAGTGTCACTTTGGCTTTGGCAAAGGCTGGGTAGTGTAAGGGCACTGTGAAGGGTAAATAGATTAATAGAAGTTAATGAGAGACGGGGTAGAAGAACAGTGAATACAAATAAAAGAATAGTTTTTGTCCTTAATGTATCCCAGTTTCAACTCTAAAGCATCACAGAAACACAGAATAGCATTACTAGTCAAATTTAATTTGGTACAGTGGCATATATTTATTATTTATTGGTGTAAAATGCTTCATTCAAGATAATATTTCCACAGACCAAAGACATACTGGTAGAACCAACTATGAAATTTAAAGTGACAAGTAGAGATGCAGAAAATGTGTAGGCCTGTGGGCGCATTTTTGAAAATGTTTTGTAAATCATTTATCAAAAGACCAGTTTCCCATGGCATTGTGTTGTAGAGTTCATGCTGCTATATATAAGATGAAAGTAT
>JBBBVU010000012.1:17706569-17717196 GCA_037177055.1 Atherinosoma microstoma | reverse complement strand
TATATATATATAAATTTATTTTTCTCAAAAGGAAAAACTCTTCCAGCTTTGGAATACCATCATCCAAGTTTCAATTTGGAATCTGTCAAGGAATCACTGCCAAGTTTCAGGGAAACCGCACATGTTGACAAATTGGTTGAATCATGATCAAAGCACCTGCCACACTGAGAACCTGAAACAGGCACCATTTGGTAGTTCACAAGGTCAGTCATTTTGTCTTGAGGAGAAAAGCCTGTGCCAAAATTTTCTTTCAATCATATAGCACATGCAGATAATAACACCAGGGTTGTTTTAGAATCAAATTAGGCAAAAGAATAAATAGATAAAATAAAATAAACAAACAACGAAAAATTTATTTTTTAGCGTTTACATTTCAGGGCCATTCTTTAGTTCACTATCTTCATACACCACACAGTATTCATTATGATCTCACGACTTCGTAGTCTGAGGTGTGTTTCATTAAGCACCTGCTCTCTGTTACCTACTTTTCAGCATTAGTGCCCTGCTGAGTTCGGTGTATATTATATGTTTTCCTTAATTGGAACTGCACAGCAAAATGTAAACATAAAATGAAAGTGGTAATAACAATTTCACATGATCACAACAGTGGATTTTCAACAAGACAGATATTCTTCTATTATGATTTATTTACTCTTATTAAGTTTCTACGTGAATTTTTAAAAAAATTATGCAGTGGAGTGACTTCCAGGAAATAGGCATATTGCAATACTTAGTCATAATTATTTTTGTATTTCTCCAGACTGTTGAAGTTACCAGACCAAAGGAATTCAAAATATAAAAAAAAAGAAATAAAAATAAAAATATGTAAAGTTGTAGAGAATTAAAAAAAAAAAAAGAAAGATTAAGCAAGCGAAATACAATGGTTTGTTTTACCATAATGGGAGCAGTTTTTATTTTCATCCTTTAACTCTGTGGCACAAATCAATGTTATACTTATTGCAAGAAATATCAAAACATAATTACTGATTCAATCATCAGCAACATATTGTAACACAATGCATACAAGTACAGCTAAAAGAAAGATGAGAAAAACAAATCTGATGTGAAGCAGATGACACACATTGAGATACTGCATATGTTGCAATCATAACAAGTCACCTGAGTGGGATTCAGAGGAATTGTGCTCAGAAAAGGGTTATTCTTACTAAATTTTTCCATAACAAAGGCTTAAATGTATGCCTTATTTAATCAGGAAAAACAGAGGATGTTCCATCCAGGGAGCATCAGTGGGATAGTGTTGATGAAAAAGAGAAAGATGCAGCAACGAGGATAGTGAAGGAGGTGGCAACAGTTTGCAGACAGTGTTCTCTCTTTCTTCTTCTTCTTTTATTTATTTATTTTTTTCTCCAGGAGCTTTCATTCAGGTACCCAGAGAAGCCGCATGCAGCTGCAGCAGCAACAGTAACAGTAACAGCAGCAGTGTGTCTTTGGCTGACCTATTTAGGTAATTGCACTCTTCATTAAAAAAACTCCATCTGCAAGAGAAATTACACTTCCCCAATGGTATCTAGGTAACATAATCTCCCTCCGGCGGACTAATTGCATAGCATGATAACCTCATAGGCTCGGCCTGTTTAATTTTTCATCTCTTTTCAAATAATTTTTGATCAGTAGAGAGAGGTATTGATTTGATTCATTAACTTCCTACTCTGAGCCAAGGTTAACGATTACACAGATCCCCAATTACTCTGTAAAGATCCGGTCTATTTGATTTGATTGGCTTCCACTTTATTATTGGCAAAGGTTCTGCTGAAACGTTTGAGAAGAAAGGGACTTCGAACCAAATGTATTTAAAAAGCACAAAAGTATTTTATTGATATCTGAACTAAAAATCTGCTGCTGAGTAATCTGCTTTGGTGGCAGTTTTTTTCCCTGTGTCTCACCAACCATTTTTCTACCTATGTTTGAAGTTGCACATCTTGGTCTGAGAGGGTAGTGCATTTTGTCGAGAAACCGAGAACATTTCAATAAATGAGTCTCACAGCAGCAATGGGAGCTACAATTCCACCTTGCACTTTGCTCAGACACCTGCTGTGCTCTACTTGCGAACAAACGGGTCTTTAGAAGACATGGGGGCCTCAGGCTTGGTGAACAGGCAGAGGCAGAAGTTCAGGCTTTGACTCCAGGGTGTCTTGCTTAATGTGCAAAAGAAAGCTTTGGGGGTATCTGTGAAATAAGCTGTAAAGAAGCGATCTCCCATTGTTTATTTTATTTCATTTACACAAAACAGTGATGTAATCTTTTTATATTAAAAAGATTTGTTGCAGAAATTGCCTTTTCCATAACCTGTAACATGTTTATTCTCTTACAGAAATATTATTTTAAATACAACACCAGTCAGTGCATCTTGAGCTATGTTGCAATAAAATAAACCACCTTGTTTTGACAAACTAACATGACCACCCCCCCACCCAGATGATTTGAAACAGACATTAGGACATTAAAATGACTGAAAAGTCTAAATGATTTCCTCCCATTAAGTTTCCTCTCCCTTCTCCTTTGATAATCATTTCTCTTATTTCCGACGCCTTATGTTGGAAAAGGAGAGGGAGCCTGTCTTCACACATCCACAGATGAATTACAATTCTCCTTCATCACTTCAAGGATGAAAAGAAAAAAAAACATTAATAGGAAGGGAAAGAGTTGTAGAAAGTACTAGATTTCAAAATTTCATACATGTAAGTGGTGGCCATTTCTCGGTCCCCAGTGGGAGCAATTTTGAGTTTGCTCCATTATGTCCACAATTTTTATTTATTTTTTTTCTTGGTCACACTGTGGGGTAGGCGCTAATCTACCCCCTGCCTTTGCTCTTTCTCATAGTTTCCATATAGTATGTGGTGAGGTCCTGAAAACAAACCAAGGCACACACCCTGTCTAGTGATCTCCCCTGCTCAATATCTGGGTGTCTCCAACCCTTTCCAACCTCATTATGCATGAAAGACATTAGCCAGCTGTGTGTATGCATGCATATATGTGTGTAGACATGCATGTGTATGTTTTATTGTTGTACTAGTTGCTATTATGAATTGCAATATCCACACGGGCTGTGGAAGTGTATAATAATTTGGCTGGATGGCTTATGATTGTCACAAAAACAGGGAATTACCTAGACCTGCACCTCTTAATGCCATGTGAGTAGTTACTCACCCACAGATCATAAAGCAATCTTGGGACACATTTCTTATTTATACTCAAAATAAACCCTTCGGTTGGTGGCCTCTCTTTCTTTCGTTATGTAGATTTTTCTCACAACTTCATTCTACTATTCTTTCCCTCTTTTTCTCTTTTATTCCCTTTGTTCTTTCTGACTCAGGCAAACAATGAAAACTCCTCAGACAGGCTGGACTTTCCATGGGATGCACAAAACTAGACCCTTGGACCTTTAGGGGCCAGAAGGGAAACCCACTAACTATTCCTCCAGTCTCTGCCATAGAAGCTCATGTTGCCTTTCACCATCCATCTGCGGCCAGGGAGAGAGTGTAGACAGGCCAGCCTGCTTTTATTTGCGCAGCATTTCCATTCAGGGTGATGAGGTCTGCCAAGGTTTCACAGGTACTGGTAATTTAAGCCTTCGTTCTGGGGTCTCCGTTGTCTAATTTAGGGGGTTTAGAAAGCAGGTCAGGGGCGTAGGAGCGGTTTGGTTGAATGGCTCTGAGTTGGGTTGGTCTGTCTCTCAATCAGATCCTTCATGAAGCAGACAGGAGGAGGAGGAGAGCAAGGCCCCTGCAGCCTCTGTATAAAGTTATTTCTCCCTCCATCTTTTTCCTCTCTCACATAACCCCATCTTTCCCTCTTTGCCTCTCTTTCTCCCCTTTTTCTTGTCTACATTGAGGTTCCAGTGTGCATATAGTGCAGTAGCAGTCCCAGAAGGGTCGTTTTCAGGCTGTTGACATTGCAAAACTGTAAGTTTTAACAAGTGTTTAAAGAGCATGGCTGGGGACACGGGTCTGTGACTCTGAATGTTTGGAGTGTTAACAGGACCCTGGGTACGGCTCAGCACAGCTCACGAAAGGGATTCAGAATGACATGTTTGGAGAAGTCTGGTCATTGTGGCTTACTGGTTTTTCCCACTCCATGCCAACATAACTGGGGGTTAGGGGACAGTACTAGACAGTGAAAACTTCACCTATGCTATGATAGAAAAGTTCATTTCTATAGTTAATGGAACCTCTAAAATAATAAGAAATAGAAGCAAAAAAAAAAAAAAAAAAAAACACAAACTCAGACATGAATGGGGAAATTTGGTTTAGTTAATTTTGGCTTTAGGCACCTTTGCCAGTTTCATTGTTGTGTCAAACAGTGAAAACAACTGAATTGAGGCAGCATAAAAATTGTCTCTTTCAAGTAACAAGCAAACTGTACCACAACCATGTAGCAGACTCTGGGAAATATTTGAATGAGGTTAATTTAAATAATGAGTCCAAGTACTCTCTATGGTCTACTCAGTAACAATGCTCTTTACTGCCCTCAGCACACGTTTTTATATAAGTAATCACTTAAGATTCTTGGTTGCATGAGTGCACATTAATGGTTTTATAGTTTTATAATTTCCATTGCCTTTATGTATTTTACTTTCATTGCAATTAAGTGCTTATGCTTAATTAGTTGCTCTACATTTATGACTATGTAAGCCAATCCTGAACTAAAGTGACTATATATAATTAAATCAACTGGAAATGGTATTCTGCATTCAGCACCAAAAGCCAGCAATTTTCACAACAGATGCAACCTGCAGACTATTTTTGTCTAAACCATAGGCCTCAAGTGACTCATTGATTTGATTTTGAGCTCTCCTGGTTCAGAAACATTGCAGTTATGTCCCTCTCAAGATCTGTAAGAATGTGTCTAGGTTGCTCACTGCACCCCTAAAACCAACCTCTAAATCGTATCTATGACATTTCCCATCATTGGTTTGTTGCCAGTTTACCTCATGGCAAAATCCCATCAGAGTTATACCCCAACCTATACTCCTTCATAGCTCCCAATTCAAACATTGACAGCCTCTGGAAAGGTGCAGTTCAAGTTGTTTTCATTCAGACATCTCTCAAATGCAGTGTTAGCAGACAGTCTAAAAAATACCCTGAAGGTACATATCAGTTTTGGCTAAAAACAGGGTGTTAAGAGTGAAACATTCAGAACCCCTTTGTGAACCAATATGTTTGAAACACTCTTGAGATGTAGTTTAGACCAGAAATGAGCTTATCCTAAAATTCTACTTCAGTAGAAGTTTAATATGAACACACTGTTAGAGTTTATCTGCACTCAGTTTCCCATTTAGAGTCAGTGGCTTTTTAAGTTAACAAAAAAAATCACAGGCATTTTAAAAGTTGTCTTATAATCTTTCATAAAGACTTCTTTTTAAATTTGAAATTATGCACACTTTCATGTCTTTATATATGTGTATATATAAAGTAGTAAGATACAGCACATACCTATCTCTCAACAGAATTTTTACCCCAAACCTGAACACCAATGAGCCACTGTATGCAGTGGACATTTATCAAGTTTCATTTTACATACTACTGCACAAAGAGCTGAGTGTTCTTGGAGCCTACTGTAGGGGACAGGCCTCACAGCCCAATGATCTGCATATGTATGCCTTAAACCTCACCACACTTATGTGGGTATGTTTTTTTCTTTAGATTTGAGATACATTTCTGTGGTCAGGGTGACATACTTTGCACTGAGTTGAACTGAGGTTGTGATTATTAAGATGGAATAAAAGGGGAAGCTGTTATTTTTATTCATTTAATTTTTTTTTAACTTCCAGTTCAAAAATACTTCGATATTTTCAGCAAGGAAAGAAAATGAAATTCCAAAATTCCAAACCTATCCTCTGCTAATTGGCAAGCAGCCATGATATAAAGAAGATAACATAAACTTTTTTTTTTTTCTTTTGTGAAACACTGTTTTTCACCTCCTTGCCGCAGATATATACCTACACACCCAAAACGTGCACGCAGACCCATATATACACAATCTCAAGCACAATAAGTGGGAGGCCCTTTCTCCTCAAATGGGATACGACAATCCAATCAAGCATGCAATCATGCTAAAACAGAGTAAACACGGCCAATTACAGAGCATTTTGCTGGATGCTGATTAGTGCGTGTTACCCCAGGGCTACAACGAGGTAAACAGAAACACTGACCGATGGCGTGTTGACGTTCTCCCTTCATTTCACTTGCCCAACCGGATGAGGGATGACAAGTCAGCGTGCGTAATCTGTTAAAGGTAGAATAACAAATACCAAAGTGCCACTTTGGTTCCTCCGTCCCCCGGCAGCCGTTTCCACCCCTGGAGGGCAATTTGGACCAAGATTTATTAGACATAATTAACTGACTGTGCTGCTCCTGTCTTAGCCCTGATATTTAATTTGCTCATTTAGACAAAAGACAGTTAAATGAGATGCATGTATTCTCTGTGAATGCCTTTTGTTAGGCTTAGTTCACTTTCCAGACTATGCAAGACTTAATCAGGTTTACACAAATGCTAAACTGGGATGATTGAATGTGTCCATGCAGACAAGCACACATGCTACTGATCAGACACTGAGAGGTAGTTTGTGTGTTTTATATAAATAAAATAACCACATTTCAAGAAAAATTATTAGAAAAAAATTGTAAATCAATTATAATAAAATCAAACACTGAAAACATCTTTCAGTGCAGCTTTGAAGTGTTTAAATGTAATTATTGCAAGTACAAATTTACACAATATTTTTGCAGCATTAGTAAAAGGTTGGGCACACATATCCATTCATTTTGGATTAATCAGTGTGTCTGAACTTTGAAATTGTACAATTCTACTTAATAGTTTCTATCTGATCAGCACTGTTGCAGCACCTGTTAGTTTACACTTATCAGCAATAAATTTCAGCTTCCGCAATTTTTATTTGCAATGTGCAACTCCTCATAACCAAACATAAAATTATGTAACTGCAGCAGAGTAAACCTTTATTTCACTCTTGGCCTCATTCTGTCATCTTGCACAGTTGTAGGAGCGCTTCATTCTTTGTAACCAGCCAAGACAAAAGGCCCTTGAGCGAAGCTTTAACAATTAGTTTACGTCAGGCTTGCATGTAGCTCTCCGAAGACCAAGACATAAAACAATCAGTTTTAGAAAGCTGGTAAATTTATATTGAAATTACAGTAAAGCGTGTTTCTTTCATTTAGGGTGTGGTTTTGGTGGCTTAACTGTGAGGGTTGGTGGTGTTGCATTGTGGTACCAAAGTCTGCATAGTAAAGGGAAGTGTGTGTTCTCAGCCATAGTGGAGGTAATGGTGGGGTTGGTGGAAAATTTGTAAATGTCTGCATGTTTGTTTGTCTGTCTGTCTGGTTTTCAATCTGAACTGATGAGTGTTTGAAGGGTTTGACTGTGTTGGAAACCCCCTTGGAGGCCTGACTGACTGTCCGGCTGCTCTGCAAGAAGACAGAAGTGTTGAAATACTTCCTGAGAGGCAGCATAAATCATGGTTATTTAGCTCAGTTCTTATATGTTCCAGAAAGGACAGTGGGAACGAGATGAGTATGTGCTTTGTTACGTTTTCTTTATTTTATCAATCTATGATTAGGTTTCTTTTCTTCAGTCATATATGTGTGTTTGTGTGAGTGTAAATGAGAAAGAGAGAGAATGAGAGAGAGAGAGAGAGAGAGAGAGAGAGAGAGAGAGAGAGAGAGAGAGAGAGAGAGAGAGAGAGAGAGAGAGAGAGAAAGAGAGAGAAAGAGATGCATAGTTACTTTAATGAAACATGTTTTCTGCAGAAGCTTCCCTTACACATGCACTTCCTGTCTTAATTCTTAAATACAGGTGGGGTCTTTTATCATCATGTTCTCTCTTATCTGCAATGCACTACAGAGTGTGTTGCAACAGCAAAAAAGGATTGCAGTAAACCCCCAGAGATAAAGTGATGCAAACTTGCCATAAAATGTGGTTCTGAATTTACATTTTTAAATACCGATATTATGTGACTTCTATTTTTTAGGGAATCCTCTTGCAAGTGTAGTGGAAATTCATTTGTAATGTATCTCTAGCTCATTTGACACATGGTGATTGTTTGCTTTTTTTTAAAAAAAGATATATTTTGTCTGACTATTAAGTCTAGCACAATATATGTGCAAATAAACCATGCACACAGAGCTTTTGGCATGTGTGCACATGTGCATGCATATGAAAAAAACTGTGTGGCTGCACACATACATGCATGCACGTGTGTAATGATGAGACTAAGACAAGGGATGCCCTGAAGCTGCTTGTTCCATCTGATGAGGCAGAGTCAGGCTCTGATAGATTTCATCTACCTTGCCTTAACCTTAATTTGCCAGGATGCGGCATGTCAAATAGCCTCAGGACCAATGGAATCTGTCAGCCAACTTTTCATTTCTTTCTGTGCTGTAACAAAGAGGTTCAAACGTGCATCCACTCAAGCAGCAAGATCCCTCTTATTCTCTCTTGTTTGCATGTCTGCTCTATGAGGCTTTCTTTGAGGAGCCATAGTTGATGCTTAAGTTTAAAAAGTAGTCTGAGGCATTTTTAAGTGTTTATTAACCTGTTGGTCAGACTTCTAAAGTAGAGGGTATCATTGTTTACTCCCTATCATACTAAGTTTGGCAAATGTGACTTTTGTTTCTAAATAAAATGCTTTTTCAGTGTGTTCCATGCAACATGGTTACTGTGAGGTTTGCTGCTCACTGTGGTTTAATGGTTTGGCCTCCCAATGCTGGATTGTCATGAAATACAGACAGCCAGACAGACATTCTCAGTTCCCCAATTCAGCACATGTAATTGCTTTTTTACTGGCAGCACACTTTTGCTTACACCAATAATACAACTCCTCAGCAAAATGTTACTTCAAATCCACACAGAAGGAAAAGTTTAATTTCTTCTAGCTCAATTTTAAACTACATGACTTGCAGCAAATTGCATGTGTGTCTGTGATCTTGTGTGCTTGCATGCAGCCATGTACTGTATGTTTGTGTGTCTTGAGTACAGCTGTTTGCTTCTTTCCACATAGTGCCCCTGTGGTTGCACTGCTTGGCCCTTGATGCCGGAAGTCCCCCAGCAGTCGCATGTGACATTGGTTCCTGACACCCTCATGTTTACAGCGAGAGCAGACGAACACAGCCCCCTCCAGAAACATTTGTCCTCAGTAAAAGAGGAGGTGTTTGTCCTTCCAAGCCTCTTGGGAAATTGTCCACAGCTTAAGCGGATCCACACCACACTGAAAACACAGGCTTGTCCACAACAGATGTTTGTTTTGCGTTGACTTTGCTCTGATGTGCTTGGAGCATAAGAATAGAAATCATTATGGAGGCTATTGGCCACATGTGCCACTTTGCTGTGAAGATGGTGGTTATCGACAGCACAATTATTCTCTTGTTTAAACAAATTTAATTCACTTCTATTTTATGAGATTTCACTCTCAAGACTTCTTTATCTTAACATATGAATAGATGAATAATCTCTATTACATTTTTGAATTTAAAATGAAGATTCCTATTTGCAGGTGTCTGGTTTAAGTGATAGTAGAAAACAAAAAAAATTTTTTTTCATCACTGTTTATTTAACAAAAAGAGGAAAAAAGAAGAGGAAAGGGAAATATGGCCTACAACATTACCACCAGCCGGGTCATTAATGAGCATTGCTCATGCTGTCATGGCAACTATTATCACAGTGATGTCGCTAATGGCATCTGAGACAGCGCAAGAGAAATATGTGAAAATTATTGTCACATTCAATTAGGATCCTTTCGTCTGAACTCAGCTGGTCCTCCTCCAGGCTCCTCATTGATTAGCTATCAAACTGAAAGAAGAATGGGAATGGTGGAACTCAGGCGCCCTGATGTGAGACTCATCACAGGATCCTGATGCTCACTGATAGGAGAAGGCTGACCCTATCCAGCAACCTTAATCAGCATCATTGCAGACATATTTATATTAGTTGTAGTGCAAACTATCATCTGCACTCAGAGTATAATTGTTCTGACAATGCCTGAGATGGCTGGTGTTGCAGTGCAGAGTATTACTTTGCATAGTTTGAAACAAAAACAAACTCAGTCATCAAGGAAACAGAATTTCACAATGATTTGTTCTACATCTTTAATATAATCTGACATAAAAATATAAAAAAAAAACTAAATCATTCATGAATTTTGAATATAGAAATTTGTTTTGTACCTTTTTGCACTCAAACTCAGAGTTATAGACCTGTCATTGTGATTGTCTACTAGAAAATAAAGTGTCTTAAAAAATGTCCTGAAGAAAATGTAAAGCTGAGGCTCTTATCAGTTTAATGAGGACCATACTGGCCTGATGGGCAGGTGGTTTGCTGAAACAAGTGAAAAACAGTGCAGATGTTTAAGAGCTGGGTGCTGGAATAATCTGGATTGATGAGTCCCGTTTGGTCAACATGTTTGTGCACTTTGGAATGTATGAGGTTGCGGTGGCGGACCACATAAGAGAGACCGGCACTGGATGGCCAAATTCCTTTGGTCAGACAACAACAGAGCTTCTTGCCCCTGTTTCTACAAAAAAGAAGGAAAGAAAGAAAGAAAGAAAGAAAGAAAGAAAGAAAGAAAGAAAGAAAGAAAGAAAGAAAGAAAGAAAGA
>JBBBVU010000012.1:17688008-17706469 GCA_037177055.1 Atherinosoma microstoma | reverse complement strand
TATATATATAGTTCAGCTATATATCCAAGCAGTTGCCACACTTTTGGCTGTGTGACTGCTTGGATATATATAGGCTATGTGTGTGCCTTTAGGAAAGATGAGACCATATGAACAATGAGGCCCTTTGTTTCTATCTTAATAACTTTGCCAATACACAACTTGAATGCAATAATTCTGAAAGAATATTTCAAAATCAAACATCAGCAGTGAGAAAATGCTATTCAACTTTAAGACAGCAGAGCAAGTTATTAGTCACAACAGAACGTTTCAGACTGCTTGGATTCTAGACTTTACAAAAAGCGCTTTCAGTCTTGTCAGAATACACAGTCTTATAAACCTCAGGGTGGCAGTCCAGAGTTCTCATCCATGGGAAGTTTGGCCTCCACAGGGATGTGTGCTTCATTTTTTGTCTCAGTCATCTAAATAGATCTTCTGGGATTTTCAGGGTGGGGGCAATGGGCAAGTCTATAGTGAGGGAGGACATAGTGGTCTGCTGCCTTCTTTCTGTGACAAAGATCATGATCGGGGTCATGGAAGACATGCAACCATATGGCTGACTTTTTTTAAAATGTAAACAGTCTTTGATGTTGATGGTGTTTTTAAATATGGGTTGGACATGATGGAGAAATGCCATATTGTGTGCAACACGTAGAGACAGCACCCCTTTTTCCTTATGTGCTCCTCTTCAGACATAGTTGTTAGACATTACACTTACCTTTTGTGAACGGGACAATGGAACTTTAATTCAGTTGCCAAAGGAATTCTGTCAACCTGGGACAATAACATTATCAGAGAACTATTTACTTCCCCATTGGTTTTACAGACATTTAAGTTGCAGACATTTTAATTAAGTTATTTTTGGTCCATATCTTACAAATACAGATTACTTTTAATAGCTGAACTTTCAAGTGATGCAGACCAAATAACACCTATTACTGAATACTACTGTGCACATGGCATGACACGTGTGCACGGAAAGGCTTTTCATTTGTGATTAGAGGTTGAAAATAATTTTAAGGTCAAAACCCAGAATTATATGAGGTGAAACAAACCTGCTGTTTTTCTTACGAATGGGAAATTCTTTTGATTCTTGTGGATGCTTTTGTAGGTTTTCCCTTCCTCATTTAAATTGGATCAACTTAGTTCAGGGGGAGATTTTAGAGTAGATGGATAAGGTGACTGCAATCTAATAACCGCAATAAATGCCCCTACCTCATTAGAGTCATTACTAAATACCTCCATTCTTTTCTGTCTGGCTGGGCATCAAGTCTGAATCACCACAATCACAGTTTTAAGTCGTCTCATTCTCATGCTGAAACAAAGCAAACATTTCCAAACTGACAAACCAAAAAATGTTGGAAGCTGCCACTCATAATGAGTGACATCTTTTCGCTGGGGCTAATATGGAGATAAATAAAGGGGATGTGTAATAATCCACACATGTTATTATCCCATTATGAAATTCTAGCCTGTGGCGCAGCCCTTTAGAAACTTTAAGACTTGACTGTGTTTGCTCAGGGCCTAATAATAAACTCCCATTTGAATGACAGAGTGTGTCCCAGACAGACAACACATGGCAGTGATGAGAGGGGGATATTCAGAGAGGGGAAAGTTGACTGGACCAAAAAGGCAGCCTGGCTCTTTTAGTCTTTATGGAGTCCAATCAGTTTGTTCAGAGACAGGTTCTGCCTTTCTCTCTGGTTGGATAGTTCCAAATCACCACAGCTTTCAGCTCCAGCGTCTTGCTGCAGCCTCCGCCTCTGTTGTTCCTCTTATGCCAGTCTTCAGCCCACTGCCACCTCATTTACTCCAGCAGTGTCGACTTCCTCATTGGTCACACAACCCACTTCCCTGCTTTGCTTCACTTGCTGTAACCACAGTACACCCACTGTGGGTCTAATGGAGTATGAACAAAGCGTACTTTTAACATTAAGAAAAAGAAAAGGAAGCACTCATTCAAATACATACCAGAATATCTGTGTGATAACAATGTTTTATGGATTGATTACAGATAAAACAGGGAAACCACTTTTGTCTGTGAATATTCAAATTATTACATTTAATAAACACATGTTGTTTAATATGAATAAATCTATGTTAGATAACCAGATGATACAGTTTTGTCCTTTGTGCTTGTGATTGCCCTCATGGGTTTGCATTCCAGTAAGCCCTACAAACAGTTTGACCTCTAGGACAGATGCAACCATCCAACTGGTCTGTATGTATGGTGGTCTGGGAGGAGGAATTCAAACATTGCCACCAGGAATGCTTTTCCCAGCATTCCAGAGCAGATGACACATTTCCCATAGGCTCTTTGAAGGCTTCAGTGGCTTCTAATAATAATGAACATGATGTTTAAAACTTGATAAAAAACACACACTTTTGGAAGGAAAAAGTATGTCCTTTTGGTTAAAGATCTTTTGATTCTGCTGCAATGATTGGTAAGAGGTCAGAACAGCAGCAGGCCTGGCATCTACTTTGATCACATGCTTTCAACAGCACACCAAGAAGAAGGCGAGAAAAGTGATAGAGGATGTGATGTTGACTAATGCACCCACACGCCTGTTTGCACAAATGCTTGAAGCCGTGTATGGTTTTGAAGCCCTCTCCCATCAGCGCAAGCGCTAACAATAGATCACACCTGTTGGTCATTACTGTAGAGACATCAGACACCATGCAGACACACCAGGCTCACTCACTCCCAGAGTCCCCACTTGGTGGCTGGTGACATACAGTATGTTGTGGAGTGACACATGCAGACACACTCACGTAATCACACCCAGCCCTACACGACAGAGCAAAAACTCTCTCTGTTAAGGAATCATTGAAGTGTTTTGTCTTCAGTCTGTCCAGTCCCATAAAAGGCATCATCAGTCAATGTCCCCTTTGTATGTGCCTATGAGAAGGGTAAGCAAGGCCTTAACATGGAGTACTTCAAACTGATATACAGCTTATGATAAAGAGAATCAACAATAAATGTGCTTAATAGATATCTATATTTTGAATACATGGTACAAACAAAAAGTCACCAGGTCCACAGCGAGTTTGAAGAAACAACATAAAAGATGGACCTGTTATTGTCTTTGTGGCGAAGATTTCCTTGCATGAGACTTCATGACTGATAATTTACAATGTCATTCCTGGATTTTTTCATAGTGGACAGACCACCATCTGTCTATGCGTATATTTCTTTTTATCCTCCAGCCATTATCAGTGAAAACTGTTGGAAAGACGAGAAAATTCCCATGCTGAACCAGATTAGTTTCATACAAATCTGTAAAGAATATCTCTTAAAACATGTTAAATATGAGAAAATAACTAAACTCATGACCAGACAACGCTGTACATTGAATGATGGGTTGAGTTTCTGTTTTGAAATGATAGTGCAAAGCTGAGCAACCAAAAAGTTAGATACTAACACAATGAAGTGTGTGGAAACTGCATTTTATAGTTATTTAAGCTTTACAATTTTCTTCTGATCTTATAATCAGTAGGATAATATAAGCCTGCCTCAAAAATAACTGGAGATTTCAAACTGTCCTTCAATATTTTGGATACTGTTCTTCAAACTATCTTCCATCGGAAATTCTGGCTAGAATACAAGGCTCATTTAGTGAACAGACTGAGAATGTTAGGAGCTGACAGAAATCAGAGAAATATGAAAATACTGCTTGATTGTCTGTGAACGTTTGTCAGCTTAGTGCTCACAATTAATTTACAGTCCATCCACTTACAAAAACCAAACCCCGTCTTCTTTTGTCATTCACAGAAATCAATTTAGGAACCAGAGAATGGCCTCTCTGGCCCACTCATTATCCTGGCATACGATGTTGCATTTGTAATTCTCATGTAATCAAAATTGTCATTGATGTGTGCTCTCGTCCCTCTGGCGAGGCAATTCATGAAACATAGAGGTAATCACAATAACTGTGTAGTGACAGAATATGCTGATTATGTGATTAAGTGTGCATGTAATTGGCATTATTGTTATTTTTAGCTAGAAGTTAATTGCTAATGGAGATCCTAGTAATTGGATCACCGAATGGCAACACTGCAAATCTATTAGCTCCTAATAATTGCTGCAAACTGAGAACAGAAAGAGTGGGTGGAAGGTGTTTATGGGGGATAAGTAGCTGTCTCTGTACTGTAGCGGGGACACAGATAGTATGTTTTAAGTATACAGCATAACCCTTAAAATGTGAAAGGTATGACAATAAATTTGATAGATGGGTACTAATTTATTTATTGTCAGTGTTGTTCAGAATTTGTCTTCTCAATAATGTGTGGATCATTTAACTTTGTGTTAATAGCCCTAATAATTTGTTCATTTATTGGTTGGTCTGGGTATCATGGGTGGCCTGTTTCAGAACATAACCACTGAAACCTGAAGTCAGTGATGCAAACAGCAAATTGGATGGACTATCAATATAGTTGCAGTCAGAACAATGGACAGAAAACAGTCAGCCCTGCAACATAGTTTTTGGTTTTAACTATAAATGACTTGGCGAGTCACTTACTGTCACAGTGTGTTGAATTGTTATTTGTATCATGATTAATTGACAGGAAGTACCAATTTTACCACTAACTTTTTTTTTTTTACATTTTGAAAAATTGGATCCCTAATCAACGACTGATCAATCACTAGGTGAGAAGTTGAGCACATGCACGGCACACCCCGAAAAAGAGCACTTTACATCTGCATAATGAAGTAGAAATGTATGTATAAATGCAGACAAGGCCTAGGAATGTAAAAAGAAGACATGGAAATGAATGTACTGAAGAAAGATAAAGTGAGCTGGGTGGGTTGAGGATAGAGATATAAATGCATCCTATAGTTAAAAAAATGACAACGATTAACATTACTGATTAAGAGAGAATGATAAGTTCAGGGAATGTGAAGAAGGGAAATACAAAGTAAAACTTTAAATGTATGAATAGATTAATGACAGACAATCAAATCGATAAATGAAATCAATAAACTAAACCAAGTAAATCCATGGGATATTAATACAAAGTTAAATGATTGTAGCTGGCAATAAAAACCCAAATTATGCTTCTTTCACATTCTATTCATTGACCATCATGTACATAAATTTGCTTTGTTTTTGTAAAAAATTTTGGCATATTAACCTTTTTATCAAGCCATTTATAATATATTACTATTATTTCAGATTATGGCAGTTTCAGTCCTCCATAAAAATGCTGATTTACATCTAATTAAAATGTTTTACTGTGAACATATACATGAATTAAGTGAAATATAATAAGAAAAAAAGAAAGATGAAAAAAAGAAAAATGGAAAAATGTATATCGTGTGGCACAGGATAATGAAAACTCACATTTAAAATGGCAAGATAGGCTGTGAAAGGAAAGAAAAAAAGAGAGCTGGTCAGAAAGACAAACCCAGAAAGAGAAACAGCAAGAAGAGAAAGAACGACAGGAGCCTGTGCTGTATCATTTGACAAGGGACCTCTCCAGCACTATCAGATGGAGGCGTCAGAACGATCAGTCTCACACACACACACACACACACATCTTCTCTCTTTCTGTTTCCCTCTCCTTTCCCTTGTCTCCCACCAGAGCAGGGAGCAGCCGCTTGCTGATAGAACAGGCCCATTAGGATCCTGCTATCACCCTCCACAGTGGGGAGATTGAAAGGCCCAGATAGCTGCACTGCAATCCTCCCGGTCCCAAGAAAATCTCTCCGTATCAGTCATTGAATCCCTTACTTGAGACAGAGGAAAGAGAGGGAAGAAGGCAGCATACAAAAAGGGAGAATGAGAGGCAGGTTAGACACCTAGTGAGAGTTAAAGAGCGAGAATTCAGAGAGCTGAAAGGCAATGACAGAGACTGTCAAAGGGGGAGAAAAATACAGAGAGAAACAAAAGGAAGAAAAAAATGTGCAAATCTTTGTCTTACTGTCAACACACTGTTTACCGGAGGAGACAGCAGATATCTGGAGCGACACATGAGTGATTCTAAAGTCAAAGCTTTTAGTGTCTGACAGAGATGAGTCCCATCTTATAACACAATGTCTGAGGATTTAATGCATCTCACAGTGATGCTATAAGATTTCAAATGTAGACAGCATATTGCTTTCCTGCATTGCACTGTAGTCATTTCAGGGTTCTCTTGCACACATCATGTCCTCAGTCTTCAGGGAAAAGCCGTCATTTAGGTTGCAGGGCAGAAGGTCTGGAAGTCAGGGCAGAGCAAGGTTGTGGACAGGACAGGATTACAAAGGCATGTCCTTTAATGGGCAGACACTTGAGTGGCATGGCAGAGGCCAGCTCAGTGGTGCTAAACTTGTGTACACCTTCCTATCAGTTGGGACCTGGAAGCAGCCAGATCTGAGGCACCACATGGATGACTTCCAGAGAACAGTTGAGGAGGAAAAACTTTATGCATGTGTGTGATGGTGTGGGGCAGAAAACAACAATGCATACACTTCCGTGTATTTTTTGGAGTGTCCGAATGTGGGGACAGCATATGTGTGTTGTGCCTTCCGTATGTAAATGGAGCTACATGAGGGGTGATGAGGGGTTAATCTGAATCATATTTTTGTCATCAAAAAATTGGACCAGGAACAAATGAGTGATTGACTCACATAAGATGGAAACCAACAAGGTCTGAAGGAGCTCCCTATCTGGCATCTGATTGAGTGAATGAGTCATCCAGATTGAAATAGGCAGTCTGAGTTGGAGCTGACTTCTCTTGTGCTGAGTGAGTCTGGACGTAATAACAAAGTTTTAAATTGCTGTGTGTGCATGTGGGTTCATCTGAGACTGTCCCCAGTGTGGTAATATTGGAGGAAAAAGCTGTGTGTGGAACTCTAACTGTTCTAATAACACCTTGGTATTGGAAGGCTAATGAAGCATGTCTGCTTTCTTCATCTTGACAGAGAATAAGAGAGCAGACACTTACTCACACAAACACACAAACTGATACAGATTAAAAACTCCCTGGAGGTCACTAGAGTAATCGCAACTCCATGTATGGTTTGTACATTGGCAATAGAAAGCAACAGAGAAAAGAGAATTGAGCATAAATGAGAGCAGTATCTGTGTTTTTTCTTGCTCTGAGTGTATGGGTCGGTGAGTTTGTGGTGCTTAGACCTCAGGATGCCTTCTCTGTTGCCCAGGGGGGCTGTTTGAAGAGCAAGAACTGATGAGGCTTCACGGTGAAGCCACGTAGTGGTTTAACGGTGCAACTAATATGGCCAATTCCCAGAGTCGACCCTGCCAAAGTAGCAATTCCATGGAACGGTAGATTTCTATTAATTAAATCATAATTGGGTTTTATATATTTATTTGGTGGAGACATTGGCAGGGAGAAGAGTAAGATTAGGCAGAGATTTGCATGTAAAATGTACGAGCTTCATTACACTACCTTGGCAAAGACGGAATAATTCGCCTGCCTGCGGGGCACACAGATGGCTCTGTATGTTTGCTAATTTGCTCTCCTTTCAAGGTCATTAGTTCTGTTTGGGGAACTATTGAAAAGTTTATTTGAGGTGGGTAAGTTCTTGAAAAGCTTGCAATGTGAAAGCCCAGATTGAAGATGAGGGCCAAACTTCAGCTTCATTCAGTGTCAGAACTGGAATACTGTAATTAGAAGAAAATGTTAGACAATTGAAATTAAATTAAACATGACAATTACTCAAAAGGTAAGCTACAGTAAAAGCATTAAGATTTTTTGCAACACTGTCCATAGTTAACCCAGTATATGCTGTTTTGCTGTCACTGACACTAATGAGTACTAAACCTACATAGTGTACCTCTTGGATGTTATCTAAACAGCACCCAGTCGTTCAGGCTTATCACTCAGCAGTGGTCTGGGAAGCTGAATCAATTTTTCAACGTGCAACATCACCATTTTCTCTTCCTTCTTTATACAGGTCCTGTTTAGTTTTCTTGTACAGGAAATGAGTTTTGACATAATGGATTTTTTGCTCCAGCATTACATAAACAAAGACAGCTCTAGCACAGTACACGGCACAGGTTGCTAAGGTTTTGCTGGCTTTGTTTGTCCAAAGACCTACTGGCTCATCAGTCCCTTAAAAATGTGAAATAAAGCTTTGTTTTTCTTCTTTAATTGATCACAAACAAAACCTTTGCATGTCAGGCATGTAAAATGATTTAACAAGCGGCTCTGTAAATTCCTACTGGTGGCATTTGTTGTTGCAGCATATATTTTTGAAAATGTAAGTACAAACTCGATTGTTACAAGGCAAAATACTATGTAAACCAGACAGTTTATCATTGTTTAATTTTCTTTATAGTTTGACTCTGAATCCTAGATATGCAGTCTAATGAAAAGTATCATTCCCTCTATCTTCTTACAGATTTAACTGACTCCCTTAAACAGATAACTCAAATAAGACAATAAAATGTCTCAATCCAAGAAAATCAAAGCCTTGTCACCATATTGTGAAGTTAAAATTGACATATATGCGTATCTAGTTCTGGATTGGTCACATCTTGTTATTGGAGCTGATTTAAAAACCCAAGAACACAAAAGGATTTCTTAACTAGAGAATGAGAAAGATAGTTATAGGCATGTATCTTTTGAGTATATAGCACTACTGTAAGTGTGATAATTCAAAATTAGCATGACGAATTATCTGCCTTCTGAGATAGGCAACAGCACATGTCTTATAGGGCTTTATTTTATTCAATAATGAAACAGACAAGGGAAAAAGTTTAATCAGCCTGGGTATTATTGGGGATATAGTGCAGACAGTCTTGCATAGTAGACATAGAATAAAACGAATCACTTTTATTACTATCTAACTGCAATTAGTTTAACCCTTTTATCTCTCACCATTTGTAACGCTATTTGGACCATTTCACAGAGCCTGGAAATTTGGCCAGTAACAGTGAAATTGATATAGTGAAGACGATACCATCAGCCCAGAGGGAAGGGTCGGGTGGGGAATGGGGGGCCTTGCTTATTTCACAGTCTGTCCTCATGGCTTAAATCCAACTAGCAAGTAGCCACAGTAGAGTCTCTGTTATACCTCATCATCTTTTCTTTTTTCTTTTTTACATAGATTTATGTTTTTTTGTTATTATAAATCAAAGAACAATGGATAGTTTACTTATCACTACACAGGTGCTGCATCAGAATATAAAATTAAATGTATATTCTTTCCTGTTCATCAGGGGTCATTTCAGTGTCATTCATATTACATACACAACAGACAAACATAATGCAATGCCTGCCTTTGCTTGATGGACCATCACATAAAATACCTCCTGCTTTTCTTCATGAGACTCAGGAGGTGGAATTTAAAATATTCTCTTTCCAAATAATAATATGACTAAGACATCTCATTAGCATACAGTGCAGGGAAGAAGTCTTTAATGAAGGTATCAGAAGGATCTTATTGTCTGGGGATTAACACTTTCTTTTTCTTAAAAGCCATTATTCAACATTGACTAATGAACGTATTGTATTTATTTGTGTTATTTTTGGTCTTTTCTTCATGTTAATTGGCTGTTTTCATATTTCTGTTTTTTTTTTTTTTCAAAATAGGGCATTGCAATTACTTCAATTTTTTCAGTATAATTAGAGGTTAGAATCATTTGTTTATTTCTGTACAACTTTAATCTTGAGATTGACAGCAACTGAACAAATGCATAGGTGATAGTTATTGATATGACATTTTCAGACCCCTGCAAACAGAACAGCCAGAAACATGAGTAGACCTAAAATAAACATATCATTGACTTTATCAGAAAAATGGACATAAACACTAGAACAATACATTTCAGCAAAGCAGGTAAATCATATGTTTTGTAACCAGAGGAAATCTGTTACACTTGGATCTTACTGTATATGAATTAAAGTTGAGACAGATTTGATTTGGGTTTCACTTAAATTAATTAAAATATAATAATTACAGAACACAGGCAAGCAGCAAAGGTTATCTTCACACTACCCAGTTTTTCTTTTGCTGGTTAATGGCTTTTCACAACACGGCTGTGTTAAATACTTTCTTTTGACCAGCTAGATTAGTCACAAATCAGGACTGTAAGGTTTTACCAAATTATGAACTTTACATATTGTACAGATGAACGAATATATTATCTATTAACTCACTTGTATTAGAAAAAAGCCTTTAGTGAAAAAGTTAAGAAAATAAAATAGAAAAACATAAAAGAACAAATTTATTGAACATTTAACATAATACAAAATATATACAATTTTCACATGACAAAGATACGAAAGACAAACAAGCTGTTGGCAGGAACTTACCTCATTCCATAACTAAGTCTTATTTTTCTTGTTTGCCACTGATGGCAAAAACAGTACATTGAGCCAAGATGCTAACACTGCCCTGGCAAAATCTGACCAGTGTAAATTTCTCCAGACCTCTGTTGTTCAAGCTGAAGGTGTTAGATTAGATGTTTGATAGTTTTACACATATGACGATATTTGTGGTTCTTTTACCAAGTGAGGAGAATGTGTCTTGAACACTGGCAGAGAAAACCAGCGAGGCATACTGCCACATGGCCGAAGACTGTGAGCCCGCTGCTGGCAGCTTTGGAGGAGATGGCTACCTTCCAATCAACACTGAGGGTGAAAAAAAAAGAAGCTGTTTGAATTAAGAAATGTGAATTTGAATTTGGAAAACAGGTATTGGATCAAATTTCCAGACACAGCATTTAATATTTATGTCATGCCATAAAAATTCACTGTCTGAAACAGTTCAACAAATCACTTCTTATGATCCTGTGTTCAGTGGTTCATTGCAAATTTAAATTTACACAATTTAAAAGCAATTTCTGTTGGCACTGATGTGTCTCACCCTCAATGAGGCCAACTGAAATATTACAAGATGTCTTTAAACATCAAAAGTTGGAGGTGGAAAATGGATTCAGTGGTATGAATTACTGATGCCAAGATTATAAGTGATATAAAAAATTTGCAATGTCAATATAATGTCATGCAAAGTTATTTTTTTTACATTCTGCAAGATAAATCAAGTTTCCTTCCTTCGGCCTGGCAGACCATAGAGCAGTGATATTTAATTTGGTCCTACAAGGTCCGCAATCCAGCAGGTTTTCAATGTGTTCCTGCTTCAACACACCTGCATCAAATTAAATGGATGTAACAGCCAATCAGGTTCCGCACAATGACTCATTAATTTGAGTCAGGTGTGTTGGAGCAGGGACACATGGAAAACCTGCTGGATTGCGGACTTCGTAGGGACCGAAATGAGTATCCCTGCCATAGAGACAGAAAGTGGTGCTTTGGTTTCTCTCTTCCGCCTCACATCATAAACCAAAACTTTCTATAAGAAAGAAAGAAAGAAAGAAAGAAAGAAAGAAAGAAAGAAAGAAAGAAAGAAAGAAAGATTATTCATTATTATTCAGCCTCCCAAAGGAGCTATCAATGTTTGGGTTGTAACTGTACAATCAGTAATGTAAAAAAAGAAGTGACTAAGTCATATTTGTTCAAAACTGGGAGTTATTATTCTCCTTCCTTCCTAAATATTTTAATTTTCCATTTGGGAAACTCCCCTGACTCTTTGTGACTGTGGAAGATTAAGTACATAGTGATTTATTTTCGTCTGGGGTTAGATGTTAAAGGCTGTAAAAACTTCCTGGTTTGTGAGTGAACCAGACAAAAACTTGTCCCCCACAAACCTGCTGCCTCAACAACTTTTGTTGTAAATGTATTAAAAAAAGAAAAGGAAAAAATGACTGATAATTAAAGAATAATTCACATACAGTATTATTGTAACTGTAAATAAAAATCCCTGCATGACATTAATCTATCTTTATGCATGGAGTGTTTGTTTGTGTTTTTTTTACGTTTGTGTCTGTGTTCTCGTGTATGTGACCAATGAAGCTCTAATGGTCTTGTGTGTGAGATAGATTTGACTGTCCTGCTCTGACAGTGAAAACAGGATAACAGGGAGATGAGGAGCAGACAGAGAAAGAAAAGGAGAGAGAGAGCGAGAGAAAGAAAGAAGTAGAGGCACTCAGACACTCATTAGCCACCAGACGCTATCTGGAGTGTGTCAATAGAGTCATGTTAGTGGGGTGTTAAAGCATTGACCAAGATATGCTGAGAGAGGCAGGGAAAGACAGTGAGAGGAGCGAGCAGACCAGGAAGGATATAGTAAGAGCTCCCCCACCACTGCAGCACCTGTCACACCTTGAGATAATCATCCATCATGTCTTGCCAGTGACTGGAGAGTGTGTGGTCCTTTTTAATGGTTGCCATTGACACGATTCGTCTTCCCCGCCACCCACAGCCTGTCACCAAATTGATACTGTTGCAGAAGGGATACATTTTATTGCACCTGTGCTAAGATGAGATGTGTGCATTTTTGCCTGTGAGAAGTTTCGCCAAGAAAAGGTGCAATTTTTTTTCTACTGATGGAAAGTGAAGAAAACGGCAATTTCTGTTGTCAAAACTGAGGCAACTTGGGCATTCCTCAACAAATCAACTCAATGTGTGACATAAAAAGGTACTTGAAGTTCCAGTCACTCAGAAAGATACAAGATTCGATAAAATGGTTTCAGAAAAACTGTGCTTTGATGCGACAGTTTTTATATTTTACATCCCACAGATATTGAAACAAGCTCAGCCTTTTTTTCTGAAATCTCACTATCACCAGTAAAAAGAGCTCTTGAGCGAAAAGCTACAGTTCCTGACAAAATACATCTAACTTTGATGAACAAAAGAAGCTTGGCAGACATGTTGGAAAGCCATCAGACTATAGCTTGCCATAGATATGTGATCGCCACACAAAGATACCTTCCTTTGATATGAAATGACTTTTTGATTAAATAGAGGTGTAGCACCACATTAAATGTTTTCATGTAGAATCAGAAAAAATCTAAATAAACTGCTTAGCTGAATGCACGTTAAGTTATCAAGTCAGAAATATTGGTGTGTACAGAAGCTGTAAATCTGTTCGTCTGTAGTATGAATGTGAGGATATGGAACTCACCAGGTCTGCTCCTTGGGAAAATGCGGTGAGGTGAGCTCAGACACTGGAAAAGGCGTTAATAGCGCATCTAACACGACTAGATGTCCCAGGGTGCAGCTAGGCACGCGAACGGAAGAGGCCTAGCTAATGGGAGGACTTCAGTGGGAGGGTGGCACACACCCAGGGCCTCTGGCGGCCCTTTAATAGAGGACCGCAGAGATGCCTGCCTGCTGTGGTTTCTGGGTTTTAGATGATTCTAGTTTCAGGTGACATGCCTCATGCTCTATTAGCAGACTCTTCCGACCACAGTTTTCTTTGGCAGCCGCACAGGTTCAGACTGCAGCAGCTCTGAGCAGAACTAGTTTTCCACACGCCATCTTTCTCCTCCTCAATCATTTATATACATACACATAAATAAACATATGCACACACACACATACACGGACATACCAACACATCCAAATCAACATCTACATTTTATTGATGTAAAGACGCATAATCAAACATCATATATAGATGCTGACAGACAAGCCCTGCCGTATGGCTCACTGGTAAATAGAGTCTGTTGATGTATGTATAGGGAGTCCAGCAGACAGACATTCATATATTTTGTCTGGGTCAATAATGTAGACATGGTGGCTGTGGAGGATTTAGGCTCCAGTGGTGTTTGTTAAGTACAGAGCTGCGTCCAAACATCCTGCTCATTCCTGTGAAGTGGTCGGATGCAGCTCCTCTCTCTCTGCCCATTTTCTATATGCTGGCATACATTCTGGGTGGCATGGGGTCTCATGCCTCAGTCAAAGGGTGTTGCCATGGCTCATGTTGGTCATGGTGGATTGTGCCACTAAATGTGTCATCTTCCTCTGTTTCGATGGAAATCTACTTCCCTTCTGTTAGAGTGCTGACTTTTGTCTTTTGTCATTATGACGAGTGCACAGCACCGTGTTTTTCAAACACAAAGGGATGCTTTGTACTGTTCAAATCATAGCTCCTGCAGTTATTGTTCAATGATAGCACCGAGAGTTTTTCACCAACGATATCTTGGTTATCATCCCAGTTGGATATTCATACTGATTGAACAACTCTATTGTCCTGAATCATTCAAATCCTACTCCACCCAAGATTTGGAAAGACTTTTCCATATAGAGAGTTTAATGACTAACTTCATCAATTGAATTGATGTCACAAAGTGATATCTTCATAGAATTTGCCACTTGCTGCATAGTAAAAATCATGATCTTCGGAAATTTGGTTTATATCTAATTAAATGGTTTATGACTGGATAGAAACTTCTACAGGTTTTTTTTCCTTTAAAAAAAAGAGAAGAAATTCTTACTTTGATGCTTAACATGTCAAGGGCAGTGTGTACAAAAAACACTGACAAGCCAAAAAGACAACAATTTTCTGTAAAAGGACTTCAGATTGAAATAGAAGAAGAGCTGCTTATTCTTGATGCAAAATGAAAGCAAACTTTATTTCCAAGTAGCTGTATACAGTGCATAACATGCATACTGCATAACCAGGTATCATTATGATTCTTTTGGTGTAAAAATAATTTAAGGGCCGCTGAGCACATGTCAAATCCTCTAAATGATGTTATGTTTCCTGAATATGACCTACACATGCACGTGACTCACTTGTGCAGGCATTCATAATGGATTCTGGGATGTTGTATATTGAAAACATTCCTATCAAAAGCTGACAAGAGACATTGGTGTAGGTTTCTTGATGTAAAGAGAGATCACTTTGACAACGATGAGGGTATTCATGACTCAGTGCACTGATATGTGTCTGTTTATGTGTTGCTGTATATTTGTTATATAATCCGCATGGAATCAGATTTTCAACAGAGGATATTTTCATCCAGGATGATCTGATTTTAATAAAAGCTTCTGTCACTCACAGGGGTAACCTGTGTAATTCGTTGTATATTATACACTGTGTCTTGAGGGAAAATGGCAGGCAAACAAGCCCACAATGTTCAGGTGAGACGAAGCATTGAGGAGAAGGAAACACACACATAAACACAGATATGACAGGCACGACAACCCACACATGGAAACACACACACCTACAGACTTTTACATCTATCTTTGTGAGGACATTAATTGAAATCCCATGTGGTTCCACCATGATACTGCATTGGATCTGCATTGGTACTACCCACAGCATTGCAGATTGAGATGATCAAATAGGTTGATTGTGGGTGCAGCACATTATGCACCCATAACTGCATCCTCTAAAGTACCAACTGTTCAAGCAGTAATCAGGCATTACTGTTCATATGGGCATTTTTATATTTGAACAAGTGTAATTCTTAAGTATTTAATATACCAAAGTCCACATTAAGTAAGAAAGAGGGGTGGATAGCACACACATACATGTGTCATCTTCTTGCCATAATTGGGGATTGCTACATCTATCATCACTGCTTTCTTCTGTAGTTTGTCAACCAACACAATGTTACTGAATTTTAGAGATGTTTCTCTACACTATTCCAGCCATATGGTTATGGCACTGCATGGCTGGCTGACCTGCTTGCACCATGCTATCATGTGCTGGACTGTCTCAGAGGCCACTTTGTGCAGCCTGCACATAGAGTCTTGTCTAGTGTGGTAGACCCCAGCCTCTATTGCTCTCATGTTCAGTGCCTGTTCTTGTGTTGCCATAATCAGTGCCTCTATGATGTCTTTCAGACCAGCCTTCTCTAGCCACTGATAGGACTTCTCAGTTTCAGCCACTTCTTCAATCTGTTGGTGGGACATTCAGTGGTTATCCTTCCATGATGGTTCCATCTCCTCTTCCTCCTCACTAGGTTTCAACTGTCTGAGGCATTCACTTAGTAGCTCATCCCTTTGGGGCATGTTCAGAATTTTTTATCCTGGATAGTAGCTCTGAATGTCACACAGAACACAAAAAGTAAAACGAGAAATCCCAAGACTGCAAAAACTTGCTCCACTGTTTATTTGCGGTGAACAAGCCGTTTTTGGTCCTGGGAAATCAATGAGCTGGCTTTTTTTCTTTCTTGTAGGCTTTAAACAGTCTTTTCCAGGTTTTACTATGCAGTGAAGACTAAAAATGTCCTAACTTCCAAGGTGTAACATTGAAGTATATCTTCATACAGACATTAACATAATTCATTTACACACTACAATCAGTTTCTGTTAATGTGTAGCCTACTATGTATATCTTATGTATAGAATTCTTACATATAGTCCAAGTTTTAAACCTACTGTTTACATTTATATTCAAATCTAACAACATGTCAGGAACAACGTTACAAAAGTTTCTGAACACTTGCTCCTAAAACCAGTTTACCACTTCAGCTATAACCAAGCATGTTTCCTTTGAAAGTGGCCTGGCTAATCTGACCAGAGAGCAGCCCAACCAGCTGGCTCATGTGACCATCATTGAAGATGTTATTTACATTCAGCTCATGGTGAGGTGTTTGCTGAGAGGGATAATTTGACAGTCAGATAAACAGACAGACAGACAGACGGATAAACAGAGTGTTGGCTTCGGACAGAGATCTCACTGTCAGTCTCACTGCCACTCTGTTCCGCTCTCAAGCCTAACAGCCACGGGGCAATATTTGAGCAGACAGTCAGCAAGTCTTCCAAATATTGAACAACATGCAGTATCTGTTTTTTTTCCAAGTAGTTTTTGGACTGGCTTTCTCTGTTTTCCTTTTCTTCATCTTCTTGTGGTGTAATACTGCCCATGGGTAGCTTGAACGAACCCTCCATGTCATTTCTTATTCTCTGTCCTTACACTGTCTAGCTTTGTGTGCCTAGAAGGCTCGTAGTTTGATGAAGTCATCCGAAATTGTTTTCATGTTATGTGCTTCAAATTGTTCAGCCTAACTTTATTCTATTAGTGCAAAATGTCCTGTACTGACAGTTATTCCCACATAGTTCATGCTGATGAAACACAAGAAAAACAGTTTTTGTTTTGTTTTGTTTTTTCAATTTATACATTTAAGCTTTGATTTACATTTGTTTGGAAATATAATTTTTTCAAAGTAACTTTAATTGAAGGTGATATTTAATTTAGGTTCACAGATATCTGTCTTACAGTATTAAAGTGTCTATTTTGTGTAGGCGTGACAGTTTTACAATATCAGATGGTGTCAATGCTTGTCTTTGTGTTTCAAAGTGTGTCTTTGTGTGAGAGGATAAGTGCATGTGTATTTATCGTGTATGGGTAAGAATTTAAGTATGTGTTTGTGTGTGTGAATGCACATGTGTGCTTAGTGTTCTACGCTTACTGCAAGCAATGACGTTGTCACACCTCTCCTGGTGTCTTGCTGAGTTTCCCGCAGCGTCCTGAGGTCCTGGATGCTGTCTCAGTATCGCTGCTGAGGATAGTGGGCGTCTGGCACAGATAACACTGATAGCTAACTGATGGACAGCCGGGAAACTTTCTTTTCCTTTTGCTCTCTTTTCCCCTCCCCCCAGTCAATATTGCAATAATCTGCTGTAAATGTAGCTCAGAGGTATGCGTTCCTGTCTGCATGCATTCACTTTTTGGGAAAAGTTGGGAAATAGGAAATAAAAGTGAGAATTTCAGTATTCTCTTTTTCCTTTGTTTTAGCAGTTGTCTTCCTTTCTCAATTATAAAAACTTCTAATGCTTCTTCTAATAACATGAAACATAAGTTTTCAGTGGCTGTTTCGTTACGCAAATGTCATTGGCATTCTTTTATTCTCCCCTTGTGGTGGCCTGTGGGGGAAAGGCTAATATCTTCTGTGTCAATTCGCAGCATGAAACTTTTAGATCTATATAAGGTTACTCATTGCAGAACTTATTTTCTAAGAGAAAAGAGAAATACATTATTTATGAACATATTCCCAGTCCATGGCTAATTGTTTATTTTCTTCACAATTGCTTTGATGTAACCAGCTAGACACTTATAGAAGTCTGTCGAAAGCTGAATATTTTCCATTACACTCTTTTAATATATAATTATTGTGTGTCACTCCACCAAAGTTTATTTTAGATCATTCTTGCTCACATGTGAGTATGAGTAAATTAAATAGATTTTGCCTATGTCCTGCAATAATGTGTGCCACTATGGTTCCTTTTTATGAATATTATTATTATTATTATTGTCATTATTTTAATCAAACAAATATTTCAGCACAGCACAGTTTGGTGGTGTTATCCTTTTTTTGTCATGCCCATTTGCATACTTGTGCTTGTAAAACAAAATACAGAGATAACTTGTCTGGCAGTGACTGAAATAATAAAAATGAACTTTGAATGAGCTGGGTGGAAGGTGCTATGCTTTGCTGGGATTTCTGTAATTAAGGAGGCTGAACATTCTTGGATAACATTACAACCCAAGCTGCTTGATCAGCATTCTTTTGGGTGGGACAGGCAAGCTGCAGAGGAAATCAAAGAGTCATAAAATCAGATTAAGCATCTACAAAGAATACCCCCCCTCCACACACACACACACACACACACACACACACACACACACACACACACACACACACACACACACACAC
>JBBBVU010000012.1:17673523-17687908 GCA_037177055.1 Atherinosoma microstoma | reverse complement strand
CACACACACACACACACACACACACACACACACACACACACACACACACACACACACACACACACACACACCATAATTAGATTAAGGAAGCATAAAACATAAAAAGAGAGCAGAGTTGAGTATGCAAGCCTCGCCAGTCTTAAATGTTCACGTGATGCCCCGAAGTTAGGCTACTGGATTGTTATGGGAGCAGTAGCTGTCATCCCAATGTGGTTCTTCCATAGCTTGTTGTTTTGGATCGCACTAAACAGCAATTGGAAAACTTGGAAAGAGGATAATTATATAACCAAGTTGTCTGTTTAGATAGCTTCCCCTTATGATACCTTTTTAAACCTGATGTATAATATGCCCTTTTTTCTGGTGAGAAAGTGAGTTTACTGTGGTGAAAGGAACTTTATGCTAGGACTTAAACACATTAAAAACTGTATTTTTTTTCACAATATTTGTTAGAAAGAAATGAGTTGAACCATTTTTATATATATCTTTTGGTGACCGGGCAGCATTACTAAACTGATGCCAATCAACAATGTGTTGCCCAAGTTACCATCATATGTTCTCCATACAACCTTCGAAGTATGATCAGCTTCATACTATACAGTTCCACCTGTCTAGACTTTAAGTTCCCAGCTGGCAGGCTAAAGGGATACGGCCTCCTCACAGAGGCTTTACACCAAGCCACGTCGTTCAAATGCCAGGGTGCCCAGTGGCGAGATCTGTAGCTCTGTACTGGATATCAGCTTTCATAGGATCAAAGCACTGGCAGCGATATCCTCCCCCTCATCAGCCGAGCAGCAGTGCGTATACCCAAGGGACATGATTGGCGGATGGGAGTGAAAAGAGGGAGTGAGGGAGAGAGAGCAAGAGACAGACAGATAGACAGGGAAGGGAATGGGTGGAGGGTGAAGGAGGCAGGAGGAGAGGGGGAGGGTTTAAGAAATAGTGGGATGCAAGCTAGGTTAAGGGCCTGCAGGGCTGGGGAGGATGGGAGTGGGTGAGAGGGTAGGAGGATGGAGAAGATGGTTGTTATGGATGTTTGAAGACAGTGGGGGGAAGTGCTGATGGGAGAGCGAAGTAAGGAGTGAAGGAAAGGGGGTATGAGGTGATGTGCGCGTAAACGAGACAGATACGGCAGTCTCATCAACATATAGGGCCTGAGTCTCTAGATGGAGCCCTAACAGCTGAGTTCCCCCAGCATCACAGCATCTGTGTATCCCCTCCACCACTTACCCCACCCCTTGCCTCCCCTACCTTCACCATTTTTTACGCCCATGAGTCTATTTACTCACCCGTTTGTTTGCCAAGAGCGACAGCATACAACCCCTCCTCCACCAACAGCACCAACCCAGACACCCTCTGCTCCAGCTCCTTTCCCCCCTCTTCCTATCCCCTCTATCATCTTCCTTAGAGATATGAGGAGCGAGGTGCAACACTTTCCTCTTCCTGCTCTCCTCCCTCTCTCCAGGCGCTTTTTGATTTCTCCTCTCACCTCCTCTTTTTCTCTCCCTCTTTCATATCCCAGAGTGCTTCTTTTCTTCTGTTCGTCTCTTCCGATCGCAAGTTCTCCTCAAGGTATCAGTGTGTGGTATAGAGTTGTGGCGGAGTCTTTTCTTAAAAGTGCTAGCTCATTAAGGAGTGAGAGTGTTTGGATATGCGTAGTTTGTATTTTTAGTGTGTTTGTTTGTGCCGCTATGCTGGGGCTGTGTTCTCAGTTCACCGTGTATGTGTGCGTGTGTGTGGCATGTGTGCTTGGTGGGTGTAAAGCAGACGTAGGAACAGTGCTGAGTCTGATTCTTTCTGTTCCACTGTGGCGTTTGGGAAACAGAAACTTTATTCGTGTATAACAATAACATCTGTTTACAGTGTTGAACATACTGAGCAGCGGGCGAGGTGAAACAACAAGATGTTTAAAAACCTTACTGCATAATGTAAGGATGTGATGGTACAGTAGATGGTGTTGATTCAAACTTTGTTGAAAACCTACTTTCTTTCTACAGGCAGTAGTGAGGGTACGGACAAACACGTACTTGTGATATGTTTTTTTTGGCACTGAACAATGAGAGGTGCCCTAATTATGATTAAAAATAAAAACCCAACAGTATTATCGATAGTATCAGAAAACTTTTCAACTGGAAAAAAAGTTTCCACTTTATGAAATATTAAGATTCAAGATTTATATCTCAACATCTCATGAGAAACAGGGCCAATACAATATGAGCAAAAGTTTTAGAAAATGAATCAAGTTGTCTAGTCTGAACTGTTGATGGCCATCAGATACATCAACTGAGGTTATGTTGAAATTTAATTCACTTAATAAGTTTTTTTTTTTTAAAAAAGGTCCACAATGTAAGAGATGACCACATCTGATAGGTTACATGTGTTAAGGCAGTATGTCGTTTTTTTAAATAAGAATTTTTCCTTAGTCTGAAAGTTTCAAACAATAAACACTGCAATCATTTATTTATTCTTTTTTTTTTAGGGCTGGGCGATATGGCCTCAAATCAATATCACAATAAATGAAGCAGTTAAACTTGATAATGATAAATGGACGATAACAGCACTTTGGTGCACAGTTTCCATTCGTCACTGATGTAAAGTCAGACAGATGTACCGGTTCACTGTGCAACTCTCTGTGTTCTGTAGATGATGGGAATCACAGTTTTCAAAAAATATTTAATATGAATGAATTAAGACTGGGACCAGTGAGCAGTACTACTACTACTAATGATAATAATAATGAAAATAATAATGATAATAATAATAACCTACAAGCTGCTGTAGAGCTCTTTGTTGTTTTTTGTTTTTTTGCCAATAAGGAAATTAATTCACACCAACACAAACTTAACTTAACTTACACTTAACTTAGATCTGACAGTTTCATGTTGCAGCCTAACCCAAGCAACAGGCTGGTGCTTTCCAGTTCTGTCGTATTGTGATTATGTCTGATGGGGTGTGTGGGTGTGATACAGTCTACACCATGAATATTTCAGCCTTGACCCAGTTCCTTGATGCGAGACATGTCCTGTCTTTACCAGAGGAGACGTAGTGTCATATATTCCAGGTGGTTAACTGAGTCACTATGTGCACTGTGACATTTCAAGTCTCTTTCTCTTAATTCCTATGCAATCAGGATAAGACTGTTTGTAAACCAATACATGTGCAAGCATGCAGATGGATGAATATTCACTGTGGACAAAAGAAAAATAATCCTTCAAGTCACTTCTATTACATTCATATGATACATGATATAGATTGCTTGTCAGAGTTGTGCAGCGCATATCTGAATACTTAGATACTGAGGTTCAATATGTTTTTGAGAAACAGACAGACAGACAGATAGACAGACAGATAGATAGATAGATAGATAGATAGATAGATAGATAGATAGATAGATAGATAGATAGATAGATANNNNCACACACACACACACACACACACACACACACACACACACACACACACACACACACACACACACACACACACATGTCCAGGGTACAATAAGATGCCTTAAGGTCAGCCCTGTATGTGCAGTCTTCATGGAAAGAGAAAGGTAGCAGTAGCTGGCAGGCTCACTGCTCCAGATCAATAGAGGACAGCTTTTACTGCTGTTTGTGGATGCCTCCTCTCCACTGTGTTATTTTATCCTTCACTGAGCTCTGTTCATTTGTTGTTCATTTGCTCTGCTGTGTTGGTTCAATACATCTTACATCATCTTTGTTTTCCCCTATTACAAATATCCAGCTCTCCTTTGCCAGGTCCTCCATAGTATGTCTGCTCATCCTGAGCAGTTATTGTCTTTCCAGCATTATCCGGTAGGCCCATCTGTGAGCTAGGGGAAGAGATTTGATGAAAGCATGTGATCTACAAAGAAAATCAAATTTACATACATACATTACACATGCAAACACACAGCAATGCTTTGAAACAATATAAGATTGCACACAAATGTGTGCATACATCACACTTCTTCCCAAACCTTACATGCACACAGACACACAAAGTCATCTCTTAATCATTTCAAAGCACATTAGACTGACTTCCTTAAATTTCCTGGAGACTTTTTCTTATTCAAATCTCTGCAGATGTCTGCATACGAATAATACAAGAATCTCTCTGGTTTCCTTCTGCAGTCTGCAGTTTGAGAATGATTGACCAATCATGTATGAGCAAGTTTTGCTGTGCGCAAATGAGAGTCCATGTGGGGGGCAAAAACAGTGGATCACATTGGCTGAAATGTTGTTTAGAAATTGTCGATTCACATCTGATAACATTGTCGCTTTACATTTTTACCAATTTATTTTTCTTAAATCTGCATTCATTTGCATTCTGGTCCCTACCATAAGTACTACTTCCATGAGCAGGATCTTACTATAATCCTAAATGGAATCCAATCTTAAACCTGACATTTAACCAAGATGAGTCAATAAGATATACAGATTAATTTATGTAGATGTACTTTTTGCTCTTAAAAGGGAGCTCAGGATCCACAATGTTATTGTGTCAACATATTTCTGTGCTAACGAATAAATAGTACATACATGCACACACATGGATCTGTGATATTACCTAGCTACATGTGTTTTTTCTGTAATAACTGGTGAACCATAATTGTGTAGGATTACTTGGGAAAGGTACTATAAAGGAGAAGGAGAACATTAAGTTACAATGAAAACAAAAGGAGGATAGCAAAGGAGAAGAGAAGAGGAGTGAGAGTTCTGTGTACATCAGAACTCTGCAGTAATGTATGCCAGGCTTACCAGGCTTGCCAGGCTTAACTGTCACTGTTCTCACAGCTCACAACCCTGGTGCCACCAGACTTTATTTGTGTTTTATTCCCCTGCTTTCCTTGTCATGGCAACCTGCTGTGTTTCCTCTACAGCTAACCATTCTTTCTGTCCTTGGTCTCCCTTTTCTCCACCTCATCACCTTTTTTTCAACATGTAAAGTGATTCTCCAGGTGCAGGTTGGCCATTTAAGAACTTGTGGACTGGCAGTTGACTGGTGTGCGGTTTCTCCCTGAACCCACGCTCACCCCAGAGACAGAAGCCCAGGGGGCCCTTTTCAGCTCAGCATGGCTGAAGTCCAGCATCTTCTCATGGAGAAGGACTGCCATGAGAAGGACTGGCCACACTTAGAACTCTCAGCTCCAGACAAAGACTGCCAAAAAAACTGAAACATCCTGTACATACTGTCAGAGAGAGTTAGGAATTACACTGATGGCGGATTAATTTGTGCGAGTCATTTCCTTCAGAATTTGAACACAGAAAATTGACTTTGGAAAGAAATCAGCTTTTTTTCTTTTTAATTTTTTTTGTCACCATTCAGCAGTTTTGTGCAATCTGTATTTTAGTGTGTGCACCACGTGTGGATATAAAGAACAGTTACCGACAATTGCCTCCTCTACATCAATGTAACAGTGACAATTCAATCTATCTTTATGATGTTGTAACATTTTGGCACAGCGACATTGCCTGTGTGTGTGTACCTGTGGATGTGTATGGGACAGAAGATCACCTTGACAGTGACCAGTCAGAGAGAGCCGTCGGCACTTAAATTGAGAAGACAGGTTCAACTGGCTCCCAGAAGGCCATTCTGTTCAGCACAGCCGTCCATAGACCCCCTTTAGACTTTCTCTCCCTGTGTCTTGCTTTCTTTCCTTTGCTTTTCCTCTTTCTGATTCAATCACACACACACACACACACCTGCACACACACACACACACGCGCGCGCACACACACACACACACACACCTGCACGCACAGAGCCCTCCAGCTGTGAAGTCCCAGGAGGTAGTGAAGCTCACTGACTGATTATGTCCCAGGTAAAGCTCTGCCCGGGAGCCTGCTATAGAGCCAAAGTCAATGACGATGCTCACAAGCATACGCACAACTACTGTACACCTCTCCTGCTTTTGTAATAGCACAAGCACTCACACTCACGTGCAGATGCAGACTTGTGCTCGCCTACAGTCCTTATCAGACAGCTGCTCATGCAGTCTGCTCACCACTGGGATTTCCCCTTATTGTATATGATATAATGATATTATTCCCTCTATTTGCTGGGTAGTTAGGCACCAAGCCAGGCAGCTCGCTCATGAAATTGGGGTACCATTATGATATTATTTCAGGATATGAAATAGCCGTGGAGTGGGATTGTAGATATAGTCTTATTCGGGATCTCCTTTTTTTGTTCTTTTTTTTTTTGCCCTTATTTAGTTGTCTCTTCCCTGCACATCTTTTATCTTGTTTACTTTTCATTCTTTCTCTTCATGCCTCTAATCATTCTTTACAATAGTCATGCCTTTAACAATAGTGCTGCACCCAGATTTATAAACCATGCACCACAGTGCAAATCAGGAAGTTACTGGACAATGGTAAAGGCTCCCCCCAATCCACAGGCAGTAAAACGATAGCAGTCTCTGATTCTATTCTCTGCTCTGTGCCATTTTACAGTCTGTCAGGCTGTTAGAAGCTCTGTAGTTTAAAGCTCAGACCGGAACCCTCCAAAGCTATTTCCAGCCCGTTTTTGAAAACCCGCTATTGTGGAGGTATAATTACAGGCCTATACACTGTGCTTAATTCTCAAACAATAGGGGATACTTTCACACAAGGACATGAAATTACTCTCCATTGAGAATGCACTTGACTAGACAACATGTTTTTCATGTTCAGGGTAATATGTATGCTTCTGTAAGGATGTGATAGAAATAAAGATCTCTATCTGAGTAAAAGTACATGTGGAAAATATAAGTTTTAAAGTCCTCAAGTAGATGTGCTGGATTTGGCTCTCAAAGTAAAATATTTTATGACATGGAAACAACTGAGACTATTAATATTAAACCTTTAAGTATCAGGAATGAGATGACAAGTGTCATTTTGTGCCACTGGCAACGCATTAGGTCTTAAAGGGTTAAAGTGCCAGTGTGTAAGCAGCATGTTACTGTTGTAGGTGCTAATTTGAGCAATTTAATATAACATTTTATGTGAAAGGTCAATGGATAAATTAGAGGACTTTTGACTTTTTTGATACTGATTAATAGGAGATGAAACAGGGTAAAGGTGTTACTTCCCAAATCTTTGTTCAGTTTTCTGCCTTTTATCTTAATCTAAATCTTTTATTTTTTTTGTGTGGATGTAGTTATTTGAACATTCATTAAACTGAAATCATGGAAAGTTTAAAAAGGTAAAAATTAATGTATGATATAATTTATTAAGACTTGAAAGCATTTTAAATATGACCCCAAAAACACACAGCCTTTTGTAATGAGTCAGAAGCCATACAAAGGTTCGAAACTACTCAGACAGTCATTAACAATTTGTTCTTTTTTAAATCTTTTTTCTTTTAAAACTTGCTTTAACATCCACTGAAAAATATTTACATTTTAAATTACACTAAACCAAAGTCAATCAAGAAAATGTAAAGGACTGTATGATTAAGGCCTGCACTAGGGGGTGTAACAGTACATGTATATGTATTCGGATTTTTCGGTACAGAACATTCGGTATGGAATATAGGCGTACCGAGTTCCAACATGGAACACTATGCCTAACAACAATTTTAAGAAGAAACCGGAGCTTGAAGACTGTCTTCTGTCATTAAAATCTCCTGTTTGGGAGCACCTCAGCTTTCCAGTGAAGTATGTCAATGGACAAAGACAAGTGGACAAGACGAAAGGAGTCTGATGGACTTATGTCGAGCTGTGTTCGAGGTCCGTTCTCCCGTAGCCCCGCCCCCTCCACATGTACATGGAAGTGTGCTCTCGCTGAAAACTTTTCTTTTTATATCCCATTTTATTATCAGTGGTTGAAGGGTTTTTTATTTTATCTGAAAATGTGTTCTCATTCAAACAATTGTTTTATTAACCAAACATGTCATAGCCAAGCAGCAACATCGGGCTTAGAAACTTGAAGCCTATGCGGAAGTGCCAAAAATTGCAGTTCCCCCCTCACCCGCTAGGTGCTGGCTGCAAAACAGAGCAGATCCATATAGACTCCAATGTTAAAAAGACCAACTTCACAGCAACTTCATGCCTTCATGACAACTGTGGGGGGAGTGAAAAAAATTCCAACTCATCTGTTTAAATGTTATTTAATCTTAAAATTCTTCATAATTGGGGACTTCCCCTTTGATTGACAAGTGCCAGATATCCGGGAAAACGATGCACAGAGTAGCCCAACGGCAGTTTTTAGCCGGCTAACAGTGCACCTTAGCTTTAGCCCACCTACATCCGTTAGCTGGTTAGCTCACGTTTGCTCTGGGTTAGCTTTGTTAGCTCGTAGCTCAGAGTTTGATGAGTGTCAATCATCCCTCCACACGCTCACAGCCCACCTCTCAACGCTTCCTCGTCGGCCATTTTTGGGTTTTCCGGGAGTCACGAGACTCGTGACGGTACCAAGATGGCGAGGGAAGGAACCTCCCAATGAGCTTCTTTTCAGTTCTTTAGAAACCTACGGGTCACGTGGTTTGAGGTTTGTCCATTCATTTTACAGTCTTTGGTCTTAGCCTTGCAGCTAATATTACTTTATCCTTTACAGCATTCATGCAATTAAAGTTTTAATTTTAAAAGAAAACATTGAACTGCAGATTAAATTAATTTTTGTACAAGTTTGCATGAATTATCTTTATTTTATTTTCTGTTTTTCTTTACAACTCTGCAGCTCATTAGGGGACATAAGCCCATGTTTGACACTGATGGATTTACTTCCCTCATTCTCTGATGTCTTCCTATGACATACACTAGTTTTTATTCTTAATTGCAAGTAGTATCTGCTCCTAGTGGTTTGTCTGCAGTTGCAACTATCCAACGATTTGATTGTTATGCCATAATATCATCACTGTGGTGTCACACTGGATCCTGCCACTCAGCCTTACCAACCACCCTAACAGAGAAGACAGAACATAGTATGCATCCAACGAATGAAAAAGATTCATCATGAAAATGATAATAAGCTTATTTCAGTCCCCTCCAGAAGACACCTCAGCATAGCAAACCCCAGTCTCTGGGAAAGGGACTAATATTTCAGTGGATGAATTATATGCCCTATTAACTTTAAATGATTCTGTCAGTGGTGCATGGTGTCAGTATGTCATTTAATATAATACCGTTTTGGTTCTTTTCTCCATGTTTCTCTTCCAAACCCCCACACTCTTGTTATCTCTCTTCTATGGCAGTTCAGGAATGGTTAAAGTCAATAGCTTTGCTTTTTAGCCTTTAATGCAAGGTAATTATTCAAATACTTTACAAATTACTGCTTGGATTTTCTGGCAACTATGTTATCTAATGTTATTGTTGATGTTAATAATAAACTATATGACAATTTGTTGGAATTAAATTTGTTTTGGGAAGAAAATATTTTGTTTGTCTTGGCAATTGATTGGAAATATTTTAGAGGAAACTGCATGCTATATAATTACTGTAAATTTTTATTAATTTAGTTTTACCGGCCTCTATTTTTCATTTGTTTGAGTAAAAAAAAGTTCTTTTCAATCAAATAATTGTGAAAAACAGTTTGATGATTATTTTTGACACCATCTGGCTCACAGCGAGTATTCACAAACTTCATGTCCTTCAGTAGGATGTGATATGTGAATTCATCAAAAACCTAATTCAACCACATTAAGAATGAATAATTTATGGACATGCATCTTTTAAACTGGGTTTGTCAGGAGTTTGATAAACATTCAAACATTTTTTTTTTTTTTTTTTAAACCTGTATGCAATAAAGTAAACGTGCAACTTCGGTCCTGCAAGATGGCACTCAGTCCACACATCACATCGTGTTTGCTTCTGTTTCATATCCCAACATGAGAAAACACAGTGGTGGCCATACAGGAGAGGAGGCGGCAGTGGAGCAAACAGCATGAGGGCACCATTTTCAAACAGTGGTGACCAGTGGCTCCTGCCTGTCCGTGGCCTCACAGCCTCGCCTCTGCCCCTCTGGTTCAATGAAGGTATTCACAAGCTGGATTCCAGTGGCCACCAAAACATCTAACCCAAACGGACACGGTGACTCTTCTAGGTAAACAGGGACCTCTGCCAACATTTAAACCTTTTTTCTTTCTGAGCATCTCTGTGTCAGTATTTGGTCCTCTCTTGCTTTGTTTTCCTCAGCAGCCTTCACTCAGCAAAAAATTTAAATGAGCGTGCTGTTTAGCAGTCTTCACCACTCAAATCCTGGAATTATATGCTCCCAGTCAGTAATAAATGCAAATGCTGTGCTGGTGCAGTTTTCTTTTGAGAAAAAGGGAACTGATGGTGATTTGGGGGGGGGGGTTACTTAATATCTACTTTTGAAAAAAATATTAATGACACAAAGTCCCAACCTTAATGGCTGAATTGTGTAATTATTTTTGAACATTTAATGTCTCATTTAAGTAGCTGGTGAAGCTGGAGAAGATTTGGCCTACTCTTGATGATAACAAAAGGCAAACACAAATCTATAAAACAAGAAAAACAGCTCATGGGAAAACAGATTTCACTTCAGGTGGAAAGCCTCTTGGAATCATGCAGCCGTACCTCCCTACAAACAGCATGTGATTTAAAGTAAAAATGATCTGAAATTTCATACACTGTAATATACTTAATAAGATACAATACTATTAAGGTACTCATGAATCCCTTGAGAACAAACCCTTAATCATGCAACTATTCAAGGAATAATACTGGATCTGATTCGACCAGATGGGATTAAGTCATCAGATTTTTGTTTTCGTTGCAAAGAAAATAATTTTTTGGGTTAGTATCTTCTTTTATATAATGAGTCTACTTGTCTTTGTTAGCCTGCTGATTAATTAAACTTCAAAACTTGTCTAAACAAACTGTGTAGACAGGTTTAGTGTGAACTTTAATGGGTGAGTGATATTCTTTGTTGTAATTCAGTAAATCTTGTGTTACCTGGTCATACAAAATTGGAGAAGAATAAATTCTCCAGAATAAAAAAAAAAGCCTGTGGGCGACAGAAGGATTGTACTTGATAATAAATCAAGCAAATTTTCATTAATCTTTCTGCATTATATATTGCCTATGACATAAGTAGCTGAAGACATATTTTTTGCAGGAACCTCAGTATTGTCTAGCTATAGCAGTGAGCAGTGGTCTACAGGCTTTCCACATTTATCAAGCATAATTGCTGCTTAAAGTCTTAAATTATTTATTATTGTGAGATCTGACAGTGCTGCTCAGAAGCAAATTGGGATCATCTTCCATGACCACCAAGGATTTGCAGATTGGAGGCAGAACTAAGTTTATTTCCTCAGCTCTGCTTTTATCCCTGCAAACGAAGCGTTTAAAAGGATCACCCGCGACAGATAACCACGTTACTGTACAGACGAATAACGCTGCTGCTCTTAAGATCCCGATTTTGTCTGTGAATTTTTTTTTCTCTCTTTCCTTCACCCCGGTCTAATTGTGCTGATGCTCTCCCTGTGGGTTTTAATGTTTGACACGGCGAAACGCTCTTAAATCCTCCACACTAGCTGCTCCCTCCCTTATGAGGCCCAGTATCTTAAAAGCAAAAAGGATGTATGTCTAATTCACAAATTTATCACTTCGCAAAATGATGCATTAAATGAGAGGGGACACGCTCTGATTTGAAATGCTGACTTTAGAAAAGAAGTTCTGATTTTCAAAATTAGTTTAGATGGGCTCCTTTTAACCCCTCACCCACCCGCTTGCCTCCCACGTCCTCTTGCTTTCGCAGTTATATCGCTCTCCCTCCTTAAGATGGGAGGCCACGTAGGTCTCTCTTTGTCTGCCTCTGTTTTACTCTTACTTCCAGTCACATTCACACACATGCATGTATATTGCATTGCATATTTAATTACTTTGCAACATTTACTTATATATGTACAAGTTTTTCATTTTATAAGGATAACACCATGGGTTCAATATCATACTTGTGAGAACTAACTTTATTAGCTTTGAGAACTGTAAGATTTACATTAGATTCTGCTTTAGGCCTGTTTTTAACATTTAAGAGTTGTCAGAACAAAATTCCCATTCTGTCTTTCCCTTTAAATGAGAGAGCATACAGTTTATTTCTATATAAACAAGGTTCACCAGGATGGACTACGATGATATGATTAACCAGTTCATTACTTCTAAAGGTCATATTCACGGCTCTTTACTGACAAGGAGCTAGACTTTTATTGACATGTCATTTGCTCGTGTATAACAGTCAATATTCTCAAGGGCATGCTGTGCTTATTCAAAATTAAAAAAGAGAAAGTATTTTTGTTATTGTACTTTGTATATTCATATTTGGCATAGATAGAAAAGCTGCTCTCTGGAGTATTCTGAGCTCCCCAGAGGTTGAAACTGGAGGAGGGATTTTTGAACACACTTCTGACAGCTTCTGAACACATCTCAACTGGCTGTGAGGCACCTTCGGCTTTCTCTCGACAGGTCAACCTGCCAAGAAGCAAGTTTAGAGAAAAAAAAAAGGGGCGGGGAGGGGGGTAAATGTAAATGTGTACTCCAGTAGCAGTGATCCCTGGAGATGTGTTTAACAAGGGCAAGGACTAAACTGATGACAACTCCGTCTGCACAGTATGGTGGGAAAAAATAAGACATGCTCAGTTTTAACAGCTGCTCTCTTAGTCGTGTTCTCACAGAGGAAGCTGTAAAAATAACAAAACAAACCTATACATTCATAAAAGGGTATCTCATGTTGTCATCACAACTTCATAAATCATGATCAACTTCATGAATTTAATTTTTTTTTTCATCAGTTGAAAAAAAGGAAAGTACGTGTATATTCTCCATTCTGTTTAAATGGGATTTTTTCATTCATTCATTTTTCTTCTCCCCTCTATTTCTGATAATTGTAAAACAGAAGATATGATTTTGAGACCATCTTCAAAGTAATTTTGAGGATCTTTGACACACCCAAGTCCTGGATAACATCCAGTCCAAAGCAAAAATGCTGTTATCAAACTATGGGGATGGCAAAGCCTGCAAAGATACTAATGCACATATTTTTAGATTCAGCGACTGGTATTTCTACAGTCTAAAATGACTTGGTGAAGGTATAATGTAGGTGAAGAAATGTATTGAAATTTATTAAGATCGAACCCTGTAATATTTTTCTAAAATGGGTGTTTGTTTTAATAGTCCTTGGGATGGGTTAAGACTATAATTGGAATACCTCTGTGGCAAACTAAAAGGATTGGTCATAGAAAGTATAATGTCTAGGTCCCACGTTGACATTTCATATCAAATCCAAAAGAACTTCATGGCCCACTATGTTAAAACTGTGGGATGTCAAAGATCAGGAAATAGGTATAAAACCATTCCTAAAACTTTAGTGTGCCCCAGAGCACACTGGCCTCAAACATTGTGTAATGGAAATGGTTTTAGACCACAAGGGCTTTTCATAGAATTTGCTGTCTGGCCAGACTGAGTAATCAAAAAAGTGGGTCCTTGGTCAAGACCGAGCTAACAGTCTGAAGAGCTGAGAAAACCTGCCAAAAGAATAACCATCTCAACAGCACCCCATCAAACAAGCATTTATGATAGAGCAGCTAGGCAAAAGCCACTCTGCATAAAAGGCACATGACAGCCCTCTTATAATTCAAACTGCATTTAAATGACAATGAAAACATGTGGAAAATTATTACATTATTTGAAAAGGCAAACCATTTGTATAGAAGTCTAAGCTGTCCTCCGACTTTCTCTGTGTGGTAAACAGACATCTGGATCACTTCCTTATACTATATGGTGAAGCATGGTTGTGGCTAGGGATGTGCCGGTTTCCAGTTTCTAGGTATACCATGAAAAAGTCGCGGTGTGAATAGCATTACATTTTCCGTCATACTGCACCTGCAGTATGAACTGTATTCTGTCTTATAAATTGCAAGTGTGAGAGTGTACAAGTCAAATGTACCTCTAGTTGTGTGCAGGTGCGGTAAGAGTGTATGGACGCTCCCCCATGGTGTGTGAGTAACAGAGCGTGGAAGATGGCTGAGGGGGGTGAACCTGTCGAACTTCTTCCCCCAACTAAAAAGACAAAGTCAGCAGTATTGAAATACTTCAGATACCGCAAAAACGTGGATGGCGAAGGCGCCGTGGATGATGGTTATTCTATGCGTGTTCACAAAAAGTTGGTGCCAAAGGAGGAAATACATCAAACATTATCTTACATCTCCAACATTACCTACTCTTTGCAAAATTTAAGGCAAATTAATGCTGTCTTCAAATGAACATTTATGTGACTTGTCTCGAAAGTTACATAATTATCTTAGCATAATGCTAAGATAATTATATGCTTGTTGAAATACCAATGCTGACTGTATGGCTAGATAACATGCTTGTCAGGTTCCCGTTCCATGTGTCTTGTTTGCCCCTCCCTCGTATGTAATGTCCTCCTCCCAGCCACCTGATTACCC
>JBBBVU010000012.1:17654068-17666544 GCA_037177055.1 Atherinosoma microstoma | reverse complement strand
AGATAGATAGATAGATAGATAGATAGATAGATAGATAGATAGATAGATACTTTATTGATCCCAAGGGAAATTGAAAAAAATGTACATTTACATGTCAAAAGCGTTATGATCATATTAAATCTTTCCATCATGTAAACACACAACTAATCAGATCAATTTATCTAACGTTCATGTGAACATGTGAGCTGGAATCTCTGATCAGACTGATTTCAGTTGGATACCTGGCATATTTATCCATGTAAATGTACTTATTGTTATACTGATTAGCAGAATGTTTTCTGCCGTGTGTCTGGAATATAAGGTAAAATGTATAACTACCAAGAGGAAGCAGATCTTTGGTGGCCTAGTAGTTTTGTAAATGATTGTAAATAGATGCTACATGAAACAAATCATGTATTTTAGAGATCATACAATTTGTGATGAATTTTTGCTGCTTTCTGTTGACATAATATGACGTGGCTATTACAGCAGAGCTGTAGCTATGTTGACCGCACAAAAGAAAAACAATAAAAAACCTCCTGCTAATACACAGTTCCAGCCAAAAATTTGGAGGCATAGCCATTAATGCAAACGTTTTCTCTTTTTTTTTTTTTTTTTTTTACTGTTTTTGGTACTGTGAATACATAAACTATAAGCTCTAAATAAAACAAAAAGTGTATAAAAAAAAATAGTACCAAAACAAAAAAATTAAGGTTTAAAAATCTTTTAAGGAACCCTCTTTTGCTTTCTTGACAACTTTGCAAATTCTTGCTATTCTCCCATCCAACCTCAAGCGGTGATAAAGTGTAAACTATACTATATGTTAAACATAGTTAAGCCTTAAAGCTAAGTTATACTACTAGGCCTACATAAACTGGGAACACTAAAATCAGAACTTCATCCTGTAAGAGATTGTTTTGAAGAATTTTAGAATTGGAACGAAGTGAAAATTCATAATACACAGTTACAATAAGTCAGGATAATAAGCAAAAATTCTAAAGTTATTTTGACTGAATGAGAAAAAGAACATTATTTTGCCAATGAATTGAAGTGCAAGTAAAGCTTAAGTATGTATGGATTAGAAAAACTCCCCATTTGACAGGTTTTGTGCTTACCAGCAGGAGACTGGCTTGATGAGTCAGTATGACTACAGTGCAGTGTAAAATTCATGTAAGGAACAATATTCAGCCTCCACATGTCAGTGTTAAACATTAGTTTTGCTGTTTTAGTGTCAGTTTACATTATTGGAAAAGCATTAAAGTGCCTCGCTATCCTTGAACACAAAAAACAGCTTACTTCACATTTCTGTGTGCCTTTAAACTTGTAAAGGAGATCATTCATGGTACATTTGATTTCTACTTTCAATTAAGGATTTAGTACAGCTGTCTTCAGACATAAAGATTATATTGTGTGATTTCTGTCGACTTTGTCCTGGTTTTAAAGAGGAAAGCTCAGTTTAGTTTGGATACTCATTGGACAGTCAGTGTAAAAATAAGTTATATATATATATATATATATATACACAAAAAATGGAGAGACAGCATCAGACTCACTCACCGTTGCTCTCACTCACTCTTTCAGTCATGGTGGTGAGGAATCTGATGTGAAGGTGTTGCATTTCTGTTTGTGAAAGTGGCTGTCAGAAGTCCGGTTGGGAAAACTACACATGTCCTCAAACAGAAAATTGTGTAACATGCTGAACTTACGCTGCATATATTTATCAGGTGAATCAGCTTCACATAGCTTTTGATAGCTTAAGTAAAACAAGAAAAATATGTTTTGATGAGTATTTTAAAATTTTATTTGTACACAAAAGCCATATATAGAGCATTTGTCTTTGTGTTTACATTGTATGGTTTTATTTCTATTTTCTTTTCATTATGTTTTCTTCTAAAAAAGGTACAATAATAGAGAAAAGATTCAAATGAAAAGATTTCCTTAGCTGCCTTACATACCTTTTCCATTTAATCAGGACTTTAGGGAAATTACTCTTGTCATTCAGTAGCATCACAACATTGCTGAGAAATAAGGAAAATGAGGACAATAAGTATCACATGAAGCACTTGTTTAAAAGTCTCTAAACAGATGGTTACCAAAGAGGAGCTGTTTTCTGTTTCTTGCCTTATTAAATTGTCACATCTGTGTTATAAAGCTGCAACCATCGCTAGTCTTTGGAATTTAATCAAACGCAAAATTGAGTCCAGTGAGAAAAAACATAAAAGATATGAAATTACTTTTGGATGTCCTACACTGTCAAAGTGATACACACAATCTACAAAGTAAAATGTAAAAAAAATAAAAAATAATACAATGAGTTGAATAAAGAAATTAATATTTTACCAGAAGAAGTTTTCTTTTAGTCCCTGGCTGCTGCTGCAGCCATGTTGGTCTTGTGATGCTGAGATGAAAATAAATAAAAATACAATTTCCAATTTTACTAACTACTCAAATCTGCATTATTAATCATAGTGTTTTTTTTTGTGTATTCATATATGTTCATTTTGTTTTTATTTCTGTTTGACAAGACAGATGTATTAAAATTATTTATAAAGGCCTACAAGCCTGGGAATATGAATAAACTATCAACTTTAAATTCTGGCATATCTGAATGGATACAGGGTTAAGTGTTGCTTGTTTTTTTCATTTTGTAACGTATGGAATGTAAGGGGGTGTTTTGCGTCGAGCAATGGGACAGGGGAATTAAAGATTATGGCAAAGTGGTGGCCATTTGAAAAGACAGTTGACTGGTTTGTAAATACGGAATCACATTTGCAGGAAATGACAGAACAAGCAGCAATTCAAATCTTTCTTAAAATTTTATTTTTTGAATCGATAACTGGGATTGTTAAACGTAAAGAAAATTAGTCACTGTCTTACCTGAGTGTTCCGATTTAGAGAACGAAGAAGGAATTCTGGCTGGGGAGCTAAAGCGTGGTTCACATTACAAGATTTGATATTATGGTATGACAGAGGGTACAATGTAGGAATGACAGTATGTAGAGGAAACTCAGCAGATCATGGTGAATTGTTGCCTCCTTGATGTTGCCAGTGTTCAATAAATCTTGTAGCTTTTAAGGCCCTGCCTCAGGCCAACTGCTTAACATGAATGTAAGAAACATGTCATAGTGTGAACAATATAACAATGTGACAACTCTGACAATGTTTTACTCTCAGCTTTAGTTAACAGCTACTCAAAAGGAATCTGCAGAATAGTATATTTTCATCATCTACAGTAACTCAAACTTCAAAAATGTGTTTACACAAATGCTTTATATACTTTTAAATTCACCTCACTCTTGAATTGAAGTTGTTAACCTTGTCACGGCTTTCTCAAATGTGCAAGATCTTTTTTGTCTTGTGTCATTGCATGTACAGTTGTTCTGTACTGTATCTTGCCACTAGGGGTGGAGCTAGATTTTTATATGTAGAGCGATCAGAGGGTGGGCAAGACTTTATCAGTTCTTCTGTACATACTCACAGGGTGCATTCACACCTAAAAATCTGCTGGACTCTGAACAATTGGGGATTGCAACATTACAACACAGAATTACTGAAGGAGGGAACAAGACAAACAATGAAGAAGAAAATTGGACTACCTATTGGTTAATGCAGGACAAGCTTTGTTTCCACCACAAAACAGCAAAACATGGAGCTGCATCAAATCCTAGTGGTCTTTGGTTGACCATTTTTCTGTAAAACATGTCTGACCGTGAGCCATATCTCCTCGCTATTGTCCTATATGTGCGTATGTTTTGGTTGTGTTTATTCACAATGCCCTGCACTAGCCACTAGCGATGCCTGGGCTGACCCATAAGCAGCGGGTCCCGCGGGTCGGGTTGAGTCAAGAAATTTTCACTTTAATTGTGGGGTGGGTCATTAAATACATGGGTGCAATGGGCATAACCTGCAAACTTACATCAGGAAAGCAACTTGGCACGAAGATGGTAGAAAAATCAGCTTTCAATTGCATAGTCAGCATCTATTTCATAGCAGCGGGGCAGGTGGTTTGTGAAAATTGGTTTGGTTGTGTGGAGCGGTTTCGGGCGGGCAAGATTATTTTATATATGCAGGACCCGCTGGTCTGAAAAAACCCGACCCACGCATCACTACCAGCCACCCCCTTTACGTTGTAGTCCACTTCCTGTATTTGATTCACTTGAAGCAGACCGAGAACTACATATGTCGGTGAACCAGAGTTTGCTTCTTTGATCTGCATCAGAGCTCACATTGCGCATTCACACCTCCCCAATTGTATGGGACTAACAAGGATTGGAATCAGAGTGCTAATGTGAATGTAACTATGGAACGGACAGGACTGAAAAAACACCATCCAATCATTTTAATCATCCCATTCTAAACGATTGGATGGTGATATGTCTATCAAACTCAACTGCCATTTGTTCTTCCCTCCTCCCTGTGTTCCTCTTACACATATGGTGTTCCCATGCTCTGGAGGCGTGGCTTCTAGGAAAAGTCTGAAGAAAGGGGTTGGACTTTTGTGTATTTTCGAAATGTAGCTTGCTCAAACCGTTTTTCTAGGATCTCATACCCTACCTTTAATCATCTGGATCACCAAGTGGAAATAAGGTTTAATAAATCCCCATTCTACCAATGGGACAGGGCAGTTTGGTTTGGTAAACCCTAAAATATGTTATGTTTCCACATTCAACCATACCCTTACCTGATAGGTGAAGTAATAGCCAAACAGAGATAGATTTGCCAGATAGTAGCCTGACATCTTAGCAGTGCAACACTTTCAGCGTATTATAACGATGAAGAATGTGACCCAGAAACAGGACGAGAATGGATGTCCAGCAGTTTGTATTCTTTCTTTTTGGCATGTGGCTTTAACCAACATAAAATCCATGATATATTTAAACATGACACTGTTCCTGCTTTGTTCTTAATGCTGAGTCGCACAGGAAGTGACAATTCTTTCGACCAATCTACAGATTGTAGTGTGTCAAGTTCCACCCTTTAGAATCGGATCAGTGAGTTTTGGGATCCCAACAGTATTGCCCCAAATTGGTCATGTAACTCTAGCATAGTCAGAGCTAACGTGGATACTGAGGTACTCTGAGCATTCTTTTTAGATTATTTTCAGTTCCAATGTGAAAATTTACTGAGTTAAAACTAATTACTGCTACCATATATCTAGATTAGCACACCTAAGAAGCATCATGCTAACATTAGGTTAATAGCATTACAAAACATTAAGTCAAATCAAATGTAATTATAAAGTGCTTTTCATGCCAAGGCAACACAAGGTGCTTTACATATTAAAACAAAAATATGTATAGAAGAGAATTTAAAAAAAACCTTCACACACCAAATATAACAGCAATTTAAAAACACAAACCTCATTAGAATTTCTCTCATACACAATCACACACACGCACTTACACACACATAAACAAAGCACATGTACACTCCCCCCACCCACCGACACCACATTCTTCACAAACATAAACTTCAATCCCTAGTGACTGTCTCTTTTAACTGAATGAAGGTATAAAAATATCAGCAAAAATAAACATCTGGTTTAATGCTGCTGTGAGGAAACAATATCTTGGGGATCCGTCAACACCAGGAACCAGCCCACCTAGGACCATAGAGTGCACCACCACAGTAACCATCCAATACAGGGAAGGCCAGGGTCCACACCACAGCCGTAGGGCTGCAGTGCAGGACCCTCAGCAAGTGAACAATGCAGCAACGACCCTGCAGACCGAGCAGGCAAAGCCCCCGGTGTGGAGGATACCTATGAAGAAACCACTGGAGGGGGCTGGAGCCTATCCCAGCAATTATCAGGCGAGAGGCAGGGTCACCCTGGACAGGTTGCCAGTCTATCAGTTTATGATTAAATAAGTAAAAATAAATCTATAAAGTTGATGGTAAAAAAAAAAAACAAGATAAAAAAGACTCAAACAAAATCAAATCAAGATTCAGTTTAAAGCTAAGCTAAAAAGGTAGTTCTTTAGCCTCTTTTTAAAAACATTAACAGTCTTTCAGATTCCAATAAGATTTCAGAGGTGGCCACCCCTCTAGCTCTGCCCCTGCCTGCCACTAATTAGCTGTGTCTGTTGATAATGTGTTATATTTGGTGAATAGGTTACTGCTGGGCATTAGATTTAACCAGCGGGACTGTGAGTCATAGCTGATCAGCACCAGGAGGCATTGATCAGCTGCCATGAATGCAATGGTGTGGCATAACATGGACGTTCCTTGCTTAAGAAAATATTGACAATTTAGGTAAGTGGCTGATAGAAAAGTGACATGATATAAAGTTCAATACGTCATGACGATTTTACAAACTGCTATAACATTTTTGAGGTTTGAGTTAGATGATTAGCTTCTCTGGTGTCCCCGATAGCTGTTAGCTTATCTCAGCTGTCAAAAGAAGTACTTTAAAGAGGAAAAAATTTAAAGAGATCTTGATCCTAGATATGTTTTAAAGACCTTATATTCTCCTCTGCCACTGATATTGCATGGATGTTTCTACAACCACATAGATTATGAAAGCATGCTTTGTGTTGAAATATTCAGATATGAACCTTAGTTAAACTACAGATAAAAGTTCAATTGGCAGTGATATTTTTATGCATCTGCAGGCCAAAAGACGTGGTAGAAGCAACATGCTTTATGGTTGTCTGTTTATCCCTTTCCTGTGAATATGATATCTCAGGAAACCCGTGTGTGAATTTCCCCAAACATAACAAACACATTGCGTGATGAATTGTCAAGAAAAGAAGATGAATGTAAACTGCAGCTCAACTGGTTGGTTTATACTTAAAGCCATTGGATAGTAATGCTGTTGTTTTTTTTTGTTTTTTTGTTTTTTTTCATTCACACTGACATCAACTCATGATTCAATTCGTTTCCGATTATTGAGGTGACACTCTGATTCTGTATCGATTCTCAATTCAAACTGATTTTGATTCACAAAAAATTCTGTTTTAGTAACAAAGGGTGCCAATTCCAGGATTAACTTACATTCCTTTATAAGTTAGAAGGGGGTTTTCAAGGATAATCAAGTGATTCAAAAATTGAAAATACACAGAAGCAATCTTTTGATAAAGAGGTGACATGTATTTTTGTTTACTTGGCAAACTTTAACATTTCTTTGTCACTTATCAATAGCTTTGAAAGTAGTCTGTCAAACATTTTTAAAGTCTTAAAATATTGATTCTTTGAAATTTTGGATCAGTTCAGAATCTTCATAAATAAGAATTTCGATTCTGATGTGAACTGGCGACCTGTCCGGGGTGTAACCCGCCCTCCCGCGACCCTGAATTGGATTAAGCAGTACAGAAAATGGATGAATGGATGGATTCTGATGTGAATCGATTTTTTTGTCGACCCCTACTCATTATATTACCATTTTTCTATTTCTGTAATGATATTTCTGAAAGTGTAACTTTATTGAAATACACAATCTTAGAGTTTTATTTTTTTCTTCATTTGTTTAATTCTATTAATTGCATTTGTCTTGAAAATTGAAATACTGATAAAATACTGAATGTATAAATCTATGTGCTATTCATAGTGAGTGAAAACTCTGTCATAGTATCAATTGATGATGTTTATCGTTTAGTTCTATGACTCCATAATTTCAGTTCAGTAAATATATAAATAAATAAATAGAAAGCAGGTGGTACATTCACTGTCCTTTCAGGGGCTTTTTTCCAGATAAAAAAGTGGTGGGCAGTTGTGCACTTTATTCCAAAAGTACTGTAATGGGTGACGACTGAGGTTATGCCTGCACTCCACATCTATCTACTCAGAACAGCACTACCAGAAGCTAAGCTCAACCAAAAGCTACCCTTTCAAAATGCTTTTACCCCCTTAGTGGCTTTACACAAAGGCAGTGAGTTCTGGACTTGTAAAATGACAGAAAATCAATACTGAGTAGAACTACAACAACTGCAGGACCAGTCATAAATTAGACCATAATAACTAGTCTGCCTCCACAATCTAAACCACTATTTAGTAAACAAATTATTACCAGCAAGCATATACTGTACAAACTGATAGTATACTTTTCTTCCATCTTCTACTGCATTTCAACTAGTTGTAGTAGTCAGATGCAACTGTATTCCACCAGCAGTGCCAGGGCATAGGAGGGAGACATGCCTCTCTATCAATTAAGACTGGTCTTTCAGTCTTTGCTCCTACTTTGCTGCTTTCTCTGGCACATTTGACAGCCCCACGCCTCAGCTAGATTAGAAAATTACACAAATGTAAGGTTGGAAAGGTGTAATTGAAGATGGCAAAAGGGCTGATTGGGAGACATTTAAATGATCATTCTTCAGCACTCAGCATAGAGGGCGTGTGGCAGAAGCACTGCAGAAAAAACACTTTGAAATTATTACTGCCCCTGACAGGTGGATGACAAGTTTCACTCTCTCCTTCTGCTTCTATAATGCATAGAACGTACATTTACAGTAAGTTTGTGTTTGGGGCTGCACAAACACATGCATGTCTTTGTAAGAATGCACTCATCAGGATGTGTGAAGTTGCATGTGATATGGCAGGCATGCCCTGTGGAGTTTCTTAATCTTAATCAGAGAATATTAAATCACACTTGTTACAGCATGGCTACCATGACAGTATCTAATGAAAGAAACAAGACAAATTTAAATGAAGATGCTAATCTAAGAAATATAACACCCATCTATGAAAAATAAATCAGAAACACCAATATAAATCAGACAAGCAAGCAACAGTGAATGAATTGTGTTTGATATGAGAATGTATCTAATGATGTTCCATTTCATCTGTCAAATTATTGATAAAAAAAAGAAAGCTTTTAAAGTATATAAACAAACATACAATCATTGGTAATTTCACTCTACTTCTAGCAGAATATGGGCAAAAGATGTAACCATAGTGTTCAAATTACCTTTCATAGTGACCTACAGCCACACTTGCTCGATCAACATAATGAACCACGACAATAACTACTTTTTTACTTTTTTTCTTTTTTTTTGGTGGTGTAACTTTACATAACCAAAACTTACTCAATGCATTACACAATTCTTATCAACAAAATTTCTACAAAAACTTTATTGAAATTTTGCATTCTTTAGCCGGATCATGACTACCACTCCACTGCATGCGTGGCAGTCATATAATGTATGCCACAGTGAAACAACTGACATATCACTTTTTCCCCTGACATAGTGAGACGTTTTCTATCTATGTGGTCTGCGTCAGAGTTGTGTTCTGTCATGTTAAATGCAGTTGACAGAGGAGCCGGGCAACACCCTAAACCTCTGGCCTGAGTCTTTGTTTTCCCTGGGCGCCAAAGCACTATACTCCCTCAGGCTTTGGTCAGTGAGCCGAAGACTGTAGCTTTTCAACTGCACTCTCTCGTGTCATACATTTTACAAAACCTCAGAGGGTGTAGCGGATCTACCTCAGTTAGATTAGTGAAAATACTTACAATAGTTTCCTGGAATTTACACATGCAGTGCTATTAAAGTGTGATGGACAAAGAGAAATTTTGCCAAACATCATTTTAATTTTTAAATATTCAAATGCTAATGTATGCAAGTTAAAAATTCTGATTTAATGTTGTCACTCCTTTAAAATTCAACACTGACTAAAAATTGTATGCCTTCGTACAATTTGTAGTGAGTAGAATTCCATAACTATTCAAGTCAACAAGAACAAATAGATCTTTTTTTTTTTCTTTTTTTTTAAAGTTGTGTAACATTTCATGCCAAATTTGGATTTTGGTCAGCAGAACATGTCTCATTCATATGAAAAACTTAAGTTTAATTGAAACCACCAAGTTGAGATTGAAGTGTGCTCAAGAAAGCGGCAATATACTCAAACACATATCTTGGCTGTTTATAATGACAACATATCCCAATGTTGTTTTATTGACTGGCATAGCTAAATGGTAAATGATCCATCAAACTGTTGCCGTATATCACAGGAAATAGCAAGTTGGACAAACTTGAAGAGTGTGAATTTCTTGCAAGGAGTCTCATAAGAAAGAATATACAGAGCTAATGATGGAAGTGAAAGGAATTCAAACCTTGAAATAAATGGATGTGATGCACACCGTTACCACTGATAGATTACCCTATTCCTCAAAACCTACAAGAGCTTTAAAGAAAATACATGATATATTTTCTAAAACATCTGAGATGCACTGACAGACAAGACACTATTCACTATTTCTAGAATATTTTTGCCAGTACATGGAAAGACATGCTTGCCCACAAAAGTCGTGTCTATTAACCCCCTAAGTGCCAAAGTAGAAATATTGCATCAAGCAATGTAACTGAATGAAAGAAGCCATATGTCTGAAAAGAGAACCAAAACCTGTTACCAATTTATAGCTTTAGACAACTGACATGTATATCTTTAATCCTAACACTTTCTTTTTTTTTGGGGGGGGGGGTGTATCTACTCAAAGTTTATAAGGAAAATCGAGTTTGAAAAACACCCTACTGAGCTGAAGAGGATGCAGTCGTTGTCAGCAATAACCAGCCGGCACCATGTCCAGTGACGAATCATACAGGGTAAGAACTAATTTCTACTCATAAGTTTATTTGACAGCGGTATTTAACGTTAGCCTTGCTATCAATTATCTATTAGATGCACATAATTTCTGACAGTCTTACTGTGGCCACTCACCGCAGTGGTGAAAGTGAGCCAGCAATACTGGACAGGGCAGGAGAATAAAGCTGCCTCCGTTTCCTCCGTTCACTGGGTGTTAGGGTCGATGGACCATGATCGGTCTTCTCATAACTAAGACCAACATCATAAAATGAAAACAAGTATTGCAGAGGAGTTTAACTGCCAGCTTAACGTTTGCCAAGTTAGCAAGAGAGTTAGCTTACCGATCCAGTAGAAAAGTAGCTATTTCCACGTGTGTTTTGATGTTGTGGAATTTTTTTAGGTGGGTCCATCTAGTGTAGACTTCACCTAAATTTACTCTAGTTTTTGCTTTTCACCGGTCACTCCTCTTCTGAGACGGATAACGATATCTCCGGGGCTCAGAAACAGCTGCTTGACTTGCAGACTCCGCCATTTCTCCCAGTGCCAGCCAAGCTGTACCGAACATATTGGAACATGACCGTATTTGGCAACCCGCAATGGCGGCGCCTATTGGCTGGTAGATGTAAACATAACACCATTGTCGAACCCATCAAAATGTATATTTTCAGGCTAAATATAATTTTTTAAGTAAATGCTGTACTTTCATTCTGCACCCCTCTAAATGCCTCGTGGAAGTATTTTTTTTTTTTAAAAAGATATAGCTTTTAATAAAAAAAATTCCATATTCAACCTTTAAATGTATTAATGAAATCTGCCAATAGCAGAGTATCTAATACTCTGATTCAACAAGCAAAGAATCTTTTCCTGCATTAATGTTAAATATAGCCTTACTTAGAATAATGCACTAATAGGCAATTTCTTGCTTGGCATGTTTTCAAAGCAAGTCTTGATCATACACTGAGTTGATATGGTATTATTGGATGGAGTGTAGTATATATTTAAGATGTTTTCAAATGCCATAACAAGTTCATCACAGTCTGTTCTTATTGGTTTTCAACAATAACGTTTTTCAAGTCAAAACATCTGCCACAGAAATTTGAGGGAAAACACTTAAAGACTAATATGAGAACAAAATGAGAATATTGAGATTTAATTGAATGATGTGGCTGCACTATGTCAATGATTAATACTTGAAGCGTGAATATTAATCAAGTGCTAATTTGTGATACTTTGAGTTTCATCCTGTCTGGTTGCAAAAGCCTTTGAAATGTTGCTAATCAGGAAGTCATTCTTTTTTTTTCTTTTTTGATCTTTTGCCAATGCTTTTGACGTTTCTCCCAAAAATGCAGATATGGGCCTGACGCTTTAGTTGTACTACACATCACATAAAAAATTAGGCCTTTGGCTTATTTTAATCACAGTATACAGCAAGGGAGAGAGAACTTCTATAGCCATTTACCGTCACATTACAAGTTTAATAAACACCACATTACCTTTCTTTTTTTTTGTTTTTTTTCATTACTGGCTACAGTTATAAGAAAAGAAAAGAAAGAAAAGAAAAGAAAAGAAAAGAAGAGTATCCTAATTTGCACTTAGAGAAAGGGTGACAGAAAGGTGAAGGAGCTTCATTTGGAAGTTAAAGGAAACACAGAACATTAAGTGCAAGGGAAATTGCTTCATTTTGTTACCATGGCCACCAAAAAATGTTTTCTGTTTTTCTACAGCACAAGAGAAGATGAACTTGCAGGGAAACTGGCAAAAAGATGTTTTTCTTTGACAGCTCTGAATGTTAGTTCATTTTATTGTAGATTACACAGATTCTGATCAGAATAAGCATACATCTTAAGTAATTTCTTTGCATTTTAACATTTTATTCTTAAATTTATGCCATTAAATCACTGATCACAGATATTGTGTGTGTGTGTGTGTGTGTGTGTGTGTGTGTGTGTGTGTGTGTGTGTGTGTGTGTGTGTGTGTGTGTG
>JBBBVU010000012.1:17575397-17636684 GCA_037177055.1 Atherinosoma microstoma | reverse complement strand
GAGAGAGAGAGAGAGAGAGAGAGAGAGAGAGAGAGAGAGAGAGAGAGAGAGAGAGAGAGAGAGAGAGAGAGAGAGTACTTTTCTCTGACATTATAGAGACTCCTACCACCAACTGTACGTTACTTTTTTTTTCCCTCCCGGCGCCGTCTTCTGCTAAGTTGCGCTCCTGGATTTTAAGTGCGTCTCAGCTAACTCCGTCCCCATCAGGCAGCGGCTTCAACCTTCCTGTCAAACGGCCGGGGCCAAACAACCGGCGGACCGCTTGTTGTTTCTTTCTCATTATCCGGAGAAGATTTCACGCCAAACAAAGTAAGTACCGTACAAACACTTGCCACTCACCAGCACGAGAAACGTTACATCATGTGTTCTTCATTTTTCAGAGGGAAACTTGAGGGTCTATTTTGATGCGCGCTGCCTCGTCAACAAAGTACAGCAACTGCGTGTATCGATTTGTTGTGACCTCTGTCGACTTAACGCTGGTGACAGCTATGTAATATAATTACTGAGGGACATCAAACAACCGTTTATGGTCTATTAGAAGAGTCCAGATGCGTCTTAGGTTGTATTAGAGCTGTCGACCTTGTGCAGCTTTCTCTTGTCCACATGCAGGCGCACAGTCCTAAAGCCATAGAAACTGAAAAAGCTGCCGTCTTGTACAGTTTTCACTCTTTTGCGTCCAGGGAGGATATTAAAAGTTACACTGGCATTGGGAAGTGTTGCGATATGTTGTGATATGGGCCTACTTTTTTTTTTTTTTTAAATCAAAAAATATTTCAGAAGAAAGTGAGAAGAAACTTTACATCCAGTGAAAGATTTTGGATTTTTTCCCCACATAACGTAAAGAAAATATAATTTATTGAACTGATCTAGTTTGAAAGTTTCAAATTTCAAAATAAAGAGGAAACGTATAGGAAAACACCTGCACATAAATTGTTTTACTTTAGGGATACAAAGGTTGTTTTTTTTTCATTGAGCCAATGCGAAATCAAACTGAGGTGCACCACAGATGACAGTCACCCCGTGCTGAGCAACGCATGTTGGCACCTTTTATACAATTGTGTTAGAAAAAATTAGTTTATGCATTAGCCCAGTCCTAATTGCAATACAAGATAACACAGTTTATAAGAGATATTTAGATGTTAATTTATGCAAACCAGAGACACAATTAATAGTAGTGTAAATCAGTGTTGTAGAAACGATTTGGCATCATCAGCCTGAGCTACAATTTGTGCATGACTTTGTGATTGAGATTGAATGATTACACTGAGTGTGATATTTACAAGGTGAGCTTAGTTCAATCTCGTGGCTCAACTGAACCTGTTGCAGTGAGGGGATTAAAAATGACAAGATAATTAACTTGTGGCAACTTTCACAGGTTGCAGCTTCAGAGCTGAATTATTACTTGGATTATTTGTGTTTTAAATGAGCAAGCAGGGGGCCCAAAGATGAAATATGCAGATCAATTTAGGATTGTTCTTTCTAAAAAAAAAAGTAAAAAGAAAAGTAAAACTGCCACAGCACACTTTTTTTTTTATGTAAGCCGGCTGTGTAACACACAAAGCTATGGGCATTTAAAATATGCTCATTAATATAAACATGAAAGTCTGTCTCTGTACTCGTGCTCTTGTGAATTTCCAATTTTACCATTAGAATTAATTTAATTTGAAAAGTTAGAAAAAAAAGACAACTGATGTAAAGAGAGCTGAAGTTTCTCAGAAGTAGGAGAATAAAGACAATATTCACAAAACATTTTGAAATTTACCAGAACTATTCAAGTAAAGATAGATATGCATACATGTATTCAAGACAGTCTTAAAAAGCCATATTCTAAGTGGTGTAGTGTTGCTTGCTATTACAGCATATCAGTGTGATTTGTGTGTGCGTGTGTGTCTAAAGCACACTTCATGACACCAGTCGTTTACTGCTTGAAATGCTTTTCACAGTTATTTCAATATGAAGAACAACATCCGTCCTATTTCAAGTATTTGTAACATTTAAGAATCAAATTTCCATGTTTAATAGGATGATATGTCCTGTACGTTCCTCCTTTACTTTTAATAATCTTTTTAAGTCAATGGTTTATTCATTAAAAATATTAGGATGTCAGTCTATTACAAGGATTTTACACATGGCCTTCTCTCTTCTCTCTTCTGACCATCGTCAATGAAGTTGTTTTGTGTGGCCTGTCTGGCCTGTTGCTCTCTTGGGATTTAGCGTTAGGTTAATCCGCTCAGAGGAAGGTGAGCACTCGCATGTGGACCCACGATTACACACAGAGGACTCTGTCAGCCAAGCTCTGTAATCTCAGAGACCCTTCAGAAACGCACACACATCCACGCGTGCAGTGAGCAGACACACACCAGTGGATATAGGAAAGCATATTCCCTCTCTGTCTCTCTGCTTTAAACACACACACACTCGCAATCCCTGCATGCATCAACACCCACACTATCTGGCCTGCGCTGCTTTTGTTTCTTATTCTCTTAAGTCCTCTCCCTCTTGACAAATCATTTAGGATTTTGGGCGCTGATTCACAAAAGCAACAGTGACAACACACTCTTACCCTTCTCACAGAGGGGGATTAGAAGGTCACGTGTCCCTGTGATTGGCCAGGGCATTGAGCCGATTGTCAGGGCACTTTGCTGTACACCAGGGGCTCAGTAAAGCTTTAGTTAAGTGAGAGGAAGGGACACAATGTATGCTGTGGTCAGAGTTTTACAGGGTTTTGTCATGTGTTGTAAAGGTACTCAGGCAAAATAAGCAGTGGGTAGACTTCAGCAAAGATCTTCAGTCATATATGTTTTATATATCACCCATAAGTATTTTAAAATCAATCATTTTTACCAAATGATAAAGATACTAATGTCCAGAAGGAGAGTTTACTTCTGAGTGCTACAAAACATTTGCCATCAAGCTTGCCTCTTTAAAGAAATTAAAGAAAAAAATGAAGGATATAAATAAAAGGTCAACTTTACCACGGTGCTGTGTCAGAGCATAGACATTTAAAACTGCACAGAAAGCAGGTTTCAAGATTCTTTCCTCATGGAAAACCAAATCTTTGAAAACATTATCCTTAATGGAAACATCAAACGTATTTATGTTTAAGCAAATAGTTTTTTTTTCTTCACTAATGGTTTCAAATATTTTGGAAGGAGTTTGCAGAGTTTGCTCAGCTAAACATCAGTAAAACATTCATTTGCAGATTGCCGGTTGGCAAGATCTGGAGGTTGATATTGAGAAAACTGTAATTGGACTTCATGCCCTTTGGCTTAAATGAGAAGGTAATATAAGAGGCAATTGTAGACAATTATATTTATATAAGGCCTCTGGATTATGAGAACAATATCTTAAACCTTTGAGAGATATTCGAGTATAAGATCCAGTATATTCTTTCTTAGCTGTACAAGTTGGTGCATTTCCATGAGACTATTTGAAATTCTTTTTTCTTTTTTTTCTTTTGTCTTTTTGGTGAGCAGGTGAAAATCCTTTATTATAACTCAAGGGCACGTTTTGCTTGTTTTCAATCACACCATCCTGTATATGTGTTAACTCTTTTGCTAAACAGTTTTTTTTTCTTTTTGAAAAAAAAGGTAGAATATATTCATTTATTTGTTCCATTTTTAACACATCTCTCTTTCATTGTCCAAACTGTTGAGCATGTTGAAAATCTTCATTCAAATTAGTTTTGCCTTACAGAAGCACTCTCTTTACATCTTTATAAAAGCTTCAATTAATCATAGAAATAAAAAAAAAGATTATAACAATAATGATAATAATAATAACAAAAATAATCCAAAGTAAATAACGCAGTCCTTGAATGGATTGTGGTGGATAGAATGCATATATTTGAATATGTCCTGGTTTTTGCATAATGATGCAAAGTATTCTTCTGTCTCTATCTAGTAATTAGCAGTGACGTTCAGCAACTTTCTCTGTATGCTGTAAGTGGATGGGGGTGTATGGGGTATGTTCACTTGGGTGTTAAAGATCACAGAGGAATATATCAGTCTTTGATGTTTAATTGTATTGTAAAACACACTTTAGAATATTTCTGCATAAAGTAGACTTCTGGCTGTGCTGTGCTTTGTGTTTGCTGTTTCTTTGTGTGTTTGTCTGTCAGTATGTGCTGTGTGTCTGGGAGGTGTGTGCGAATATGTGTGCACGTTCGAGTTTGTGTCTTGTCTCTGTGTTTGTGGGTTAGAATGTTTGCGCTTTTCTTTTGTTTTTTTTTTGTTTTTTTTGTCTTAGTTTTTACGAGGTTGTTGGCGGTGTATATTCAAATGAAAATGCATGTTTTTCTTTTCTTTATTCTCACACTGAAGAGGGTTGGATTTGATGTCTAGGATGATGGAGCAGTCTGGAAAACAGTGTCAGTATGAGAGGCTGAAAAGGCAAACTGAGAAGACAGATGCACTTGAAAACAGAGGAAGACGCACACAGAGAAAACGTTGACAAGAATTTATTTGAGCTGAGGTTGGTTGAGAGCGGAGCGACAAAACGGTTGGCCTCTGATCAGGTATTCTTCATTAAAGAGTGATGCTTCGTGATGTCATGCTTAACACACTGATCTAGATGAACAGGATGTCCTGCCTTCTTCATCCTGTTTCCTGTTTCCTGCCTGTCTTGTTGGTCATTATTACTGCAGCTGCCTGCTGGGTGGTCTGTGCTCAGCAGTGCTGACCACACAATCATATCGTCAGCTTCAGCCCACCTAAAGAGACACCCAGAACACCTCACCATACTTGAGGCTTGCTCTCAGAAATATTTGGACAGGGAGAAAGTCTTGGGAGGCAAGAAAGCTGGAGGAGTGTGGCGAGCAGAGGACAAAATGATAAGACAAAGAAAAACATTTAGAGTAGAGTAAAGGTAGGACTTCTTTGTCTAAACATTGGCTCATTCAGATCAGGTTGGATTCCTCAATATCACTTAGATGATAAAATGAAAGGTAACATGTTTATGAATTAGTGTGTACGGTGTCTTTCACAACCAAACACTTGCTTTGGATGTCCATCACAGAGAGTTTTGAGTTCAGACTAACAAATAGAAACTGGCTGTGTTACATAATAATTCTGAAATACCTGCTTTATATGTTTTGACAAGTCCAGAATAAATTGGCAATCCCTTTAAGTGAGTTTTAGGGGCTCATTTGAAGTAGAACTGCTTGCTTAAAAATAGCAACAGAATGAATGCTCAGTGTTAAGTGTTATACCTGACCTGTAAATGTTGAGGGCAACTTTATACACTGTAAGAGATTTTCAGAGAGAGATACCCTCCTTCCATATCCCCCTTCGCCATCTCCCTTTGGTGTGGGACACATTTGGAATGCACCCAATGCCAACAAAAAAAAAGAGAAGAGGTGTGGATAACGGGGAGTGAATGAGGAGAAAAAAATGCAGAAATGTCTTCCAGGGGCTGTAATTTATCTTTGTCACAACTGCAACATAGCAGAGTCATTCTGCAACAGAGTCCAGTGAGACGCACAGAGGTAGCTCTGTGCCGTGGCCTCACACAAGCTCACATCCATCTGAAACCCTGGCTTACTCGGCTGCCACAATCCGTGCCGCTACCGCTGCCGCCACCACTGCTCCCCATCCATGCTGTTGCTCAGATTCATGTTGCTATAGGGTATTTTTAGCAGATCTTGTGTGTTCACCCTAGCTTCACGGAATTTTAGCAAATCAGGCTTTTGTGCAATGTCATTTTTGTCATGAAACAATGTTGCGCAAAAATACTAATGACCATCAGCTAGATTGATATGTTTATCTTTTTATATCTGCTTTAAGAAATAATGTTGCAGCCTTAAGTGCAGTGCTTATTTTTTTCTTATTATTCTTAGAAATCCATGCTGTAAAGTCAGGAGCTTGACTGTTCAACTCCTAGGGAACATCAATGTTGAAAATACAACCCAGAAAAAGAACTATCCAAGACAAGGCTACGGAGCACACAGCTAAACCAAGTGCTGTCCTGCCAAAGTCCACACGACTGTTCCTTTCCACTGTCATCTGTGCCATTCCCACACCAAAGGCCGGCCTATAAAATAATGTTAAGCACAGGCACTTACACCACATAGCTGACCATAAAAAGTCAGGAGATATCAGGACAAAGAAATGCAGGGAAAGATGAGAAAATGCTGGAAAAAATATTAAATGTGTTCAAACTTTGCAGCTAAACCATATTTGAAATCAAACTTAATAACCACAGTAACATACAGCAATATGAAAGCACCCTGAGGGTGGAGAAGAGTGAAGCAACGCCTACCCCACACTCTGTCATTTTTTTCTTTTTCAGTTTCTTTTTTTTTTCTTTTTCTTTTTCTCGGCCCGGCTCCTTCCACTGTGATGTATGGCTTTTTCCTACACTGGCTCTTCCAAAGTGCAGTTCGTGATGTCATTAATTTTATTCATACTTTATGGATGCTCTGTCTGGGGGAAAAACGAGAGAAAACGAAGAGGGACGAAGCGCAAAGAGAGCGAGGAAGATGGAGAGAAAGAGAGAGGCCAGTCAGAACGAGAGAGAGAGAGAGAGAGAGAGAAAGGAGAAGAGATGGCATTGCGGAAGGAGATTTTCAGTGCAGTTGCATGTATAATGAATGAGGGGGCACTTTGTTTGAAACTCCAGCCCGGCGCTTCACTTCAAGGTTTGCTGGGCAGAGTGGGGCCTTGTGATCTCACACCAGCCACTCTCTTCATCCTGCCAATAGATGCTTTCACCTGGCACTGTGGTTCGACCCACTGGAAAAACAAATAACCTTGTGTGTGTAGAAGAGAACCCTCCCCACACGCACACACACACACACACACACAGAGTAGTGACAATGGAACAGGGGATGGGGTGGAAAGGGTGAGGAGCGGGTGAGAGAGGAAAGAGGTGAGTTTGTATAACAGCACCATTGCAATGACGGCCAGACGATACTGAGGAGAATACTGGCACCGAGCCCACACTTCCTAAATAGTGCTCTCTACAGAAATAGCTCAGCCTCGATATTGACTTTTGTCTTCTATGTATGTGTGTATTAGTGTGTGTGTGTGTGTGCGCACACGTTTGCTCAATAGGACGACATAGATAGTTTCATTGTCTTGCGAAGACTTTTTCACTTTCAGTTGTTTTGGCACATGGATTTTTTTTTAACTTGTTCTTCTTTTGTGTTTGTGTGTATGTATTTGAATGTGTGAGTATGGAAGTCTTTATTTTTCCGTCATCAGCATGGATAAAAATGGCCTCTGTCTTATTTTTGGACCAGCGCTGGACTCATGCTTTTAAAAATAGCTGAGGAAGTGCGGGGGATACCTGCCGTGGCTCCAGCCTCCCTCCACCAGAGTCCCAGTTCCTCCACGTCACATCCATGCACCGCCGGCCCACTCTGGGCGACAGCAGAGCAGCCCCCTTGGGGGCTGAGCAAACAGGATGGGATGCAGATTGAGGGTGTGAGAAAATCAGTCTCTGGAGTTAAACACTAAAGGGCTTGCAGTTAAGCATGAGAGGACTTAACCAACTCTGACACATTTTGTACAGATTAAAAAAATCGCAGACTAATTTCTCCTCACAAGTACTGAGCCTTGAATAAGGCTTAAAGATTGAATACAGCAGAATGTCTTCAAAATGAAGATGCATAGTCTACGTGAGTAAGGTCACAGGGTGGTTTCCTCTCTTTTCTACCATCTTTGGGCTGAGGTGTCTTGGTAATTTCATATTTATGTCTCAAGCAAATGCTATGAGAACAGCACTGCCAGTGTTAACTTTCTTTGCTCCACTTCTGGACACTCTGTCCTTCATATCCTGCTCTTACTCTCTGAACAGATGATTTTTAACTTCAAATTTGGAAGCTTTGAAATGACAGCAAATAAGAAAAAGACGTTAGCAGCGAGAACAGACCTGACTTATAACAGCGGAGCCTCGTTACAGTCTGACAGTTATTTATTTTTGAAAGGGAATAACCCGTGGTCAAATTATTTCATGTCCTAATTAAGTGGGCAAATGACAGTGTTGTTAGTTAATCCTGTTATCCTTCACAGGGCATCGCACTCTTTTACCATACTATCTTATTATTGGAGCCACATTATCAACCTCTGATGCTCTTTCATCTGTAGTTCTGAAAAATAAGTGTCATCCCTACTGCATCCTACCAGAAGACATTGTTCACCGTCTAAATGAGTGACACTCTGCATCTTGGCCTCTCATAATAGGAGCTCCATAATCACATTATGAGTGGGCCAGAAAAAGAGTGAGAGCCTTTGAAAAGCATTACTGCCCTTGGTGGACTGTCTCTTTACACAGCAAATGTCTTCTCTTTTTTTTTTCTCCAAAGCCCACCCCCCACCCCTTTCTGTGTGCAGGGAATTGTGCCGCCTTTTATTAATGTGCTTTTGACAGCTTAATTTGATAAGCGGACTACTTGTTACAGAAACCTTGGATTGTTCTCATGAAGAACATGCCCCCCCCCCTCCCCATGTTCTTCAACATACTGCCGCACAATTTGTCGATGACCCAATTCTGGGAGATGGTCGAAAACAAGGAAGAGCAATGCAAAATCCGCAGGGAGTTTGAAAGCAGAGAGTAGTGGAAGAGGGGTAGGGAAGGATAGAGTGAGAAAGATACTCTAAGTAAAAGAGGCCCTTGTGAGAAGTTATCTCAGATGCTTTTCTTTCTTCTATCTCCCTCTCGCTTCCTTTCCAGTTTTCCTCCTCTTGCACTCAGTGGCCTACCTTCTTGGGCTCCTCTTCCTTGTAGCCTAATCGGAAGAGAAACGCTGGGAACGATAGTGGGGATTAGCTTCCACTGCTCGCCAGTTCCCCTCGGTTAAGTACACGTGTAATGAGTTGTTTATTTGGGATAATGCACAGTAGGCGCAGCAGAAGCCCAGAGCTGCTCACCTCCCTCCTTCACTGCTTATACACACACGCAAATTCACACATGGATAAAGTAAATCCATAACACAGCCAGAAATGTACATGTATCATACATGGTGTGAACACTGACGTGTGCAGGTATGCGCGGAAATACGCATTCTCACACTCAACCTCCCTACAAATACACCCTCCCATAGAAATTCCCACACACAGCTGTGATGCAGGTCACTTGTTAAGGAGAAAAAACGGGCAGTTTGTAGTTAAAGGCTCAGTTAAGTGCGTGTATGTATGTGTGGTGTGTATGTGTGTGGGTGTGTGTGTGTATTTGTGTGTGTATGTTCTCAGGCCTTCCATGGGTCATAAGGCCGGGGAATTTTTCTCAGGGTGAAGAGAAGGGGAAGGAATTGAATGATATGAGAAAAAATGAAGGGAAGAACCAGAAGTATAAAAAAGAATAAACTGTGCCCACCAGCCTGTGCATGTGTCCAGTGCTCTTGTGTGCATGCGCATCAAGTTTGTGTCTATGCGCATGAAGTGGAAAAAGCTGTTGCCTTGTGGAGGGGACGTGCTCTGCTATCATTAGCAGGGGGGTTGGGGAAGGAGGGGGGCAGGCGAGGTTATGTGAACGGTGCAGCTGTGTTCGCAGCAGAGGGATTTGGGGGGGTGGGGGGGGGGGCTGGACTCGAGGCAGCCAGGTCCTTCACTGAACCACCAGCTTACAAAGCAGATGAGAAAAGCAAAATTTAACCGAGCCGTGAGCCTTGTGAACAAATACAACTCGCCGCTGCCCCCTCTGTCCACAGTTCTTCCATCCCCCACTCTGTCACTCCTCCATTCCTCCACTTTTGCCCTTTATTTCCCAAATAGGAAAAATAAATAAATAACAAATTATGTTTGATGGCAAGGATAAGAGGGCAAGAGAGAGGAAAAGGAGGAAAAAGAAACAGTTATGATTTATACACATAGCCATATCTGCTCTTCTACCAAGACGGTGCATTTATTTTCCATTTCCATCTCTTATTTCAGTCATAACAAGTTTTCAACTGTAACAATAACACAAGTAATAATAATGACAATTGTTCATAAGTAAATTATATATATATATATATATATACTGTATATACATACTGTTCAGGTTTGCAGGGTTTTTGTTCAGGGGATTTCCCCACAACTTGACTTCCAATTGTAAAATCAGTCAAATTTGCTTAAGGTGTCCTCTTTGGCTCTTGTCCTTGCCAAAAAAGCTGGAACCCACGTAGAGAGAAGGATGGTGAGGCATACGAAAAACCTGAACTTGCTTGTCAACCCGTGTGATCAGTCGCCGCAGAGAGACAAGGCAGAGGTGGCTGAGAGACGACAGAACACAGAATGGCATCGGCGTGCGATGCTAATGCATTCAGCCTGCCACCGTATCCAACAACAAGGCAAAATATCACACGACTCACTTCACAAGATGTTCCTACAACAACAACATCAACAAAAACAGACATACAAACACGCACACTCGCACAAACATGCAGTCATGCCGGCGCACACACATGCATAAATAACCACACACATTGTGTTAAAAACCAACCATGAGGAACAAGAATATGAAAGCAAACAAACAAGTCAGAATGTAAGCAACTTGACTGTGACTTTTTGACAGAAAAATAAATGAAGAATGAAAAAAAAAACACCTTTTGTTTCATGAGAAAGGGAGTTAAAATGCGGTGGTGCACCAGACGTTCGCATTCTGAGATGAAAAAAAAAAAAAAAGGTTGAGAAAAAAAACAAACAAACTTGTGGTTTCTGGCAGATTTTAACATAAGTGTAAAGTACAATGGTGAGTGTTGAGCTAAAAATAGACTGTGGTCATCCTACTTCAGCAGGAGGGGTCGTCTGTGTGTGATACAGCCGCCTTCACTGTAGCCACATCTTGAGAGTAAAGGCACTCTGCCAAAGCTTGTAGATTCACAGCAGTAATTTAATATTTGTTTGTCTCTATTATTTCATTCTCCCCCATTCTCCTTCCCTAACTCTCTTGCTTATGGGGCTTGAGTAACAGTGTGCCTTATCAGATTACTGGGTCTGAGGTCTCTTTCAAACCTCTCTTTGCCATCTTGATGTTGTGCAGCTGTGCAGACTCTTTAATCACACGCTATCTTTTTTCACTCACCCTCTCCTCCTCTCCTCCCTTTTTCTAGTCCTCCCTCCTCCCCTAACATATGTTAATTGGCTGCTTTCTGTGACAAATTACGAGCGCTCACTTTGATGAGGTCGGGTTGTGATGGTGCTGGGAGTGGAGTACAGTGGAACTGCCAGACCCTCACCAGTTCCCCCTTAACCACTCCAAAAAAGAGTGCGGCACCCAGCCGATGACTAATGAGAGGCTTGGACTGGGTCTGGCCTGGCTCTAGCCTTGGTGGGGCCACTCCCCTAAACAGAGGCTGATCTGTAGGTACCGTATGCTGCTACACGCCCTCCACACTGCATACAACGTTTTGCCTCATGCAATCCACCACCAGCTCTCCTCTGGGAACTGTAACGCACTGTGCGAGTAGAGGAGCTCAGTCCATGTGTTAGAAAAGATTGATATTTTTACCACCGTGTTATATCAGTTCATCACTATTTAGACTAGATGTTTTTAATGCATATTATTTTTTGATGTCATCAAATTCTTTATGTTTGAAGGCACCTAAATTGGACTTGAACAAAGCCTGAAAGCGGCATAAATTATAGATGCAGTGCATACAACTTGTGTCTCAAGTTTACATTGTGTCTGTGTGTGTGTCTGTGGTGAGGAGCCATTGCCTGGAAACATTAAACCACCCTTTCTTAAACAAACACTAACAGTGGAACAATCTCTGTTTAATGGTGCTCAGCGTCAACAGGGAAACAATGCTCACCAATAATCAGCACAATCATCATGTGGTTAAAAAAAAAAAGGGGAGCAAAACTGACATCATTTGAGAAGGTTTCTTTTTTTTCATTGTCTATGGTTCAATCTGTTCTGCAGTTTCTTTTACTCACTCTTCTACTTCTGTCTCTTTTTCTCTGTCACAATCACTCTCTCTCCCTACTCTGTGATCTAGGTTACTTGGTTTCCTAGCAGAGCACAGGGACCAGAGGAGGAAAAAAAAGCAAGCAAGAAAGAAAAATCAGAAGGTCGAATCTATGAAGGACATCCTTGTTGAAGTGTGTAACCTTCTACTTCTCTGCAAATTACCCACACACTGTGCATAGGCTCAAAGCAGAGCTGTGGCTCTCATTTCAGCTCAGCAAGCCTGCCACCATAACATGTAATGCTATAGTGTCACAACGGGGGGAAGAGGTACGGATGCTCCTTTGTAGCTGACTAACAAACAAACAAAATAAATACATTTATAAATAACTTAAAGTCATAGCATGATTCTGGGATCTAGACTTTAAGAAGAAGTGAGGCATGGAAAAATAGTATATTGTACAACTTCCTCATAGATCTGCCACATGCAGAATTAGTTCCAGCAAATAAACCCCAAAAGGGAAATCATTCCATCTACCTCTTCTCATCAACAAGCATTCAAAATGGATAACAGCTTGTAAAAAAGCACACATTTCCATAACCACAAAGCTGTCAGATTCTCACTAACATATCTGCATTCATACTGTACATATACTTTGAAAAGGCTGGCAAAAATGAACCTGGTGAGGAAAAGTGCACCAGGCACCTTGTGGTTGCATGAGGCTTAGCCATGTTAGCATTAGCCTGCGGGTCTTAATTGAGGCCAGGAGGGAGCATTTAATAATTGCTGTCACAAGATCAAATTTAATTCTCCTCTCTTCACCACCACCACTGCTGTAGGGTAGAGTGAAACAAATTGTCATCAGAGATTTCTAAATGAACAAAGCTTTTAATTAGGGTGATTAGAATACTGTGGCAAAGAAAAGGAGTAAAGGGTGGGGGTGTGATGAAATCATCAGTGAATTGTCTTAACCATGATGTCTTGTGGTGATACAGTGTGGGGTGAGAGTTGGGGCATAGAACTGCTGGGAAGCTGTGTCTCCTCATAAGTAAGCAACCCTGTAGAAATGGTGTCATATAGGACTCTTGCTAAATTGTTTTCCCACTTACATTGTGGTGACAAAGACAATAAGCTGTTCAGAAGCAGCATCTTTTGAATTAATAAGTAAAGAGCTCTTTGGACTATAGTTGGCAGGGGGTAGCTTGTAGATGACAGAATGACAGGCTCTTGCTTGTCATTACATTTAGCCAACGAATGTGATTTGCGAAATGTTATGGAAATAAATAGCTTTGAATTTAACCAGGATAATGTTTACTTTATCAAATGTATCATACTTTTTAGCTGTTCTCTGTCCTTCATTTTGGTTTATAGCTTTCTTTGCATACAAAAAGTCCAACAAGTCCTTTCAGATAAGCACGAGGGAAGTACCTTATATACACATTTCCACATCAGAGCAGAAGTCGTCTTCTCGAGTCTGTCATCGAGACTGACGTGCATTCCATCATTGGCACATCACTTTACTAAAACACTTTTCTCACTTCCTGGCCAGGTTTGATAAAATTAGAACAAGATCACGGTTTAAGCTAAAATAAATTCTTCATATGAGTCAGTGGTCACCCTAATAGACATCATTTAACAGGTTGCAAAGGTTACATGTGAATACTCGTCATTCATTGGTTGCCTTTACGCTGTAACATCACCTGCTTGGGGATAGAAAAGGATTATCGTTAGGCCTGAAATACTTTGTTTGCAATACTGCTGTCACCATTATCGATGCAATTTAGATTCTTCACATGTAGTTCCTCTTACCACCACTAGAGGTAGAATATCCATTGAGCGTAATCATACTGTATCTGCTTGCAAGTATGTTCGCCATGCGGGCATATTTTGGGGAAGAGGACAGTCTCAAAAAGTTATACTAGTGTTACCTTTGTGGAATTATTTATGGTATGGTATGACATGCCATGAAGAAGACTCGACAAATTAACCTCACAAGTTCATGAACACATTTAAATCTCATTTTACAGAAGGGATTAAAAAGAGATGTATACTGCAACAAAACAATGATTTAATGTTGTAGTTGTGTTACAACTCAAATATAACTTTTGCTGGTTTAGACATTCAAAACAAAGGTGTTTCAGTTAAGGTCCCATTACTTAGAATCTCACATCTCTGCTAGGAGGGACCAAGAAAATGAGGATAAAAATCTAGAGTGTAAATCAAGTTTATGCAAATTAGAAAAAAAGATTAAAAACTGCATCTTGCCACTTTTCACCAGCTAACCAATCAGTTTGTACCGGGCCTTTCATAAGCTAAGTCTTAAAGAGACAAACTAAAAAAGAATTTCAGACAGTATAACAATGTAAACCAATATAAATCTTTTACAGTAAACTTTAACATAATAATTAATTAATCGTGGATATATTTTTATTTGTATTATGTCCTCATTTTGGTATTATGTTTCTTCAGAATGTATTTGGTGTTACAAATTCTCTGTATATGAACAAAACTTCCATGAGACAGGGTTGAAGTATAAGCACACCTCATGCAGCAACAAGGTCTTGGCTTCATTTTCAAACCTCTGACACAAACACACACACACACACACACTTTCTGCCCTTCTCCCTCACTGGAGAACATTGCTAACATCCTGAGACATTGTCATACTCGGCAGAGTACATAATTGGGTGAATATGTCAGTGCTTTGTGTTCTTAGTGACATGACTCCCGGCTGTTCCTGTGGGGGGCTGGGTATACTTATTGAAGGGTTCATGCAGCATTTCCAGAACATTGGAATATTGTATTCGGGTGTTGCTTGTTTTATGATCATCATAGATAAGCAGAGAACTAGATATCTGTGCACCTACATCTTGTCTTGTGTAAGTATGAATCATGAACATTTATGGATTCATCTTCTTGTCCTGTTCCTTCATTGTCAGCAGTTGGGTTACACCTGCACTATAGATGCAACATGTGTATTTAGGCAGCAGTTGACATTGACCATAGAGCGACAGACAGTGAGGGAACGACGGAGATGAAGAAGTGAAAGAAGCTGTGGCAGTGCTGATAAAGTGAAACCCAATGAAGTTATTTGTGTTAAAACATCAGATATGTGTATCACCACCATCAGCACCACTTCCATGTTCAAAACCATTTATATTCCTCTTATTTCAATCCTTTTTGCCAAACTCTGTTTCCACCTTGCACTCTGTCACCTCTATTAACATTTTTTTTTTTTATATCAACTTTTTTATATCTGCTTTATGCTTGGATTCATCTCTCGCCCCTCCTGCCATGGAAAGACTGAATGTCCTAAATGGTGATTCATTCCAGCCTTTCCGGGGCCTCTTTAAATCGTGACTCGCATTTGCTTCTTCTTTTTCTTCTCTTCTCCTTTTTTTCTGGTACAATTTTTTTCCAGTTTGGCACAAGGGCACTTGTGTATTTGCGATCACCAATGTTTATTTTTTTATCAATCGTGGCTATAAATGACAAAAAAAAACAAAAATGTGCTGACAATTATGTGAGAATGCCTTTTCAACCACAACAACTACTCTTTCTTCATATCACTGTTTATCTAGCTTCTCTGTGCTTTCATGTGTGGCCTCTTGCATGTCTGCCTTTGGCCTAGCAGCTGCAGCTTTACAGCTCTTGGCCTCTTTTCAAAGACTGGGGTTGACGCATTGTGTCAAGTCATTTTGTCCTTGGGGAAGTCAGCATTGGGTTATGGAAAGATAGCTCTCACCTGTCTCTATTCTGGCTCTGACGGATGGCTACCTGTCTCTGTTGCTGCTCTGACGGCCCAAGGCCTGCGTTTCCTGGTGCTGAGTGAAGGGCACAGCTGCCCAAACGAAGAGCAGACCTCTGTACTCTTCTACCCCCTCACCATGTTTACCTGACACAACAAAGGTGTAGGCAAAACTCTCAGTGCGTAATTCAGTATCTACAACTATGAGTGCATCCTTGAGTGAATTATAGAAAACCTAATTATTCTCAAAATCAGAATGTGTTTTAACATTGTCAGGAAATCTTATGTGTGGTCATAAACACAAAAGATTAAGCTACAAAAATATATTTTGTTTCCATTTATATGGGAATGAAAAAACTGTTTGAACTTTCACATTTATTTTAGAAACACTTCATATGTAGAAAAAATTATAGTTGATGAAAATGCATAACCTAATATTACATTTTATACAAAAAGCAGCTTTGCACAACATTTTACAGAAATTTTGTCATACATATTATTTATGCAGTTTGAATACTGGTGGGTTCTCTAAAATTTATTTTCCATTGATGTTATTTGGTTCTGAAATGCTCATCCTCGTTGAATAGTTATTGTAAAAAAGATTGCATTGAAATTCTCACCACTAAGGACCGATGTGTCATGGGAGATGTTTACTTCTTTTTTTATATAAACAATTTTTGACTCATGAAACCATTAATATGATTTCATAGCCATATAAAAACAAGAAACATTTTTTAAGGAACTAGAATGTAGGCCTGAAGCATTACATATTCAGGCAGCATAGCACTTCTGCTTATGTGTCCTCATCATCTGCCAGTAGAGATAAAAAGAGAGAGTGATTGGTTGGTTTTGATTCCCGATTCAAGCTTTGTGAACAGACTGATTTAGAGAAGGAAACACCTTTAGCACCTTTGATTGTCTATGTCTGCTGTTGTTACATCCTTCCCCTGAGCTCTGTATGTGTGTGTGTGTTTCCTGCCCTTCTGTCCTCCGAAAGAGGGGAAGAGCTGCTGGACTGCAGGATAGGGGGGGAGGGGGACAGAGGAATAGCAACATGTTAAAAATCAATTCAAAGTTGAAATATGAAGTCGAGAAACTGGTTTAACAGGGGTTGATGAGGAATTGAGAGCTCATCTAGCAGTGCTGGGGCTGCTACTTATAACAGTGTACTTTGTTCCATAGTGTCAATCACATTTATGAGTGCTTGGCAGAATATATGAAATGTGTGCCAACCACAGGCTATTGGCTCACTTTTCTCCTCATCAATAGACAGGTACCTCAGTTCTAGGGCACATGGAGATTGAAAATAGAATATATGTGAAACCGTCTCGGTCTCACTAATGATCCAACTAAACCGTGATCTAATAGAGAGAGACAGGTGAAGACATATCCTCCAACGCACTCATAGAAACACACTCATACACACACGTACACACACATACTGCAGCGTCTGAATTTCAAGTTGAGGTAGAATCCACAGTGGGAAAAAAAGGGAATGAACACATTATGAGATGATCCACCACTATCACTCTAATCCCCAGATGTACATGTTGCTAATCTCTTTAGCTGCTAACATGTTAAATTAGCCCTAATATCTGCTGAGATTCAGATCCATGGAGGCCCACCTACGTGTGGGCTACCGCCCAGGTTTAGGTCACTCTTCTCCACCAGCACTCAAAAAAGATACAGACATTGGAGTGAGATGGGGGCGGTGGGGGTTGAGAGAAGTAGCACTGATAGCCATTCGTCACCCTGCCTATCTCGCTCTGACAGATGGGGAGTGCAGCGTGCCACATAGAGGAGTCACTGCCTGTAATGACATTAGAGGCACAATGAGACTCGGTACACATTTTTCTGTTCCATCCTGCTCGGCCATTGACTCGCTCCTTTGCTTGATCCTTCCCTTCCTCTTATTTGTGCTGGTATATCTCCATACACCCTTACCGGAGATAAACGTGCTGCTGCGCACCACTATTTCCGAATCAAAAGCATAAACACGCATAAATGCACTCACAAACACGTACACGTTTATTAAAGCAAACATGCACACAGCTTCAGCCTAAAAAACCCCCACTATGCATCTGAAAATAAATGTTCTTGACCAAAAATAAACTATTAAAAATGAATACATGAATGAATAGATAAATTGAGAGAGCAACCAAAACTTTAAGTAGTAAAATACTCTGGTTAATCTGGAGCGTAAGCGTGCGTTCACTGACACTCAGACTGCATTTGAAAAACTATATTAAAACACTTTTTTCCCTCCTCCCCTTCAAGGAAACAGAAGTTTATTTTAAAAGAGAGGGAACGTTTATTTAATGTACCGTACACCTACTAAAAGGTTTACATACGCCAGTGTAATATGTTATTTAAAATTCTCACAACCACATTTCCTTGGAGGATTGAGGATACTGGCATTTTATATATATTTGAAATATCAGATGAGTAACAATTTAAAGGAAAAGCCAACATAAAGTGTGTCAGTGAGGTGTTGGGACACTATTTGCTGTAAGAATAGCCTCAGTTCACATTAAGTGATCCCCTTGCCTTTTATGGACAAGGGTCACCATAGAAGAGATGATGACTATTGATATAGGAATGTTTTATCACAGGAGTTAGACAATCACTGAAGAACTTTTTTGTATTGATCAGCAGTAATCTCTTCAAAAGTTGACATAAACTGTGCCAGGAAAATGTCCCACACAGTATAACGGAGTCACTAGATTACCTTACTGTAAAAAGGTTTGTTTTTCTTTTAGATTATATAAAACATTCTATTATACAAAAACATACTCTAGGATGAAATGTATTACAGATGTAATGTGTATCGAGGTGGGGTTGCTTGGAAAAAACATTACCAATTCTGTCATGATAAATCATTTTCCCCAATTTGCCCTAACATGTAGAATTAGGGTCTTAGAACAGCAGCATCAGCAAAATCCTGCACACAGTACAGGAGTGCTGCTTTCGTTCTTAAAATGTTCCTCCACAGTTCTCTGAAAGCAGAAATGACTTCACCAATAACTGCATTCAACTTTTGTTGTCATGTCAATTCTCCTCATTCAGAAAATAAAACTCAGCAGCCGTCTTTCAAAACGATGAATTAAGGCTGAGCAGGACTTAAAGTTGAAGTTCCTTTCGTTTTTGTTGTCTCCGTGGCGTGAAGGAGTTGTCTTCATTGTATGTCCTTAATTGCAAAGCCACATTTACAAGCACCCTACAGACGTCTATTAGAATGTGAAAAAGCACCATGTGGTGTATATTAGTTTTTAGTGACTAAACACTTGGGAGAGAGGCGACCTAGAATCAAGCCTTGTGGTGCTCTGAGTGTATATGTTCTCATTGTCCTCTCAGCTACACTTCTGAGACACAGAGAGAAAACACTCATTAGATCTATGTGCTGAATCTCTGCTCCCTCTCCATCTCTCCCATCCTCCCTCAGTCTTCATCTCTCTCTCTCTCTCTCTCTCTCTCTCTCTTTCTCTCTCTCTCTCTCTCTCTCTCACACACACACACACACAAACACACTCCCTCTCTTTCTTTCTATCTCTATCCGTCTGCTTAACAGATGGGAGGGTCGTGGGTACAGCTCTTCCCCTCCCCCTGGAGAGGCATGGTGCCTGTTCAAAAGATCCCTCTTTATGCCTCACTCCATTTCTGTTTTTTTCTCACCACTCTCCTTCTCTTTCATTGTCACCTCTCCAACTGAAAGCTCAAGGATGTAAAGTAAGCAGAGGAGCAACTGTTGTCCTTCAGGCTGCTTGGTGTCATTCTGCTCTCTGACCTTAGCAATTGCCCACGCAGGCCCCCCTCCAATTACCAGGATAGTGTTAATAGAGGCATACCATTAGTCAGAGTCCACAGAGTAGATAAAAAGTCTCTTTTGTGTATTCTTCATTTTCCATTCCACTTTTTCCTTTTCCCTGCTTTTGGGATTAGTAAATTGGCTTACTGTGTAAAAGCTTGTTAGTTTTTTTCTTCTTCTTCCTCTCTTCACTTTTTATTTTCTCACCTTATTTGCTCCCCTAAGGTCAGGTGTCATTGCCAGTGACCTGCAAAACATTCCAGCTGGGAACCACTGTGTCATGCCACTTGACCATGTTCAATAAGCACTGCTTGTTTTCTGCAATTCCCTCCAGTTTTCTGTCTTGGCGTCATGAGGCTAAATTGGATTTAGTGAGTCAGTGGTAATCTGTTAAGTTAAATGATGCTCTATCCACCACAAGGGAAGGAAAGAAGCCTGATGAGGAGGTGGGTACTCACTTCTTAACCAGGAGCTGCCTGGCTCTCATATGGGACGGGGGCGGGTGTGAGGAAAAGTGGGGGGTTGGTGGCGAAATAAGGGGGAGAGGAGAGGGAATGGAGGGACGGCAACTTGCCTTGTTGTGTAGGAGGAGGTAGACGAAGCAGGGATGAAAAGGGATGGGGGGGGGGGGGGGATCTGGCTAAGCTGGGAAGCCATCAACATTGGGCTAAGTGGCAGCAGAACCTCACCTCGGGGAGTGTTGGCTGCTGCCAAGAGCCAGAATCGGGGATTAAATGTTCAGGACACAGGCTTAATCTCAGTGTTAACGTTACGTAAGGCCTAAGGTGTTGCCCCAGTGGGTGTTGACATTGAGAGGTTCGGCTCTGCTTAGTGAGCTGCAGGAGGAACAAGGAGGAGGTGGAGGCCAGGAGGCAGGAATCATGGAGGTAACACCTCCTTGTTTGGAGCAGTGCCCGCACTGGGTAATGTTGAGTACAAAGACTGGGAGGGGACGATGCCGTCAGCCTGTGATTGAGGTATGCTAACTTGATTGATATACAGTACTTGTCTGGCTGTCTCGTGCCAAGCGCCTTACTGTTGGCTTCTAATCCAAGTTTGTCTGACAACATCCTTTTTTGTTTTGTTTCAGAGGGCAGCTCATTGTTTTTCTGTCTGTGGATGGGTGTGTTTGCACAGAGCAATGCTAAAATGTTTTGGATAGCCTCTTCAGAGCTGCCACAGAGTTATTTTAGATCTTGTTATTATTATGATGGTGCAGTCTGGTTGCTGTCCTAACTGCCAAATGATGCATTTATGTTTGCATCTCAGTTCTTCCATAAGTGGGTGTATTCCAAACCATCATCTCAGGAAGTTTTTTTCTTTGTCTTGTGTTTCATTATTGTTAAGACTGCATTGTCTCACATTGTTTTCGGTTTTCATGTGATGGAAGCTTTTGAGATACAGTCTTGTAAAATACACAATAATCAATGCAATGCTGTTTCTTAAAAAGATGAATTTGTCTTCTTCTGATTTCTTTACTTATCATGTTGACATGTAATTTTAGTGTAAATGTGTTGCATTTTAAATCGGAATAGAGCCAAGAATGAAGTACACAGCCTGCATTTTCTGTTCCAGATCTACAGTCATGTGCTGTTGCCACAGGCCTTGGTCTGTCACTAGGAGCCACAGTATCCCAGGATATCTCTATTACAGCTTTCATTATCAATGTCCTACTCTCTAGCACAAAAAGGTCAAGTGCATAGCAATGTGCTGCACTCACCTCAAGGGTTTAGATCTTTCTTGTGCTTCCTCATGCATGTTACTCAATATATACATGGATTCAGGTTAAGGGAAGTTAAAAAAAAGAAAAAAGGAAAGGAAGTGCATTACAATGTGCAGGTGTGTGTACAGGAGTGTGCAAAGCAGAGAATGAACAAGTGAGGAAAAGAGCAAGGGTGTTTGAGAAAAGAGAGGCAGAGAGTGATAGAGAGAGAGACTGAAACTGACATGTCTTTTGGTGAAGCGGTGTCGTCTTCCACATCAATGTCTGATGCTTGTGCTGCCAGGTGCCGGAAATCTGGTTCAGAAAGGAGAGAAGAGAGAAGAAGGGGAAAGTAGAGAAAAAAAGGCAAGGTAGATGGAGGATTTTTTTTTCTTTTTTTTTTATGTGACGGCACTGACAGCTCCCCTGCATTGCACTGAGCTTAAATAATGGGATGCTCATTTGCATAACGAGGGACGTTATCACCTCTACTGTCAAAAGAAAACACAACAACAGTTCTTCTGCTCCTCCCTGAGATAGATTGGGTTGGCCTACTTTAGCACTCTGGAGAGATGCACTGGAGCTCTGGCTTAACCAAGCTCGCACAAGAGTGCACACTCACACATGTACACACACATGGGTGTATATGCACATGGACACTCAGTCACTCAAACTTTTTGGAGCGCAGTTTTCTGCCTTGCACATGCAGTCCAGCACATCAGCTGCTGGCCTTTCCTGAAACACAAGTTCCTTCACAAGAGCACACACAAGCAAACACACAAGTGCAGGTATTCAGTCTTACTCAGGTGCTGTCACTGATATGCCGAGTCTCCAGCTGGATTACGTTCATGTTGGAGCTCTGTTTGATTTCTGTCTCTAAGAAACATCCTTTTCCTGTGCTTCAAAAGATCACTCTTGGCACCCTTTTCTTATTCTTCTTTAGGCTTTGTATTGAGAGAACATGGCAAGACTGAGCTCAGATTTTACATCTGTATTTTATCCTGCAGCTCACATCTGCCTTTTTGGAAATGGGCTGCAGATAGAGAAGAAAAAGTTGTGTCTGCCAGTTTCACTGTCAATACAGTGCAGTTTCATGGGAGGAAACAAAATGTATTTCTCAGTGCAGAGGTAATGTTACAGTGTTGGTGATTAGAGCGTTTAAGTTAGCGGCACATCCAAAACACTGTCAAACTCTTTGTGAACGAGGCAAGATCCTGACAGCGCTGTCTCCTCTCATAGTCAATGCTTGGGAAGAAAAAAATGCAAAACGTGATTTGCATGATATCGACAGTGAAAAACACAGCGGTTCTCACAACATTGTTGACAGTTTCTTTGTCTTTCTTCACCCTCCCTTGTGGCTGCCATGGTGCCACTTTTATTATTTTTTTCTCTCAGTATTTTGCCATATTTCATTTCATTTAATGCTTATTCTCCTCCACCCCTCCCTTCTCTCTTCCAGGTACAGATGCTGGAATCTTTGAGCTGATTGGAACAAATAGAAAGCAGAAGAAAAGACAGATAAAGTGAAAGCAGAAGAGTGAAGAAAAGAAGGAGAGGGAAGAAAGAGGAGAGAGAAGAAAGCTTCAAGTTCTTTAGAAAGAGGAGAGAAAGAAAGAGACGGGGACGATGGGGAGGAAAAAGATTCAGATCACGCGGATTATGGATGAACGCAACAGACAGGTAAGTCCCTGGGGGATGGGAGGATGGATGAGTATGAGAATGGGCGAGAGAAAGGGTGGAGGAGGGAAGAAGGAGAAACACCCTACACCCCGCATAGCCCTCAACAATGAAGGTCTTCTGGGAGTCTGGGCAATATGTGAACCGAGGGACAAAAAAGTGCATGCTAGAAAAGCACATCCATTGCTTTGGGTGAAAGAGCTCCATGTGTTTAGAATGGGGTGTTTGTCTCTGCTCCGACTAATAAACCAGTCTGAGGGCCCCAGGACCATATTTATAAAAAAGAAAAGTGTGCTGAAAACATTTCTCATTTTTAAAATCAATTTTGCAATACTGTTCTGTTAGATGGGTGCAGCCTACACGCAGCTGAAGCACCCTTCATACAAGGCCCTCATGTCATGCCACCCAGTTTAGCTCTCTGCCAGTGGAATATTACCAGAAAGAGGGTGGTGGTAGCACTAGAGAGGTAGGGTGGAGAAAAAATATAAACAAACAACCAAACAGAGATGGGATGGTTTAAACTGATATATGGGGAAACAAATACTGAAACAACGTTTTTCTTGAGTCAAAGCACTTGGAAACTTTCCTATACATAGACTATAAATTAAATGTTCAGATTACAACTTTAATAATAGTTAGTAATTAAAATGCGGAATTTTTGCAGGACACTTTTTAACAACAGCTGGCATCACTTGAGCGAGACTTAATGAATAGTGGACAACAAGACTCAAGCAGACACTACCGTCTGTGGCAGGAAATAGATAGAGACAGAGCTCTCTCACTGCCCTTGAGGCCTACAATCGATCACTTCCTGTGCCATGGCTGACCACTGACACTTTGTCAGCTTCCTGGCAGCCCAATTGGATCCATACGCTGCTAACATGGCCCCTGGATCACAGGTCAAACATATGTACAGAACTGTTTCTTTGCTTTTGATACATCTTTATTATCTGGCATCCAGAATAATACTCCTGGATCAGTTCACTGTACACTTTATCAGCCACAGCAATTTGTGGCCAGAGTTAAGGAACATGAAAAATACCAATGGTTTGTTTCTGCAATACTGGAATAGTACCTCAATCAGATTTTGGATGTGAGAAAAACTGAGTGTTCCTCAGTTAAAAAAAAAACACATAATTGTAAATTTTGCAGCATGCTTGCTTCAGGAACAGGGTGCCTTGGAAGTCGCACATGCAACAGCAAAGGAAAAGCTTTACATATAAAGAGACATTTTTAAAAAGTTCAGAAAATATTTGATGGCATTTCCTCATTTTCAAAAATGTTTTTGTTTTTTAGAGACAGATAGAGAAATGGAGAGATAAAGCAAGAGCTTGGAGGAGGTCAAAGAGTTTAACATGAGGACTAAGACTATCGTGTTGCAGCAGAGCCCACTCTTCCTCCTTAGTGTTATCTCAGCCCCTCTCCCTCATTCCACCTTAGACTGGGCCTGCAAGCTGCACCAGGCTCTCTGACTCCCGAGGATAAGGAGGGAAAGAGGGAGACAGGAAGGACACCTGAGGGGAATCGATGCCTGAGATATCTGGGCTTTACTTACAGGGAGAGGAGGATGGAGGAGAGGAAACCAAGCAGAGAGAAAGGGTTCACGGAAAGGAAAATCAATATATCACTGGAGTTTGTTGTTTTGATCTCAAAATGATAGATTTCTCATTTAGTTGTTGTTGTATTGAAATAACAATTCTTCCTGACATGATATCATCGAGTCATGTGGAAAACACCACATACTCTGTTTCAGTGTCATTCAACCTACAGCCTAAATAAATGACATCACTTCATTTTGAGGAGGAGGACATCATAAGACTGGGACAGAGACAGACACAGAAACTTAATTTGTTTTTTCTTTAAAGGAAAAAAACCAAAAAAAAAAAAAAAACGGAAGCTTTGGCTTTGCATATTTTCACTTCCTTTTTGAGGAAATGTCCCTGAGGCCTTGCCAAATAAACACCAAAGGACCTAGTGTAGTGTTGCTTTGAACCTCACATTCTTAACATACAGAAACTCTTTAATGTCTAAAAGTTCTTACAATCTACTTAGAACTTAAAACCAGATGTAAAATGATTATCCAACTTCATTTGTGTGAAAAAACCCAGCGTGATAAAAACCTGCTTCACTCCTGAAAAAAATATAACATTTTCTTGATTCACACCATAATGCAGCACTCTATGGAGTGGCACCACTCTGTGTAGCTGTCAACGCTACCTTGCCACCTACAGGGTAGTACCCCCCATCCTCCTGCCTCTCCTTGAAGCAGCAGCATCATACTGGGCACAGGGCCTGGCTCTCTCTGGGCGGCCACTTCAGCCTGCCACCCCCAGGCCCCCGAAACACTTCCCTAGAGCAGTGGCAGAAGGGCTAGGCCTCCCTGGCGTTGACTGGCTGCCCGGAGCTCTGGACAGTGGGCAGCAGTGTGTGAACCCTGGCTCCATGCCGCCCGACCACTCATACCCTCTCCCAGCCTCGGGCACATGAAAGAGTCCTCTGTGCCATAAACTCATGGGTTGTGCACAGAGAGCAGACTCTCTTGATCTGGCTTCCACACAAACACACACACACAAATAGATAGGCAGGCATACACTTATAGTACGAGTTAGACGTACAGGTGTGTGTGTGTGTGTGTGTATAAACGTGCTGGCATAGACTTCACACTCAGCAGAAACATACTTAAGATGGTGCATTTAATGTCTTTGTTTATGCAGAATTTACAAGCACAGGTTTCTACTCAAATGTTGACATCTAAACTCATCTATCATTTTAGAGCCCATCTTGGGGATCGACTAATTTACTGCAATTGGCTCTAATTAGTGTTACCTCTCCAACCAGTACACTCAGTGGGTTTAATTTAGAACAGCTTGTTTGTGTGAATTTATGTGAAAGTGTGTGTGCGTCTTTGTGTGGAACATGTGGGCTCTGAGGGGAAGGGACCCAGGGCCAAAGGTTAAATGTGGATCAGGTCATCAGTGACAGGAAGTAAAACAACAAAATTGCCCAGCTCCCACAGACAACAGTCACCCTAACACATACTTGGCTGCAGGAAGATTTAAAAAGTGTTTTAAATGTCTCCCTGCACATGCTTTCTCTTTTCCCTCGCCATGTTAACTGCAGCGCTGAAGCTGAAATAAGGGGTCTTTTTGTTTCTGCGACAAAGCATTCTTCCCTCCAATCAACAGCACCGGGGTGAGAAAATGTGTGAGAAAAAATTAACAGCAGGAAAATAATGAGGCCCACAGGGTCGCTCCTCACCCCTGAACCCCTCCTCTAATTCCCTGTTTCCCACCTTCCACTATCTCCTTCTCTAACCACAGTGAGTAACACTCCTCTGTCATATGTTCAGCACTCCAAGACCTCAGCTAAGAGGAGCCCACAAAGCTCGCACCTTTTCTCCACTGGATCTTTTGTCGTGTTCTTCAGATGATCCAGCGTGATCCATCAGTTCACCCAATTTTACCACCTCACTTTAGATTCTTAATAGTTTTGTCTACTTTTCTTTCTTTTTTTCTTTTCTGTTTGTAATGGGAGTTATTCAGACATATAAAAAAAAGAGAGAGAGATTTTTTTTTATAACTGTTAGTCATCTCTGAAGACCTGACTTGGATAATTTATCACTTTTTCTTCTTTTTTTAAAAATATATTTTGGCTCCTAAACTGTAGGTCAATACATCTACTTTCAGTTTTTCCTCTCTTGTTGTGATTGCTGGGTTAATAGGATTTTATTTTAGAAAGCAAGCACTTAACTTTTTAGCATGTGAGACCATCCAACCGTTGTTGGAAAAAAAAAAGACTTTTTGTTTTGGTTAAAATTAATTAAAAAGTGAAAACAATTTCACTTGTGTGTTCAGTGTCCGCTTTGGTGCCACACCAAGAGCTTATCCACCTAAAATGAATGACGGCAAAGTTATTTCTGTCGTTCCGACCACTAACTTGGGCCTTGCAATGTAACATACACTTTTTTTAGTCATCCTTTTCCAGTTGCGGTTTTTCAGCATAAACAGGAACCTACAGAGGAGGACAGCCATTTCAGAGCTGGACTGAAAAGTAATTACTAGCTCTGGTAAGAACAATCTAAACTGACTTGTATTTTAAGATCTAAAGCTAAAGCTTGCAATATTAAAACATCACTCAGTGTCACAGGTTAGCGTTAATTGACATGCAGAAATGTTTAGGGTCTGTTTTTTCCAGTTCCCGCTGTACAACGAAGGCACTCTGAGAAAGGATGATAAGTAGGGTTTTGAAGAGAGAGAAGAGCATAGCATATATTAGAGGTGGGACAAAGCCTCTTTTGTTGTAATGCCTCTCTTTAACAGCTTCTTTGGCTGTGAGGCAGAGTTCAAACGAAGGTCTTGGGCTCCTCTTATTCCTTTTGCGTAAGTCCGTGTCTTCCTGCTTTGCTTTGACAATGGGATAAGTGTTTGTCTCAAGACAAATCGCGCTGCTCCATAGGTGACTGACATTTGTGTGTGTGCGTGAGTGTCTGTGTGTGTCCTCACATGGCCATGTTTGGTTTACTAACCAGCAGTTTTTGGTGCCTGTCTCTCTACTCCTCCTCTTCCCTCACCTCCTCCTCCCCCAGGGAAGCAGGCAGGAGGTGGGAAGCAGAAGCGAAGCCATTGTGAAGGGGAAGCCACTGGCCCCTTCCTGTTATGAGAGGAAATGCATACAAATGTGCTTCCTGTTCGTCCGCCCCCTCTTTTCTCCCTCCCCTTCCCTCTCGTCTTTTTCTCGCCCCTGTAGTACAGAATCAGCCTCTATCCCTCCTTTCTCTGTGTCCCGAAGTTTGTTTTTTTTCTCCCTGCCTGCCAGAGGGGAAAAAGTAAATCTGATAGGTCAATTATACAAAGTAGAACTGATTTTTTCTTTTTATATTATTATATTTGTTGCTCATTTTCTAATTGGAAGAAACATTTAATTATATATAGACTCACAATCCTACAAAGAGATAGAAAGAAGTAAAAAAAATTCTCATTGATTTAGAAATCTCTCAGAGAGATAAGCCATTGTTAAAACTAGTGTTAGTATTTTTTTTGGAAGACTTAAAGATATGTAGCACAAGAGTCTCACAGATTAGATTTGAATTATCCCAATAAACATGTTTGACTTGCTTTTTAAAGGAAGTTTTTTGTTTTTAGTTGTACAAATGTACACATTTTTGATTAACCTTTGTCACTAATGATTATCAAAGGAGCACGATAAGAGTTTAACATGTATGATTCTGTTATATTCCAGTAGTTCAAGTCTGTACCCTATCAGAGTTTTTAAAAAAATTCTAAAAACTAAAAAACTAAAAGAAATATGTGTGTGTGTGAGGATAGTTTTCACACCCTGGCTTGCAATACACTGTGAAAAAATACAGTTGGGTTCACACTCACACATACACTGCTCTATTTTACCAACTTTTTCAGTGCTGTAATGTCGGGGTAACTGTTATTAGCATAGTTGTGTATCTAACACCACTCACTGACCAAAGAAACCAAGATTACAGCCACAATGACATATGGGTGGTTTTTCACAGTTTTTTAGTTTTTTTTTATAGTTTAACATAAAAAATAAATATAACAAAGAAATATTATCCAGATAAACATCAAAGCCATATAATTACAGGTGCTTGAAAAAAGAAAAGAAAAACATAATACATGTCTGCAGATTGGGTGCACCAATAATAGCAATACATTTTACCCACAGAACTGAAACTCTTCTAAAAGAGGTCTAGAGTACCAGTTCACAGCATCTGTGTGAGGCAAATGAGCTGTTTTGAGCTTGCACAGGAAAGGCCAGTGGTGACATCATCCACTTGGATGGTGATGTGCTAAAAGGGTCACATGATGGCATCACATGCCCTGAAGTCAGCACTGCTTCCTGAAGCAGTTACATAGAAAACTGAACATAAAAATTGCATGGATGAGATGTACAACAAATTAGTACATCCCACATGATGTGATTAAACCAGTATTTTCTGTCTATGCTGCATACATAGTACAAGCCAACTATCTTTTAAATTGAATGTGCTCCTGTTCAAGTTAAAATGCACCTTGCAAATGCCCGTCTGTGTATGGATGTAGATGTATAGTGTTTGTTATATAGTGTACGTGTGTTGGAGGTAGCAGGTTGTACGTGTCAGGCTGAGATATATGGGGGTTGGTGTGATATTTATGTAGGTGTTATTGTTTGGTCAGTTAAGGCTTTTCAAAATCACACTCAATCTCTTCCCGCAGTGCTGTTACAGTCAGTCAATGTGTGAATTATAATATGTGGGAAAAGCATGCTCACAGTTCCACAATTAAAGTGTGAGGCCCAAGACAACTTTGAATGGATTCTTCTCTTGTTTTACTACTAAAATGAACAGCACTGAATTAATGTCATCTCGGTTACTTGTTACACTGATCTGTTTGCATGTGTGTGTAGTTGCATTGCTATCTGAGTGGTCCACTGATATGTGAGCGATCTTAGCCAGCATGTGGACCTTCTCTGATAGATTACAGGCTCTGGTCTGGACCTCTGAGATCGTGCCACGTGCCACCTTTTGAAACATTAACCGCTGCAGCAGAATGAGTGACTGAGTGATAGGGTGATAATGGAGCTGGGGAGACAGCTCTGTCCTACACCTGCCCCTTGTGCCCCCTGCATTGAAACATCAGGGGAAGACAACACTCTACATGCCCTGCTCTTGATTAGTCCGTTTTGACCTTATGTTCTACAGTCCTGTTATCTTATTGACTGGATCATGCAGAATTTGTTCTGTAGCCCCACCACTGCCAGACCCTTTTAGGTACTCATATTTCAGCTGTGGATGATATAGGTCTGGGTGGGTTGAATATGAAATTAATCTTATAGTCACAAGATGCATTTTGATTTAACACCACGACAAAGAGGCTTGTTTTTTTCTACATTTTTGTAGAACTGTGTAAATGTCAGCATGGTATTTAGAGCCCAAGGGAGCGTTCTCTCCTTATGCCGTGAGTGAATCAGATGAGTGTGCTAAGGTACAGAACCTGGTTTGTCTCCAGTTTCAGCCTCTGTTGTCTGACAGATAGCTCGGCACGATGCAGTGACATCACTGGAAAACTTTTAGAAGCGGAGGGGGTCCAGGATATGGCAATGCAAGGTTTTACCCAGTCTAAGTTATGAGGGAGACGGGAAGAAAGACAGGATGGAGGTGAGGAAGAGTTTGATATTCAGTTTCCCTGGTGCATCCTGGGAGATATGATTTCAGGAAATTCAAAACTATCAATATCTGTTCAAGCTTATCTCCCTTTACAGTTGTAAAGAAAAAATGTGAAGGGCAGTGTATTATAGATAAATTCTAAAATAAAATCCATTTATGGACTAGATCTACCACAAAATGGGATTTAAAGAAAAATGTTTTTAAGATTTTGTTGTAAGGGTCTTTATTCTCATGGTTATTGTCATGTATTAATTTTTCATTTATTTTCTATGCTTTTGGCTTGCTTAAAATGGGCAAAACATGCAGTTAATCAACAAACTAAGATGGGTAGGTACCAGCTGGGCACAGTTCTGGCAATATTTCATCTCTGTAAAAAGCTTTGTCAAGACAGATCTCCAATGTAATTAATACACACAGTCACAGAGCAAAATAAGAGAAATTCCAATAAGAACATGCAGGGAAGCTGGCAGTGGTACTTTTTTTTCTTTCTTTATTTCCCATACAGCTGAAGAGCTTGCACACATGGCTTGGAAAGGAAACCAGGTGCAGCTCACTGGAATTAACTCACTTTCACTGCTCTAGTTTTGATCCAAACAATAGAGGAATAGAGGCTGTTCTATTTTGACAGTATGGGCACTTGTATGCTTGGGTAGCTAAGGGTACTGATCTTAGGGCTCTTGCATACACAAATGTACTTGCATATACCCGTAAACAGAGACAGAGAGGTTAAAAAGGCTATATTACATGAGAAACTTTTTGTGATTTAGAGGCAGCTTTGAGGACAATCAATAAACCCATCTTTTATTTATCTCAATGGGTAGTTATCTTGCGTAAGAAGTGGTTCACTGGACAACTCAACAATTGAAATAGAAGACTTTTTTTGCGTGTCAAAAGTGTGGGAAAGTGAGTAAGTACAATCAGGACATATTTGGGTGAGACTTTAACTTGACATATGTTCCACGATGAGCCTCTGTGGGCTTTGATGTACAAGCAATAACTGATTTTCTTTACCGTTATCTGACTGAGACAGAGTATTTTCAGTTCCTTAAATGCAAACCCAGCTTCTTTTTTTTTCTTTTTTCCTGGTATAATAGATGAACTGTTACAGTCAGGGGTTGCTGAACTCGCAGCGGACAAAATTTTCCTTTAACAATGTTTCCATGGGAGCTTGTGATTTTGAAGAAGAAAATTCAAATTCCTTCTAATTCACTCATTTTGTGCCCTCATTACAACTGAATAGGTCAAAGGTTGGGGATTTTTTTTTATTTCACCATAATTATTACCACAAGCCAGATTTGTTGTAATAGTGCCCCTGAATTATTATTTAATTCCAAGCCTGAACATACTGCAAATTTCTTTTCTCTTCTTCTCGTGAACAAGAACAATTATTCATAGCTTGCCTCAGCTACTCTTTATCTGCTAATTTGTTTTTCATCTCTTCTCTCACCCAGGTGACATTTACAAAGCGAAAGTTTGGCCTGATGAAGAAGGCGTATGAGCTGAGCGTGCTGTGTGACTGCGAGATTGCCCTGATCATCTTCAACAGCACCAACAAGCTGTTCCAGTATGCCAGTACAGACATGGACAAGGTCCTCCTTAAATACACTGAGTACAATGAGCCCCATGAGAGCAGGACCAACTCTGATATTGTGGAGGTAAGTTACAAGAAAACACAGACGGCAAACATGCATTCGTACACAGATGCACCAGAGCACACACAGGTGCCCGCACACGCACGCTCATGCAAAAGTACAAGCAGACAGATGGTTACCGCGTTTGTGACTCATTCGGCAACCCTTACTTCTCTCTTTTAGTCTTCGCACCTAACGCAATGCTAGAAATAATTGCTCCCATAGCTTGTCAGTCTTTCCCAAGGGTTCAGTCGCAGTATCAATTACTTTTAGAAAAAGGTATTTTAAGACTCACAATATGGCATTAATTTTAAGAAAATATGTTTATTCAAAATGTCTCCTTGTGTTGTTATACTTTACAACATAAAAGAGGAAGCCTATGAAAGATCTGGTCCTTTTAGACGTTCCCCCTGTGGTGTGTAATCACCACCCCCATCTCTTGGTGTCTTGTCACCATTGATGTACCTCTAAGAGAAGGATGTTGATTTGACTTGCTTTGGACACATGTATTTTGAGTGGCTCAAGGCAATGTTGAAGAGCGCTGTCAGCCCAACCTCTAGGCAGGTAGATAAAGCAGGAAATGACGCTTACACCCTCCTGGAGCCTTAAGCTCTCAACGTGAACCATTATGCAACAGCTCTGACAGACCTGGTGGGCCACACACACAGACTGCATTCACGTGGATTTATCCCGCTCGCTGCTTTCCCCTTGTCTCTCAGTTTCACTGTGCGATCATTTAACAACATCAGGCCTACAAAGTAATTTTGAATGAATCATCTTTTAGATATATGAAAATGTCACAAACATTATAAACATTATATTGAGTTGTTAGAGCAATTATCTGTACACAAGGATTGTAACCATTAAATTGAAAATAAACTCATTTTTATGCATGTTTACTTTTTATTTTGCACTAAAATGTTTACGTTTCATTGCTTAATGTGTCAAAGCTTAAATAGAAATGTAAGAATTGTTAGACATATAGCTTACATAGCCTACTTTTTAAAAAATTCTAAACTAAGGTTTCACTTTTAAAGTATTTGTAATGGTAGATAAAACATGGAACAGTTCATTAATCTGTCCTGTTATCTTTTTAAAAATTGATACAGACCCATCTTAAAAATACGCATAATTTAAGCCTCCAAAGAGATTTGTGAAACTTGACTTACTTGTTTTTGTTTCAACTAGCTAGCAAAAAGATACAGACCAGCATTTGGGCTCGCATCATGGTGGAGAAATATTGTTGGAGGCTCAGAGGTCACTCAAAGCATCAACTCTCTCCTTACCCCCCCCCCCCCCTTTTTTTTTTTTTACATATATCATTAATGCATGTTCAGTTTGTAATTCAGCCAACACCTGACTGCAGCACACTGTTCATTTTTTGGACCAACCGGGTCATAATTCATGCAATTCATGCATAAATCTGTTATTGTGGGATCAACATTTAAAAAAACATGAAAATCACCAAAGGAAATATAGTGATTAATGACATGTAATGAATGAATGCAACATACGGTCCTGTGGCTTGACCAGTCTGACATGGGATCAAACAGCATGGGACATCTTTTCATATGGTTGTTATTTGGGCTGGTTGCCCACTTAGGGTGGACAGACCCACAGAATTCTCCACTGCTGTTCCAGATAGCTCTCTGCAACTGACTACACACCAATTTACATACTAACATAAATTGTCTTTAGGTTTTAAAGATTTTTGCCCTACATTATCCCAACAATTCATACAATTCTACTATGTTTGGAAGTTAAAAAAGAGCTTAAATAAATGCATTGCACCATACTGAAACCTTAAGAGTGGTTTGCTGATTTCAATATTGCATTGTTCCTTCGTCATTTCCATTTGGTGTAGTATAAATGAGAAGTGTGTTGATGTAGTTCATACATTAAGTGATGCAGCACTTAACATATGACTGACCACAATGTTGAAAACAAAGAGATGGACTTGGTGCATTATCCTGGACCGCATTGAGAGGCATAAAAACTTTTTCACTTATGCAGCACACCCTTTATTCTCCACCTATAATTCATACTATTGAACTTTTTTTCATATTAATGTGGGCAGAATTCTAACTTTGTTTAGCTTAGTTATAATAAATTGTGCAAGTTTAAAACATTAGATAAACATTAGAAAACTATTATGCATCTATGCTGTAGTTTCAATGCAGTTCAAATGATTCAAAATTAATCAAATCCATGGTATGTGAGAATATAGAGAAACATTAATTTGTGCAGTCTATAAATCAGATTTATCAGTATAGCTCATGCTTTTATGACAAGCATACCTATAAGTGCTGCTCTCTTTTGTACACCAGGCACTTCAATCATTGTAAAGTCAGTGAATAAACCTGCCCCAGCTGAACCCATGAAGAGAGTTGTCACATGTTTCAGCAAGTGCCTATGATGAGAGCTATGTAGCTCTTTCTTTAACATTGTCTCCATTAGGGAGCAGAGCATGGCTAACGTGTAAACAGCAATGTCAGGGGAAAGATGCTAAAGAGCCTAGAAATTGTAGAAAGAGCCTACAATTTGATCCCCAGAGGACTCTGCGCTTTCTGAGCAACTCACTGCAGGAGAAATCGATCTGAAGAGGCCTTCAGCTCTGGCGTTTTAAAGCAATTGGCCGTAGGGCTGACACTAGCACGTTTCGCATGGGTGGGAGAAAGGTGTGGAGAGGGGTTGGAGAGCAAAGGGGTCGTAACTCTCCCTGCAAGCCTCATGTGCTGCCGCTAAGCAACGTCACAGGTGCAGGAACGTGGGTGGGTTGTTGAGTTTGTAGGGAGAAAAGAGTAAAATGGACCTCCTGTCTAGACGGCAGGTTGATTGTGGTTGGGTTAAAGGACGGGGGTCAAGAACAAGAAGTTTCTCCATGGAGGACCAAAAAGATCTTAAATATGGCATTTGATCCATGTCGTTTCTAATGTAAAATTTGTAGCTCTTGCATTTACCATGCTGAAATGCATGCATCATTCTCTTTCTATTACTGCTGTGCCTGAAGGTGTAGTGGGAGGAGAGGCAGAGGTAGGGGAGCAGAGCTCAGAGTGTGGGCGGCTGGCATAGAGGCCTGCTACATTAGCAATAAAGCTCTATGTAATTAGCATGTCTTTGGTTGATAATTAGCGTTGTTGAGAGAGTGGCACTGAGAGTGTTGCACTGCCTCTCTAGCAACAGCATGTTTACAAGAGGCTGGAGGGCTTTTTTCTCTACCTCTTATTTTTTCTGTATCCTGTGTTCAGTTTTTCATTGAACGTGCAGCATCTCTAAGTTTGTTGTTTGTTGTTCTTTATTTTGAATCTATGTATGGATCAACAAACGCATGTATATGGTCACAAATTGGGGGATGAAAAGGGAAATATATAAGGAAAGGTAAAATCTCACTTGATATCTATTTCCGAAATGACATTCCTACAAATATGTAAAAGGAAAAAAACACAAATTGAACACTCCTCTGAGTAACAATTTATAATAATAAAAGTAAAGTATTAAGTAATAATGTTAATGAGTAATCTTGTAGGACAGTGATACCTCAAACTCCCCAGATAACTGTTAAAAAAAGCAAAAAGCAAATTAATACACAGTGTTATTGTTTTTTGCATGAGCAAGAGGGGAGGTCCTCTTAATTAATGATAAGTGTTCAAAGAGATATCCAAACCGATCTAAGCTCTCATATTTTGATAAAAGCAAACACAGAGGTAGATCTTTCATCACTGGATTTCCATGGAGGTACCAAGTGTGTCATCATGGCAGGTCTACAGCACATTCAGAGCCTGGCTCCAGATAAAACAGTCAAACATGCAGATAGATTTCCTATACTCCCTGTCAGCCAGGCCGGTTTCTTGGACATGTGAACAGCATTAAAGGAGAACTAGTGAGCTGTGTTGGGAAATGACAAGAGAATAGATCCATCTCTCATTTTTCCTCTCACCTTCTTCTTGCCTAAGAACAATCACCTTGAGTCATTATTGATGATTTGTTATTGTAGTATGGGGGATGTTAATTGCAATAGCACATGAAAGAGTCCTTTCTTTCCCCCCCTGATGATTGCTGCTCTAGCCCAAACCTAAGCAGCATTGGCTGGCCCATGATGTGATTGAAAGGCCCCAAATCCAACAACACAGTTGGGCTTTGCCAAATCCCTGCTCCACATTGTGCTTGTTCATCCCACAGCTGAAACAAAGAACACAGGTTTGCTAAAAAACTACAAGGTTAGTGAGCATGGTGAAATGTACTCTAACTGCCTAAAATCTGACCTAATAGGAGCAATGGTGAATTTATTTATTTATTGTTTATTTTACAAGGACACTAAATTAAAGCAATGCTACATAGAAAAAGAAACAACAAACAAACAAAAAAAACATATCCGTGTACATTGTATTTACCTAATGTCCTTATATACACACATAAAGTGTTTGACCTGTGCAGGCATCTACATGTGCACCTGCGTGTGAACATACGTGGTGACAATTGGCTTGAACCCTGCAGAGCTAACGGCATTGTGATGACCTCAGGCAGGACCACACACACATACACTTGTGTCATTGGCTCAAGTATCACATGTAATGGCACATGCCTTTTGCTTCTGAACTGACCAGCCTGCCTGCCTACCTGCCAGAAGAGGGCTGTTGGCCAATCCCATTTCCAGCAGATTAACCTAATCTGAAAGTTCAGTTCACCCTGTAATCTTAAACAGCAGCAGCAGGGGCTTGACTCACCACTTTACCTCAACTTTTTTTTTTTTGTTCTCTCCCTCCATCCTCACTAAGAAGGAACTATTGAATGAGAGTGAGACAGGAGGGACAGAGGGATGGATGAGTGTGAGAAGCGAAGAGGGGATGGGAGGGAGGGAGAGAGGGATGGAGGGAGAAAGGCTGGTAATTATTTCCAAAGGTCATTCTGTTAATGACTACCTGCTTGGCTAATGAGATTCAGCAAAGCTCCCTCACCATGTTTCACCCTGCGTATGTTTCACCCGTGTGCCGAGATGTGTGAGAAGCACAGGTGTGATTTCAGCCCAGTGACAGTCCACTGGAAGGGGGAGTGTGAGGGAGGGGGTGGTGCTGGTGTAGGGGTGTAAATGAAGAAATGTAAAGGGAAAGTACATCAAGCCGGTACGTCTGAGAGATAGCACATTACCAGCATGACATTTGGGAATAAAACATGATTTTTCCACTCATTCTAAATGCTGTAGAGACTAATTTGGTTTGTTTTGCTTATTCATTTTTTTTCTCTAGTAATATTCTTACAAGTCAACAAGACATGTGATCTCCTTTTCTGAAGTGCCAGTGTGCTCATGTTCGACCACGCTCTTGTGAAAATATTTTTCAGCATGTGTGCTATTCTACGTGCTTATTTGGTTTCTAAACAGCATAGAGAACATTAGCCTTGAGGAGTTTTCTCTGTTGATCAGCTAACTGAATGACTTCTTCTCATGACTCTCAGAGACTGCATAATTACTTGGACTTGAATGTAATTGATCCTCTATTACTTTAATTTGTGTCAACATCCAAGAGAAATAAGGGAGTCATATCATATCTTCTGTACTTCAGTGCTCCACCCTAATTTTGTGTGCAGTTGTTTTGTGGTTTTAAAAGAAGGCACATGTGATGTAGCATGGGGTGGAGATAAGAGGTGTGGTTGTCACGGCAATCACAGTACCTCAGTGTTTACTAGTGATCGACAACATGGCTTGTTTTTCCCTGTGAGCTGTGGATTAAGATCTGAAGCTGCTTTGACCGACTAAGTAAATTAACCTTTTGACACTGGCAAGCTAATAGTACAGCAGTTTGTGAAAACAAAGATTCAGATGACAGTTTTCTTACATACTATCACACATTGGCAAATGGAGAAAAAAAGTCACCTTTGTGTGGTTAAGTGCATGTTAATTATAGGAAACAAAAGTGGAAAAGATACAGTTTATTCTTTTACAGTGATTTTCAGCTACCCTCACTGGAAGCCCAGACTCACTTCCTGCCAAGCTATGGCATGTTTAGTTAACCTCCAACAAAGATGATGAAAAGAAAGACTTTTGTCAATGTGTTTTTACAGGACAAAAGCAGCAAACACAAGAACTTAACAAAAAAAAAAACATGTATCTTTTTTGCACGCAAGTGAAAAGTGACATTTATGAATATTTTTCTTTTACATGCACCAAAGTTAGCCAAAAGTTCAATCTTAAACTGTACTTCTTCATCAGATGTTGAGAGGTTTCCCTTAAATGAACGCGACATGGACAATATATATTGTGTTTGTGTACAACTCATACTCCAACTTCACTTCTGAACATCGTGCTTCAGACATAGAAATGTTTGTTTCTTTACAGTAAATATATGCCATACTTCCATGGGACTGGCAGTATGTTCTGAACTCACCACAAATTGCACCACCCCTAAAAACAACCACCATTTTATTTGATGTACTCCTTTTCTAATAAATGTCTCAAAAAGTGGTGGTGCTCTAAAAATAGAGTATGATGAGGCTAAATATAGCTGGCTATGCCGGGCATGGATTGAAGAACAGGACTGGGATCGCTTTCTCTCTTTAATCCCCCCCCCCTTGTGTTTTGAACAGAATGGGTGGGTGGTGAGGGGGTTGTTTTAGGAGCAGAAGGAGTGAGTAAGCAAAGTGTCAGGGTATTCATTCAGCCTCTCATCTCTTAGCCTCTATCACTCTCTGAGGATTGACCAAGAAGAGTTGCCCCCAGCGACCACATGCAGAAGACCATCAGTGCAAGACCCTGCGGCGCCTAGAAACATTTGATCCCTGGAATAAAGAAGTCTATTATTTATTTCTCATGTTGATCTGCTACCACACTTCATCAAACAGAGCCTTCCTGTGTGGCTGTTTTAAAAAAAGCTTTTTCATTTCAGGAAAAAAAACACATTTAACTGTTACATCATCTTTGTCAGTTAAAGAGTTAAATATTAGGATAAGAGTGACAAACTCTGAGAGCACATATGTCTGTGGCGCCAGACTCAACATTAAGGGAACGAGTTTACTGAGTTCTTATTTTATAGACTGTGCGCCTTTTCCAACATTTAAAGAGGGGTTAAAAACAAGATGGCAGATAATATATGTGATCTACAGGCTCAGCACTTTTTTCCACATCAGATGCCCGCTGACCAAAAAAGCAGAACCTCAGACATCAAATTATACCACTTGGATCTCTTTCAGAGGTGTTTTTTAAGGTCAGTACTAAAGCGGAAGTCTGAGGTACTCGCACAACAACAAAAGACGGTTTTAAAAATAGACTGTTTGAAATGTGCCAATATGTGGTCCCTGTGGTAAGGAGCAGTGAAAAAGGCAGGCCACTTCTGAGGCCATGCTGCCAAAAGGCAAGGCTTTCCACTACACAGCCCAAAACAATTCACGCCAGCCATTAAGATGAAATGATGCCTTGTTCTTTGAAACTATTTGTGGAAAATTCTGAATAATGAAGATCTATTTTTGTAGATGGCATTCCCTGCCCTGCCTAGAGCTTTCCCCCTCTGGCTCCACCCCCCACCCCCTCCCCCCCAGCTATGATTACTGCTTTGGATAGTGTGGAAACTCAAGGTCACAGCATAGAGGTCAGCCGGCTGGTCATTGTTACTCATGGCCTCCCCCCGGCTCCCTTTTCCTGCTGTGGTACCACGCGATAAGAGACGGAGAGACAAAAGACGCTAAGTGACGATAAGTGGTGGTGGAGGTTGGTGGGGGGAATGAAGAAGGGACAGAGGGTGGCTTCAATGGGTCTTAAGGTTTTCACCCATGGCGAACAGGAGTTTGGCATCACTGTCACTATATAACATTTCTTTCAAGTTGGTAAATTATAGCATTGCTGATATAATTGTATCACAGTGCAGTCACATGTGCAGTAATATCTATGACATAAACAGGTCACATCCCATTTCAGTGTAAAAAGCATGTAAAGCTAGAGGAGTGTGGAAAACACACACAGTTCAGCCTTGGCAAATTGATTTTTATGCTGCTCCAGTAGCACATATAGACCCATTCTAATTTCTCTCATTTAAATAGAGAAGTATTTTACAACTGGAGTGTAGATGGGATGAAAGATGGCTAGGCTAAGGGTGAACACATAAGTGCCCTCTTTATGCAGTTTCACTGAGCTGGCATTGTGGGTCATAATGTCTATCTGGCTAATTATACAGTGTAGTGACAAGTCTGAATGACCACTTTGTTCCCAGGGCCGGGATGCTGCTGCAGCAAACAGTGTTGGATTCTGACATGTGCTTAGTGTGTGTCTCTTCCATATGGGAAGCACTGCACCATCTGGTATTCTGCTGTGTACTGGCTAGCTATGATTGTGTGCTTGTGAGTGGGCTCTCGTCTGCAGTGGGCTCTTCTTAATAGTGATTTTAGCACATGCACCATCACAATGACACAGATTGAAGAAATGTGGAGGAACCTTGTTGCGCGCAGTATCCTTTCTCTCTGTCTAGCTTTCTGTTTCTCTCACTTATTTTAACACTTTTTTCTATTTTTACTGTACTTTCCACTCCTTTTTCTTTTAGTTAATGTAAGAGTCTCTTTGAAATCTAAAAACCACAAAAAATGTCAGTTTTATTACTAAACACAACACCTTTTAAGGGATGATGGATCCCAGGTGTCAGCTTCTGATTCCTGATTGCAATGCAGGAGGGCATCAGAGGTAAGGGGCTTCAAAGCCACTAATCTCTGAAAAGTCATTGATGCAATTGTCACCTCAACCAGTGAATAAAGGATGTACAGATGAAGTAAAAAAAAAAGAGAGAGATAAACTGTGATGTGACCCTATTCCCCTATTCCTCTGACTGGTAACCTACTAAATCCCCCCCATAAAAAAAAGAAAAAAATCACACACATACACACGCCATGTACCCATCATCTACGGGCATGCCCCTCGACATGGTCCTGGCATGTTCAAACTACGCTTCATGAAACTGTGGCCCTCTTGCCTTTGGTCTGCCATCTGCTTCCAATAAACTAAGCCAGCCTGATCCCTCTGATGTTCCCTCCACTCTGAAAAGCAGAGAAGAGAAAGAGTGAGCCAGAGAGACAGAGTAAGGGACAGAGACAAAAATGAGAGCGAAAGAGTGAGCCAGACACGCCCAAAAATAAATAGAAATAAAGGGAATAAGAGCGCCTCTTAACCATATTATTATCCCTTTTCTGCTGCCAGTAAGGCCACCCTGATTGGTCAAATAATGCACCAGTGCTGAAACTTCTTAATCCTTTTCATGACCACCTCCATGTTATTTGTGATGGGAAAGAACAATGTTTATCTTCCTTGACTCATCGCTACAAACATGAAACCACATTGCACCTTACCAATATGCTCTAGAAAATTAAGTTCTACAACATGCTTCTTGTGGTTTTCCATACTTTTTTCATCCCCCCATTCTAGAAAAAAGGGCAATATAAGTGATCTAAACTTTGAGTTTGTAAGACCATTTACCATATAGATATATATTGCCTGTAGATTTGTGTGGTTGTCCCTTCAAATTGTTTGCACGTTGCCAATTAAAGGTGGCTGTGAAATTCCTTTACACTCTAATTTTCTATCGATTATAGCCCACTTGAATGTCATTGTGTTTTATTGTCAGGTGCTTAATCAGTAGTGAAAAGTTTGTAGAGCACACAATTAATAGTATAAGGCTACATCAAGCCCGAAGAATACAAATCCCCATAAAATACAAAGGACAATTCAAATATGTTCATGTCTTCAAGTTGTATTTTTGATAGAGTAAATGAGTCTGTTTCTGTCCCAGTTTTAACAATGCAACAAAAAGAGACTGTGACCTTGCTAGACAAGAGCTGATTCCAGTCCCATTTCATTATAGTGTAGTTTAAAAGCACAGCAATCATAATTAACCATAAGTGGCACAGTTATTGATGCTTTTATATTGTGTCTGTGTGTCAGCAGTTTTTTTCCACCCACTTCTGAAATATGCAGCAAATCTATAAACTGGACCATTTACCAGGAAAAACTCCAGTTATTATCTTCTCTCTTGGTTTTGCTGAAAATAGTGGGTAAACAGAAGATCACACTATGTAGCCAGAGAATATAAAAGGCCTATTATAATGGTCTGTTTCTGTAGAGTGTTTTTGCACTGATGCTGTCAGTCACTGGGTTGAAGACATTGAGAAACATTCACTGGCCTGGCTGTCACCAATAGCCATAAACACAATATTGAATGTGTCATACCCTTCAGCCACTGCCAAGATAACTGCAGAGGGGAATGGTCAGCACTGAAGCTCTTTCCAAATACAGCACATCGACTAGCCAGTCTATCAGAAATAAAGATGAACCCATCAAGCCAACAGTGTTTTGATTCAGATTCTGTGGAAACATGGTAGTACTGTAGAAAATGTGGGGAATAGAATGATAGTAAGGCCGAGACAGACTGAAGAGCAGACTGAGACAGAAAGATGGGGGGCAGAAAGACAGATAGAGGGATAGAGAGGGTGAGCAGGGTGGCAGAATGCCGAGCAGACGGATCCTGGTATGGAAGGAGCTCTGGGCAGGCGTCAGCTGTCCCTAGCAGACCCCCTGGGGCCACCCAGAATTCACACCCAAATACTCTCCACTGTTTTTGTCAAGAGCTACATGAAGTTGTCACCAACAATCCAAACTATGAAAGTAATATAATCCTGAGTTACTTCTATCCCCGCTATTGTTACTTTGCAGAATATGGCAATGTGAATCACTTTGTTTGTCGTACAAGCCTGCTTCTGATTTCCTCAGTCTAACTTTGGATACTTAAGTCAGTTTTCTCTATGCATTCCAGTAGTTTCTATTAGACCACTATGGTCTATGCCAGCTTAGCTGAGGGTGCAAAGCTGAAGGGTACCGATGAGACGGGTGTCTCAATATGTAGGACACCTTGTCTATGCTGTGCCTGCTTCACATAGGCCCTGTGAGTGGAATCATAAGGGAGCATCATGAAGAAGGAGTTTAATTAGGAGCATGCCTCCAAAGGGGCCACAGAGAAAGACAAAGTAAAGCTAGAAGACAGCTTTTCCACCATCTTTCCTCCTCATCATTGTCATTCCTCTCTCAACTTCTCTCACAATTATTGCAGTTTCTCTCGTGACAGCTGAATTTTCACAGAGCTGTAGTTTGTGGCTTGGTGATTTGTCTTTTCTCATTTCTGAACAGTTTTCTGACCTCATGGTATATCCAAATTTGGTAATTTCCCTCTACTGTTTTCATAGTGCAGCAGCTAAGGTGCAAATACAGAAAATTTAAATGTAATTGCAAAAAAAGAAAGAATGTAATTTAACTAATTCTCCTTTATGCCAGACAATTTCGATAAATGAAAACATGACTGGAGATTATAGACTTTTGGAAAACTGAATTATTTTTAACCAAGCTTAAGAATTTAGGTGAAAATTCTGTATATTAAGTTCTTGGTTCGAGAAACGTGCACCAAAATATTTTGTTTACTCCTTTACTCCTCCTCATAATACCATATTCCCTAAGGACCCCATATCCATGCCAGGTTATCGTTGTCTCTCAATGACAGTTCTTTTTCTAAATGATTATTATTTTTGCTGTTATTTTCCAATATAAGTCACGGATGTTCCTTGTTTAGCTATCATCTCACCAAATAACAAACTCAAAACCTTGCTTGGAGCAGTATTTTGTTTGCTCCATGGAGCACAGCAATGACGTATCTATCAAATTCAAGGAAAGATGGAACACAGGGTTCTTGGAGAAGGGCAAATTATATGCAATGGCAAACATACGTTCATAGGGGGATGAGGTGGGAAGTGCAATAGTGAGGGGTCCATTTATGGCCACATAAGCACTCCAGCAAATCTAACTGGTTGTTGGGTTGTGTGTCAGTGTTTGGCAACAGGTGTGATGTCTTTGAACAGGTGGACATTACTGGCATAAGTGACATAGCATCCTTGTACTGCACTCTAAATATGTTTAGCCTTGCTTGAGAGCTAAGCCTGGGCCACATGCTTCATAGTCATATAACACCCATGGCCTAGCTCCTGCACCCCATCAACGCCCAGTTTAACTACTGCCCAACCCCCTGCCAGACAACCAGCTCAGTTACCCCATATGGGTGTCACCTTTAACCCAGCCCTTGTACTCATCTCCCAGCAATGCTCCGCTGCGGTTTTTCCTAGAATGGAAGTGAATCCCTCTCGCATGCTGTACTGGCATCAGTAGGTGGAAATCTGTGCAAGTAGGAAGAAAAGTTGTTTTTACTTGTTTGCATTCTCATGTGAACTGAGAAAGGCCAGCAGTTCATTTCTTGTCAGTTCGATATGATGCATCGCTGAGGCCAGAATGAATCTACGCAAAAGAAATAGCAAACTTTTACATCTTTGCCAAAAGAGACAGCGTGCTGAACCTCTGCCACCCCTTTGTTCTCTTGACTCATCCTCCTCTATTACAGCAAGGATGCCTGATTCCTGTAGGTCTTTTGGAAGTCAGATCTCCTGCATCGGCTTGGTTGATTTGTTTGGTGTGATTTCCTAAAGACTGTCAAAGATATGAGAGACGCTTTGAAATTCAGAATTCCAGATTTCCACTCTAGGGGCCAAATGAGGATTCAGAGAAAGAAAAGGAGAGCCAGCAAATGTTGACACACTTACAGTAGCTGCATCGCCACGAGACGCCTCAGGAATCAAACAGTTATCACACACACACAAAAGAGGCCCTCTAAGTTCACTAAAACCACACTCCAAACAGGCCTTTGTTGTGCTGACATGAGAGATGACTGGATTTTTATTTGTTTTCTAAGCAGGCAGATTGCTCCCTGTCACTTCTGCTGCTGGTTGTGATGGAGTAGCTTGCACTTGTATCTCCTCTGTGAGTGAGAACTGACAGAGACAAACAAATGAGAGGGAGAAGTTCACTGAGATTAACTTATCTTAGCATCTATCTTCCTCGTTTCTCCTGCTCAGTCGCTTTTTCGTTTTTTTTTCCTTGACTCGGTAACACCCACTCACACACCCACACATGCACACGCAAACACAGACTCATTCCCCTCTTTCCCCTCCTACACACACACACACACTTGATCAGCATCAAATACAGGGTGTGCTAAAGTAAATTTAATTACGTCTGTCTGATATGGAGCTTCAGATGAAAGTAGGAGAGCGCAGTGTGAAGCGACGACTGCACAGGCAGGAGCAGGCCCGTGATATTCCTCCTGTAGACTAATCTCCCTTTATTAAAGCCAGGAGGAGAGAGGGAAGGAGGGGCGGGGGGTGGGTGGAAAGGAGTAGGAGGAGGGGGTGTCTTTGATGAGATCTCTAACTGTCAGCTACTGTACTTTTCTTCTCTCCTGCTCAGTCTTTGTCTCTCACTTTACGAGGCAAATGAACACAGCACCTTATCGTTACATGCGCACTTGCTCAGGCAAACAAACCCTCATGCTATCACACACAGTAATGTACTCTGAAACATATCCCTGTTGTTAAGGTTGTCAACAATATCTTAAAAAGGACGGATGCAGCTCTCCCTCTCCCCCTTTTAAAGCTCTCTTTGTCTCAGTCTCTGCTCCGGTTATAGGGAGTTGTGAATGAGTGAGGAGTGTGGTTTGCTGCTATTTTCTGCCCACTCTAATGGGGACAGGTGGCCATCAGGTGGCCAAAACAGAAACTGCCTTGTTTCTAGCACTTAAACCACAGTCATGCACCTCTTCTGTATTTTAAATTTATTTCAAGGTCCCATGCTTTTTCATTTGTTCAAGACTGTGATCATTTGTTATGTCTTGTTGTGAGGTGTAATAAATCATCTGTGCCATCTTGAATGTTTACTTGTATGTTTACCAGTTCACAAAACATCCATGTTAATAGGTGTTAGAATGGAGCTTTCCAAAATGATTGATTCAGAAAAGGTTAAGATCTTTTGTGTGACAAATTCTACAACACAGAGCTATTTTCTTATAGATGAAAAATGCTTTTATATTTGGTATAAATCAAACTACAGGCTTTATAATTGGACTTGTCTTTTCCCCAGTTTTCTTCTTGAATATACCTCTTCACACTTCATTATCATTTGCCCCTTCGAAGCTTTTCATCTGGGTTTCTGTTCCCTACACCAAAACCCCTTCAACTATATTGTGCAACTGCTCTGTTTGCAGACATTGAGAAAGAAGGGCCTAAACGGCTGTGACAGCCCAGACCCCGACGCAGACGACTCGGTTGGTCACAGCCCCGAGTCTGAGGACAAGTACAGGAAAATAAACGAGGACATTGATCTGATGATCAGCAGACAGAGACTGTGTGTAAGTACTTCTCGCTGACCCCAGAGCCTTCCTCTTACCTTTCTTTCCTCTCTTTTCCTTTTCTCTCCCATGCCTCTTGTCGCGTCATCCTTGTCTCCTTGTCATCTGTTCCTACCACCCATCTCTCCATCCCTTCATGTGTGCGTTTCCCACCCTTTTTCTGTGGTTGTGGGACCTGGCAGGCATTGAGCAAGAAGGAGAACAAGGGTGGTGAGAGCCCGGAGCTCGAGTCTGCTCTCATCCTCACCCCACGCACTGAGGAGAAATACAAACAGATTAACGAGGAGTTTGATCACATGATAAAAACTCATAAGATACCTGTAAGTACTGAGTGAACACAGCCGCCTCGTCAGCAGGCTAACAAAATTCTGACTGGCAACTGTTGAGCTAACTCTCCTAACCACAATTGTTTGCCACTAGACTAATTTCACAAAATAGAGAGTGAGAGTTAGCCCAGAGTGAGTTTATAGTGTGTACTTACAGTGAATAAATTACAGGTCTTTGACTTTGCTTGCTTACATTTGAGAAGCAGTCCTCTAATCTGACTGAACTGTAACCATAACTAGCAGGCATTTTCCCTGTATTGATTGCAGACTTTCTCCTATGACAAATTTTAACCTTACCCAATTTCCACCATGCTACCCATAATGCCTTGCCCAACTCTCAGAGGAGGTGTGGTGTGCATGTGCTTTTCCTTTCCTGCCCCAATACACAGTGCTCAGTCACCTGCAACATCGGGGACAGGAGGCACTGTGGCAATGAAACAGCAGTAGTAACAGACTCAATTGCACGTCCCCTTAATTCACAAGACACACCATACTCAAATAACTGAAGACATAGTCCTCAGTTCCCAGTGTCTCCTAGGGGGCACATAAGTCAAGGCATGCCAGCTACTGGATTTATTTTATGTAACCTATTGTTAATTCTAAAGAATCTGTCAGAAACCACAAAATAGAGACTTAATTCTAAGTAAACTGAGACTGCTGCTAATTCAGAGAGCAGCATATTGGAATGGTTAGTGATCGAGCTTTATAGACAATTCCACAGTAGATAAGTAAGAGAAGAACAGTAGTGTCTAAGCCACGTGGAGCAGAAGGCGGTTAGAAATAAGGCAGGGGTTGCTGCGCTGAGGTGGGGTGGTTTTGGGATCATAGCTGGGTGGGGATGGGGGGGCGGGTGGACTCTGCACACAACAAGTGGCAGTTCAGTGTGTGGTCAGGGTGGCTGCCAAGCACTGGGGCTCTGAAATGCAGGGACTGTTGGAAAGACTGCGGGGAAAGGCAGAGGAGGAAGATGAATAAAAACAGGAAGGATGGCACCAGTTAAAAGACCGCTTACAAACGGGGCCTTGCACGCGGCAGTGGGCTGAGTGTACGCGGAAATGTGCAAAAGCAGACAGCTTCCACTATAACAATCACAAGATTTAAAAACTCCAACAAGGAATCTAAGATGGAAGAAATTAGAGGATTGGTGGGGGTAAATAAAACAGAACCAGAGACAGCCCCTTACTGGTTATAAAAGAAAGCACCCTTAGGTTTTGGCCCCACTCCTTCGTGAAGTTGCAGTTAAAGCGAAACGTACTGTACAACCCACACTGAAATATGTTTAAATTAACCATCTTTGTATGTTGAAATAATATTTAGCCTACTAAAAGAGCATTAGTGAATGGGGGGAAATTGTAGAAGTGGAAGCAGTGCTAAGGCACCTAGCCCATTTCCACGTAAGCCAGGCTGATGATCTCCCTGATGCATTCCCTCCACAGCTCTGAGACACATGGCAGTAATTTAGGGCCCTATTTTCTACTTCCTAAAACTAACATGCAGGATCAACCACTTCCAGGGCACTCCCAAGGTTAAGCCCCTCTGCCAAGTGACACAATAAATATGACAAACTAGATGCCTGAGGCTGTCAGACTAACTCTACTCATGTTCCTGATGAGACTGCTGATTGATTTGTGTCTTCCATTTAAAACATTTTGCATTGGCTCTATGTAACAGAAATATAAAGAATTCCTAATATATTTTCTGCTTCTTTTTTTTTTTATGGAATAAAGCTTTTCCAGGAGGTGAAGACAGACAGAATCATTGGCTTATTTTGAGAAGTGGAATGACATTGACTTATTTCTAGGGAAAAGGCTTTTTTCCCCCTAATAAAGCAGAAATCTTTTCGAGAACATAAATGCCATGACCAGAGCTCAGTGAGTGCATTTCCTTAGGTCAACCTTTTTACCTGACAATGCCAGATGTCACAACATGTCAGGATTAATAACCATGTCCCTCAGAAAAATCTGACAGTAGCAGTCTCTGGAGTGACTTAGTTATGCTAGATGAAGTTGGGATAATAAAGTCTTGCTCGCTCATATATTGTGGGGATGATTGGAGTAGCTTTTTTGTTTTTTTATTTGTGTATAGCTCCCTACTCCTCCTTTCACCTTCTTTACTGTCTTGTATTTTTAATGTTTGTTTGTAACCCGGGCTTTATATGTTTCGTGACCATTTTTCCCTTGGCTGTCTTTGTCTTCTCTTTGTCTTTTCTTTGAGCAACACTGCCTTTGTATTCGTTTCCGATGCTGAAATGTTTCTGACTAATTCTTTTCTCTTTTTGTCAATACATTATTTCAAGCCTTTTAAAAAAGAAATCGTTGTTCACTCACTTGATTTGTTATCTTTACTCTTATCACACTTGTGTCTGTCTTTTTCTCCTCTCTTCCTCAGCAGGCTGTGCCCCCATCGAACTACGACATGCCCGTGTCCATTCCCGTTAGCAACCAGAACAATCTAATCTACAGCCATCCCGGCGGGTCCCTAGGCAACCACAATCTGTTGCCTCTGGCACACCATGGTTTACAGAGAAACAGCATGTCTCCTGGAGTGACACACAGACCCCCCAGTGCAGGTAACACAGGTAGGGCCTCACATGCACTTAGGAACTCATGTACATGCTGTTATCCCATCTGTCTATCTTCTCAAGTGTGTGGGTGTACCTGTCTGTCATGCTAATAGACCCAGACAGATCAAATGTGTGATTTAATTCATGACAGCTACCCACAATATTCCACCTTAAGGCAGTAAATGAATCTAAAGTCTTCCCCTTCTAAGTATATGCTCATATTCCATGCTTAGTATTTTTCAAAAGTAACAGTAAAGAGATAAAAAAAACAGCATGAAATCCCAGCCTACAGTTCTATTTATTTAGTGTGAGACTCTACACTTGGGATGTCTGGCCCTACATATAAGCCTTGAGTTGCTGGTGACATAAGCAAATTGGGGCTGTTGGTTTGTTATTGTTGTCCAAAGTCCTTTTTCTGTCCCTATGGTCTGAGAGCTTTTACCCACACCCTCACCCTGTCATTACAACTGGATGCTAGAAACGCCAGCACAAACTAAATATGAGTTTTGGCACTTGCAGCATCCACACCAAACCACACACGATCTTGACCCTCCCACTCTTCCACCTCACATGTTTTAAAAATAATAATGTGTCATTTTTCTTGGACAGCAGCTTAATGTATCCACTCATTGTTCAGTTGCTCAGCATGTTAAGGTTTGAGTGGGAAGTAGCATTACTTCTGGTATCAGTGCACAGTGATGTACTGACACACACAGCACATTGTGATTAAAATGAGTGAGAGACTGGAGGCAGAATGAATGATATGTGGGTGTCTATCCTCTAATGGTTTTCTCCCTTTTGCTTTGCTCGTTATTTCATCTTACAGGTGGCCTCATGGGTGCTGACCTCACCACTGGCGCAGGCACCAGTGCTGGTAAGAATGACCTCCTCTACTAACACACAAATGTCTGCTAACAGACACGCATCCACTCAAACACACTCACATACATGGCACCCACTCACCCACTTGGGGCCATAAAATGCCTGACTAACGCTAACCAAAACCCGAGTGGAGATTTTGTCCATGATGTGTTGAAGTTAGTGGTCGTGGAGTTCATCTGGGAATGTTTGCTCAGTGCCTCGGCTGTGACACATCCTGCCTGCTTTCAGCTATAAAATGGTAGAACAAGTGGGGAGAAACAGAAGTAAAATTGCTTTGTATACAGAGGCTGACGGTTGCCCGATGGGCCTTTTGAACGAGTGCAGGACTTATGAGCATACAGTTAAATTTTATGTTTTTTAGGGGCTATTTATTTCTGTCTGCTACCAAAATTATTCAGTGTTTTGAGTTACTCGCTATGCCATAACGTTCCTGTGGAAAGTGGAGCAGCCCACATTTGAAAAACGTGTAAGAAATCCTATGTGTTAGCTTTTGTTTGTCCACGAGTTTGCCCCTGAGGACGTGTCAAGCTCAAGTTTATTGCAAAGAGACTCCCCTTTAAAGAGTTAAATTTTACAGCCGGTGCATACAGTGCACAGTGTAAAAATGGAGAATTGGGGGCGTCAGTCAGGCACAGCTGGGCAGCCTTGTCTGGCCCCTGAGGCTTCATCACAAGGGGTCAGTGCCTGGTTTCTCTGTCTGGTCACTCATCGCACACACAAACACACACACACATACAACAGGACCGTTTGTTGTGGCGTGTGTTCCATTGACGGCGTTTTGCAGTGCATGCTTCAAATGTAGCCTTTGTGTCATGATACTGGGGAACAGAGGCACTCTGTGAGAGCCGTGCGTCGCTCGGCAGCCGTGAAAAACACAACGTGGAGAGAAAGTCATGTGGGAGCTGAAAGATTCCATTCAATGCTCTCTTAAATCTCATCTTGGGGAGGGGAGGGGGGGTTGAAAGAGTGAGTTTGAGGGGGGGACCCAGTGATAAATATCAAGTGATGGTGGAAGCATGTGTGCAAAGGAGAAACAGTGGGGGAACACAGATGGAAGTGTTCTAGAAACTTGGTCAGCCATTTTAATGATGTTCGTCTAACTTTATCAGTATGAGGTGGGCCAGCCGCCATGGCAGCACAAGGAGTGTTTTATTGTTCCTATTTTCTCTATTATAAGTTTTGATGAGGTGATTGTACAAGTAGCTACCTAGCCTGTGCGCGTGTGTGTGTGTGTTTCTTCACTAGTGTGGACTAAGTAACACAGGAGGGCCCTTGTGTGCGAGTCTGCGGATGTTCATCTTTCAAACGTGCATGTGAATACATCACCTCTTTTATACCACATTCTGCAAAGAGAATAAATAAGGACCTTGGTAGTTCTTTTATTAGCAACATGTCATGCTTTAAAGCATGACATGTTTCAATCATATCTGCGGTTAATCCTTAAGACATGGCCTGTGAATTTAATCGCAACAGTTTTTTTTCCCCTTCCTTTTGCAAATGATCTACATGAAACCCAGATGTGAGAGTATATTCAAAATCACAAAAGATCCCCAGGTAATTCTAGTCCAGTGTAAATGGAGCATGTCACTGAAAGGCTTAGTCATCACGTCTTCTCTATGGAAATATTGCGGGTGATTTGTGTGCACATGCATGCTTGCTTATTTATGCAGTATGTGTTCAATCTGTCAATTTCTTTCCTGGCTGAGAGATTGTATGATCTGCTGAAAGAGACAGAACGCGAGAGGAAGAGATCTGGAGAACGGAGGTTCAGATTAAGGCCCCTGCTTGTGAATACCTTTTCCACTTCCATTTGTGCAATTAAGTTGCTGTCATTTGTGCTCAGCACTCAGCACTCTCCTCGCCAAAGCTCTGCGAGGAGTTAACGAGAAAGTCCTGTCACCTCTCACCTTGATCACACACCAATTACTTCCTTAAATGAGTTACATGAAGGGTACATCGGTCTGACATCTCCAGTCAAAATCACATAGAAACACAAGTTAAATAGTACACATATAGTAACTGACAAAAAGTCGTGTTCAACTGATTCAACTGATTAAACAACGTCTGTCTCGGTCATGGCAGCACTTCGCAGCAAGTGCACAAGTTGTAAGCGTGAATGTGACACCTTAGTTCAGTTGGAGAATTCAGGGTTGAATGCACATTTGGCCAAACCGCAACGGAAGAGTGTGTGTGTATGGGGAATAGAATGGAGCGCGCCTGTTAGACCACAACAGGACATCAGAAATTTGTTCAGTAACAGTAAAATGTACATGAGTTTAACCACACCTTTCTTTTTGTGTGTGTGTGTGTGTATGTGATGTGTGTACGAGGAAAAAAATGAGAGAATGAAGACACCCCCCGGGGGGGGTTGGGGGTGGGGTGGGGGGGTTTACATGCATCTTGAAATGCCCTAGCTAACCGTGGAACAAACCAACATTGACCTTGGCTGTCCCCCTACACTTCAGAAATAGCATAAAGCTGTTTATCTGAATCTCAGATCAGATGTTGTTCTCAATGTGTGAGTTTTACACAGCAACAAAAAGACTCCTCAGTGAGCTGCGTTTAATTTTGGTACTTCCTCTGAACAGTTGACGCCAGTCTGCGCTGCAGCTAGACTGTGCAAAGTAGCTCTTGAAGAGGAGAATAGAAATGAGTGTCTTGTCTTCAGCTGATGTACCAGTTGAGTATCTGTTGAATGAAACCATCCAAAAAATCGGGGTGATCACACTGCAGAATAGAAAAGATTTCAGTCAAAGTTCTTGCTTCATTAACGTAATTGGCCTGTGATTTTGCTTTTGAAGTGCTTAAGGACTGGCCTATGCCACTCATGATTATACTCATCTAGCATATAATTGACTGGACTGCAGCCATCTCCACAGGGTAGCAATACACAGATGTCTGATTAACTGTCACCAAGAAGTCCGTGTCATCTTGACCAAAGTATGTAGTAATGCTCCTCTATGGCTCAGTGTCTTTTTTATTCATCTGTGCAGAAACACTGCTGTACTTCCTGCTGGGTTATTTACCAAAGCATGTGTATGCGTGTGTGTTTAATGTGTGTGTGAGGTCTCATTCATCTATCTCCACATGCACCCACTCAGTCTCACAAAGGGCCAGCCCTGAGAATGAGAAAGCGGGAAAAGTGAAGAGGCAGCTGCCTCTTTGCTAATGTGAGAATGACATTGGAACTAAGAGGGTCCAATACAAAAACACGTGCATCCATATGCATGGCTTGTTGGTAGGCACTTAAACAGTGCAGCATATTTCAGAGTAATACTGTGTTAATGTACTCTTAATTTGACTGAAAAATTGTGTTTATGTGGCGTCATAAAGATGCTTAACTTTGTACAGCATAACACTATACAATGACACACAAAGTCTATGTTAGCAGCAGCTTGTATTTGCATATACATCATGCCACTAATGACATAAGCGCACACACCAACAATAATGCACACTGTTTTTCCAATTCTGTCGGCCTCATTTTCTCTCACCACTAGCAGTCATTTACTCTTCAGATTGTTCAAACTGAGCTTTTGAGACTTTTCATTTCCAAACAACAAAAACCTCGCTCTCAAATTAAACAAAGATCAGCAAGAGAAATTGCCCAGGAAGACATCTGCAACTCATTTTCCCCTGGAGTATATGATTAGGAAATTCATTTATGTCTAACGTATAATTCCTGCCTGTCTTTCAAGTGGGAACGTCCACACAGTGCCCTGTGTTCTGCCCCTTGGAAGAAGGAAGGAGAAGTAAGGGGAAAAACAGCCCAGGGGAGAAACAAAGACTTTGTTGCTTGCAAATATGCTCCACTTTTAGTTTCCTTAATGATGTTGCAATGATTTTACCCCACCAGATTTTGAGGGAGAAATGGGTGTTGTATTTGGGCCTGCATTCACAGGGAATGTAGATTTGGTTGCAACACCAGGGCAGGGTTTTTTGTCAGGAAGAACCACAGAACAGTGCTGAGCTCTGATGGCCAAATGAGCTGTCTCATCCCTCTGTGGTCCTGCTACCCATAATTAGATGTTTTTACAAGATTTGCTGGCTGTTGCAGAGCATATACAGTCTTCGTTGATAGCGACAGAGGTAGTGTGTGGATGCGTTCATTGTATAACTTCCTAACAAGCAGTTGCAGCCTTGGAAGCAGGAACAGTACATCCGTTTGACTATCTAAAGTACACACTGCTTCCATGAGTCCCCTTGCAAGTACATAAATAAAATTCCTACCATAGGGAAGTGGAAATAAGACAGATACACTGAAAAAGCAGCACAAGGTGAAAATAGATACAATTAAGTGGCCCTTTCATGGACAACAGGAATTTCAAGATTCATTGAACATTTAAAACCTGCTTGGTAACATATTGTTGAGTCTTTTGATTCAAATGTTACTTAACAATACCGGTTAATGTTTCTCTCTCTTTTTTTTCTTTTTTCCCCCCTTTTTTCGCTCTCCTAGGAAACGGTTATGGGAACCACCGTAACTCACCTGGGCTGCTGGTTTCTCCAGGTGGAATGAACAAGAACATGCAGGCTAAGTCTCCCCCACCCATGAACTTAGGCATGAACAACCGCAAACCCGACCTACGTGTGCTCATCCCCCCTGGCGCCAAGAACAACATGCCCTCCATTGTGAGTAAACTTTGCATCCTTCATTTCATTTAGATGTTCTTATGTTCCTTATCAACCTTCCTCATTATATCTTTTGACCTGTGAGAGAACCTGTTATAGTTTATTTCCTTTCATGTCTTTTCTGCTGTTTTTATCTCTTCATATCAGACTTGGGTTGGTAAAGTTGGAATTAGTGACAAACTTGACTTCCAACCAACAGATTTCTTTAAAATGTACTCCTGGCCCAAGGCTGATGTGTCGCTCTGTGTGCACACTTATTCTAGGCCCTGGTATTTCTTCCTCATCTCTTAATGGTATAGTGTTTTAAGTTAGTATAGTTCAAATAGTTCTTAGCATCTTCTTTTCCCATTGGTTTTGTTCCGTTGGCTCAATCCTGAAGTAATTCCATCCCTACATCCATGCCCTAAGCGCTCCTAATATGATCACTCGTACTCACTAATTTGAATTTATTGCCCTCCCCTTTTAATGCCATCAGTCTGAGGATGTTGATCTGCTATTGGTAAGTCAGACTGCCACTCAAATTTAGAAATTATAACAGACCTAAAAGGGTCTAAAGAATTTGAAACTTTGAGGATTTTTTAATCATAAGCTTGTCAAGATGGTTCTCGAGAGCACAGTGTGCCCTATATAGCAGAAAGTGTTGCAGTCACCTGAGTCTAACCTTCTTAATTTGTGTCCAAATTTGTATCTCACTGCAGAGATTATTATCACAGGTAAATAGTTCTTTTCTTTTTTTAAAGAAAAGCAACCCTTACTCTAGAGTAAGTTTCACCTTTATTGTTGCTGACTCTGCTGATGGCTTGAATGTTACCAGATGTGACATTTTGTGAGGATATATAGTGCCATCAAGTGGTATGTTGGAGTAAAAGCAGCCTGGCCTCTTTTCTGCCACATCTTTTCTTTTTTGCCATCTCTCCTTGATCCTTTTATCTTTTTTTTACCAGTGTGAAAAAAGTTTTGTGGAATATAAACAACACTCAGTTTTAATTTCTCAGAATGTTGAAATAAAGAGCAATAAAAGAGCACACTTTCATTTTACATCAAGCCTTCATTGTTTTCTGACAGACCCTCCCATCTTCCTCGATAAAGTCCCTTTCCCTTGCTTTTGCTATCGTGGGTTGTCGTGGAAACCGATGGTGTTACTATAGCGACTGTGGGCCCTCAGAAAAAAGGGTGGTAAATGATAGGGCTGGCAGGGTTCAGCCGAGCCTGATGTCAAGTGATTAATTTTCCCTGAAGTTGGCATTACATTCGCTCTCTCAGCATCTGTTGACTGAAAGTAAAATTGTAATAAAAACAAAAACTTTTTTGATTCACTGCAGTTCTGTCTTTGTTTAGTCTGAGAGTCGATTTAGTGTACTCAAGCCTCTCCTATCACTTGTCTTTCTCTGTCTTCCCTTCCTGTCACAGAACCAGAGAATAAACAACTCTCAGTCTGCTCAGTCTTTGGCCACCCCTGTGGTATCAGTAGCAACTCCCACTCTACCAGGACAAGGCATGGGCGGTTACCCATCTGCCATCTCTACTTCTTATGGTACCGGTATGTACCACAGTGCCTTTTTACAGTTTGCTGTTGTTCTCTTCTGATTTATTATTTTGGTTATTTGGTTTTCTCTCAATGAATTAATAGACATTTTCTATAATCACTTTGTATATTTTTTAGATAATGCATAATCTTCCCAGATAACTTATACCATTCTCAAATGGTTAATTTTTTATCTGTATTTTGTTCAGCTGTCAATCTTATTTCAGATTTATGTGTTCCATTGCAAAACCCTTCCCATTTTTTTGTGTTATACTTCCATTAAACAAGCAGAGGGTGCTATTGTCCCACCCACTGAATTAGAACACATAGGAGTCACACCTCTGTCTACCAAAGCTGCACTCTTTTTGCAACTTTGAACCTCTGTGATTTACATCCTCCTCTTCTTTTCCCTGTATGTTTGTACACAGAGTATTCCCTGAACAGTGCAGACCTGTCCTCGCTGTCTGGCTTCAACAGTGGCAGCTCCCTACACCTCAGCTCCATGAGCGGGTGGCAACAGCAACACCTTCAGAACATGCAGCACTCAGCCCTCGGACAGCTAGGGTGAGTGAAATTGCCTTGAGGTATTGTTGGGAAATGCATGATAACACATGGTTTATTAACAGAAATAATTTTTCAAGATGCCAACACTAAGAAATCTACGACTTCTTCACTGTTCTTCACTTGCTAGGTCCAAAATAAATGACACTTTGCTGTTTCACATGTGTGTGCGCGTGCCTGCATGCATGTTGGCGTGGGATCGACTGACTTTAAAAATCACTTTGTCTCTTGCTCTGTAACTCTGTAACCCCTTGCGTTTCCTTTCCTTCCAACAGAAATTGCTCTAGCTCTCACTTATGTCAGGGTTCAAATCTCTCCCTGCCTTCTGCTCAAAGCCTGCACATCAAGTCCGAACCTGTTTCTCCTCCTAGAGATCGTACCAGCAGCACACCGGGGGGCTACGGTGGTGGGGTACCACCTCCCCAGAACCCCTCGTCCCGCCAGGACTCGGGACGCTCCCCTGTTGATAGCCTGAGCAGTTGTAGCAGCTCCCATGAAGGCAGCGACCGTGATGAGCACAGGAACGAATTCCACTCACCTCTGGGACTGGCTCGGCCCGCCCTGGATGAGCGTGAGAGCCCATCCATCAAACGGGTGCGCCTTTCAGAAGGATGGGCAACATGATAGCTCTGCCTCCTACCTGGCAGTGCCCCAAGTTGCCCTGAGCGCCCAACAATGCAGCATTGCGATGCCCCATAAGTCAGCTCTCTCCTCCTCCTCCTCTCACTTGAAATCACGTGTCACTCACCACCCAACCCCACAGCCTCTCTCCTTTTATCTCTTTAATGCTGAAGGAAAGAAAAGGGACAACCCTTTTCAAAAATCTGTTTGTAATTTCTTTTCCTTTTTTTTATTTTTTGTTTTTTTTTGCTGAGTGTGTGTGTGCTATACATATTGACATATAAACCAGTGAGGTGTTGTAATGGGGTTTGGGAGGGTGGGTGTCTGTTGGGATGGGTTCTTGGGGTATTTTTGTTGGGGAACTATGCATAAATTGTATTGTGTGTGAATTTAAAAAAAAAGAAAATCACATATGCATATATCTTTACACATGTGTATGTGTATGTATATGCATATCAGCAAAAAAAAAAAAAAGTCAGGTACTCTGTTTCATAAAATGTACTTACAATTTGCCTCAGCGATATATCAGTAAATAGAGACAAAAAAAGGAAAAAAATACAAAAAAATAAAGCATTAACATGAGAGCGAGTGTGTCCAGTGGAAAACACTTTAGCACTTGAGTTGGACAAACAGTATGTGTGTACAGTATCAGTTTGATTGCTAAATACTTTCTCTGCAGTTCTCCCTTGCAAAAATGTGTGTTATCATTAGATGATGTCATGTTGCAGGTTCAACGTATTTATGTAAATAGTGGGTCAAGGGGGGAAGGGCAGTGGTCAAAAATTGCCAGACATTTCAAGATTTATTAACTCACTAAATGAAAAGCTATTATGCAACATTTGAAGGATTGTACAGGTAAACAGGTAAACCCAGTATCAGGTGTGTGGCACCTTTGATGATTTTAGCGCTCCCCTTAAAGAACGGAGTGAGGACCACATTTTGATCTAAGAGCTGCGTTGGTGTTATCAAGAAAACTCTGGATCTAGTATTAACTACTCAGTATTGATAAACAAAAAGGAAAAATTAAAAAAACAATTGTACGATACACTTGCTTATATTTTCATATGAAAGGAATACAATGCAAAGCATTTTTGTGGCTTTTTGTAGTTTCTATAAGCCAGAATGTGTTTTTTGATAGCTTTGCTAATATGAGACGGATAGTTCACCCAGAGGGGAAATGACAGGGCTTCGAAGCCCCAAGCCATGAAAAACAGACTGAAATCCAATGCTTTGCTGAACTGTTTTAACTTTGTAGAGGTTTGTTTTTAAACGTGTATTTCTAATTATATATAATAATGGTAATATTAAGAATCTTTAAAAAAAAAAATCTGTGAAATTAACATGCTTGTGTATAGCTTTCTAATATATAAATATATATAATGATTTTTTTTTGTTGGTTTCTTAGTGGAGTTTCTATGTGCAGTTGCACATGTTGTCTGGTTTGTTTCATTTAAATTCTGAACAATGCTGTTCAGGGGTGTATTTAGACTAACCTTAAAAACCAGCTGGGAAGCATTGTGACACAGAAAAGACAGGCCTGAAAGCTGTAAACCAACCTGCTAGTGGAAAATGTCAAAGACTGGAACTGGGGATGACATGAAAATATAAAAAAAAGAAATAAAACAATACATGATGTACATCATTGTTTCACTAATGAGGAATTGTGTATTTTTCTGTATCAGATAATTCATTATGAATTCAAATAGCTTATGTTTAATCTATTTATTTCCACGAAGCATATTTCTTGACATTATAGACTTTTGTATTCAACCTCAAGGTTTTTCTGATTTCATCTCGTGTTCAAAATGTTTCACAAGCTCACATCAACTATAATTTCCCTTTGAATTAAATTTCCGTTATACAATTTTGCAAGAACATTGTGATAAATTACCAGGGATAGTTTGTAGGCCTAATTTGATTTCCTATCATGCAGTCACTCCTGACGTTCCAGTCTTCAAAACAGTGTTCCACAGCACATTGCTTACAGTTCGACTAAAGATACAAAAGGACAAACTGATCATGCTGGTATGAGAGAAGCACAATTGTTTATTTTAGATGGGTAGTTCTTTTGATTTTTCTCTTTTTTTAAACAATGAAACTAGCCACATACAGGTCCCTCTCTGCCTCCCACTCCCGTATCTGCTGTCACTTAAGTGTTATAATATTTCTATGTGCATATTTCATGCAGGTTCACAATGTTGTTACTGTATACAGTCTGTGTAGTCAAACGGGGCAGAGCCTCTGTAATGGTGTTCTCTCTTTTTATTTTTTAAACTTCAATACAAAAAGTTTGAGAAAAAAAATAAACATGATGTTTCAGGCAGCAAGTGTGGAGAAACCAAAGCCAGTGGCATTTCTGTGTTGTAAAATCAACATTTATTTTCACATTTGTTTATGGTTTTTGCAAGCATTGAAACAAGATAATAAAAGAATTTGCTCAAATGTACAATTGTTTTTCACAATTCAATTACAGTCAGTTGTTTGTAGCATTAGTTTTTAAGCTGCATTGACCATACCAAACACAATCATTGACCTGTTGTGTTGCTTCTTTGTCCCCCTGTGCATTGCACTCAAAAGCTCACAAGCAAACGCTTATTTTGTTTACATTTTTTCCTTTTCATCTGAATCAAGTGGATCATTCAGGCCATCCATGAGAAACATATGCTCAGTGTCCTCTTCAGTAAACCAGATTGCAGACTAACTGATTACTGAAACCAACCCATTAATGCCAATATTTCCTGTCAGAGCTATAGTTAGAGCAATCATTTTAACCAAAGACATAGAGAAAACTTAGAATTTTGTGTTTGTTTTTTTGTGTTTGCTAAATTCAAAGCCATTACGTTTTTTGTCATTATTAGTTGTTCTTTTTCAGTACTACAATTTGTTGGTACCTCAAAATTGACCGAAGCAGTACCTCAGCTGATCTTTTGATAAGTCACTTGCAGTGCAAAGGGGAGACCACACCTGTACAGCCATGTGTAATTACATACAATTGCTTGAGGTCCCGACATTCACATGGGATTCTTTGTTACTCCACTGTGTTTGTGGTTTATTTAAGTTGTGCTCAAAATCTGAAAACGTATTGAAAAAAAAATTATATGTTAAAATAATTCAAAAGTCAGTCTGTAGTATCAATGTAGCTTGTATAAACCTGAAAAATGGGAAATGTTTGGAACAATTGTTTTCTGGAACGCAAGAGCGGCTTTCAGCGGCATAAGCTGGCCTTTGTCGCCACTTGAGACTAAGATGGTATTGAATGAAATCACATCTCTGTAACTCAAGGGACTTGATTCAGCTGTATGTAGTGAAAACGTATGGAGATGGAATAAAAAGTCTCCTCTGCTGGAAGGAAAGGCTATTTGTATTTTGCAGAGATTTCAGTAAAGTTACTGGCTTTCTTAGTTATCCTGATGTGACTCAGTGTGATTTCATTGTGTTTGACTTGTTTCTACACACATCCCAAACAGTCATTACCTTCACAACCTCCACAAAGAAATGAAAAACAGAAATATGATGTATAAATAGAAGTCTGTATGGCTCTTGACAGTACTCTTTAAGATTGTGAAAACTGCTTGACACTAAAATTTGAGATAAGTAACATCAATTTATTAACATTTAGGCCTACATTATAACAAATCTGGTATTTTTTCTGAAAATTTTAATCATAACACATTTATTTAAACTTTATTTATTTAAATCACAGTGACTGTTTTTATCCATCATACATATGTGTACATTGCTCTAAAATTCACAGTGTAAACAATATAAAAAATATAGTGAATACAGTGGTGTGTTCCAAAAAAATCGAACATGAAAAATAAATTATTTGTCAATAAATTAATCTCTGCAAACACACACACATGCAGACACAAGGCCTGGGCCTACTTTAGAACCAACTTCATTCTCAACAGGTGAAAGAAAGTAAGGAAACAGTCATTCAGTATAATCTCTTTTTTTTTCATGGTTTAATTTCTTGCGTGAAAACTGTTGTGGCCTTTTGCTTTTAAAAGAATACAGTCTGCATGGGAAATTCAAATGGCACTCGATAAAGTGAAATATGATATAGGCCAGATAACATTACTTGAACTTTTTTTTTTAAATTATGACGTTGCAAAGGCACAAGATAAAACGTCAGAGCCTAATCGGGTTTTGCTGCGTCTCAGTTTATTCCCCACATCATTCTTACAAGGAAATGAATAATACATAAAACGCTTATGTTTTTATTCTTATGCACACATGACATCACTAGTGATTAAAAAATAAGCAAGTAGGCAAAATATGCAAATGCGGATCTCTATCTATCTATCTATCTATCTATCTATCTATCTATCTATCTATCTATCTATCTATCTATCTATCTATCTATC
>JBBBVU010000012.1:17527032-17538622 GCA_037177055.1 Atherinosoma microstoma | reverse complement strand
TGTGTGTGTGTGTGTGTGTGTGTGTGTGTGTGTGTGTGTGTGTGTGTGTGTGTGTGTGTGTGTGTGTGTGCAGATCTATTATGCCCCACAAATCTTATTGATATTAATATTCACTCACTCAGGCTTAAGCTGCTGAGGCCTCAGTCACTTGGCTGACAGAGAAGCATTTATCTCTCACTCCTTCATTTGAACCTATGACTGAATATGTCTTCTGTATACATAGTCTCATGTAAATAAATGTAAGCCAGTTTTCATAGCTGCATGTGAAAACTAACTCTTGCTAACAGCTCAGTGTGGCATAGTCCTGTGTTATATATCTCATACTTGTACAGAAACAAAGAGTTGTTCCCTAACATCCACTCAGGTTAGGATTCACTTACTGTCCAATAAACATCCGTTCACTCTGATGCACGTTGTCACACACAGACTTGCACATTCACACTCATAGCTCTTGCATAAATCAAGCTGTGTTTTAATAATCCCATCTGGGATGGCCTGGTTTCTCACTCAGAAAGTACCCACATAATCATGCTCTGATGACTTCTTGTGTGTACATTTGTGTGTGTGTGTGTGTTTGTGTTTCTGTAAAAGAGAAATAGACAGACAGAAGGATGCTTTATGTGACATGAGTTATATACTGTTTTATATTTTAAACCCACCTCTGTGACTGCACACGTGCACACATTCTCACAAGCTTACACATGGATGTAGAGTCAAACTAAGATCCTGTGGGAGTGTATTTTTAACCCTGGCTGCATGTGCATTTTCTAAGAGGTTAAAGGGCCGAATGGTGAATCAAGTAAATAATTCACAATAGCTGAAACTCTTTCGATGTAACCTCAGAATGAAAAGGAGAGGGAGACCTAAGAGACTTAGTTATGTAGTGGCACACCACAGTCTAGCCCAATCCTACTTACTGTTTTGATTTAATGGTACAAAGTATCCAGAAACAAGTTGTGATAATGTGATTCTATGAATTATCTCTGAAATCATTACAGTTATGCTCCTATATTTACACAACTTAACATTACACCTATTGTGTGTTTTCAGGCTGGATGAAGATCACGACCCATAAATGACTGGAGCCTCCACACTGAGGATGTCAAGTCTATTCAGGTGATCTCAGAGGTGACTGAGCTTTCTCTCTTCAAGCATTGCTGTTTTGATCTTCTTGTTATATGAGCTATATTTCACAAATCCCCTGCAATGAACCAGGAGAATTTGGATCCTTTTTTTCCAAAGAATGCTATGTCAAAGTTTCTGTAAGACATTTTGAGTGACATTTCTTCTGTCAAATGGCTGATTGAAGCAGATGCAGAGAGAAATGCTGTGCTAATAAAAACATCTGACCCACATCCGATAGTGCTATCCATTTCTCTAGAGACACAGAAAGGGCATTTATACAGGTAAACCATGACTGGTCCCTAAAGTGAAAGAGGGTTTTTTCAGAAGGAATAGAAGCATCCATTATTTACCGTACTGTGGTTGCTAGACACTTAGGAGATAATGCAGTGCTTCAAGCATACAAAACACAGAGCCTCCTTGGTGCTGGTGAGGCCATTGTTGTGTGTTTTGAGCATGTCTGTTTCCATCCATACTGACAGATGAAAAAGAATATGTCTCCCATAGGTTGAGAAGCATGGACAAAGATAGAAAAAGGATTGGCAGAGAATGAGATGGGGGAGAGATGTGTTTTTTTTGTGTCACTACTTTGTGTAGGTATTGTGCTCATGTCTGTGCAGTAGTGCACTGAATACGTGTCTGGTTGCAACCATCTATGTGTGAAGTTGTGTGTCTCAAAACTTACAGTTCCTACTTGGTCTTGCACTGTTTATTGTGCAAAAATAGTAATCTTACTTCACTTTTAAACCTCTACATATGTGCAACATATTTCTCCCGCACAAAGTCTTTATAAGTAGTTCTTTTAGGCTTCAGTCAAGTCTTATTCTCTGCAGATCAGCAGCATCAGTTTCCTCCTCTTGGAAAGTTGTAGCATATGACTGCTGTCTACTGGGAATAGTTAGCAGAGAGAGACAAAGACATACAACTCCTCCACCCTGTTTTCAGACTTGGGGCAACACCAGACACTACTTTCTGCCTTTGTCAATTTCCTGAGGGACACTTTGACATAAAATCCATTTTTGTGGATGAGAGGAGAGCACTCCCAAAAATCCCTGTATTTTTCCACATAAATGCGCATTGCGATGAAAAGCATGACTATCTGCATTGTTTGTTTTTAAATATGAGCCTGCTGTCAAACTTTTTTTTAAAAAGAACTTGTGTTTCATTTGGTTATTGTTCATTTGTTAACTTGTATTCACCACTCTGCAGACAAAGATATGGCAAAATACAGAAAGTTTTAAAAGATTTAACAAAAAGAAAGGACAAAGAGGAAAAAATGAAGACCAGACAGTTTTAATCAACTCAGTTAAACTAGGTCAATCTGGTGATTGCAATGTTATTGTAATTCTTTCCGGTGGTTTAGTTAATTAAAGCTGTCAAAGAAACTTGACAAACTGATATTAGATATTTACAGTACTGTTTTTATAAGGTGTTACTTCTATTTGAAATGTTTGCCTCTACATTTGACCAAATTAATCAAATGTGATGAAAACTCATAAAATGACGACTAAACTGGTTAACAAAAACAATTATTCTAATTCTAACTTTATACTCCTCATCTTGCTTTGAGAACATGGCTTGTGTAAAACATCATGTTCAACACATTGTTTCAAAACACATGTACCCTTGGGTTGATCACCTCCATGTCACTAGGGGGACTTCCCCAAAGTGTGCTTGAAATATCAATATATTTACATTTTAAAAAGAAAAAGAAAAAACAAACAGATGATTGAATAATTAAGAAAAAAATGTTAATACACCCAAAATCTAAATTTTATACTTTTTAAAATCATGGCTGTATGCTAATCCTGAAAATGTCATGGTTGACATGCAAATAATATAAGGTTTAATCCATTCCTGCTGCTTCTATTGTACAGTACATGCACAGTTGTATGTGAAGCAGTGCACTGAAAATTTTTGAGGTTGACTAATGTAAGTCATGGTCAGGTTGGCTAAAATCATAAGCTAAATTGTGGTGGAAGACTGCATTTTTGTACACTTTTTGTACCTCTGTTCCAAATATTAAAAACAAAAGTAATTAAACTGATCAACTTGTTTATTCTAAATGTGTCTTGTCTCTGCTGATGTTTTCTCTTATTCTCAAATGCAAATTCAGTATGCAACTGGCATACATCACACTGCATATTAAAAGGTGCTAATTATTCTTCTGAATTTTGCCACCACATTTAGGTTAAAAAACCACAGCCAGAGTGACACTGGTATGATGTAAACTAACTACAAATGATGCAATGAATGGCTGGGTTACATTTACAGTGTAGAAAATAATGAAGCACCAGTAAAAGTTAAGTATCAGTAGTGTTGAAGTGGTCATTTGGGTCCCTCCAAATCTAATTGTGCCTTGGGTCCGATAAAGGCTCGGGCCGGCCCTGGATGGTTAATTTATGGAATAATGGCCTTCAAATATTTACTGATTGTGAGAGCAATTGCATGTGAAGTGTCTAATTGTGTCCAATAAGGTGATGGAAGTGTAGTAGAGGGAAAGGATTTTAATCCTACCAATAATAATTTTGTAATCCTTACCAGGTAATCTTATTGTCTAATCATAAACAGGAAGGGAAAATGTGTTGTAGAAAAGTGTTTTGTGATCACAAACTAAAGAGGAGAAAACAGTTGTTGTATTTTGGCCTCAAGCTGGCGTTCTGTGGTTGAAAGTCTAATGCTTTAAGGTACCATTCACCCAGGATGTGGCCTATTAAAGAAAAGAGTTGAAAATGACGAGGACCTGCTTATATTAGTCATATTTATTGAATTCAACAAACATCTTCCATATACTGTTAGTTCAGATATCTGCATCAGCTCCCGCTGCCTGTTGGGGAGCTAGTTTAGAGGACACTGCTGTGTGCCTGTTATGTGTAAGAGTATGAACAAACCACTCATAAAGTGAAATGGAAGTCATGATTTGTCTTTTTTGTTTAATGTTTCTGAAGCAACTTTCAGTACTTGGACAATCTACATAAAATGCAAAGAGCAAGCATTTTATATTTTCACACCCTTACTAGTGTATTTTTTTCTTTGTCCTACGTATCTAAAGGTTTCCCAGGATGCAAACTTCCTCTTAACATAAACTGCAGTGTCAGTAGAGCAGATCAGGACTATGTATAGAAAGGAGCATGTAGCTTATACTGCAATCAGCTGTCACTCATAGACAGCCAGGCACTGTGTGTCTTTGAGGTGCTGTGAGCAGACAGGGTGGTGTGCTTGAATTGTCTGAATCCACATCCCTTCATCTTTTGAGTTGAGCTGTGTTTGGCTGTTGATGGCCTAGGGACCCCCAGGGCCAATCCAGCACTGTTCTGTATTGTCAGCCAAGCAACAGAAAAAAATGTTGATGGATACAGCATGACCAATAGAAGTTATATTCTGAATTCTCTGGGAAAAAAACATAGGAGAGTTACTGACAGCACCTTGGAAAGGAGTCATCCACTGTTAAAGGATTTCAAGTGTCCGACAAGATAAATCAGCAAACAGATGTAGACTACAATTCTGTTCAAGTAATTGGATCCTAATGTGGCATGCTCTGTTTTTGTTGTCGGCTACAGACAATGACACCACATAGTGAAGATTCAACTGAGCCAGTCAGCCATCCTTGCTATCTCAAATAGCCCCAGCTGTTCTGCTCAGCCTATACAACCATGTTGGACTCCATTGCATGTCAATGAGTGCTGTAATTACAGAGAAATGTAATATCATAATGCCTTTTTTGAGGAAAGATGTGTTGAGTACACCAGAAATAATGCAGGAAGGACTGATGGTACAGGTAACTCAGGTTAAGGGTTAGTGGATCCAATAAGGCGTCCCCCAGTCCTTCCAGTCTTCCAGTTTCCTCAATGAGAGAATAATAAGCAGCTGTAACCCTGAGACACTCCCAGGCCTGTGTCCTCAGCCACAAAAACCTTTGCTGGGTGTCTTATCAGGTTCTAAGGATATCATGTAAGACAATACATGTGAGAAGTACAGAGGGAACAATGGGAGGAAAGTGCAGTGTGCTATGAGGGTACTAGTGTCAGCAGATATTGCTGAGGTCTTTGTTGCCTTCAAGTACACTGGGAACTTACAGCTTTGATTCAAGGTTTGTGCTTGGATTTGGTGTAATTCTTCAACAAGCACCTTCAATCATTCTTTAGCGAAGACAAACTGTATGCACACAGGTGTGTTTTTGTGCTGGATAAAGAGTAAATTACTTTTGCCCAACCTCCTTTTAAATGTTCATTGTCTGTAAATGTTTGCAATTGATTGTTTCTTTTACTCAGAGTTTCACTTTTCTATCAAAGTACAATCATGTTTGTTGTAATAAATTGTCATACAGTTTGAGTCATCAGCTGAGATTTAAGGAATTAATGGTTATGTTTCTCCTTTTAGGTTAATCCGCCATCCTGATGAACAAGATAGGGGCCTGAATTTCGGCAAAACAGGAGTTTCAAGATCTCCATTTATACTGCCAACTTATTTCTGTGTTTCTGACAACTATTTCTTGTTGATTGTTGACTAAGCTGACAAAAGCTCTCATCTCCTGTCTGAAAATAGAAACTTTATAACCCACTGTGACTTTGTTCTAATAGGCATCAATGTGTTCATTTTATTTTCTATCTTTTGGGGGAGCACTTCTCAAAATAGATGTTCTGCGCATGAAAATTTTAATCCATGTAAATGATTGAGTTTTATAAAGTATATTTTTGACAGCTAAATAAAGACTTTGATGACTTAAGATAATGTTTTAAGTGTGAGTTATTTCCTCATTTCTGTGCAGTGTTGTGTCACTCCAGGTAAAGAACAGGGTGCTTGACATAATTGGGTCCTATTTGGCTGTGAAAAAAGCATGAAAGCTGATAAAAGCTGGCAGAATGATCAAAGCAGCGTGCCTCACAATCAGAGTCAACACCAGACACAGTTGTAGCTTATCCAGGCAAACTAACAAAATTTGAGGAAACAAATTTCAGACAGCACCAAGAAGCTGTCCTATATAAACTTTAGAATGTGCCTCGAGGTGGCAGCAAACTAGTAGGTCTGAAAACACTGTAATTTTACTAGAAGATTTTTTCACACTGGTTCAGAGGCTGTGATGATCAAATGATTTGTGTACTTTGAAATCTTTCAAGACTTGTTATGATGAGTTTCCATGGCAACGGAAGATTAACTGATGAAGCTCTCCAAAATCAAGATAATCAGCAAAATAACTCATCAAATCCCAAAGGAGTTGAAGAGGAAACAAAGAGGATGCAGACCAGGAATGAGGCAGAGAGAAAAACAGTGGAAATTCAAACCATTTCTTCCAACCGTTCTGGTGGGTAACGTGAGATCGCTAGCTAACAAAATGGATGAGCTCAAGGTGCTAACAAGGTCTCACAAAGAATAGCTACAGGTAATGCAGTATTATGTCAGCTACTCCACCAGAGAAAATAAGATGATGGACTTATTTTATGCAAATGTTAAAAATGCATAGACCTCCTCTGCCCTGCCTCCTTTAGGAAGATCAGACTGTAATCTGGTTCTTCTCACTTCCACCTACAAACCAATCGTTCAGCAGCAACCAATCATCACACAGACTCTTATAACCTGGTCTAATGAAGCTGAAGATGCTCTGACAGGGTGCTTTGAGGCCACAGATGGGAAAGTTCTCTGTGAGCCACATGGAGATGACATCAATGCCATGACTGAGTGTGTGACAGATTATATCAGCCTCTGTGTGGACAGCATCGTCCCAACAAAAACAGTGAGATGCTTCTCCAGTAACAAGCCCTGTATCACCAGCGACCTAAAAAGCTGCTAAACATTTTTAAAAAACCTTCAGAGTCAAGAATCAAGGTTTATTGTCTTTATGCATAAGTGAAATGACATGAAAAGCTTTGCCTTAAAGTGCTAATCACATGAAACTAGAAGCACTCAAAGAGACCTCCGCCAAGCCATAGGTTCAGTCACCTGAGAAAACCCCCAAAAAGTTCAACAGCCCACATCTTCTGGATCACCAGATCCAGAATATCAACATGATTCCGGGTCAAATCGGATTATAATATCATGTTGTCATTTAAATTATTTTTATATATATTTTTTGCCATTGATTCTGGGCATTATCCGTTGAGTTAGAAGCTGTAATGGCAAAATGACCCCCATCTCTCTAAAGTAAAGTAACCTTGAAAAAATTCTTGGATCGAGACAGTGATCCGGATCACCTCCAACTTGTTCTTTTATTCCATTTCTGACATTCATTGAAAAATTCATCAAATTCCGTCCATAACTTTTTGAGTTATAATGCTAACAGACAGACATACAGACAGGCAGGCAAGCAGGCAGACAGACAGACAAACTATTCTCCCAAAAACATAAATTAAAAAAAATCAACAGAAGCAGAAGAATGAAGAGATCCTTGACAAGATGCCGAAGTAGTATTCATCTGGAGCTGTAACTTGATGGCCCGTTGAGGTGTTTTATAATGTTTTGGACATCGCTGCACTGAATGCATGTGTCCTCCACTGGAGCTGCATCAATGCCATAATGACCCGCCATGCGTTCAGTATTGAGCTCTCCACCTGCTATACCTTAGATCAATATCAGCTGACATCCAGCGGTCTATTAAAAACAATTGAAGGGGGGAAAAATTTGGCCTCTGTGAACTCCACCTTTATTGTGTTTTTTTTTTAATTTTATGCTGCAGCAGGGTGTCAAAATAACCCCCTGTGGTGGTTGTTGGGGGTATTGGTATTGGCGGTTCTAGTGTTTAAAAAAATTCCTCGATCCAGACAGTGATCCATATCACCCCAAAATTTAATCAGTTGTTCTTTTTCACATTTCAGAGATTTCTTGAAAGTTTTATCAAAATCTGTCCATTACTTTTTGAGTTATGTTGCTAACAGACAGACAGACAGACAGGCACAGACAGGCACGGACAAACGTACGCCACCAAAAACATATCCTCTGCACCTCGATGGAGGTAAAAAGCAAATCAAACAAAAGACAAAGTCACATAAAAGGCTAAACACACAATATTCAACAATTAGTGCATAACCATGATGGAATAAAGTGCATGTGTATTATAGCAGCTAAATAAACAATAAATAGGTAGGCAGGAACTGTTAGTGCATGTTTGCATTCAGTAAGATAATGGTTCTTGGGAAAAAACTGTGTTTAAATCTGTATGTCCTGGACTTTATACAACCATAGCATCTAACAGAGGGCAGTAGTTCAAAGAGGTGGTGGCATGGATGTGAACTCTCCCCAGCAATGTTCCTTGCTCTAATTAAGCAGTGAGTGTTGTAGATGGAGTCCAGGGGGTGGGGGACCAACGATTTCCTGTGTTGTGTGCACCAATCTCTGCAGCCTCTTCCTGTCTGCTTCAGAACAGCTGCTGTATCACACTGAAATGCAGCATGTGAGAAGAGGAGGGAGGGAGACAGGGAATCATTGAAGACAACACGAAAACAACTTACAAAGATTAAGAAGTGCAAGGTGGAGTACAGGGAGAAGTTAGAAAGTCAGCTCCAGCAGAACAACTTGTGGGATGTGTGGTCAGGAATGAAAAAGATCACTGGCTTCAAGTTAAAGGGGGATCAAACTGATAAAGGTCTAGACAGAGCTAATGAGCTGAACATGTTCTTCAATAGATTCAGTTCAGAACAAAGTTCAGCATCACATCCCACCCCCACTCCCCCAACTGGAGAGACTGAACTGGAACAAGGTTGCAAAAAAACCTACTCAGAACAACTATGTTGGATTCTTTAGCACCTTTTCATCACCAGCCTGAGTCTGAAAAGTGTTCCTGTGCTGTGGAAAACATCCCAACCATCTGAGCCAAATGACTACCGACCAGTTGTCCTAACATCTCACATCATGAAAGTCCTTCAGAGACTGTTATAGGCTCACCTGAATAAGCAAGTGAACACCTTTTGGGACCCATTACAGTTTACCTATCATAATAGGCTTGGGGTTGAAGACGCTATCATCTACCTGCTTCAGAGAACCCACTTACATCAGGCAGCACTTTGAGGATCATGTTCTTTGATTTCTCAAGTGCTTTTAATACAATTCAGCCTGCTCTGTTATGTGAGAAACTCCATGAATTCCAGGTGGATACCTCTACAACCACCTGGATTTATGACTACTTAAAAAATAGAGCATAGTTTGTGAGACTGAAAGATTATGTGTCTGAGATGGTGGTCAGCAACACAGGAGCACCTTCCAATACAACTCTGAGTCCTGTCATCTGCAGAAATACTCTGATGACTCTTCAGTTATAGGGTGTATGAGTGATTGACAAGAAGCTGAGGACAGAGAACTGGTGAGTTAATTTGTGAGATGGTATGGTAATAATCACCTAATCTTGAACACAAACAAAACAGAGGAGATGATTGTTGACTTCAGGAGGAAGTAAAAGAAGCACTGTCTAGAAGGGTTGAAGATGGTGGAGGAATACAACCTTGGAGTTCAGCTTGACAACGGACTAGACTGGAAGTACAACACAGAGGCCATCTACAAGAAGGGACAAAACAAACTCTACTTCTTAGGGAAGCTAAGATCATTCAAAGTCTGCACCAACATACTGCATATCTTCTATAAGTCTGCTGTGGAAAGTGCAATCAGCTTTGCAGCCATCTGCTGGGGCAGCAGCATCAGTGCCAGAGACTTAAAAGGGCAAAAAGTGGAAATTCATCTTTACTACATTGAAGGAATTAAAAAATGGATATGTAATGAACTACAGGTATAATTTCATCGTAAAGCATAACGTCACACACTATCTCTCTGTGTTGATTTCCAGCCTCGTGTTTACCAGCTGGTCCGGCCGCATGTTAATGCATGTTCATGTAAATCGCAGCCTTCTTCTTCCTCTCGGAGCCCTCGGCCTAGCCTCCCTATAAAAAGCAACAAAAATGAGCAATGGCAGCACGTATTTTCGAAGCGAAATGGTGGTGAGCAGAATGAAACGTTCACCTGAAGACGACCAGGATCTGAAATTACTTCTAAAAAACAATGGTCATTGGCAAAGAAGTTGCTGGATAAAGAAAGGGACATAACTCAGATTAACTTTGACCTTGTATATCCAAATTGGAGAGCACTACGAGAGCTAAAAGGGCTACAATCTGACTAGGAGTTGGCTCTTCTTCTTCAAGTAACAACATATTCGTTATAAGTTACTTCGGCATGTTCCACAAAATGGTGATACTGTTTTGCTCAGTGTGTTTGCACTTTGCACATTCGGTTGCAGATGAGTGGGGGGAGCAGAGGTAGAGGGAGGCTTGGCTCATGACATTTTGTTTTGGTCTACAGGCGGTGCACAATAGCACACCTTGCAGTGAAATGATTCAGTTTTTGTTCCTTTAAAGAGATTGAACAAACTGATCAAGAAAGCTGGTTCTGTGCTGGGGATAACTCTGGAGCCGCTGGAGCTGATTGTCCAGAATAGGATGCTGCACAAGCTGCCGAAAATAATGGACGATTCTTCACATCGTCTACTCAACACAGTGAAGAAAAAAACAGAGTGTGTTGAATGTGAGGCTTCGTCAAGTCCTATGCTAGACAGAATGATACCAGAGACCATTCCTGTCAGCAGCCATCACCCTCTGGAACAAAGTCCTACCTTCTTCTAATTATTATCATCATTGTCTTTGTTTTTTAAAAAAGACCAAAAAAATACTACACCATTGTAATTCCCGTCTGGGATTAATAAAGTAGTATTCATTTGATTTCATTATTTAAGATTTGTTTAATTCTACAGAGTAAAATATGTTAGCGCACTGATGTTTATCAGTTAAAAAGCAAATGTTTGTGCAGCTATCAAAACCACAACATTTTTGCTATTTTTTGTTAAAGAAAAGTACAAGTACAATATAAAAGTTTTAGTTGATTCATTTATAATTAGACTCATAAAAATGAGGATCATAACCTCTACTGACAAATAGTTTCTAATGGAAAAAAAGCCTAATTTTTGTCTTCTTTCTATCTTTTGTAACTCATTTATTACTCATTCATCTTTATGTGCTTCTACATTTTCTCTTTTCCTTCCTAATCATATTAATTCTCCTTCCCCCTTAACATTAATTTTCACTATATTTCCAACACTCACCCCGTCTTCATTTCCTTTACCAGCATTACTCTTCCCATCTTCCCTACATCTGTCTTTCAGGCTCATCTATTCTTGCTTCTCCACTCCCAGGCTATACTCATTCTTTTTCTACCCCCCTCACTGTTTCGTCCTTTCCCTCCCATGTGTTTCTATGCCTCTCAGATGTCAGATCACAGTCTAGTCTTCTGCTTGTCCTGTCATCACATTTTTCACACAGCCCCATCCCTTAATTGGACCTGTATCATCATATCATATCATGTAGAATACCTGATCACAGCAAGACATGAAAAATGGCCTCCACCTATCCCTTTACAGACAGATAGACACACACACACACACACACACACACACACACACACACACACACACACACACACACACACACACACACACACA
>JBBBVU010000012.1:17481414-17503578 GCA_037177055.1 Atherinosoma microstoma | reverse complement strand
TGACCCGTTTGTTTACAGTAAAAATGGCTCGGCATGTATGAATGGAGTTGGACACGGGAATCTTTTTACAAATAAATGAACAGAATACTAGAACCATCATCCTTGATAACAAACAACAGCGACATGCTCCAAAACATAAAATGTTTTGCATCTCCATCTTCCTCAGAGAGGAGTCTCGCGGGACGAGATTTTACGTGAATTACGGCTTATGCGCTAAACACCATTCAATGGAAACGCTGGCATATCGCAATTGTACTTAGTCGAAATTTCAGAAATATATCGCTTTTATTTTGCGAAAAACTGTCATGGAAACGCACCTAGTATGTGAGGAAAACGGCAAAGGCAACAGGATTCATCGCTTTTTTCCAGATGACTTTGCTAGTCCACTTTTACTAGTACTTATTGTTTTATCAGTACTTGCATGGTCTTATTTTTATTTTGTCTTCTTACCTGCTTTGGGATTACTGATGGAAGTTAACATTCTTTGTTGTAATCTGGCAAGTTTGCATCATGTTTTTTTGGAGTGATGTTCATTAGCCTGCATCTTCTGAGTTAAACAAAAAAGAAAATTAGCGCAGGGCTAGTCAATGCAGACTTAAGCACAGTTGTTAGAAAATAGAAACATTGTATCACTGATTAATTTGTCTATTGGCCCTCTGCTCAAGTGTGTGTGTAGGAACATATATCAATGATTAGCGATTGCCTAAGAGAAGCTAACCCTCACATCTGAGCCCAAGTGAGTGGATAAAAGTGCAGCTTGATGGGAATGAGTCTGGCCTCTTAAGCCTAAGTGAATATTGATCCGAGTATGCTGGGTTGAGATTGAGCTCCTTATGTTGTGAAATCATGGAATGGCTACCACAAGACCTCTGGCCTGTGGCTATGCACACAGATACTTTGAGAAATGATGCAGACAATGTTTTAAATGGATCATTTTAGTTGAACCGCTAGATTTATTCAAAATTCAGCAATTATGTATTTTAAAAGTTAAACTGGTTTGGGGTGTTGGATGAGCTGCTGCTGGAGGGTTTACCCTCTGTCTTTCTTGTTTGCTGTTTTTTCTGTTTTGGTTAGTTTTGGCTTGCTGTTATGTGCAGTTTATTGAACAGTTGGATATACTTTACAATGTTTATTAAAATGGAAGTGCATTTAGCTTACCTGGAATCAGCTGCATTCATCCAACAAATCTGACCACATTTGTGTTTGATGAGTTTGATATTATCAGAGGCAAAACCTTTTTTCCTGTTTCAGTCACTACAGGATCATTTTGATAAATAACCTCAACTTCTTTTGTTTTTAGGACTGTTGTGACAACATAGTTTTGCATTATGTTTTATGTCCTGTGCACTCTACCAAGGCACCACTTGTGAGCATCTCCACTTGTGAAAAGGTGTCTCGTGTGGAGAATCTATTGTTATTTTGTGCACATGTTGGAAAAACTTAAAAGAATGTGTGGACCTGTTTCTCCGGATGTTTTCCAATTATCATGTGTTAAACTATCATCCCACAAACTAATGTGTGAATGATGTTAAAACACTTGACTCTTTTGCTCTTAAGTGGCCTCAAACCCTAAGCCTACTCAGCCATCAGCTTCATACATTATCTCACCTGCTGATCATCTGGTAAATATTTGGAGATGTTTTAGGGTGGAACATCCTTGTATGAAGTTCAGAGTAAATGTTGCGGACATGGGAGTTCTCCCATGCCTCTGCTACAGATCATCTAGAACATGGATGGCAGTTTGAAGCAGCCTTTGTGTGTTTGAGAGAGAGTTACCCTGTAGGGGGCACATTGTCAGTGCTGCTTCTTCACATCAATTTGGAATATCAGAACCCAAAAGCCTTTTCCTTCTTTTTTTCCCCTTATATTTATTTATTTTTTCTTCAATGAAATGATTTGACAGGTTAAACTATATGATTTAAAATTTCATTTTCCTTAATGTCAGTATGTGTATATCGCTGATTATACACATGGTGCAGTTTTCCCCTTGTAATGACTGGACAAGGTAAAAAAAGGTCCGCTTTAGGGGAACTTCTTAGCCATGATTAGAATATTATTGTATTTTACTTTCCCCGTTCTTACATCCTTGTTATGCTGATACTTGTTCTAAATGTTATAATTGATAATACAGTCTACATGCTATGATAGTTAATGCTGTGGACACAAAGATGGTAATAGAGAGCATCTACTGAGGTCTTAGTTTTCATTTCTCGATACTTTGTTGTTTCAACGTGATTCTTCTAGTTTTCTTACTCTGATTTCCATATTCAGTTTAAAATATTCCTCATTTTAATTAGACTGAATTCTATTTTTAAGTTATGTTAATTTGTTGTTTTATATATTCATTCTGTTGCCTTAGAGTTGTTGATAAACTTTGATTCTGATTTCCATGACATGAGTAACTATCTTGCTAACTGTTGCCATCCTCCAGTCATGGAGTTGCTGGCCAAAGTGCAGAGTAATGATGCACCGTACAATAACATAAACATTCAAACCATTAATGTCTGTAATTAATGAAATCACTCAACAATGCTGCCAGTGTTTGTAACAATACAACACGTAAGTTAATTGTTACTTAACAAAGGTGAGGTAATATGCCAAGTTACACTGTATTTATTTTGTTTAAAGTTGTGCCGAGATTTAGCCACATCCTTGATATATTCCCAGACTTTACAGAATGAATTAAAATCATTAGATGTGCATTCTGTTGAACACTATAACTTATAAGATTCAAGTTCAACTGACTGATTCAGGATCAGCTCACTCTGGTTATCCTGATCAAGTTTGTTTGATTCTTTGAACCTGAGAATTTTAATGTTACTAGATAATATTGGCCAAGACGACTTCACACTTCCTCTACGTAAGAAACCCAAACAAGCATAATTAGTCATTTATTTATTTAGTCATTATTAGTCAATTAAGACATGATCAACACTTGTCTGTCATTTAATATATAATCATCAAAATAAATGCAATTATCATTTCTGTCTTTTTTTTTTTTCCATAGGGTGTGATTGGTGTGCAGCTGGTGGTTACCATGGTAATGGCCAGTGTAATTCAGAAAATTGTACCTCATTACTCTTTTGCAAGATGGCTACTCTGCAGTGGCAGGTAATGTAGAGTCTTTTACATATTGTTTCACTTAGTTTCTCCAAATTCCTGTGTTTGATTTATTCAGTTTCCCAACCTCATGAAATTTGACATTTCAAAGAAAGGCCCCAAAAATAGGGATCAGTTATAAAAAGGGAATTTTTATAGAAGATTAAAACAAATTCTTTAATTAAATATACTGCAAAATCCAAAAGACATCAAAATATTAGAATGACCTGAGAGGATGGTGAATAAAAATAACACCACCTAACAAAAATTTTATAATTTGTTATTATTACCTCTGCCAAGGTGCGGAGGTTATGTTTTCAGCGTTGAACGTTTGTCTTTCTGTCTGTCTGTGAACAACGCAACTCAAAAAGTAATAGACGGATTTCGATAAAAAATTTTCAGGAAATCTCCGAAAGGGTTAGGTAGAACAAATTATTAGATTTTGGGGGTGATCGAGATCACTGTCTGGATCCAGGAATTTGTTTTTATCACTAAAACTGCCAACATTCCAATACCCCCAATAACCACCAGAGGGGGTCATTTTAACAACCTGCTGAGGCAGCATTTTTAAAAAACAGATAAAAGTGGTATTTACAGAGGTACATTTTTTTTTAACAGAGCGCTGATTTTGATTTATTGTATCACACATGGAGTTCAATAATGAACGCACGGCAGGTCATTCTGGAATCGATGCAGCTCCGGTGGAGGACACATGCATTCAGTGCAGCAATGTCCTAAACGTTACCAAACAGGTCATCTTCTAGCTACAGCTACAGATGAATACTCGGCATCTTGTCAAGAATGTTTACTCTGCATTCTTCTGCTTTTGTAAAAAAAAAATTTTTTAGATTAGTTTTTCAGCAGCATATTTTGTCTGTCTGTTAGCAACATAACTCAAAACATTATGGACAGATTTTGATTTAAATTTTTAGGAAATGTCAGAAATGGAATAAAGGAACAAGAGATTACATTTTGGGGGGATTCGGATCACTGTCTGGATCCAGGAATTTTTTTAAGGATTCTTTACTCTGAGGAGATAGGGATCATTTTGCCATTACAGCTTCTAACTCAACCGATAATGTTGAGTTATAATGCCCAGAATCATTGGGGAAAAAAAGAAATATTACAAGATAACATCATGCTATATGTTATAATCCAACATTGTTTGACCTTTGAACATTGTTGATATTCTGGATCTGATGATCCAGAATGTTCAAAATATAGGGTGTACTGGGTGGGCTGTTTGGCCTTTGGAGTTTTTTTTCAGGTGAGTCATTCTATGGCTTGGCAAAGGTCTGCGCTCCATGTGCTTATATTTTATTTTATTGGAAAAATTCTGTAAATTCATTAACAGAAGGCATAAACCATACTGTTTTGCTTAATCAAAAAAAATATACATATTGAGACAAAGGAATTTTTCAGAATTTTTCTAGAGCCTTTAAAGACAACTTTTGTCTCACAGCTGCTTTTTAGATATTTATCAGTGTGACAGATTTAAAGTTAGGCATTTCAAAATGTGTGTTTTGTTTGCATCTGTCTTATTTGGTACCAAATCATAAAGCTTAGGGCTTCTTCCAATTAGCCTTTGAGTCGTTTTAATACAACAGAGACTTCTTATTTTCACTTATAAATGCACTTTTCAGTGATCACTCGAGTATTACTTTGAAGAGTGATGTAAAACCAATAACATTTCTTTAACAGGAGTTGAAATCCCCTTCTTACAAAAAAGACAAGGTGAAGCAACATAGTAATAAATGTAATATCTCAGTGTTTCTAATACAGTTCAAACTCAAATCACTCAACCAGTTCTTCCATGAATCAGAGTCATCATATATTAATTTAAACTGAATGGCTTAGTGATTGCATAGCTGGAGTAAATCCAGCTTCAGTCTGCCAGTTTTTATTTTTTTTCCCCCTATTCTGCTACTTAAAAAAGTCTACTCTGTCCTTCTTCATGTCTGAGCCTGACTCCACATCTCTTTCCTTCTCTTTGCTCACAGTCTGCGGTGGTACCAGCACCCTACAGAAGATGAGTTGAGGAGTTTAGCTGGGAAACAAAAAGGACAGAAGCGAAAAGACAGGTAAGTTGGAATGAAGGGCAGAAAGTTCAAGTTGTTTTCAGTTATTTGTTTTGGGAGATGGTGAATGCAGAGGTAACAAGGAGGTATTGAGGCACCACTTTCATCATAGTAGAGGAAGGTGTGACACAGATATTTGAAATCGAAAGAAGCCATCTGCATATCAGCGGATAAAAGTTTATGTGGCTCATTTAAAACGACATAAACGTTGAAGTAAGAGAAAAAAGGTTTTTGTTGTTTTGGTCCTTCATTGGGACTAACTACAATACAGCTTAGAAGTGGCCCTATTTCATGGACGTCTAAAACTCAGTCCTGTTTTTTGAGACCGATATGTTTTGGGCTATTTTTTGTGATGACGGGTTAAAAGGATTGCAATTGCTCTCAAATCAAAGTTACAAACACAGCATTTAGGGCATGTTCACACGGACAGTGGTCCACTTCCAAGGATGGTACGATTCGTTTGGTGCAGTGTGAACACCAACCGCATTCATGATGCAATCCAAAGAAGCAGAATCTGGTCCACTCAAAAGCCGGGGGTCTTGGTTCACCTGTACAATCCAGCGGACCGGAAAGAAAGTGACATATGCTAACCATGATGAAGCATCAACAAGTAGAAGGAAGTAATGCAGAGTGTTGTTCGGATAGGAGGAAAAACAAAGCCAACAGCAAGTGTTCAGAGAAAAACCTAGGCTATGTTCTTCACACCAGCTTAAAATTAGGAGCCCCCAGACCAGAGTCCTGCACGGGTCTTATTTTACCAACCCACACCCAGCCGAACTGCTGACAAATCCGACCTGTTAATATCCCTGTTGAAATCCAGACCCGACCTGACGATGTATATCCCGCGACCCGACCGACATGTTAATAATTGTAAATACACCTCCTCCCTCTCTTTGTTGCATTGCTTTTCTTCATTCGTTCATATATTTAATGTGAAAGTGTTGTTTTGTCATAAAACACTTGTCCTGTCCACAAAAATAATAAAGAAAAAAAGAAGGGGAAAAAAAAGAAATCCTGCGACCCGCCCGCACCCATTATATTTTATCTACAAAATTTCGACCCAGTTTACTTATTCTTCTTCCTACTTCTTCATTATTGATGAGTGGTTGTTTTGGAGAGTACTATCGTCTGGCACCCGAGCAATAATGTTGTCCAGGTGGTTTGGTCCACTTTAGTTAAGTGCATTTTGAACACAAACCAAAGGACAGTATGAAAACTTTTAGAAATTTATGCCCAATCGGGCCGGGTCACCGGACTATCCTGGTGTGAATGGCCCCTTATATTTTTTCTAAATGGTCAGGTATCAGGCTTTGATTCTGGAAGATGATGATTCTTTACTACTTTAACTACTAACTAATGTGACAGTTGAACAGCAAGTTAAACTTTGGAATATATTATTTACTTTGTACCTCCCCTCACAGTGTGAATTAACATCAAAGCCACATCTGGAAGTGAATCCTTACCGTTCCAAATGGTGTCTTCTAACTAAAAGTGATATTATAGTGCAGTCCTTTCTCTGACCCTATATGAGACTTTCCAGCGCCGCATGCTCAATAATCCCTTGAAGAAAAAGATGGACCACTGTCCTTTTGCCAGCTCGTGCCATGCAACTCCTTTCTCTTTGTTGACCGTCTGACTTCCTCAGTCAGGGGTGGAGCTAAGCTTCCTTTGTTTCCTGTCAGGTGTCTCGGAGATTAAATCTGTCCAGTGCACGTTTGGCTCTAAAGTCTTTGTCTAAAGTGGCATTGTCCTTCTGACTCCAGCACACTCACAGGGCTGAACAAAGTCCAGATTTGAGGAAATCCACCAGACACTTCTTCAAGAATAGCGCTCAATTCACCTGCTGTTAGTGTTGTTCCTAATGTTCTGAAAGAGTCCAGGAGTATTTATAATACAGGTAATTAGAATTCTATTAATATGGTTTTCTGCCAGGGCATTAGACAATACAAAAAGGAAGGGGGGTTAGCTTCTGTTAAATTTTCTCAATGAGCATCTTGGAGGCAAGAAAACAGCTTTCCAGCTGCTAGAATGAATGGCTTCTTCCTAGCATAAATTAGAGTTTAATAGGTTGTATTTCAACTAAAGTAAAAAAAAAGTGTTAATGATCTAATGTCCTAAAACTCCTGAGTGTATTTCTGTTTCTCTCATCCTTGGTTTTGTTTTGCTTCTCTGTCCCCTTCTAGGAAGTACAATGGTCACATAGACAATAAGCTGCTAACAGTTCCAAAGGACATAGACTTGCAGCTGGAGACAAAATGCATCACAGAAGTCGACACATTAGGTATAAGTCTAAAAACCATCGCCTTTTAAGAGATTTTAATTATGACTGTTCCCTCACACTCTTTAATGTTTCTACATGTTGTTCCATATAATATACGGTATAATTTTGATTTAATATTATTCCTTCTGCCCCCAGCATTGCACTACTTCCCTGAGTTCCAGTGGCTGGTAGATTTCACAGTAGCCGCAACTGGAGTGTATCTGATAACGGAGCTTTACTACAGTGTTGCTCAGCCCTCAGGAGAGATGAACATCAGCGTGGTCTGGTGCCTACTAGTGCTCGCCTTTGTCTTGTATCCTTACATCAGTCACTCGTTGCATCTTGGATACCCTTTTTATTTCTCACTCACTGTCTCTCTCTCTCTCTCTCTCTCCCCTCAGTGTTGTGTTATAAACTGGCCTTTAAATTGGTAACATGGTCATGTGGTATATGTATGTGCGCTAATGACATTTGAGGTTTTTGATGAAGAAGTATGTTTTCACTGATGCTTTTGTGTTAACACTGATTATTTTTATGCCACACATTCTTTATTGAATGAATTGATGTTTTTGTCTATTACACAACTTGTGTACATGTGGCAGTAGTGGTAAAAAACTGTGAAAGGAACACATACTATTGCCTTTATCCTCCTACTCTTGCTGTTTTGCAATGCTGAATGATGGTTAAATGATATACATTATCATTGCCACTGACCAAACTGACCAATCTGTACAGTTCTTCTGCTTGGACTCAGCTCACCACAGTCAGATGGTGTGTCATTTCCTGCCTGTGCTGCAGATTGGAAGCCCAATTTTCACAGCCCCACTGGCTGATATGCTTTGAGGGAAAGGACAGGCTGGGGAGCTGATGAAATGGGACTATGAAGATATGATATTTAGAGCCAAAAATGTGTTATTAGGATGCTTGATTTCAGTTTTTCCTTTTTTTGCTCTGATGACATGTTGAAGGCTTGCCTTATATCTGCAAGGTTGGAAAAATCATGTTTTTTTTTTTTGTTTTTTTTTTGATGAATTGAAAAACTAGCAATATATCAATTACTAGCTTTTTGCTGGTCTATCTTAGATTTGCAGAGAGCATTGTAGTATTTTGCGAAATTGTAACAAAAAAAGTAACTTTTTTTATTTAAGTTAGGGTGTCTCAAGAGGTTTCTTTTTTTCCTTGACTCTTTCCTTTCAGTAAGACCCTTTTCTCTCTAACGGCACATTATTTCAAGTTGGAGGAAGGAGGCGAACGCTCACTCTGCATTACTTTTGCTTTCTTTTTTTTCGTCAAAGCCATGGCCATTCTCATCGTCACTGAAAACTACCTAGAGTTTGGTCTGGAGACAGGTCAGTGTCCCATGTACTCTCTGACAAATGACCAGGATGTAATGGCTTTTCATTACATTCTCTTGAAGTGAGTCAGTCAGTGTTGACCGTTTTATTCATTTTTAGGTTTTGCAAACTTCTCTGACAGTGCTCAAGAGTTTTTGGAGCATCAGGGCCTAGAGTCACAGTAAGTACATTTTTTTTTCGGTTTGTGGCTGCAACATTTGCTGCAAGGAGGAGGCACTGCTGAGAACACGGAGAATGCATTTGATAAATTTTCTCCCCTTTGTTCATTTTCTTTATCACGGTTTATATATCAGGTTTTGATCTAATTAATGTGATCACTCCCATGCACTGTCCATGGTCTGAACCATGAAAAATGAAGGTCAATTTTAATCTAATTAAGAGGAATCTTTTTAATCTGATGTCCAGTAAATATCCTGTGTGTGTCTTCTATTCCCACCCTTTATATCTTAAAGATGTCATGACTGATATCCTACTGCACATCTTGAATGTTGTGAAGGGTGCAGCATGACATGGGAATTTTACAGATAAACTCTGTATTGTAGAGAAGACACGAAAATGACTTTTAAACAAAGTAAAAGTCTTTGTAATTGTGTTTGGAATACAGTAGTGTGGTAGCCTGGTTGTTCCTTTTAGTGACTTCAGGCTCTTGACTGATGTCATGATTAAGGGATGTAACCAAATGTGTAAGTTATTACTCACTTAGGCTACCCATACCTACAAAATCTCTGCTTTTCTTGTGACCTCACTCCAATTTATGCTTCTCCTGGAAGATTTTGTTGACCATAGTTGAAACGATGGTCCCTTCATCTGCACTTTTTAAAAATTGTGGCCTTGCCCTAATTTGCCCTGTTCAATAAATATTGCCCCTGTGTCTTTTCTCTTTCACAGGGGTCCCATATCTAAACTGACCTTCAAGCTGATCCTGGCCCTGCTCTGCGCTCTGATTGGAGCTTTTCTAACTTTTCCTGGTCTACGACTTGCCCAGATGCACCTAGATGCACTCAATCTAACCACAGCCAAATTTACACAGTGAGTTTGCTGCAGTGGTAGTCTTCACCTGATTAATTCATAAATGAGTACATTTGATTTCTTCCCCTTTGTTTGATACAAGAGAACACCCTGTGAGTTAGATGAAGGCTTCTTCTGTTGGGTCAGATTTCTATTTCAGAGCTCACGGGTGGCAATGCAGAGAGCACATCACATTCACATAATCCACTTTGGCATAGCAGACTTTCCAAAATGGGCTGCTCTTCCATTTCCCCTCATAAGTGTCACGAGCTTACATCCTCAGACCCTCTCACAAAGCGGGATTATCTCCACATCCTTCTGAATGTGTGCAGTGGTTACATTCCCAGCAGTCTTAGGGAAAGTTGCATCAGTAGTATGAGTCTATGTAAACTTCAAATAGAGATTAGAATTCTATGATTTCAGTGAGGCAGACAGTTTTTTATAGTAGACTGAATCATAATGATTCATGATGACTCTGAGAAATTGTCAGTAGTATTTGCTCATTTATTTATTTTAATTGTTTCTTAATTATTTTCCAGAACTCTGCTTCATATCAACTTCCTGTCCCCCTTCATCATGGTCCTGCTGTGGGTGAAGCCTATTACCAAGGACTACATAATGAACCCCACTCTAGGAAAGGAGAGTGTGCCTTTGTAAGAAAAAACATCATTAGATATTTGCTGTAACAGTTCTTACATTTATCAAACAATGTATCTGAGATGTAGTCGGATAGATCAGAGCTAAAACTATTATTGGAATTGTCTTGGTTAACTTGTTTTTTTTTTGGTCTTTTAAAGAAGAGCATATCAATTAAACTAGGTCTTTCACATTATAATAGCTCAAATATATAAAGAACACACAAACTATTTAAATTAGAAACTGTAATAAAAGAGCAAATGAAACACTGTCAGATGATTTGTGACGTGTATTGGACTGTGTAAACGATTTATGAGATCAAGAGTCTGCAGAGATCAAGATAAATTCTGTTACTGTGAATGATTAAGTGCATAAAAGACTACCCAGTTTCCTTGTGGCATAATGTTAAAAATGAATCATTTTCAATATTTCAAGCAAAATTTCTTTCATTTTTTTTTCTACTTGCAGTAGACAAAAAGTTTAATCATTACCACCCTCTTTGGCTTGTATCATAACTAGTCAGTACTTTTTGTAGCATGTTACAGAGTACTTTTGTTCTTGCTTGGGACATTTTCACCCATTCTTCCTATAAAAGGCTTCTAATTCTTTCAGCAACTTTGAGTTTGTGGCTGTCAATGTAACCCATTTTGGATTTTGAGTGGTTTTATCCTCCTGTGGAAGACACACAGTTTGCCATCCTCAGGTTTTTATAATTTTTATCAACCACTAAAATGTTATCCATTTTATTGGCTGCACAACAAGATCAGCACAAACTGCTTCTGATGATGATTATGAGCTGAAGCCTTATTAAGGCTATTCACAATCGACTGACTAAGGCTCTTATCTGTCTAATTAATGTCCAAGACCTTAGTAAAAGTGATGTGGGAGCTCAAATCAGTTAGGATGCCCACATTTTTCATAATGCTTCTCAGCCCGTTCTATTCTAAAGCTGTGTAAGATAAAATGATAGAACAATAATGCTTAAGAAAAATGTTAAATGTTTAATTTTATGCCCATTTTGGATCACTTTTAAGCTAACTTAACCATTCACTGTCACAGTATTTTGGAGTAGTGGTTAACAGACAATTGCATGCCTTGTATCCTTTAAGCCTTATGTTGATTGATCTGCACTCAGTTTGTTTTTGACATCTAACAAGCTAATTACCTGCCACTCAAACATATAGGAAGGGACCACATTTCCCCACTATGGAAATGAACATAATTTTTATATTTGTGCTAGAAAATGGATGAAAACAAAGCAATACCTGTTACAAGAATGGTGTTTGCTGTGGTGCTTTGAGATAAGGGATCTATTCAGCTGTAGATAAAGTGACAACAATCCACACATTGTCTGCTTGGGTTAAATGAAACTGTAAACACATTTAGTCATACCTGAGATGAAGCTCTTTATCTTGTTGTTCATTCTTAGACAGCTTCTTTCAATTGTTTGAATTCTGTCACATGTCTGACTTTCTTTTGGTGTTCACTTTGACTGTAATACCATCAAGGTCAAACCTGATTAAGTTTAATTTCATGTTACAATACCTCTTTTTTACCTTTCAATACTTCAATTTCACCCTCTCTTGCTTTTTCCTCTTAGCTGTTTGTGGCTCTTTTCCTCTCATCATTGTTCCCTTCTGTATCTCTGCATACCATCCAGATGATACATACATGTTGTGTTGAGTTTGCAGTCAATAAGAAAAGTTGTCATTCTTTTCATTTCTCTCTTCCTCCAATTTTTCTATTAATGGCAGGATGACTGAACAGACATATGATACTCTGCGGTTATGGGTCATCATAGTGATGTGTATCCTCCGGCTTGCCATGATGAGACATCATCTGCAGGCTTACCTCAACCTGGCACAGAAGGGTGTGGACCAGATGAAAAAGGAAGCAGGACGGATAAGTAGTGTCGACCTGCAGAAGATGGTGAGTATATTTTTGATAGTATTGATCTCGTTTATACCCTGTTGCAGCTCTATAAGAATGTAAAAATGTGACTATGCCTTGTAACACTTTTTATCATTGCATTCTGTTTGACATGATTGGAAATCCAAACATTGTCTACAGTTTTCTTTGGTAGTTGGCTTTGCTTATTTCTTCTATGAGATTTGACTTCTGGCTAATGATAGATTTTCTATTCTGTTGTTTATTTTAGCCATGTGTTCAAAAAAAAAAAAAAAAGAAAGAAAGGGGAAAAAAAAGCCTGTACTGCCTTTTTGTGACAACACTACACAGCTCAGTTTATTCCCTCCAAACCAGTTGAGATTTGAACAATTGATATTACAAATATGCATAATTCTATTCAGCTGCTTTTAAGGACAACTGGGTAAAAATACAACTTCTACATTGATAACAAAAAGACCAAGACGTTTATATGTTTATACGTTAATATGTCCATTGTGAGCAGAACTTGTAACCCTGAAAAGAAAGTGACTTAAAAATTTGGTCAAATGCAACATACATGCATATCCATCTCTGCTGTGTTTTTGCTCTTCCTCCAAAGCCCCTTTCCTACAGGAGACAAAAAAGCCAAAAAAACAACAAAAGAATTTTATTCAAGTTACAAAGTACTGCAATGATGGAGCTGTGGTATACAATGGACAAGGTTTAATTGGGGACGATTAATTATGTTTAGATGCATAAAAGTTTCTGTTTCACTTGCAGTTAAATCTTTTTCAGCAGAACATCTTTTTTGCGCTAAAGTTATTGATACGTGAACTAACAAATCCAGTCATCCCTCATTACCATGAATGGTAATTCCATGTTTGCCGTTAGGTACTAGCAATGTTAAGACTACCGTTTGCCAACAAGCCAAAAGCCATATTGTATTCCTGCGCAGCATTTGTGAATATATAATCGTTTCTACCTAGGAGTCGGGCTCACTACGGACGAGGCGCTACACATTTTTTTGTGTTTATTCGTTAATCGGATCCCCAATTAGCTGCCACTAAGGTGGTAGCTTTTCTCCCTGAGGTCTGCATACATCAAGGGTTACAAAAAACAATACTAAAAAAAGCAATACAGTGTAGTAAACATAATATCTAGACCAATTAGTCAACTTAAAAACAAATGTATATTAAACAAGACAACAATCACCTAAAATAGATATAAGACAACTACTTCAACAAGTCAATTTATGATAAAACATTATTGTAACAAAAAAAAACACACCTAAAATTAAGTCATTTATTTATTAAAATAGTTTCTATAGTGTTTCCACAGGCAAAAAGTGGGAGGGTTACCAGAATATCTGATCTGACCTGTCCTTTTTTTGGACTCTTCCATTGGGTCCCAGTCTTACCGAAACAGCCCAAAAGGGTGGAGCTTGACACACTTCAGTCCACTGGTTGGTTAAAAGAGTTGTCGCTTTTGGTGCAATTCAGCAGCGAGGAGCAGGAATAACGCCATGTTTAAAAATACTGGTGATTTTTTTTTAATGTTGTTTAAAGCCACATGCCAAGAAGAAAGAATACAAACTGCTGGATGTTTGCCATTTTTGTCTGTGGATTCTGTGCCGTGTACTGAGTATAGTTCAAGGAAGGCATGGTGCTGTTAAGACATCACGCTATTATGTAGCTGATGCCCCTATCACTATCTGGCTTATACCTTTGTGGACATATACTTATAGTTCAAGGTGTTTTATTAAACACAAAGTAGAAGTCTTTTTTTAATGGTTCTGTTCTCTCTAATTTTTGCCTAGGTTGCACGTGTTTTTTACTACTTGTGTGTAATCGCACTACAGTATGTAGCACCCCTGGTAATGTTGCTACATACGACTTTGCTGCTAAAAACCTTAGGTGAGTCAATGCTCAGTGATTTTGAGGGTAAGACCTTCTCTTTGTCTTTGATATTAAGCCACTTGCTTCTCTTGCTTTATTTTTGACAGGTGGTCACTCCTGGTGGGTCTATCCCGAAGAAGACCTGCCTTGCATCCATGAAATGAACTCTGATTCTGTGTTGGGGACAGAACCAATAGCACCCCCAACACCAGCTTCAGTGGTAGAAACAGGAGCCCGGGCATCAGTGGCCCAACTTTCAATGGCTCTCGGGGGCCTGCAGACTGTTTTTAGCCCCTTACTTTTCCGGGGCCTCTTCTCCTTCTTTACTTGGTGGATTGCTGCCTGCCTTTTCTCCACCTCCCTCTTCGGCCTGTTTTACCATCAATATCTCATGGCAGCATAGCATCAGCAATCCAGCAGTGGCATCCAAACCCCCACAGTGCTACGGTCTGTTCAGCCTGGTCAGAAAGGATCGAGTGGGGAAAACAAAGGCCTGCTGATGACTCTACTTCACTACTCCTCCTTCCCTTCCTCCCAGCCTCTAACCACCTCACAGTGACTGATCATATCATCAGAGATCCTGGTTTGACTCCCAGTGCTTCCTCCACAGATGACTGTGAACTCTTGTTACTGTTTTTATTTCTAAGACCATGACTTTTTATTTGGGCAACAAAGGTTCTACATCTTAATGAGACTGTATATAAGAGGAGTATTGATCATTGTCATTAGTAAATTGGTGAAATAATGATAAATATGATTCAGGCTTCGGTAGAAAAGATGAAATATTCTGAGATGCTGATTTCAGTTAATTTTATATATTGAAATGTGGTCTGGCACTTCTGCTCAGCTCTGCCGTTTTTTATAAAAAGCCAATGGGAGAGTTTAATCACTTCTGTGTGCGTTTCATAAGACTACATGCAATTAATTTAATCCACAGTTATAGGTTTGTGATATTTCTAACTTCAGAAAGCCTTTAATGCAGCATCTTGACAGCATCATTCACATATTTTTGGTGTCTGATTTCAGACTTCTGTCCCCTTATTTAAATTCCCTCTATTTTAAGTGGATGCTATGATTACACCTTTGACTTATCCACTTCTGAAACTACTGAGCATGGCTGACATGCAGTAAGGGGCCTTGAAATTAGAGGTCATGCTACCATCTTTATTCCAGGTTTTCAGTCTTATTTTCTTCAGTGATGATTTGTAAAGAAGCTACATTTAGATCACAGAATATAAAGCCGACAACATCAGTATAGAATCAATCTGTTTTAAACTGACATTGCCATAATTGGTGGTGGTGGGGTACATTACGTTTGTCTCATGCTGAAGACTTTAAAACATGTGTTTTATAGATAAGATGGCTCGTTTTCCTAAAATGTCTTAAAATGTTGTTAAGGACCAGTGAGTCTTTTTTTATTGGTGGAGAGGGTGACAGCCTGCAGATATTCCAAATATGGCTGGTTGGGAACACCATTACCTAACCAGGGTTGAAGCGTGGACAACAAGAGATGTACTGGCAGAGGAGCAAGAGGAGATGTTAAACTCATGGGAAGCCATCTTATTGACTTCAGTTCCTTTTGTTTAAATTAGTCTAACTGAGCTTATCGTAGAGGACAAACCTAGTTTGGAATGACCTGTTCCAATAGATTTATGTTTAACTTTTTCTTAACCTTACTGGTTTTAATCGAGCCATTTTAGCAGTTATGGGAGAATTCTATGCTGTTTTAAAAGCAGCAAATATGGTGCAAAGGGAGGACGGCACGTAGGGCTCAGTGAGGGTATGTGCTTGCGTTTGTGTGTCTGTCTGTATGTGTCTGTATGTCTATATGCTGTAGGTCAGCTGTAAACTGAAAGGGCATTGTGAACAAGAGGAGATGATGTCAACCACTGTTGATAGAATACCACATTGATATTCTGCAACCTTGTTTTCTTTTTATTCTTTTTCTAACAGATCAAATTGTGCATTTATACAAGTTTTGAATTTTCCTTTTTTTTTTTTTTTTTTTTTTAAAAAGGTGCCAAGTGACTCTTCACCCCCAGTCTCAGTCGCTGTAGATATGTCCGTTAGTGTTTCAAACTATACTGCAATTATGCGGCCTTCAGATTTCTATAGATCCATCTTGTTACAAAGGGAATCGCTAGTTTCGATTCACTAAAGGACATTAAGCATTTCCTGAGTCTTTGTATCCTGTAAATCTTTGTTGGATAATTGTACGCACAAACAATCATTATGTTAATTACACACTGGCCAACATGATTGTCCAGTCTTATCAAGAATGTAGGGTACATGGTGTCGGGCTGATTACAAATGACAAAATTTGTGCTTCTCTGGCCTGGTGTCTAATAATTTCTCTGGTTATATTATAGAGCTGGAATTTTTGAATTGCATTTTAAAATTTTTGTACTCAACATAAAGTCCAGCAACTCCATATCAACATTTCTAAACTCCTGATGTTGAAAGTCTTAGATTTAGTTTGTCTGTTTGAACCATGGGGAATATGCACATAATGAATGTATCAATCCTGCCTGATTTCTAGATTGTTTTCATGAAAATGATTTGTATAAGTTGATTTAACAACCCCCACCCTCCCCCACCTCTCACCTGTTTTATCTGCCTCAAACAAAATCTAGTTTGTCCTATTTTTATGCATTGATTTCTTTGTTTTTGTATTTATTACTCATGTTGAGGCCTATAAACATTTCTAATTTTAACAACAAACCCTTATTGATGGAGTTTATTATGACTAAAATCAGATTTAAAAATGTGTTTGACAAATCAGTTACAGATTAATTTTTCTTTTATGATGTGGTACAGATAGTTAACAAATAGCTAGAATTCTTTCAGAGTTCATTGGCCTAATTAGGCTTTCATAAGTTCTGTTTGTTACCACTGAAAGTGTTTATTACTCATTGCTGGGTTCACAAAGTAAATTACACACATTGTTGTTCTTTCATGTATTTATTTTCTGCTTCAGATTTTGTCTTAAATAAATTATGTTCTTTACTTTGTCCTGTTTTTCTTTTAGTCCTTCAGCCAAAATGCAGAAGCAGTATTTGAGAAAATGAAGTATAACTTTACAGCTGCCGTAGTAATTAAAAGGGTAAATAGTAGCCAGCTGCTGCTGATAAAATGTTCATGATTAATGGATAATTAGCAAGTGTGGAAGTAGAAGTTTTGGTAGTTTGTTGGTCTGAAGCATTTATGTCACTGCCCATCTATCTTGTATGGTGGCCGACAGGTGCAAATGCGCTTCATATACAAAAAAACACTGCATATATGAAATAAATAGAACTAGCTGGAAAAGCTGAAGGTACAGAGGACAGCTGCAAAGAAAGAAATGTAATGCAAAAGCATTGCAAATACAGAGGAGTGCTGCATAAACAAAAACAACTGCAAGAAGAAAACACTATTTTCACTCACACAATGTAAGTCTGGCCTGTAGGGGCAGAAGTGAGTTTTCACCCAAGAGACAATGGTGAGAAGAACAGAGGTACTGGTGGTAGGGCTGGGTGATGCTACATATTTTGGTATCAATTCGATAGTAAATCCAGGGCAAGTATCGCTGATACCGATACTTTTTTGCTTGAAATTTTACAATCATTTCATGATTTTGCCTTTAATTATTGATCATAATTATGATGATAATGTAACACAATATAAAGATTTTTGTCAAATAAAACACTTTTAAACTAACAAACTGAATGGCAGAAGAGAAAAATTTAAGCCTTATCATTTTTGTTTGTAAACAATATAAAATAATAACAATGTAACAAAATTTTAGAATGACTGTTATTCCCTTTTGCCTCACACAGTTGTTTGAGAAAAATAAAGTTAATGCAAATTAGCTAAACAAAAGCAAAACCTATTTATTTGGCTCTCATTCACATTCTTTGACTATTTGCCAAAAAATCCTCTACATGAAAAGTATCGATCTCATCATACTGTTATTGATTGATACCAATACCAGCCTTGGTATCAATAGTTTCGATATCTGGATCCTTCTGCCCAGCCCTAACTGGTGGGATGTTTCAACAACGTGAGTACTACATCAAGAATAAATATTTGAATATGCAGTGTTTTCTTCTTGCAGTTGTTTTTGTTTATGCAGCAATCCTCTGTAGGCTATTTGCAGAGAGCAAATTATGTTGTTTCTCCAAATCAGTGATTTGGATGTAGTTGTTCTTCTCTGCTTATACAACAGATCATCTATATAGTTTAAGTGTAGGTAACCTCCTCAAACAAGATTTAAAACAATTTCCATCTGCAAAAATAAATGGTTTTAGTATTTTGAAAATGTTTTCGTGTATGAATTACTGTATGTCCTCGTACTAAATAGCATTGATTTAGGCAGTCAATGGCCATCGATTTTCCTTTCTTACCCTATTCTTGTGGGAAACGTTAGCAGAGGAGATAGGCGAATGCGACGACAAATGCTCCCAAACATTTAATAATGAGCGCTCTTCTTTGGAAATAACATCAAGCCAGTTAATACAGGCCTTGAGTGCTATTGTCCAGATGAGCGGGAAAATTGGGCCAATGCATTCATTCATAGGTAGACAGATCAATAAGACAGCCTCCAAAACAAACCAGTGGAGGGGTTGCTTTATTCCTCTGGAGTGGCGTCTATTCACAGAGGTCCCTTCTTCATAGTGTGGCATGGAGCTCCGATTCAGGAAGGGAGGCAGAGACCCCCACCCCTCTATCCTTAACACAGCCAGATGAACTGAGAAGCTTCTGAAGGGGTGACGTTACAATAGCAGGCTTTCTGTCTAACACACAAGGGTGATCCTATCCTCATACTGATTGTGAGAAGCAGCAGCCATACTTACATGATTGACCTGACCTTGCACCATGAATGGCCTACCGGAGAGCACTTTACATTGCTTGAACTCATCTGACCCATTTTTACTTCTTTTACTTGTTGTATTTTCCTTCCAACGATAGCTCTTATTTTAAATAAGATAAGAAAAAAGGAAAAGGCTTCCCACTGGAATGAGTGCCAGTCACAGATTAGTTGACTGAGATTGGCATGTAGCAATCATCTTAAATGTAAAACATGCAGCCATCATCTTTTCAATTACCATGACAACAGCTGAAAAGGAAAACACAAAGCACTGAAGTGTCTTTATTCATGTGTGATGTGTTCGTGTTTTTTTCTTTATTCCTTCTGTCTTGTTTCAATTATAAATGATATTTAAGGATAAAGGAGATAGAACTTATAAAGTTTATTTAGGACATAAGCAATAAATTCCAGAAAGATTCCACAAAGCACACAATTTCAGCAGACAAAAATGTAATTTCACAAAAGGTGATTGAAAACAATAGCAAAAATATATATATGCACACACACAGACATATGCATATACATATATATATATGTATATACTTTTATTGATAATATTAATGTATTTTTATTTGTATCTTTCACTGATCAATCCATTAACAGTTTTTGATGTGCTTTTCTTAAGTGGAACTGCATGTATCAAGTAACCCACATTGTATAATGAAGATACGTGTAAATTCAGACCTATATGACTCAAGGAATATCCTCCCACCAAGACCAATGAATTTCATATAGCATATTTAGCATGTGTAATCCACATTTTGATATTAAAATTCTGTTTAGTCAAAGATAAATGATGCATTCCAAATTAATTAACCAAGTTTAATATCTTGAGGTGAAGGGCAGCATATTAAGATCAGAGAATCCTAATAGATTCATCAAGTAATTCTCATGAATGATATATTGAAATCAAAAGGAAAAAAAACTCTTGCTGTGTCCAATTTATGTTGATTTGGATTTTACTGTGCATCCCTCCCTGACAACACAAAGCAACAGAGTGGACTGCCCTCTAGTGCCACCAGCTGAGTGTGACAGTGTGTGGAGGGGGAGGGGGACGGTCTGCTTGTTTTGTGCATTAGCAGAGCGCCTGCTTTTGAGTGCCGTCCAATCAGAGAACCCCTTGGTAACTCGTTCATGCATTCAACGGAACAAGGTGGCGAATGCAAATGCACCAAGATCAAGGTCTCTCCCCAGCAGTGGTGCAGCACTTGCTTCTCCCCTTTCATGTTCAAATGATGATGGTGATAATACGAGGGGAGGACAGGCCTCAGATTGAGATGAGGGACGAAGGAGCATCGATAAGATCTTTGATATGGAATGCTGCATCATGTGATATTAGTGTCATTCATGCGGCAGTTGATTGACGGTTTATTAGAAGAATTGTGAGAAATGCACTATCGTCTTCATCCATTTTTCATATTTGAGTTGATGGCACTTTTTTGCACTTTGGAAAATGTAGAGCTCAAACTGGGACAACGGAGCTGTAGTGTACATCACATTGTCTTCTCAGGAATTTGTTCCTCTGCTGGTATTAAAGATTAAACATACTGACATAGGTTTTTTCCATAATTGCTTCTTTGTATTTCAAAACAATCTGCTATGCACTAAACATGCACATGTTTGAATGCATACACACACAGCTGGAACCTGCACCATTTTGCTCCATCTGCCCTGTTGTTCTGCGTGCCTCAGGTCCAACAGAGTTCATTATCATGGTTATATTTCATTAGGAAAACGATGCACATTGCCATCATGGAGCACTTCAACCTCCAGGTCCTCCTATAAAGCCAGCTTATTTTCTTCATTACAACAGTGTAACTTCACACTGTTTTCAGGAACTGTGAAAGTGATTGAAATGAATGCAGTAAATTCTAAAGATTGTTCTAGATATAAAGAAAAAAATTCTTTTAAGACTCAATTAGCTCAGACACAATGACTGGCATCCGCATGGTTTTCTTACAGATCGGTCCAGGTTCCATTTACATGCATGCAGATCATATGTAGTGTGATTTCTTGTGTGAGTACCAAAGAAAAATTTGAAAAAATGTAGGAAACAATAAAAATCCTAAATCATGCTTTAACTACTGATGGAATATTGTGTGATAATAAAGTTATTTTATCTGCTCATGTCTTTGGTGTATCACTTTTTTACTTCATGTTGCCGGTTTTGATCAGGTAGGAAGAAACATGACTCTAAAAGATAATGAAACAAAACATGGCCTTGTTCAGAGCTTTGCCATTTGATCCTGTTTGTCTGTGAGAAGGTTACATATTGATATCCTGTTGCTTTAAACAACCTCTGACCGCTCACAGGAACCTATCAGAGGAGGAGGTTGGAAGGTCATTGGAGTCCTTTGGAGTGGTCCCAAGGGAACCTGGCCCCTGGACACTGTGCTTCCATCCTCACTTCTTGCAACTCCATTCTCCTTTTCGCCACTATCTGTGGAAAAACAGGAGTGTAAACTTACAAGAGAAGACATTTCTGAACGAGACACGTAATACATATTTATGTTTTGCATATATCAAGAATAGATGTTTTTTGCAAAAGAAACACTTGAAAAATGAAGTGTGTTTATGTGTTTGCATGTTTTTCCCTGCTTAGCAGACTCGCACCAAGGAGACTACTGATGGATTAAAAACGAAAATTGCTTATTTTTCCCACTGCAATATTTCACTCGGTCATTTAAATAGAGAAAAGCTGAAGAAAAACAGAACACTCATCATTATCAATTTTGTTTTTTTCTTGAAAGTATTTTAACACATTAAACAGAGAATGTAATATGAAAATACAAATTGTCTTTTGAAGCTATTTCTTTTATTGTTCAAATGAAAAAAAGGACTATCATCTGGAAGAGGTGAATTCATTCTGAGCAAGAAAAGCAACCATCATTCATCTTCTACAATGCATATCTGTAAATTATGGCATTATCTCTGCTGCTATAGAGAAGGAAAAAAGAGGGAGCTGAGGGTGAAGGGAGGAGGGTGTTAAAAATAAAGAAAATGGTGTGTGAAAAAAAGAGAAACTCTTACACACACACACACACACACACACACACACACACACACACACACACACACACACACACACACACACACACAC
>JBBBVU010000012.1:17402450-17444486 GCA_037177055.1 Atherinosoma microstoma | reverse complement strand
TATATATATACCCTGATTTTAACAGTTTAGTGTCTTTTAATTTCTATTTATTAAAACTGAAAAATCCTTTGCCCGACCTAGCTACCTGACTGAATGCTTGGGACTGAAAGACAACAAGGAGACCCTCTCAAAGATGTATGACCTCATGAGACGTGAGTAAACTGCACCTTACGTTTGTCACCACAAGATGGTGATTGTGAGCCGTTAGAGCTTAAGAGTCGTCTCTGTTCATGTAGGGATGAAGACCCTCCTGAAGAAGTACGAACTTCCCAAACCTGAGGAGGTGAACATTTCCAAACAAAAACTGGAGAGGATTCATGCCGAGTTTACCAGTTCAAGCACGTAAGGAGATGAAGATGCCAGCTGATGTTTTTTTTTTTTGATTTTTCTGGGGGCGGGGCATACTTTACTGGAAATTGCATAATATGTAAAGTTACAACACTTTGTTATATAGAGAGGTTGAGTGTGAGATTTGTGGAAAATATTCAATTATCTCATTAAGATGCTAAAAGAGTGGAGTATTTTGTTATGACAACACTAATTTTACTGCCATTGTTACACACTGAGCAAATATAAAATCACAGTTGTAACATCCATCCACCACAACCAAATGATCAACCCAAGGTATCCAGTCATACATAGTAACAGCTTTATTTCAGCCAGGTTGTCGTATCTAAGATGCAAAAGGTTCAAGGTTCAGTATCAGGTAGAAAAATAAAAAGGAACACATCATCATCATCATCATCAGCTGTATGAAATACAGAAAGGAAGTACAACTGCATGCCACACTGCTACTTTCATCATCCATACCATGTAGCATGTCTGATACTGGTATAGTTAACTTTTAGGCTCAATAGTTGTGACTCGTCTGTCGCCAGTTGTCTTAACACTTGGTGAGGTCCGTGGTATCTTAAGTGCAACTACAGTAAACAGTTTGGTAAACATCTGAGCTATGACAGGCACAGATTCAGTCTCTGCAGCTGCTTAAATCTTTAGGAGGCACACAAGGCCAACCCTTATGACTTTAAAGTTGATAAATCTGTGCGTGACATGACTTCTCAGGGTGGAAAAACAGTCAGTGCTGAGGTGTAATGAAGAAACACCACCTGTGATGGTGGGAGAGAGCAAGAGCGACTGCAATGCAAAGCTTTCATTAACATTGAAAGGCATAGAAAGGAGTTCAGGTGATGGTTGTTAGAGCAGCATATACTGTATGTAGGCCCACACACTATAGCAGGATCCATTCAGGGTTAACACATGCGCAGGACAGGTTACATGTTTATCCTACAAACTTTTAGACTATCTCTCGGCTCTGTTTAGCTACACAAACACGGTATCTCTTTACAAGCCTAAGTATATAATAACAAAAATGCAGCATATAAAAAAATGTAACAAGTGGTTTAGATGTTGAAGGGAGGTTTATACACAAAGACAGTGGAAGTTATCAATGGTTTTGAGGAAAAGCTTATCATACAGTCAAGTGACAAGGGTGAAAGGATGGTGAGTAAAAAGGGAGTTAAGGCTTGTGTCGTCTTGGAAAGAGGTGCTATGTTTATATTCCCTGATGACAGCAGAAAATGCTACCTCAGTGCTTTGGATTGCCTCCCCTCTAGGGTCATGTAACCCCGAGTTGTGTTGTCCAATGAAAGGAGTGGCTTAACAGCAAGCCCCCTCTTGTCTGGGTCCATGTTTATCATCAACCACAGCCACTGAGACATTGGAGTGCCAGAATTACCAGGATCGAAGAAGTTCAGACATCGCTGCCGTACAGTCTGTATATCAGTTCTTCATAGAAAATGATCTTTTCAAGGTCTCAGCGTTTGAGCTCAGCACACTGTGGGTGTATGATGGATTTTGGAAAGGGCTTTGGAAAGACTGTATTCATTTATGCACCTTGAAGTTTCCCATGAATGATGGTGATATTGCATTTGTGCCACTGGAAATCTGCGCCGCATGCGCACATTATAGCTACAAACTCACTTTAGTCTTCGGTCGTGCACTTGATGGAACAAGGTCTCAGTTTGGCTGGCTGGCTGGCTGTGGGGTCTGACTACCACACACTCAGGTGGAAAGCCGAAAAATTCACATTACCTGGATGGCAGCAGCCAGTGACATGATGGTGCACTCTGTCCTGTAAGATAAAGTGGACATGTTTGTGAAAGACACATGCTGACACATCATTCAATTTTGCTTTGTAATAAGATGCTTGTGAAAGCAGGGCCGTCTGAATGTGGCTAATCTATATGAACATGAGAGAAGGGAAACTACCACTTCTAAAGGTGATCATGGAAGTGCAGTGGACACTAGATGCATCTACAGGAGTGTTGACAATGAACTATAAAGGGTTCTAGCATAAACACTGAAGACACAGAACAGAGTTCACCAGCTGCTACGGCTTTCAAATTTAATCTTAACTTCATCTGCTCATATAAAAAATCTTTGTATTCCAGCAAACGAAAGAGAGGATATGAAGACGACGGCCATGTAGCAAAAGTGTCACGTTTTGTTGAAGAGGTGAGACCATGTTTTCTTATCTGCTTAAGGCAAACTTTGTTCCATGTTTATTATTTTATTTTTCTATGACTCTTTACTCATAACCTTTGTCCCATTTCAGGAATGGACTGATGAAGACCTCGTATGAGCTTCACGTGGTTGTGGAATCAAACTGTAAATTCTTTTACTACTTGGCTCCAACATTATAGAAAACAGTATAACAAATGTTCAAGAATTTAAAGAAAACAAAATCCAAGTGTAAATTTTTATACGGTATGTTTGGTTTGCTTTCTTTGTGCAGATGGAATAAAAATATTTTTCTACACATTTCTGCCAAACATTCTTTAAAATCCATCACATGATGCAGTGAGCATCCGTTTCTCCACCTTTGTTAGGAGACAATAAACAAGTCCATAATCTACTTTACAAAAACAGTTTAATAAGTGCATGCATGTCTGATACAGTCTGTACTATTCCAAAAGTTACTGCTGTAAACACTTATTTTACTTGGTTCTGATTATGTGTCCTGTCTGCCATTGGGAAGTTTAAAAAAAAGAAGAAAAAAAAAAGAAGCCTCAACAAAATCAAAAAATTGCAGATACAATTATGGGAGGAAAAAAAATTCAGCTCATCTCACTTATATACTCATGATTCCAGCAAGAGAATTTATTCATATAAAATAAGCATATTTTTTCTGAAAGACTTTTTCCAATCTAGAAAACAAAGAGAAAAACAGACAGAAATGCTTCTTACGACACTTTGCAGATATTGTCACAACCTTAAAATTAATCAGTCACTAATTATAGTATAAAAAGCATTTTCGCTCAGAATCCAGTTACCATTAAAAGGGGCTGAGAGAACTAGCTTCTTCATGTCAGTTTCCTCATTAAGCAGGGGAGGGGGGGGGTACACTTTGGCAAACTGTGCTATGAAAACACAGTGGGTACAAAGAAACATCTTTTCAGATCTTGCTTTATATTTGGCCCTCATGATGAAGGAATGAAATGTACCCAAGTCGGAGTTACAGTGTGTCCATCGGGGAGATTTTTCTAGTGCCTACAGCTGTCAGTCACTGGTGCAAGTCTTTTTTTTAAATTGCTTTTTTTTCTTCTTTTTTTGTTTGTTTTTAAGTACTGCATGTTGTACTCAGCTGCTGCTGTTGCATAGTTGCATAGCTTTCTTGTGGTGAACAAGACAAGATGATTGGTAGGGATGGGTGGGGCTATCAGAGGAGGCATGATGGAGAGTGGTGGATGGGTTGCCATGGTGATGAGGGTAGAGCATGCTAGGTCTCCTCTGGGCTGCACTCCGGAGGGGAAGTGACTTGGCGCGGGGATGGGGAGATGGTAGGAGAGGGAGTGCAGTACTACCTGTTGCTGTTGGACATGGCATACTGAGTCTGCTTCTGCTGGAGGAGCTCTGTGATGGCCAGCAGCTTTTTCAACACATGCTGCAAACAAAGAAGCGGGAGGAAATTGACACTCCTAGAACAAGACACAAACTCCTAACAGGAGATTTCCTGTGTGTGCACAATTATGTTTATCAGCCTCTGACCTGCTGTGCGCCCCTCTCATTGCTCAAGGTGCGAAGCTCATCTGAGTGTGTGGCACAGACCTCATGCAGCGCAGCCAGGTCCCGCGACAGGTCCGTCCTAAAGTGCTCTGTGATTTCAGGAAGGTCAGGGACATTCTGCAAACACAGATGATGAATTTAAGCTTGTGAAGCAGAGTTAATAGTCTGTGTAACAGAGCAACACGACTATTGATCATAACAGAAGAAGTTCAAGTCTGAGAATTTTTAATCATTCTTTTGCAGACAGTTATCAGAACAGATATAATTATCTGTTAGTTCATTAGCCTCATAAATTTATTAAAAAGCAACAAAATGTGACTCACCCCCAACTCATCCAGGAACATGATCATTCGATGTTTGTTGTTTTTGATGAAAGGGTTTACACCCTCCATATAGGGTTCCTTTTCAAAAGAGAGAATAATCAGATACTAACAATGTCCACAAAGAGCTTTAACCCTATTATGCAGCATATTTCATATTTGATACATACAGTTTCTGAGACCTTTAGCATCACTTTGTGGTAAAACCTTTGCTCAAAACCCTGTTTTACACAATCTGATACTTGTCCTCTGCCCCCTGATGGACACCAGGGACCAAAAGACTGTACTACAATAATTTTGGCATATCACAACAGTAATAAATGGTAAATGGTAAAACCCTAACCCAAAAATACTTTTGTTAATGAGTTTTTTTTTTACACATTGTACAAAGGCCAAAGAAAATTATAAATGCCTGAAGGGGAATTACAAATATTGAGTCAGATTTTAAAGGGTTAAAATCTATATAAAAGCTGAATACTACACTTGGAGGCAGGAGCTCACACCTTAGCACCAAATTCAACTAGGTTGGCCAGATTCTGGACAGACTTGGCCACCAGTGTAAGGGTCCTGCCTGCTGTTGACGATGGAGGGTCTGCAAAGAAATCAGTACAACACACACATTGTAAAATGTCCTGTGACAAATGGAGACACTTAGTATGTTTCAGAGGATGCTCACCAGCAATGATGTTGAACATTCTGGGGTTGAGGATGGCTGGGCAGATCAGTCTTAGAAAGACAAAGCCACTAGAAGAACAAAAGTTTTAAGGTTAAGTCAGACAACATAAGACAAGACAAGCTGACACTTTTAACAGTCACTTTATAGAAATCAATTTCAACTGGCTTTTAACTCTCAAAAAGTTATGCCCTATATTCATCACAGGCACCTGTTTACCTTACAACTCTCGTCCGCATGGTGGTGTTGGTGGGCCACTTCTGCTGTACAGACTTCTGCAAGCAGCCATAGATGAACCTCAACGTTCTGTCAAAAAAGACATTTCATGAATTATTTGGGTCCCCTCAATTTGGAAGCGCTAGCATATGGGATGTGCAGAAAAACCAAACAAATCTGAGTTAGACATATGAGCTTACGGTGGCAGGATCTCAGCAGCCATGAAGATCTTCTCTACCAGCTCAGACAACAAGTTGAGAAGATGAGCTAGATTCAGATTCACATCCTCATTCTTTTCCAGTTTGGAAGGGTTCAACTGTAAACAGCAAGGTGGCAAGGGGACAAACAGACAAGCAGATTTTAATTCATTCTGTATGTAACTAGTAGTAGATTGTTCGGTATTGGGTAGCTAAAGATCAAATGCTGTTGATGCAATTGTGTTATTTCTTACCTTCAGATAAATAACTTCTACAGTGAATAATTTGTCTCAATAGGTTCATGAACTTTCTAATAGCTGTGTGTTTAGAAAACAACAACTGTAGAAACATATTTGTAGGTTTGTACCTCACAAGACTGTTTGCTCTCCATAATCTTAAGGATGGTGTCTTTGAGTGCGTGGTGGACGAAAGGTGTTGCTGTCGCCTTCATGTACTGCTCCATCAGTGTACTGGCCAATGTGGTCGCTCTGAACAATGTCGTGGCCTCGTCTGGTAATGGTGCACAGACAGAAGGTTATCGAGATACACGAGCGCATTGCTGCACATATTGCTTGGCTGAACTCGTTCAACAAAAAACAATGAGCAACAACCTGCAAAGCAATGCAGAATGAGGTGTTCCTAAGCAGCAAGACAGCCAGTTCCAGCCTGCTCTAGACAAGGCAGTGCATTTTATCAATCTTCTTACCTTCCACCGAAATCTCTCTATCATTGAGTGTTCTAAGTAGGGGGGCTTCAGCCTTCTCATGTCTGAAGATCCGCAATAGGAGGCTGGCCAGTAAGGTGCGGTCCTGACCACACACATGGGCCAAAGCATAGATGACATAAAAGTCTTTCTGTACGATCATCTGCAATGGACATAAAACATTGACATAATTTAGAGTGAAGATGGGCAGTTGGAAGAAATTTCAAGAAAAAACACTTTTCGGTAGATCAGACCTCCTTGAATTCGTTGTACTCCTCCTCAGGCATGATCTTCTCCATGGAGTAGCGGGCACGTACACGCAAGGAGCCTGGCTCGATGCCCTTTAGAGGAACGTGGGAGCTGAGAGGGAACCACTCATCAATCATCTGGCCTTTCTGCAGACGGTTCAGCTGGCAACGCATAAACACTGAGAGGAAAAGGAATTGACATGTTGAAGAAGACTCAGAGAAAAACTGAAAAGTTGTGGGGGGGAAAAAAGTAGTGAATTAGAGGTTTTGTTACATAATGCTCAGATGTACTTACAGATGTCACTTTCTTTGCTCTTTTTTGTTTTGTTGCTCAGGCTGATTTCAAATCTGTTAATTTCACTGGACAAATCACTGAAACAACGGATGAAAATATTTAATAAATTTGCAGAAACCCACAGAAATAGCCGATTCTAAGCAAGATATGTTTCCAAAAAATGAAGAGAACAAAATGTAGAAAGAAAAAAAGAACGTAGGTAAATTGGAGGGGAAAAACATGAGCACAAAGGACTTACTCAAAGATGAACTCTTCGGTGAAGACGGGATTCTGTCCCTCTCTTGGGTGTGTCTTAGCAATCTGAACACTGTTCAGATAGATGTTACAGTAAGGGTTGGTGAAATGCTTCACTGGCAGCTTGTGGGCTTCTTCCACATACAGAACCAGGCTGCTCACCTGAGGAAAATTCAGCGTTCAATACAAAAAAAAGAACAAATTCTGGACTGGTTGCTTGCTGGTAATAATAATTCAATATTTCATCACTACTGTGGGACTTTAGTTCCATGGAGAATCTGTGCAGATTCATTCTTAAAATAAGAATAAAAATATAAACTCTTCATACATTGACAATAACTTCAAATCAACCTGTAGAAAGAAAAACTATAATTGACTTAATGCCAATAATAAAAATAAAAAGATGGGATTTTCACACAAAGAAACTTTAAAATGGTTTTGTATTTGAAACTCTTTAAAGCATTTAACTGAAGGATTTCAGTTTAATATCTATGTAACAATCTATATATTATTAGGGCTGGGTATCATCACTTATTCCCTGAATCGATTCGATTCACAATAGTCTATTTCGATTCGATTTCGATTATATTCGATTCGATTTTGATTCATTTACAGCTAATTGCTTACCAACACTTATTTTTCTTTAATCTAAGGTAACTATTTTCATAAAACACTGAGCATAATGATAAAATTGCTCTAAATATCATTAAAGTTCAGGTCTTAAAGAAGGTGTTGATATTAATAAAACTGTCTCTGTGTGTGTGTGTGTGTGTGTGTGTGTGTGTGTGTGTGTGTGTGTGTGTGTGTGCTCACTGCAGAGGACAGAGAGCAGCTGTGAGCAGTCGTGTAAATCAGATCAATAACGTCAGACTGCTTAGTTTTTAGTAGAAGGACAAAATGTAAACCTATTCTAGAAGAAACGTGACCTAACTTACTTCTGTTGAGACTTGATGGGGAATTATTTCAAAGGTACATGGGTGGTGATATCACTTCCTGTTGTTGAACGTGGCGGCGCTCGTATTAGGGTTAGCTGCTAACGTGAGCGGTAATATGCTGCTAAATAGTTTAAAAGGTGAATATAATCCACACTGGGGAATGAAAACATCTGAATGTGGCCTCATCTCGGCAAGAAAAGCTGATTTTGGACCGAAGTGAAACAGATAACCAGTTGTGTTTGCTAAGATCTCGCGGAGCCTCGGCAAGTCACGCGAGTATTGGGTCACGTCATCAGAAAATATGGACATAAAAAAAATTAAAAATTAAAAAATTAAAAAATCGATCCATACGTTTTTATGAATCGATATTGAATTAATTTAAATTGAATAGATTTAAATCGATTAATCGATTTTTTTTAAACCCTGCCTCATATATTATGCGCAACTGATTAAAAATGATTTCTGCTCTAATCTTCCCAAATTTAAGTCCATGACATACAGTAACATTTTAATTAGCTGGGAGCTTAGTGTTGTTTATGCTGCTTAAAGCACAAGCAACTATTAATTAAGTAGCTGATACCGTTTGGCATTGAATCAAAAAGTGGATGGATAGCATGTTAGTTGGGTGAAAGCTGTGTTTAAAATAATTATATCAGGTAAGGCAAAGCAAGTTTTTTGTACAGCACATTTCATGTACAAGACAATTTTGCTTTACATAAAACACTAAAAGCATTACAGATGGTGCAAAGAAAACATTAAAAAGTTATAAAAGGCACAATAAATAGCAAAAATCACAATAAAATGATAAATTAAATTAAAATGATTAGGTGTGAACCAAAGCTCAAGATCAATAACAAAAGGTCTGAGCTGAATTGTGGATTTGAAGAATCTCTGCGCCCAATGGCTGAACAAGCTGAATACACTTTAAATTGTAATTTAGGAATTGGCAATCTACCGCTTTACTGTATCTAAATTAACCCATACCAGCTGATGGCGTACATACCTGTCTAAGTCTCTTGTTGGAAGTGGGTGCAGTGGTTTTTCTTAAGTTGCTACAAAACGTTTGGAGGCATTTCATCCAATCCTGCAGAAATAGAACATGGTCACAAGATTGGAAAGACACTGCATTAGAGATCTGTAAGAACTTGCAAGACTGTGAACCATTCATTCCGTTTGTATTTTAATCATGGAAGGAATCAACAACTGATTTGATCACAGAAATACTGATTAAATTTAATGGCCTTCAAAATCAGGAAGCTGTAAACATGTTAGCCACTTAGCATCTATATAAGGGAAATTAACCCATATATCAAATTTTACATCGTTTACATCATTTTTAGTCTTAAACATGTGAAATTTGTTTTTTGAAAACTCATATAGCTTAGTGCACACTGATACGTTTCATGAGAGTATAACAAACTTGAAGAACTCAGCGCAGATCTCTGCCAAGCCATTGTAGAAAGAATTTGCCAATTATTGTGGGCACTGGTTTTTTGTTAGAACCTATGGCAAAAATTATCCCCTTTCTCCCATAATAAAGAATTCCTGGATCCAGGCAGTGATCTGGATCACCCGCAAAATCTAATCACTTGATCTTTGTTTCATTTCTGAGATTTCCTGAAAATCTTCATTAAAAATCCAGCAATAACTTTGAGTTATGTTGCTAACAGACAGACAAACCAACGCTGCCAAAAACTTGACCTCCGCCAAGCACTGGAATCCCTGCTCACTGCGATGTGCTGTTTTTATTGCTGAACATGAAAAGAATGAAGCTTCAGCAGCATTTTTCAGCTTAAGTGGTTCTGATTTTAGATAAACACATTTTAAAAGAATTTCCTATGTCCTTGTTACCTAGCTGCACAGTCCTTAACACACATCTAGAGCATCTATTATCTTTTAAAAGTCATGGTAACTATTTCTTTTGTGCCTGCAGCCAAGAGTTGCTTAATGTCAATGTGACCATTTGAAATGAAAAATACATTATTAATGCCTAAAGGGGAATTAGAAATTTTTTAGTTTTTCTGTTTAATTTCTTTTCTGGCTCAGAAACTATTTGAGTGTTTATGACAACACTGACTTTGGTGTTTCTTTGAGAGAGTCACTCAGTAGTCGTAACTTCATTCATTGAGAACTAATTTAATCTGTTCTGACAGCTATGGCATTCCGAATTCTTCATTTCCATGCTCTAGTCTACTCCTACATGACCTGATTCAAAGATAGCACAAAACGTAGTTCCTTGTCATCAGTAGCCTTGGGTTCATCTTCATTTGCATTGATTAATTTGATAAAAAAATTGCTGACTGGAACTAAATCTATAACTCAGCTGCAGTGCAATGTTGTTACTATGACAACAAGCTAAACAGACACCCCCTCACCCCAGTATTTAAGAACTGCAACAGTGAAACGACACTGCCTCCAAGAGGAGAAACTGGAAATGACAACACACCCTAAATTTTCATCCAGTGTTCTTAGCATTACATCAGGAACATAACTACACTACTTACTTTTACAAGTATCGTATTCATATTATATCTTAGTTGTGGGTGCAATGCATTTCAACCCCCAGAAAAAGACAAAGTGGAAGAGTTGAACTCTAGAAAATTTACATTTTGCAAAGGGATTTTATTGTCCCTAATAATCCTTCAGGTATGCATATGAAGGTTCTTACAAACAAGCGGTTGCAAGCCTTTTTTTCTTTTTTAGACAAAACAAGCATTTACACAAGACAGATATATGCATGTGTTTCTACCTCATTTAATAAAGTTTTCAGTGACAGTAAAAAGTTAAAACTTGTTTTACCTGTGCCTGCTCTGGGGCCTCTCCTGCAAAGTAGAATATGTATTGTTCCTCGCTAAAGTGCTGGACAACAATCTGGAAACAATTTGGCCTAAAAAAACAAAAGAAAGAAAAATAAAATGGAAGAAACTATTTTAAAATTTTGTGTAGTATATGCTAAACATTTTAATATCCAGGATACTGCTGTCACTCAAAATTCAGAGTCAAGTGCCCTTTCCTCAGCTAACTTTTTAAAACCCACCTGCCAAACAGACTATCATGCACACCATACACGGAGCACACACTTAGGTCGATCAGCCCTTTGGGTTTTGTAGCTCTCTTCTCACTTTCAAAATAGATGAGCTGTGCATCATTACCCTCCAGGATGAAGTAAAGGGTCTTCCATCTTTTGCCTTTACCTAAAGGTGAGAGGGAAATGTACAAGATAAGGCTAAGGCTATGGAATTAATATAAATCAATATCAAAGAAGCTGCTGAAAATCCTTATCAAATGTGCTAAACAACAGTCATGGATACCTTTGTTGAACAGGAGGTAGCCTTTCTTGACAATGTTTTTGTAGAAAGCATCTTTCGTTTTCCGTCTTATAGTGTTATAAATCTCTCTCCCATCCACTGTATCAGTAAGTACTTGTTCCTGCTGCTGAGGTAGAATAAAAATCAGCCATTACAGTACAGCAGTAAATGTTCTGGGGTGTAGATATTCAATGAAAAGAGGAAAAGGTCTCATCTCAATTCAGTATGTTAAAAACATGTTGAATTGTGATTTTTTTTCTTGTTATAACTTATATATATGTTGCTTTCTTTCTTTTGATATGTTCAAAATGAACCATTCATTCAACTTTAATCATCAAAATATCCATTTACTGGTAAGTCATCTTTACCCAAACAGGAAAGTTCAAAATCAGACATTTTACAACCTGCAATTAGAAATGTCTGTCATTCAGTTTAACAAGCTGTCTTTTATAGTCATATGTCGTTCTTTTAAATCAAACATTTTACCCTCACATATGTAGAAAATGTTGCTTTTATACATCTGTACCAACCTGTACTGAAACTGGGTCTTTCAGGTTGTAACCCTCAACGATCTGTTCTCTCTTGTAATGGTCGATGATTTCATCAACACTGTTGGGAGTTAAAGGGGGGGGGGGGCAGTACATAAATAACTGATGCTCAAAATGCTGCAACTAGGACAAAGTGTGTTGTTTTTTTTAAATGACAATATACCTGTTGTAGTACCTCCCCCCCATCATGTACTGATTGTTGGGTGTTGGGGAGATCTTAAACCTTTGGATGTTTTCATTGGTACGGAAAAAAAGGGAATAGTCCCCAGGTGTATTGTCTGATGGCCGGACTAGGAAACTGCACACCTGGCCAACTATGAAGTTAGAAAGAGTGAGGGAGCAAGAGTCAACTTATGATAAAGTTTCATATTGACATATTTCTGAAAAAGAGAATTCATGACAATGTTTCCTATAATTTAACAACTTTGGCATAAGGAAAGACAAAGACAAAAGATACCTGTCATCAGAAGGTTGTAAGCCTCTTGTTTGGTGATCTTTCCGTGATACCAGCTGAAAGAGGCCGACAAAAATAACAAAAGTAAAGGTGACAGAAAACGGAATAAAACTTCATCAAATACAGATATTTCCAGAAAAAAACATTTACAAATAATATAGTTAAATAAGTCATTATGACATAGAAAAATTTAATGAATGAAGACAGCTTCCATATTTTGTTTTGAATTTTTTAGCTAATAACACTACTAAGAAAAGTCAGGTGAGAGTAGTGCAGCTTACACTTTTCCCTCATGTGGATCCTCTTCCCGACCCTGCAAAATACCACAAACAGAGAATCCATTAAGAAAAAAAAAGAGTTATTAAAGCAAATCCCAACTGTGGATGCTATATGCTCTCACTTTGGTAAACATTGGTTCCTTTTGATCCTTGCTACATAAAAATTATTTTTCTGATGGCAACTATTCATTGTGTCTTCACTTAGTTTAACATCTGCAGCATAATGTGACATGGCATCCCTATGTTTTTTTTTGTTTTTTTTTACTTACCACCTCCTCCACCAGATCCTCCACAATGAGCCCTTGCTCCTCTGTGCGAACATTTGTAACCCACATCCAACCATCTTCCAGTTCATTGTGAACAATAAACATGTCTCCTTTCAAAAAGCTGGAGAGAAAGTAAGTAAAAATGATATCACAAGAAGAGGAAATCTAATGCAACAATATAAATAGCAAATGGAAAGACCATCCCTTGCCATCACATTGCTGCTCTGACTGAGAAAACACTTATGTTGACACAATATAAAGAACTTGGTGTAAGCAAAGTGAAGGGACTGTAATGTCATATTTATTTAATGTATATTATAATACCACAGTATTGCCAGCAGGTGTCTCCTCCGACTAATAGATTAATATCGCATGTCTATGTTGGAAAGCCTACTGCTCACTGACAGAATCAGTATTGAGGTTGAGTTGACAAATGTTTATCAGATTAAGGAAATCAGCGAGAGCTGGGCTCATCAGTAAGTAAATTTACAATGGCTCCATGGAACAAACGTCAAATGATGTGCTTTCCAGGCTGCTGTAACATTCCACAAAATCTAAGTGAATTTAGGCTTCTCTTTGTGAGCAATATAGGCCTAGCCCTAGGATATATTAAATCATATTGATGACAGTAGTCTGAAGAAAACTATAGGCCGGATAAGAAGATGTTGTTCTTAGATTCCAATGAAGAAAAATGTGCTTCCTATCTCAAAAAGATGCTTACCTGATCTCATCCGTATCTGGCACTTTGGTGTATGGAAGTATGGCCCTGACTCTCCGCCTGTCTTCAACAGGCTGTGGAAACATGCACACACCACACAAATTGAAAACAAAAAACAAAACCTTATTCTTAGCCTAGATTTTCTTGAGTCACATTCGTACTAAATCACTTAAATATTGGACAAAAATCAATGTTCTACTACAACTCCCATTGGAGGAAATCACAGTAGGACCAAATATTAGCATTAGCCTAATTTTTGCCTTAAAACCATCTAAAAAATAAAACAACAAAAAATTCTCTTGGCAAACAGTAATTTGGAATCTTACCTCTGGAGGTGCCACTGGTGATGACAGTTTTTCTCCTTTTAGTAGACAAGACACATAGCTGTAGTAACCAATCAGGTCTGACAAAGAAGAGAACCGCCGACCACCAATGTAATAGTCCCCACACATGGCAATTATCCTGTTCGGAAAAATCAATGGAAAGCAACAGTAGAATTAATTTAAACAAAAGCTTTTGCTTTGCAAAGGCAACAGAATATGGTACACTTTCATTCAGCTGCCATTAAACTGATCTGTATAGACTGTGTAAATAATGGTTTTCGATCATTGCTCAAACTGTAAGTAAAGCTGTTAAATTCCTTTAAGTAGGAAGCAAGAGCTATTTCAGACACAGTTTTTCTTCACTTAGGTTCCCTTTTTTTTGGTTGTTAAATGGTGCTGCTGCCCCATTCAATGACTCTAAAGGCTATGGGGTTTCTTTTGAAAGCAATCACCTGCCATTAGGAAATGCTTTACCACATGCTATCAGCAGATAACCAGTCTTACTGGCTGAGCCATGGCAACAAAAAAAAAAGGGAGATTTGGTCAGATCTAATCTTTTTGTAGGAATGATTTAGACTCACATTTGTAAGTGTAACAACGTGAAAACAGTAGCGTTCTTTACTTGTCTGTCTGACAGCATAACTGATACATATTTAAGGGTTTATTGAGAATATCTTTTAAAGTAGAATTTATTACTGCTGAGTGGCATGCTGACTCTGGGTACACGAGAGAGTCAACCTATTCATTTGATGAAATTCAAAGAGAAGATTTTCCTCAAAATTATTAACGGTGTCTTCATGTTGACCTTTGTTGTTTTATTGTAATTGGAGCAAGTGGCATGAAAAGTCTGACATTACAGTGAGCTAAATTTGACTTTCACCAGTGAAAAAGGGTGAAGTCAACAATAAAGACACAACTTGAAAAACACACCAAGGAGGATTTCTACTTTCTGTCATCAGCTGTTCAATGTAAATATACTGGGGCAAACTGAGGGATGCAGAGACTTTGAAGACAGTTTTACACTAGATTATGTAAAGATTTGTGTTAAATTCAAATCTCAATTGTCTATTTGTTACACAGTTTTTATTGCATTTGAACGTTGTTGTTGCATTTAAGGTTCCCTGAGAAAAGTTAATTTATAAAGAACTTATTTTCTAATTAGTGTAAAAAATGTACGACTGTGGCCAATGTAGTTGTAACATAACCATTTTGGGAAGTGCATTGGGGTATTTGGCAGACTTTTATCCAAAGCAACTTACAAATGAACACATTCAGGCTTCAGTATAGTTGTGATCACATATCAATAAAACATGTTGATGGCAAACTTAACATTGACCCACGGTTCCCACGCATGTTTTGCCGTGTTATACTACACCTGCACCCAGCTTTGTATTTTTTCTGAAGTGCTGGCTGAAGCTGAAGCAAGAGATGGCGAGCAGAGTGTTGCATAATTTAGAGGCAACACCCCAACAAAAATATCACATCATTTGAACAAATAAAAATGTAAAGTTCAGTGACTTATTTAGTGTAGATCTGAGGTCAATAAATCTAAAAACAACCCAAGACAAAGAAGTAACAGCGAGAAGTGCTCAGTAATGAACTGCTTTCACTAATGCCGAGGAACAATGTCCTTTTAAATGGATGAATAAAGTCGCTGAATCTGCTGAATATGCTGCTGTGCATTAACCAGCAGTTAATTGCTGGTATCCATTTTTACTTTGTGGCATAAATGATGAATGACACAATAAACTTTGATTAATCTGACAGCTCCACACAGCTTTGACCCAAAGCCTACTCCCACTGGCAAATGTTTCCTCCTCCATTAAACAGATTTGCTCTTCCCTTGCTGATAATCATCACTTTTAGCCAGCTTACGCACCGGCGAAAGGAAAATAAGTGGATTCTGTGTCTGAGGTTATGCACTTAAGTGTATGGACAGTATGATATGCATCAAGAGTACTGCTCACAAGGTTTCTGTTTTAATCTAAAAGTAATAAACATAAAAACAAATGTCAGAAAGGTGGTTAGAATGTTTAGTATGGATATAAGGTTTCACAACAGTTTTTCACATATTTCTAAATATGTAATTGAATTTAGCTGTAAATTAGAACGAGTAAAGACATATGAGTATCAAAAAAAAAAAAAAGTATTAAGTGCTAAACCTAGGAGAGTCGAGGTGGTGTGGTGGTCAGTACTATCACCTCACAGCAAACTGGGGTGATGTGAATCTCAGCTTGGTTTGGATGCGCTGCCCAGGTCTGCTTGGTTTCTTCCAGATACTTGGGCTGCAAGTGTATATGGTTGCTTGTTTTGTTTGACTCTGTGTTAGAGGAATGTATCCAGATAGAGGTGGTTAAATTACCCTTTATCAAGCATTAAAGGTCCAGATAGACCCTTTAAAAGCTTCAGCAGAACTTTTTTGGAAAAAAAGGAATCACTGTATCAAGAACAAAATAAATACCCAGCTAATGAAAAGTTATGACATCTCTCTGTTACTCACTACGTCAGAATTGGTAACAATTATTAGCTACAAACTACCATAGTTAGGAGGCACAGATTATTGAATTATCAAAATAGGAATTAGAACTATTATTATCTATTACTAGCTTCTTCAAAGAAGCAGATTTATTTGCGACAGGGTTTAATCAATGTGTCAAAACTAGAATCAACTTTTTCTCTTACAATTTAAACTGTCTCTTGCTGCAGATTCCGACTGCGTGTAAAAATCAAGATTATGTCTCTTTGGTGCATGTACAGTGCCATACCTGAAGTGGTTGACCACATTGGTCATACTGAGGAAAGACAGGACAAAGGAACCGGGCCGGCGGTCGCTCTCCCTGATGAGGTAGCTGCCAGGGTTCCGGGCCTGGCGCAGACGCTCCTCTGCAATGGTTCGGTCTAGTTTTCCATGGTACCACCTGAGAGAAGACAATGTGGAAAAAACATTAAAGCCGATAGTTTTGGTTTTTTTTGCATGTGTAGACAAACAGCATTAAAATAAAATAAATAAATACATAAATTAAATAACTGACTGGTGACTTATAAAAGTAACAATAGGCCTAACGGGGATCCAGAGTAACTTTGACCAGTAGCACTGTTGCTCCTGACTGAAAGGAGAGAGGAAAAAAAAAGATTATATATGTATAAAAAAAACAAAAAACAGCTGCAAATACATTTCTCCATTTCTTTAAAATGAACTAACCATTTGGCCAAAAACATTAATGTAATAAATACAACTACTATAAAGTTCCTGTTGACTAAAGTTAAGTTCCTTCAGTTCTAAAGAGCTGCACACTTGCTGCATCAATTCAGATATTCACTTCAATTCCATTATGTATAATGACACCAATATGTGCAATAACTGTTGGAAAGTTTATTAATTTTGCAGACTGCATTGCCAACAGAATCAAACTGTAGATTGTTGCATTTAAGAGCACAAACACTTGTATCTTTCTTTCTTTCTTTTATTTTTTTCAGCTTGCAAGTTCCATATATCTTTGGTTTCTTTGCAAGAAAAAAAAAAATTCATTCATTCATTTCCTATACTACGTAATTACATTCAGGGTCGCAGGGGGCTGGAGCCTATGCCACCAATTAGCAGGCGAGAGGCAGGGTACACCCGCCTGGACAGGTTGCCAGTCTATCACAGGGCCAACAGACAAACAACTCACTATAGGGAGAATTTAGAGTGACCAATATAAATCAAATCAAACTTTATTTATAAAGCCCTTTTCATGCATTTAGCAACACAAACTGCTTTACACAAAAAAAACTTTTATAAATAAAAACATTCATATAGTATATTATAAAAACACACACTTCACTGCAATCTCCTTCGCACACAATTACACACGCACGCACACATACACAGTAAAAAAACAACACATATACTTCCCCTTCTTTTCCCCTCCCATTCTAAATTTGAACTAAAATCCCTTGTTTCTGTCTCCTAATGTAATAGAATGGAAAATCTGGTTTGACCCTGCTGTATACCCATCATGCATGTCTTTGGACCGTGGGAGGAAGCCAGAGTACCCGGAGTGAACATGTGAACTCGGCACAGTATTTTTTTTTTCTGGCACTGGAAAGGAAGCCATCCAGCAATCCGGAATGTAGTAAATTGTGTAAATCTTTTTTTTTTTTCAAATATGGTTAAATATACTCAGCTTCATAGTTAATTTAGTGTACACTACAAACTGAATAGTTGATTCCAATCTTTTACATGCTATTGACAGATATGCTCCAACTGCAAAGTTAGAAAATCTCATTGCAATACTATAAAAAATAATAATAAATAAAAATGGAAAAATATAACAAAATGGTTGTAGACTGGAGCCTTACATGAAGCTAAAACCAGTCTTTCATAAAACAAAACTCAAACAAATCTCACCTATAAATACAAACGTTTGAGTAAAAACCGTCCATTTAAGTTTTGCCTTTTTATTTATCTATTTTTTTAATTAAACTCAACACTTGAATAACATTTGTTAAAATCTCAGCAAGTGAAGCTCCATTTGACAGGGCCTTGCCAGCTGGGGTAAAAAATTAAACATGGCTCTCCAAATTTAGGCCACTATTGCTTCTAAAATAGAGGGCAGCAAATGAAAAAAAACATCCAGTGGTGAGTGTATGAATGAGGCACAGCAGTAGCTTTTTACACAGGAGACCTAAATGGCTTCCATCTGGTTTAGGGCTGTACAGGTCTGTGCTTGTAAAGAAAAAGTGATGAAATCTGCTCGAGTGTTATCAGTAAGCTGAGGAAAGCTCGCTTTGGATGAGGCAGACGATTGTCCATGAGAAGACTTTGAGGGGGGATTTCTGCAATAAAAGAATTTAAAAAGGGGCAACACAAGGCAGTCAAAGAGTGAGGACAAGGCTCTCCTAAACGGCTGGGAAAGCAGAAGGAAATTGTGCAGAAATGAGGGAAATAGTAAAAAAAAGAATGCCAGTGAGAGCAAACCTGTAAACACCAGATTAAACTGGCTGTGTTTCTATAACACACACACACACACGCTTACACACATCTTCAATATATACAATCACTTTTAACATTATCAAAAAAGCCTTGAGTTTCCTGATCAAGGATATCCTCAAATATAGAAAAGTCAAAACATCAGAACATGAAAAACATCAAAAGGTTCAGTTAAGCTTTCATCTGCTTTAAGCTATTTTTAAACGGTCAATATCGATAAAACTGCAGACATGACATTAATGAAATGAAAAATTCTTTATTTTATCCCCTGAGGGAAATTGTAATTGCAGGACACAACACTGTATAGGTTAGAATTGAAAGGAAAATACTCAATTCTAACAAGGAGATCTGCTCTCTGTCCTAGTTTTGGCCCCATCCTGCTCTATTCAAAAATCCAAAACGCAATTAAGATAAAACACAACAAAATCAAAACATTAAGGAGCAGTTCAATACCAGCAAATGCAAAAACATTAACATATACAATTCAACTTTGCCCATATGTAATGGGCAGCTCAACTTTTCCAAAAGTGACAGGCTGTCTAAAGATAACATTTTCTCTTTAAAAGCAAAAAAAAAAAAAAGAATAAAAAAGTTACTTAATCTTCAAATAAACTGACTTAAAGGTATGTCATCTGATTAAACCACCATGGCAATGTCTGTGTTGTGATTTTGTTTGACTTTCATGTAAAATAACTCTGTGCAGGGAGGTATAAGGAAAATACAAGAGCTTGGATTGTTTGTGCAGTTTTGGTGACATTTCAACAGAATTCAGGCACCAACACAATACTCGCAAGTTGCTTCTGTTGAAAAAATATTGGACAGACATAAAGTCATAAAACACCCAACCCAAACTTAAGCTAAGCTAATATGTTCTTCCCTAGCATCCATCTCAACTATCAAGCGTACTAATTTGCATTAAAATATTGATGTGAAATATTACCTTATATTTTGTTGGGTTTCTTCCACCAAGCCATCAAGTTAAATTAGATTAAGTGCTGCATCATGTGCTGCACTACATTTGTAATGCAGCATGTGACAGTAATTGTTGCTTTAAAACAGTGACCACAAGTAACACATATGTGTAGATTTAACAAAGCATTGAGGCAGTTTACGCAGAGTTATTCAAATTACTCCAGGAATCATTTCAGCACTAGTTTATTTACACATCATCTTGATATGGGACTATTTTGCTTTAAATAGCACCTTATAGTGATATAAAGTATTACTATCACTTCGAGATGGAAGTAATCCATGAAGCCTGGCAATAAAACAATAACAGAAAATGTTACTATTGCCAAGTTTTGGTAAAATGCACCAGAATCTGCACATTTTGACATGTTTTTATTTGAAATACAGCACTGTTATTGTGGTTGTGTTTAAATGATTAACTTTCAACTAATATTGTTATAATTATGACTGCTAAGAGTGTGTAATGAAAAAAAAAAGCGATTTAACAGTGATCAACAACCTAAGGATGTGCTGCCTGCAAAAAAATGCTCACCTGTGCGCTGGGCTTTCTAACATCTCTGGCTATGGTATGCAGCTCCAAGGACTTCATCTGCTAAAATAATGCTAGCTTCTGTAAAAAATGCTTCCCCAGCAAAGCAAACCTACAGTCATCCTCAAAATTATTCATACCCTCCCATTAAAGAAAAAAACATATGTCACTGGAATAAGCTGAAATTGGCAAAGTAATAATAAATAAGAATTTTATGAAAATCATGACATTGTTTTTAACATAAATCAGCTTTATGTTAATTTAATGAGTTTATATCTAAACTAAATGCTGTTTGTGTACTAATATGCAATCCCAGTGGAAATCTTAAGGACTATAGTGTATTTGTGGAAGAGTGGGTTATTCTCTTTTTCTTGTTTTGTTCTTGCTATGTTTTTGTTTTATTAAATAATGCACCATAAACGTTGCTAATGGAAGGACAAAATTACGGTTCCACAGAACAAAACAACTTAGAGACAGGGCCAACAGGGAAAAGGTCTATAGGTTACCTTGCTAGCAATTTTTAAAAGTAGAAATCTACTAATATAAAACTTTTTTGTAAAATTAAGTGGTACATTTACTTGAACATTAAATGCTCTGCCAGCATATCAAATCACACTTACATTTTGAATCAATGATATAATGCTATATAGCAAGGGGTAAACTAAACAAGAAGGGTGTTAAGATAAACAGGCTGTGAAGTTTGGCCATAATATTGAAAGATTCAAGTATCAACTTCAGGAATGCCCCGTCATGTCAGTACATGTACAGAAAGCAGCACAGTGACGTCTCAGTTCAGTTCAACTTAGGATGAGGGAGTAAGTTACCTTTGAATTCAGTTCCCCAAAGGCCAACTAAGAGGCATTTAATACAAACAGCTTCACAAAAAACAAAACAAAAGTAGATTTATTCATTGTATTGACAGGAAATCACCTTTAATGTCAAAACCACACCTTTTGAAAGTTCATCACATTTTCCTATGAGCAAGGTGTGCAATATATGGACTAGTTACTGTGTCAAGTTGTAAAGAACAAAATAACTTTGCACAGCTTAAATTGAACATCCTCGTGCCCCTTCCCCTGTGCAACATTCCTACCATCGGAAACAGCTTACCTTGTATCCTACTAAGTATCACCACATCTGTTTATTTTGACCTTGATTGTAGACATGAGATTGACAGATTCATTGTCAATAATTACATTATTTATCAAAAAGTTGTCGATATCAAAAAGCACAATCGATATGAGTAAACTCCAGTAAATGACACAACTTTGCCATTTGTGTGCAATATGTTCATGATAACGGTATTTAAGACGGCACCGGAAAGCACCAATGCCAGAAAAAATATGTTAAATGCTACCAAGAGAAGGAATCAGCCAGTGATGAACATGGATAAAGGAAGACATTTTCAAGAACATAAACATACTTCAGTCAAGTATCCTGCAGGGAAAATAATTATGATGCAGTTTTTATGATGTAATTCAAAACATTAGCACAAAAATGTCAAAATTATGTTTTAATGATCATTTCAACTACCCATTACGCCTATCCAGCTTGTGTACACTTTTGTTGTTAACATGTGCAAGAAGAATTTGACTAAATGTTTTTTAAATTTTCTTCCATTTGCTGGAGCCCAGTCTTCTGGGGTAATAAGACAAACAGGACAGACACAGATGGCAGTGACTTAAATGGATTAGACATCGTCCCTGTCAGTCCGCCTGTCTCACTCTCATTAAACCCTCATTTCATCATCTTCTGTCTTGATGGGTGCATCTGTACTTAAACATCTCAACAGATACTGTCAGCTCTCATCAGTATCAAAAAGTAATGAAACACTGCCTTACTGTACATTAGCAATGTGCCTCAGTGAAGTTCAGACTTTCTATAGGAGGCACTTAGGACAACCTATTTTCTGCACGCAACTTCAATGCTATTTAATGTGGTAAACATAACACTAATGCTCTTAAACAGAGCAAAGGTACCAAGGCTTTTTGGTATCATGTGTTGCCATATGCAGCAGTTACACAAGTAATATGACCTCTCCTTATATCTTACGGTGTACTCAAATCACAATCAAATATCAAAAATACATAAACAATATTAAAAACACATAAGAATCTACAGTAAAGTTCCTGTAATATTTTGCTTAAAAGTCAGAACTGGATGACAGAACCTATAAAGGAAGACAATATTTTTAATCAAGGTGCAGATGTAAATTTATAAATAAACACATAAATGCTGATATTAACATAAAAATAACTATTTTTTGCTTAGGTTATGTAAAGTCTGCTCATTAGTTGTTCTCACAATAAAGATATGACAAATAAGTCAGGGTCATACAGTGTAGAGACCATTTAAAAATAAATGTATCCATGCCACCTTACAATGAGCGTCATAAAAACAAAGATACATAAATCCTCTGCAAGACTAAACAATACTTAGCAGATGGTTAAATAAAGCATCTGACTATTTTAGTGAAAAGCAAACTTTAACCAGATGAATCAAGTTTCATGTGGAAGCAGTAAATAAATAAGAGCTGCTGTTGTTGACTATCATCACTGCTTAATTCTCCATGCAGCTACCAGTACAGGACGCCTGTTGGCCCAAACTTTCATATTGTGAACACAAACAGATAGTTTAGAACCTGGCAAGATGGATGCTCTCAGGATTGTTATCTTGTAAATATCATGAAAATCCAAATTCTTTGCATGGTACATAGGGTTTGATATTAAGTATTTTGAGCATCAGATAAGATTTTATCCAAATTTATCAATGGCAATTTTATATGTTTAATAGCAAAGTTAGGTGGGTAAACCTTTCTGGTAGCTCTTCGGACTCTACTGAGGTGTAACGGTATTTATGAAGTAAAAGAGAGATCGCACAGTTAAAATTCTGCTCAACAACAGTGAAATACACATATCTTGTTCCAATAACTCAGACTGTATTCTTTTTTGTATTTTAGCAAAACCACGGGCTGATTGCACCATATACAAATCCAAAAGTCAGAAGCTTCTGTTATACTTTGGCTTGTTCAATTTAAACAATCTGTATCAACTTTAAGCTCTGAATCAGGATCTTCAATAAATTGACTGAAATTAAGTGTATAATATAGATATACAAAGCACTGCTATCTGCAATAATATCAGTTTTATTTATATTTAGTTAATTTCTAAGCATCTTCAGGACAAATATTTCTTTGAAGTTTGCATATGTCTGCAGAAATATTTTTCCCAAGCAAACAACACAACTTTCTGACCTAATGGTGCAGCCCATCTTATTTTTAAATAATTACTAAAAACTGCTTTAAAATTGTTTTTTTTTTATGCAAAACATAATGACCTGGAGTAACTTATGTAAACCTGTTGTTGGGAAGAAATTAAGAGCTGTAGGGTGAACAGATGCCACACTTACGCCGAGTTCGCCCTCTGCTGCATCTCCTTCCCGTGTCCCGTAGTCTCACAAGGTGCACCCACTCCACTGATACTGCTGCTGGCCTGGCAAAAAGTGCAAGCTCCATTGTGGAAAGCCAAGCAAAGGCAAATATAAATCCATACAAGGCATGATGATGTTCTCCAACTGAAGCCCTGACTCAGTCATTTCCCGTAGTCAGGGTCAATGAGCAACATCCATAGAAGAGAGATAAACACGAGAGCCCAGAGATGAAAATGGACTCGTGTGCATTTAGCTGATTAATTTGATGACAAATGTATGATCATGTCTTGGTCCTCATATCCTTTAGAAGCTGTTCTACAGAATGACACTAGTTAATCTTTCAGCAGAGATAGTCCTCTGGTCTTTGCTCCCACTTCATCTTGCTCAGACTTTCTCCTCCCCTTACTCTCTCCTCTATCGCTCTCATAAAAATCATGCATTCTGAGCATGCTCTCAAACACGGGGACGCAAGGGTAGGGAGTGGCAGGTCTGTACAGAGCCAGAAAATTATAAGAATACACATTTAGCACTATACATGACCCTGCATAATGGAAACAAACCAGACAACCTCTTGGCCCGTCTTGTCCCTGAAAGAGTAGGCTAAATATGGATAATTTAACCATGTTTAAAAATAAAAACACAATCATATAAGGCTTATGCACCTTAAATCTCTCAAACTGCTAGCAATCACATGCCAAACATTCAATAAAATAAAAAATAAAAAATGCTAGAGCCTTCAACGTAAACATTGTTTGGGTTTAAGCACAAACTTACCAGTTGAGAAACTTCAACTCAAATTTTGTTTACAGTACTTACATTTTGGTGTCTGTTCATGCAGTCACAAAGAAAGATGAAATGCTGAGGGTGACTATCAAAAGACAACTGACAAATAATAGTACCATGTGATATCAAGGTTGCCCAGCTCCACAGCCAACAAATTCCTGATCAAATTTCTCATAAATGTAGCATGTTCTTCCTTTTTCTTATGTCACAGGCATTGTCAAGGAAAAACAAACAAGTTCTGATGACATATCATGTTGGGTTGCACAATAATGGCCAAAATGATAATTACGATTATTTTGATCAATACTGGAATCTTGATTTTGATCTGGAGTATTCATAGAATTTAGTGAAGAAAAGGTTTTTGTTACACTGCCATGCCAAAATAACACTGATTTCATGATATCGTGCTACATTCCTGCTAATGTACAGATCATTACACAAAAAATGGTCTCATTCACCTAAATTCAGTGGAATGTCTTTACTGGAGCATCTAAATGCCATCTGTCATTCTGACATACTAAAACACAAAGTAACCTTATATGGTGTTTACACAATTCACAGTAACACTCAATAACTGCACCTAAATAATGTGTTGTAGACCTGCCTGTATAATGTGGGAGGGATTGGGCAATAATAATAAATTCTTGTTAGGCCCACATGGACATCATCCCCAGCCTCCACACTATAGGCTACCAAATGCATCTTGCTATCTGAATGCTAACGGAGTGCTATCTGAGCTTTGAACTGCAATGGACTGGAGGACTTGTGACCACTCTGGAACACAGGAGGGAGCAATGGCGCTCTCTGGGCAGAGGGAGAGAGATTACCTCCTGGTAAGTGCCTGCAGAGTCAGGAAATCGCAGAAAGCAAAGTAGAGCTGGTAATCCTAGTCTCTATCAGCAGAGCAGGGGTTCAGCCTTCAGAGTAGGATGCTGCTTGTCTTATATACACAATTCCCCTGCCTCAGATTTTTTTATTTTAGACCTGCCCTAAAAAGCCTGTCTGAAAACACATCAACCAACTCCAAGTGGACAGTTTTAACAGACTAATTTATATAGCTGTCTGACAAAATAAATAAAAAATGAAGTGAATGAGCAGCTTTACAGGGGAAAAAAAGAGGAATGACAAAAAGATAATACCTTGGAACATATGTCCATCTATGTCTAATTGAGCACATATGCAAGAGTGATTTGATCCCTGTGTTTTACTTAGCCATTTTAGTCTGGCTTTGAGTATCAACGTCATACAATTCAGTTTGGACAAACATGTTTTATTATTTGTTTTTTTCCTCATACTGTCACATGAATGTGCTTACTGATACTGACTGTAGTTTTATGTTATAAACACTGTAAATGGTACAAAGAGCAACAGCATGCTGTTTGTTTCTTGTCATCTCTAGCCTCACACACCGACTTTCCCATAAGGCATTGGTTAGGGATGTCGGTTTTCAGCTCTATTAAGCTTTATGACTACCTCTGCCACTGGCTTAAAAGGTACAGCAACAACAATGAAACAAATGGACCTTTCAAGGCTTTCTAAACAAAAAGTGCCCATCTCACATAAGCCATGTCCAAAGCAAGAAACAGTGGTGCAATGAGGCAGTCATGTTGTGTCATTAAAACTATCGGGTGGAGAAAAACAATGTGGACACATCAAATGTCTGTAAGTTTTCATACAACAGCAATTAAGAGATTTCTATTGGTAAGAAGTTATAACCACAGACTGCTGTAGGACTTTTAGGTAAGAACAAATGGGGGTAAAAAGTACACAACCAATAATTTAGCTAAATTAATTAAACAGAAGAGTCATTTAAAAAATCCTGGATTTTGCCAAATACATTTCAAAACTTCTAAAGATCCTGTCAAGGCCACAACAAATGGCTCATAAGTCTTCAAAACAGGATCTAGAAGAGAAAAGGCATGGTAGTGTGGGCATTGGTAGGGAAAGACAAGACATAACATGATGAAAATGCATGGGAGCCATAGACTTTGCCTCATCAATGAATAACACATCTTAAATCTGTTATGTTTATCCACTTGTGGTGAGGTATTTCAATCAGTAGGTCTGATAAAACAAACCTTAGCATGTTCATCCTTTGCTATAATGCCTGGAAGACGGAGGGGTATTTTGTGGGGCAAAGTGCAAACTGTTTAATACTGTCTGAATTACTCTAGACAACTATTAAGTAAAAAGTATTACATATTTTCTAAAATTATGACATGAAATGATGTCACAAAAGACTTTAACCATTTGCTAACAAGGCCTAACAAGTTTTTCTGTTTTGTTTTTTTTTAAATAAACTGTAATGACTAATACAGGGTCCTTGATAAAACACTGCTTTGTTATCCAATTCCTGTAATATTTTGGTTAGTTAGGGGGAAAAAAACTCCCCTATGCAATAACCCTAATTAAACTTTGTGAGAAGTTCCTTGTGCCAACTTTTCTAAGCATCTCCACTACTGTTCACAAAGGCAATTAGGTAGTGTTGGTGCTAAATTAACAATATAGTTGCACCAATTTCCACAGCTGACTGGTAAATCTGCTAAACTCATTCACACAGCCACTGATCTTGAAATCCACCTTTTCTTTTCTTTTTTTTCCTTTTCTCCTGCAACCACCTCCCCAGGGAAACCCTTTATGACTTATAATCCCCTCTAATCTTCGTGGAAACTCAAAATCAACGACTCATTTCCCAATGTCCTGTTTGTTTAAGCTCAGGCACGGGGCCACATGTCTAAAAGTAAGAAGAACAAAAGACACAGCCGATGCAATTGCCCCTGGTATTCTGTTATCTTATCATCAGGCTGAAACTTTTTTCACTGTAACCATTATTTACTAATTTAGCTTCCAGTGACTGTACAACACAGAGTTTGTCTACCGTAACTCATTGTGTTACTGGAAGTTCATTTAATGGGTGTTAAAGTGATCAATATCAACATTTATACAAGCAAGCAAATCAGGGCTGAACCTGGGGAAATTCATTTTGCCTGAATTTGTATCACTTGTATGGACAGCAATTTGACAAAGTCGATTTTATTTGATTTTAATTTGACAATAAAATGGAATCGGTTGTAAAACATGGCATATCGTGGAATTTGCTCATATGAAGGTGTGATCTGCTTTCCCTACTAATCTAAGAGTTTTTCACAGTGTCTGAGCCAAATGAACAAGAAAAGCAAGACAAAAGTCCAACATACGTTAATCGCTGCAGCCCCTGTCTCTGTGTGATATCACCTGCACTAGCAGGGTTCAAGTTGCTTATCAAGAATAAAAACTATTCTTAAATAAAGAAAAAAATAATATTTATGGGGGTGAGCAACTGGCTCATATAGCCTACAGAGACTACAGCTCCTCAATGCAGCTGGCGGAGGTTCGAATCCCAGCCCTATAGCTCTTTGCTGCATATCACCTGCTGTCTCTGAGAAAGTGGGGGGTGGGGTTAAACAGGAGCCTGTTCTCCCCATGTACAGTCTCCGGGTACTCCAGCTTCCTCCCACCTTCCAAAGACATGCATGTTAATTGGTCACACTAAATTCCTCCGAAGAGTCAGTGTGAGTGGTTGTTTGTCTCTTTATAGCCTCTTTCAGACTTGCATTGTGGAATATGTGCGGTAAAGTCCATCCGCTCTTTAACCAGAGTTGCCTTTTCAAACATGTCGCTTCCTCGCAGACTTTTAACGTCGCGGCTACGTTAACACATGGGGAAATGTTCCGGATAAGTCGGTTATCGAAACAGGTTAGGACGTCTTTGTGTTGCGACTTGTCCGGAATATTTACTTTGCGTTCAGGCAAAACCACTACATTTTAGGTACATTCTAAAAGCATAGAAAAAGCTGGATATATTTTTATGAGTAGTGTATATCTGATCTTTTTACACTTAAGTTTAAATTTACAAGAAATATTTAAATTGCTACAATGTAAAAGGAATACTGCTTTAAAAAAACAGATTTATTTTAAAGTATTTGAAAACCAATTGTTATTGCACTCTTTTTCATATAGCAATACTTTTCATTTTTCTTAAAGTATATCACACTATTCTATTAACAAGTTTTGTGCAAAAAATGCAATTAATCACAGAGAATCACGTGGTTAATTTCGATCAAACATTTCAATAGTTGCCCAGCACTAATTCTAAGATATTTATACAGAGGTACAACCATAATTAAATAGATGTCGCCAAACGTAAGAAAACTTAATACCTTCATGAATTTGAATTACTGCATTTAATAAATAGTTGCTACTAAGATTAGATGTTTTCTCTAACGAATTTTTAATATGGCACTTTTTGACATACAGTTCAAGAACTAAATTTGTTGCATTTTCTGAAGAAGAAACCAATGACTAGTTCATTTTAAGAGACCCATCCTACACATTTACATCCCTCAGCTTAATGTGAAAGAATTTTAGCTTCCATAAAGGCCATAAAAAGTATGCAGACTGCCATAAATACCCAAATTAAAAAAAGAATAAAAAAATGTGGGTTCAGTCCTCAGCTCCATTCATCAGATCTAGAAGCAATTTGCCACAAAACCACGAAGGAGAAGCTTGTGTTGTTCGAAGCTGCTCAATTTGGTTTAAGAAAAGCAACTGAGACTGGGCTACAGTGAGAGCTCAAGTATGTTCATTTTGATTTTCACCAGGATGCAAAGTTAGTGAATATCACAGATAGACATTTGTAAGGCCCTATGAAATCCATTTTATTTTTTCGAAAATTCCGTTTTAATTTTTCCCATTTTCTGTGTTTTTCGGTTTTTAACATTTTTGAGAATTTGGTTTTTAGCACTAAATGCAAATTTAAGCCCAACCCAATGTATAAAGTAATGAAATATAGACATTGTATTCAGTTATTACTGAACATTTTAATGCTTTCACACTTTTAAACATATTTAAGGCAAAAACATGGCACTAGTTTGTATCCATCAGAACAGTCTTTTTTTGTTTACATAGTCAAATCATACTTTTTTTTTTTACACAAACAAAAAATGCCATCGTTTGTGTTTTTGACTCTGCAGGCAGTCCTCACATGCATACTCCTGCAATGGGTCGGGTAACCCGCAAAAATTACATTAATTAAGTTTCACGGTATGGGCGTGATTTCATAGGGCTCTACATTTGACTTCAAGTCTCTCATTTTAAGGACCTGACAAGAAAATCAATGCCATTTATTCTTCAACAACAGTTTTAATATTTTATATTCATTGGAAAGCTGCAAGTTGATAAACTAGAATTGTAGAACAAACCCACAAATTAGTCTCTAACTCCTTGGCAGAACTACTACAATAGTAGTAAAAGCCTAGATTTGAGTCCAGCTTCTGGTTATTCATTATCAAAAACAGGCTACATTGGTGAAACGATGGCCTTCCTCTTCCTCTGTAATCTGACAGGGAGATATAAAGTGCCTCTTAAAATAAAAGCTGAATCCCCACTACAAGCCTAGTCACTTCCATATCTCACAGTATGAGGGAAAGAAATGATAAAGCTCAGCAGTTCTCTAATGAGACTGTAACAAACGAGAGGGCTGAATTTAGGTTGTTACAACACCAGCATACACATGGGTTTGGGCATGTGCTTGTTTGCATGCCTGGTTTCCTAAAAATACCTGTAATCACAGAAAGACTAGGCTTCCTTTACCGTGCTCAAAACATTTCTATTCATTTTTTTTACACGTACTCCTGTGAGTATAAGCTAACCTAGACATAAAGCCTCAATAGATCAAATTAAATAATAGCCATTTAACTAGATCTGAGCAGTCCTGTTGCACTACAGAAGGAAGTGTGCAGTGCGCACTACATTCTAGCTGTACTGATGAACCACTAAGCCCATTCACAAGTGAACCAAACAAGCTGATTTTATCCTGCACCAGTGTGTCCTTTCACAAATCATTACAGCGTTGTAGAATCTGCAGGGGCGTCACGTTAAGTCATCCGAGTTGGCAAGTAGTTTGCCATATTATATGTGCGTCTGATAGATCCCTCATAACACCTTCCCAGTTAGCCAAAAAAATATTCAGACTAATTGAGTTGTAGAGTGCATGATTCAGTGGTGATTGTTTGCATTTTTATATCCTGCAGTGTGCTAGTCACATACATCATGCATCATCACAACTTCATTCTCTGATGCTGAAATGCCATCTCAATGTGTGAAAAATCAAATTAGGCGTACCCATTCTGACTCTGTTATCAGAGGGGGGTTAACTCCGACCCCCATTTCGCCTCAGCCGTTCCACAAATCACACCCAATCCACAACGAAGGTGCATCAGGTCCGGCTTGAAACGGTTTCTGAAAGGGGCTAATGGAAATGTTCTTAGAACTTCAGTTGTGATGAAAGGCCATGATACAAGAATGACATATGTTTTTCATACAACCACAAAAAAAAAAAAGCAGAAAAGGTTAGATGCCATCACTTGACTTCTTCTAGACCACATTTCACCAGTGAATTCACTTGCAAAGCAAGTCTGAAGCAATCTTTTGAAAAGCAACAAAAAAGAAATGTGAAATAGTTCAATAAATAAATATTCCACAAGCAGTGCTTTAGAAAACTTAATCTACTACAAAACAATCTTACCACAATGTTACACAAAGGCTACCATATTAGTTTCATAAGATATAAAATACTACTTTATCATCATGGTTTGTAATTTTTTTAAAAAGAAAGAAAAAGGCTTAAGAGATAATCATGTCACAGGATGCTCACACACACTCTACTGTCCTCATACTGATACATAAGAATCAGAGTTGGTGCAACTACATAAACATAACTGAGCACTGCTTTTAAAGTTGTGGCTGCCATGAGCTGTAGGAAAGGATTGTTTTCTCTCTTTTATAAAGGATGCTCCTCCTGTCTACCCTATACTGAAGATGATAATAAAAGGAAGCATTGGAGCTCCTTTTCTTAGTATCTTAGAGAATTCAAACAGCTCTTATCAGACACAACCAGGTCATTCTGTTGGAGAGGTTCCCAAGTAAAATAAACTATTCAACTGCATCCCAAAGCACTTGCCTACAACAAAGCAGAAAGGGGAAATCATTTCAAATACTGTGGTGGACATCCACTAAAGAAAAAATGGAGAGTTCTCTGGGTAAATCTGCAATCTGGAAAGACACTGGTCAGTCATGTGGTGTCATGCAAATTTGTTTGCCAACTCAGACCCGAACCAACTGGTGAGTCACCATTTTAATCTCTCAGACTAGATTCACAACGTTGTAATGCGCATCAAGTCTTCCTTGTAGCAGGCAAAAACAACCTTCTGGTTTTAACTTCTTTAGTAGTAAGGGTGCGGAGAGTTGATCTATACAGTGCCACAGTTCTTTGACCATGTAAACAAAAAAGGATCATCAAATGTCATATTATGCTAAAAATAGAATTAAATCTATGTAGTTTTGATCTTTCCACATGGATAAGTTTGAAAAAACTATACAAGTGCTACAGAGTAGGTGATGGTATTTGTGAAACACTAAAATAGTTACAGGTGTTGGGATAGTGATTATAAACTGTCACAGGGTTTGAATACATGTCAACAATGAGAAGCACAATATATTAATGAACCCACAGTAGTACAGAGTACCTTCACTGTCCATCATTTGGGACAAAATGGCAAAAACTACAAGGTGCTTGGAGTTGTATATTTCAAAACATCAAGCACGAAGGCATCATTATCCTATTGGTATACTTACTGGTTTGTGGGAGGTGCAGATAGTGGAAACACCACCTCTTCATCATCACCATCCTGTATGTCGCTTTCATCCATGGTGCCACCAAGCCCCCCACAGCCTTGGGGGGGAGGAGGTGCTGGTGGTAGTGGGGGGAAGGCAGTGGGGCCATCTGGACCGGTTGATGTGGGTGAAATCCGACTAGTTGGACCCTCTGAAGAGGGCGAGTGGCACATGCTGCTCATGGTCCCTGGATTTGTTCCTTGAACTGAATGTCCACCTCCTGTTCCGCCACTCCCTGTTGTGGACAGCACTGGTCCCGTCATCTCCCCACTAGAAATTGGATAGATTATACTCATGTCGGGAGGGGAGTCCGGAGAAGTGTTTGAATGTTGGCGACGGGTTGATGCTGACCCTTGTCCCAAATCAGTGACTCGCATTCTGCTTGGCTTGGGATAGTAGGTTAAAGGGGCCGTCTCCGGGCCTCCTCCGCCTGCCACCGAGCCCGTATCGTCACTACTGACCTCCGCAGCCATCATGTTAGAAATATAAGTAGAGGGGAAAAAGTCCAGAAGGGAACTTGCCCTTCCCCTCTGTTCTCAGAATAATCCTTCAGTGTTTGGGCTTTGGGAAACAACACAAAAAGTTTTTCAAATATGCTTTTAGCTGGCAAGCTAATGTTAGCCGACAGCTAACTTAGCTTACTTGGCTGCAGCGGGCGTTAGCTTTACCACGCATTCGCTCGCTACAAGACAGTCAAGCTAACACTAGCGGGATGGCTAGCAGCCTCGAGACACTTGATGAGTTCTTGCTCGTTATGTCTTCATTGTTTCCTGAGTTTAAAGTTCACACAATAATGCCACTTTGAAATTAACAAACATAATCTTTCCCGAAGAATGTTTTATCACCGATATTTTCTGTTTTTTATTCAGACCTCACCCTCGGCACCAGGCAGACCACTTGTCGAAGAGTGTTGTTTTATTGTCACTGTTGTGTGTAATCCCCGTCTTTTTTCCAGTGTTGTTGTTTTCTTTCCCTCTGAGTTTGGTCTCAAAGTAAATACACAAACGACCAAATCTCGTCGATTAGATCCCCGGCACGTAATCTTCTAATACGCAAACAAGCAGTTGGTTAAAGAAAGTATAAATTTCGTGCGTATACAAGCTAACTTCGCTTTATTTCTGGATTTCAGGGCTGGTGGCTTCTTGCCCGCTGCTGCGCTGCTCTTGTTCCCCTCCCTCTGCCACTCTTCTCCACTCACCGAGCAGGCATTGCTAAATGATCACCGAGCAGCGCAACTTTAATCAACGTTATCTTCAATCACTGTCTGGACTACAACTATTAAGGTTAGAAAACATATAGAAGTAAAAGTGTTTATCCATTAATTATTTGAAAACAAATCAACATCTTTACATTAATCTGAAACACTAAGTGGAATTTTTTTTTCGAAAGTTTGTTTTGGCGCTCGGTGTGGTGGGGGAGATGTCAGAACTGCTAATAAAGGGGTGTTATATAGTAAACTAGAAGCATATATATACAAAGGTGTATATATATATATATATATATATATATATATATATATATATTATTTTAGTTTACATTTCTCCACATTTTCATGACGTAGCTTATTTTAAAATAAACTATCAGCCTATAGCCTCCTGTTTAAATTAAACTGAACCATGTAGCTCTATCTAAGTCAGCACTAAGAAACTCAGATACTGACATACTTTTTGAGCATTCTTTAAGGTTTATTGTCAGCTCCAGTGTGTAAATCTTCAGTTGATGTGTAGACCCTAAATACACTCAATACAAACTATATAAGACATGGTTTCCCCATATTATCTTAAAACCAAACTTATACTAATACGATATAACTAGATTAGCATTTTAAAAATGTGCAGCCAAATGTCAATATTATTTTAAATGATAACTGATTAGAAAACCACTCTAAAATGTACTTCATACTGGTGGAGTGACACTGGAGATCCATGCATGTATGGAAAGGCGTTCCTGTCCTCCTCAATTGAGCTGTCAACCACCTGAGGCGGCACGCAGGGTGTCCACTCAGATTTCAGAGGAGCCCAGTGCCACCCTGTCCACCCCTCTAGCTCTGATCCTGTTGTCATTGCAAATAAGAATGTGTTCCAAATTGTTTGTCTGGTTAAATTAAGGTTGGTTGAAATAAAAATATACAATAAAAACACATTGATTCTTATCTTTTTCATCAACTCTTTTATATTTTGGTGTTCTTGGAATCAGTCTCATGTTACACAAGCCAGTTTCAACCAAGCTTTAGCTGGCAAATAAATAATTTCACATTTCATGCCAGATTATTTGGTATACATTGAAATTCAATGCAGTGGTCAATTCAGTAACTGCAAGGTGCTCAGGTCTGTACGGAAACATTTAACTGCCACAGCCATTAAATAAATATTGGAGCATAACAAGATAGATTCTCGTTATAACGAAAACGTATCTCATTACAACGAGCTATAAATCTCGTTATAACGCTTCTGTAGAAAAGAGGATTTTGTGGAGGTTAACCAAATGAGTAAAAAAATAAGCTGAAGAGTTCAGTCCATGTTTGCAAATGTATACTGTGGTTTTATCTGTATCTGTCTACACTTTCATGTATTGTATCTCTTTGTTTATTTACATGTGTGCTACAGAATAAGGGGGGAGGGGGGTGACAGACTGCCAAGGGTAAGAAGAGAGTGTGAAGGAGAATGGTAGGGTAGTGGGGCTGTTCTGCTCTGTTTCACCATAACTGTATTGTCAGATATGAGGATGGGCACTGATGTGAGTACCATGGGAGCCTGACTGGGTGTCGACTGAGAGCTCTCATCCATATTCATTATTTTAGTATTGCAACACTTCATTGCCCCCAAAGACAGCACATGGGAAAATCTCCACCCTCAAATGTCTTTGAAGACAATCATGTGCTCTTTTTTTTCCTTTTTTTTTTTTACTGACATGTTGCATGAGAAAGCAGTAAGATGGCTTTAATTTAATTTTTAAGATGAGTTTCTTTACTTTTAAAGAGGTATGAGTAACATCAAACCTATATTAAAATATCTACAGTTAGTTATTTGTTTGATATTGTGCTAGTTTAGACAACTTGTGTTAGTTTGATTGTTGCAGGGACCTCGGCTTCAGTTTCTATCAATCAATGCTTGCTCTGTGTGGTCAGGGTGTCTGAGGTAACAGTCACACATAGGATCTAACCTTCAAACAGGTCCGTAACAGTTATTTATGTGGCGGGCATGTAGACTTCCTTTCTTAATCCCCTTATCTGTCATTGTCCCTCACATGCAAACCATGCACAATTGCTTTGTTGTTGTTTTCTATTTGACACAATTTCCCAATTCACACCTTTGGTGTCTCACTTTAAAACTAAAAACGAATGGTTTCTGCAGCAAAGAACTTACATGAACACACAGGTTAGATGCATTTTCAAAGTTGCTGGGTCTGTGGAGCACATAAGTCCACTTACCTTCTCACTTAAGACCTCTAATTCAGGAGATGCTTGTAGTCACTTCAGTACTTTTATGAATAATTCACTAGATTAACATAAAAGTTTAAAAAAAAGATGTGAGTGACACATGGATGGATTGCGTGAGCGTAGGTACTCTAGGGTTGGAGGATAGCTTTTGAACAGGATTTTCATGGGATTCATGAAACTGTCCCATAAAATGACCAATGTTAACCAGGTGCTTAAAGTTTAATATCATACGTGAATTTCAATATGATGACATGAAATTTTAAGTAGTCGTCTGGAAAAATTAACTTGAATGAGCACATCCCTGTCTGTCTTACTGAAGTGTTAGAAGTTAATGTGCATGCATTAGTTCACATTAAACTCTATTTTGTGCATTAAAGCTGCATGGAGTCACTCAGGCAAACACATAAAACATACTGCCCATATTATAAGTTATGTTTGAGATTATTTATTCATTTTTTTGCATCATCTGTCAATATGTTTCAGTTAATGGTTTTAACTTTTCATTTTTTGGTCTAGTCTTTAGCCTACACAAACCTTAATTTTAGAATATATGTATAACAGTTACTCTTTGCATGGTTTGTTTAATTTACTGACTTCATTTCCTTTTTAGCACCAAATGTATTATGCTGAAGGAAGCAACAGGTCCTTGTCTGAGCAGTGTGTGTGTGTGTGTGTATAAGGTGACATTTACCAAGTGCATGTGGTATATGCAAATCAGGCAGTCCGAAAAGACACTGGTTTCTACACATTTGTGTCTGTGTGCAATGTTCTCTTGCATTTGTTCCCCTGTTTGTGCACTTGTCCTGCAGCATTCTAATAGGTGCTCTTTGAGACTTCCTCCAGCTGCATTGTACTTCCTGTATTCCCCAGTGGAGCTGAAGAAGACGGATAGAAAAGCCACTGCAGTACTTCAGAATAGATAACTACTGGCTGTGTAATGGTGTGTGCATCCATGCATATGACTGATGCATCTATTTAATTGAATTTATGGGGGGGGGGAGAAGAGACTTTTCATCTTTACACATACATCCCAGTGACAAGGCCGCACAAATGAGTTTTTTACTGTTTTGTGCAACAACAGCCATAAAAACCTTTTCTCTCTCGTTGTTTCCTCCTGCCATACACAGGCTGACCAGGAAAACGCCTTCTTATTTTGCAGAAGTCTAGAAGGCTGCCTCTCACTTTATTTTTTCAGAGGGCAAGTGGGGGAGTTTGCAGCTGCTACTTGAATGCACATATGGGCCGAGTGGTGGTTGGAAGGGGGTGGGTGGACAGAGCACATGGCCCACTCAGTCACACTTTCAGAGAAGGATTGCTAAAGAAAGTGGGGCACTTTCTGCACGCAAAACTTCTAAAATTATGATATGAAATATGACTACGGCTTCAACAGGAAACACTGAACAAGATTAAAGTTTGTAATATAAACACTTCATGCGACTACTTATTTATTTATCTATTTATTTCCAACCTCAAAATGTCATCACTAAGGCTCTGCACCTCCTAAGAAAAGACTAAGACAAAAACAGAGCTGTGTGGTAGCAAATTTTGTACATATTCGTAGAATGTGAGATATTCCCTTTTTCTCTCTTTCATCTGTTTTTGTAGTTCAGACACAAACATAAGATAAATTTATGTTAAGGTAAACTTGTTCAATGTTCCTGTAAATTTTATGCTGAGCTGAGAAATTGGTTAATCGTTCACAATATACAAGTTCCCTTTGTAGGCAAAGATCATAGTTACAATCACACTTCTAATTATTAATGGATATGTCACTCAAACAGTTTCTGTAAGCATATAGTCATATGATTGTTGTAATGAATATGTTGTAACATGAATATTTATGTTGATTTAGGAATTAATGAAAAGGTTATGTAAAAATTAAGCTTGCATGTTGCCTGCCGCTCATATAATATTTTATGTTTTTGATTTGTTTTTTGTCCATAGAGGTTCTGGAGGGATTTAGAGCACTCAAGCACAAGTAGAAAGACAGCTGGTCCTCCAGCAGACAGACTACTATCATACCTAATGGACTCTATCAATAAGAGAAGCCCCTTTTTTTTTACTGATTTTATTCAATAAGCGTAATTTACCTGGCATCCATTCAGGTATATATACTTTCAACTTCTCATTTTATATGACAAGGCAATTTTGCTTGTTCTGCAGGATGAATACTGGCAGAGTAAAAAAGATAAATAAATAAATAAAAGAAACCTGACTGCAAAAGGGGGAAAGTGAATGATTAAAGCCTTTCAGTGTATGAAAATGCACCGTGTGGCTCAGCGCCCATGTTTGAGGTAGATTATCAAATGATGTCACCCTGGCACCAATGGTCTGGGCGGTTCTTTTTCCCGTCTGGGGATGCCATGAGAGATGGACAGCAGCTCCCTAGGGGCCGGTAAAAAGGGTTGTCATCAGAGACACTTCCTGTAAAAAGTTACACATATCAGACCCACAAATACACCGCTGTGAGTAAGAAAGAGAGAAACAAACAAACAAACAAAGGAAGAATTATTATGTTATGGTTCTGTTGAGAAAATTGCCATTGTATTCAAAACATTAAACATGCCGACTTTTACAAATCATCCTATAGGTTTATCCTGGGACAGATGGTAGCCTTCAGTAAGATTATATACACAGAAAATGCACCGCATTGGAAATGACCCAATATTAATATTCTGTCTAAAAATCATCATTAGAATTCTGCCTCCGTGTCTACTCAGCAGTCCATTTTTATCACTTCAGTAAAACACAAGGTCATTACCGAAGACTGTTTACTGAAGACTTTTATAGCCCACTGCTATTGTGTATTGGTTGCTTGTATCAGGTGATGACTCACAGCCTAAATGAGGTTATCCCATCCATTCGGACAGCAGACAGAAACCAGAAGCTGCTCACCACCCAGCCTATTTTATCAACAGCTGAGACACCACACACCCCACTAACTGTCCCTGAATGCATGACATCATCTTCACTCCTGTATTTCATATGCATCTGCAATGGATTGATGTTTCCCTAGCTATGTTAATACTGCTCTTACTCTTGTAGCTATTTCCTCTCTGTCCGATTACGTACTCCTAATCCTGCCATCTACTCTTGTCTCAGTTATTCGGTTGTCTTTGAGCTTCTTCTCCTTTAATGAAATCCCTTTCCTCCACTTTTTCATCTCCCACCATCAATGTGAGTTTCTTCCTGTCTGCCTGCCTCACCTCCCTCCAGCCTCCCCAGGCTGAGATGACATGTGCATTGCAATCTGCAACCCTACTGTGTCCTCAGGCCTCCCCATCACCCTGTACCCTCCCCTTGTGCTTTTAGGCCCTTCTGTTTAATTCATGAGCTTCCTGTGGCTCCTGTCATGTCTCATCGGGGCCACAGGAAGGCACGCTGTAAATAATGGATCATCCCCAAAGACATGTTCAATGCTGACTGTCACAGCATGGGCTCCTATGGTGAGGTTACGGCAACAGTCTGCATGTCTGTGCCTTTTTAACACATATGTCATGGTTATAACATAATTTTTGCACATATGTTGACCAGAGAGTATAGTTACAGGAGTGCTTTTCGCACGTCTATGCAGATAATGTGTTGATGTGCCAAATTTCACCTTACAGATATTTTCTTATTTACATAATTTTAAACAAATCTCACTTGCATTATTATTACATGGTAAATCCTAACTTAAAAAAATTCTCCTTTGGAGAATTTAAACTGAATTTCTTTCATTTCAATAAGCTGCCCCATAAACTATGCTCCCACAAAAACAGGCAGTCATTTCTCATACAAGCTTAATGTTTTCTTACTGCTACAATCTTTACCGTTTGTTTCCTTTGGGGTTTTTATTGACATTTTTACAGCAGAGGTGGAGTTGAAGCCACATCCTCTCAGTGAGCTTCTGCAGAATCACAATTTAAACCCAGTAAAAAGATGAACAGATCAATTTTATTACGAGACAAAGTGAGAAAGATGGATAGCATTAAGGGAGACTTTCACTTAATTCTCAAATGATAGTCTTATAGAGACAAGACTTTGTGGTTCCAACTGTTAAACAGACAGTTGCTGAACTACACAACAAACTACTTCATCCTACTCAAATATCTGTGATTGTCTTATAAAATAATAAACTATGGAGCTGCAGAGGGGATTGAACCTGAATGGAATATAAAAATTCTGTGAGCCAAAGTAAACATATGTTTACATGTAATTTGCCTTCTGATGTGAGCAACATCATCACAACCCCTGCAGGATCTTTACATGATCAATTTTCATGTCATCAGGAACAGCTATGCCTTACTATAAATCAAGCAAACAAGACAGCAGTGTTAAGCAGTGGGAGGTCACTAACATGCAGAATAAATAGAATGATGATGAATCCTAAGATTCAAAGCTTACAGATTTTCTTTGTAATTTCCACATTAATATTTTATATCTGAAAGGAATTAGTATGTCATAGTAAAAAGAAACACTTAGAAAGATGTGCTCATGTTTACTGTGCACAGCTTAATCTGACTACAAACCAATCTTTGCACTACCCACAGGTAGAGATACAAAACAGAATGTTTCTAAACAGATAAAGACTCATACAGACCCATTTTTCACTTGATGAAATTGTGCAGTGGTGTATTTCTCTCCAGACAGCCCCATCTGCTTGCATCTTCTAGGTTTCTTCTAATTCTAGTTGCATTCAGTTGCAGAGGGTGAGTTAACACAAGTCCATGACAAAACATGAGCATGACTACAAAAAATGTGACGAGTTCAAATTCATATCTCCTCTGTTGTGTGCAAACCCCTCTATACGGACACAATCATGCTCTGTTTTTGCTTTTATAGTTTTTATTTGTGATTTACAGTTTTGTTTTCCAACTGGCCACAGTCTCTCTTTCTCTTTCTGAAGACATGTGGGAGAGAGGAAAGGTGGAATGCAATATTGCAAAAAACAGCACCTTCACAGACTTTTAAGATTTAGAAATTTTATCAATGTATTTATGTCCTTATTATTTCCCCTTTGTACCTCCCCACCTCATTTATTCCCAATGAATAAACACACCATCATCTTCCTGCTGTTAACACTGAAATTCTGCGTGCTTAATATCTGCTCGTCTTTCCCACTCAGCAGTGAAAAATTGTACTTTCACTGAGTTCTTAAGTAAAAATATGAAGTTATCATTGCTTGAACCATTAATTATGACACTTTATAAATATACTCTACTACATGTCTATATCACAATATTCATTTGACAAATTCAGTTCCAAGTATTTAAGATTTTGATGCATTTTAAGCAACAGCAGAAAAAAGTGGCTGACTTTAACCAACTGCAAAACTCAAATCTTGATTTTGCATTCATGCATGAGTAATAATTAACTAATGATATAATATAACATTAAATAAAAACCACAAGGGACATTTGATTTTTCTGCACTAAGTACTTTTGAATAATTCAAGTACATTTATATAAGTAACATTTTAAGTACAGGACATTTATGAGAAGGAGGAAGGGTTTGGATAGGTGTTCTATCTCAGCCTCTACTGCAATAAATAAATATTCAAATATACACCTATATATATATATATATATCCTGTCCTTTTGATTTTAACTGAGTTTTGTAAATTTTATGTACAAGCTGGCACATTGTTTTTCTTTGAGGTGCTTTCAAGGGCTATATTTTTTCCCCAGAAGCTGTTGCTGCTATAATGTGAGAGCATTGTAAGATCAAAGGACCTCTGCACACCAAGAGATTCATTTTGTGCTGCCTTTAATGACATCATGATATTGACTGTTAATAAACTCATAGAGTGGCTCTTCAATGTAGCAACAACATTGTATTTGATCACTTCAGCTATTGTGCCCTATGTCATTGAAAACATGCTACTCTAGGTACATTTTAAAGCCATTTATATCATTCAAATGTTCAATAATGAGGAAATCATCTCTCTTAAAAAAGGGCAAATAAAATTCAAGCATGAATAGTGCATGAAATCTAGATACACAATGCATTATACATCAGCAGAGTGCTCAGAGGCAAGAGGTGATGGCTATCTATAAATGCATAATTCTGCTGGAAAGGATGTTATAAAAACTGTTACTTAGAATGTGATCAAGTTGGGTCTCAACTGCAGCTCCCATGGGCTACCTAAAGTATTATTGTAGGAGGATTTGTTTTCCATTAAGAGGAGGAATAATGGTGGATTAGATACCACAGTGAAAAAATAAATATGGTGACTCAGGTGAGTAAATATAGAACAAGCAATTACAATGAGAAAGAATTTCCTCTTTTGTGCTTAACAGATGTATAATAACTAAAAACTTCTTTATTTGAAATAAAATAGTTTTTACTCTTGTGTTTCTGTTGTACATCTATCTATCTATCTATCTATCTATCTATCTATCTATCTATCTATCTATCTATCTATCTATCTATCTATCTAT
>JBBBVU010000012.1:17381677-17400061 GCA_037177055.1 Atherinosoma microstoma | reverse complement strand
TGTGTGTGTGTGTGTGTGTGTGTGTGTGTGTGTGTGTGTGTGTGTGTGTGTGTGTGTGTGTGTGTGTGTGTGTATTGTGGGTAATCAGTTTTTGCTTCTCTGGTATACCACACCAAGGAGAACTCCAACAACTCAGTCCTGTAACCTGATAACAGAATATTTACTGTAATTAGCATAGGCATAGGACATGGGTACAGATGCCCCACATTTAAACAGCAAGCAAATTTACATTTATGTGGATCGGTTACTGTTCAAAGTGATCCTGTAATGTATGTTGGATCATTTGGTCATTTGTCCAAATGTAAAATATATAATAGTGTCTGTGCACACACCTCTGGCAGAACCTGCTTCCATCTCTCTGTCTCAGCCTTTCTCATCCAACAAACACAATCTCTTGTGATTGACTGATATTAGATTGAACTTGCTGGCTGTTGTTTCAGCACCATTGACTTCAGCAAGAATTGCAGCTGAAGGTTACAACACTGATTGCATTTCAATTTTTAATGGAAACTGCCAGAAAATCCAAAGTTCTTTCTGGTGAGTTCACCAACAGTGTTTTGGGCCATTAGCGATCCTCACAAAGACAAATTGGATGCATTACCCACCATCTAATGTTCATTTATTATTTGTAATAATAAAGTGGCATGTATTTGTTCTCCTCTGAAATCTGAAGTTGTACAGCATACCGGTCCTTTATGGAAGATGTAGCTCTCTCACAACCTCAGGAGTCATTCCAGGCTTCCTGCCAGTTATTAATTTCTGTGTTTGATGAGGTTCCACTGAATCCACTGAGCCTGCTTCTCCTGTATTCTGCGGGATGTGCAGTAAGACACAGCAGCTGCTGTAATAATTTCAATTTCAGAACTCAAAAGTGGGTTCCTCCCATACTGAACAAATTGAACATGGTCGAGCATGGAAGGGATCATGAGTAGAGGAGATGAGTTTATTGCTAGAAGTTGAGGGGCTGCAGTGTAGGCAGAAGTGGAGGAAGTCTTTCATTTTTTATCCAGTCATTATGAAGTATCTGAGTAGGAGGGTGGATGGAAAAAATGTGAAAACAAATGACTACAGATTAAAAGAATGACTGGCATAATATCTGTAGCTGAGACAGTAGTCATTTAGCATCACAGGGAGAACTAGAAACTGATAATTGCATATACATATATATAATATCTTTGTAAAATATGCTCCATGGTGGGCACACAGCCTAAGTAAAAGCTAATAAAAGAACAAAGAGTTTAGCTGTTAGAAATTACAGGTGAAAGTGAATCAAGAAATCCAGTGAAAGATCTAAATCATCTCTACAGTAATGTGCCACATGAATAATTCACTAGCACAAATGGTACTGTTCTCACTAATACATCTTCAGCTTTCTCTCTGGCAGACTATGCTGTAGTGTAGTGCGGCCCATAATTGCTTAGGGCATGAAATAGTACTTAAAGCTTAGAAAGATGTAGATCAGGATGCAGTGCACACCACAATGACAGGCACAACCAGTAACTAGTCCATCATGCTAACCTCTTTACTGTGGCAGATGAAAAAGTTAAGGGCTTATAATACTCCAAATGCTTCTTGCACATTACTGGAGGCTATATCCCATATTCACTGTGGGCAAAAAAAAGTGCACAGAAGAGCTTTGGAATCTCAAGGAGGAGAATTATAGCACTAGTTAGAATTTAATGAAGGCACATAAAGTGGAAATCTCAGTGTTCAAGACCTCGATGAACTGCTAGCTGGGTGGAAAAAACTGCAGCCAAAAGCACTGCAAGGAAGACTTTGATCCAGCTGGAGCAAATCTTTAAACTGATTTGAGCTTTCGTTGTGCACTGTGGCATTGTGGTCAGTTTAAAACCATGAGATAAACGATTTCTCTCATAATAACCAGAACTCTAAAACCCAGAGATCATACAAGCACAATCATGTAGAAAAACAGAACTTGCCAGGAGTGCCCCGGCCGCCATCTTTCTGGTCTTATCTGCCTCAGCAGCATGGTGGAAGACTTTTCTGCAGCAGAAACGAAAACCCCAATATTATGACAAGCTCACACACCCCTCTCCCTCTCAGTGGATTATTATTGTGTGTAGCTATTCTCTCAAAGGTCAAGAAAAGTGATTTGTCTCTCCACTGCTCTCCACTTCCTCTCAGTCTAAATCCCAGTAGTGTCTGGGTGGAGATGATAGAGCAGACTATTCCTTCCCTCCAAAACTCCCTGACATGCCACTCCTCTCTCAATTGGCCATTCCCCGCTCAGTCACTCAAGAATATGCAAATTAATGCAAAAATGCACATTTTGTTTTGAATACCAGAATTTAGAGGTGTAGAAGACCCAATGTCCATAGCTCACAGCATCACAGCACTCCCTGTTTCATAAAGTTTATTGCATTTCTGCTATGATAATCCAGTTCTGGCCATGCTCATGCAATTTTATGAATCTGTTCAGCATAGTCATAAAAGTGACAGAAAGAAAAGTTAAAAAACTAGAGTTTTTTTTATTTTTTTTTTTACAAGACTTGATATAACAATGATTAACAAGGATTTTTAAAGATTAACTAGGATTCTTTTCGCTGTATAAAATGCAGGTATACTCTTATCCCTATTATTCTTATTTTCTTTTTCTTTTTTTCCTCCTCCCAAGGCACCACATTTCCCTCCTTGCAGCTGGTGGTGCAGATTTGATTCAGCATTTCCAGGGTTCCCAAACTCCCCTTTGCTTACTCTCTCAGCGTCTCTCACAGATGGCTGATGAAGAGGCTTCAGGGATGCTGCGCTTGCAAGGACCAACTGGCTGGACACTAGGCTATTATATGTAATTACAAAACCCCACCAACTCCCTATTGTTTTGCTTGGTTTGGTCTCTTCCATCATCCTGAGCTTAAGAAAAATCTGTTGTCAGAAGATATACAGAAACCTTTATCCACATATTTCTTGCAAACTTGACTTCTATGGATAAAGTGCCATGCCGTAATTCTCATAACACAATTATGATGCAAACTGTGTGCAAACATTTAACTCTCACTTTTGTAGGCTATAATTATCTTAATGTGATAACCCCATGTGCAAATTCTGATGCTTTTATTGAGGGCCAGCCAATGTTTTCTCATACTGATGTGCTCCTGAATATATGGAATGTAAATCAGATCTACTCTTTATGAGTGAGTCATTGAAGAAAAGGCAGAGGTTAAATACAATGATGGAGGGCAAAGTTTAATTAGACCATCTTTTCCTGCTCTTTAGGGCAGGTCTTTCACATGAACATACCTTTATGAAATCTTATAAAAGGGAGCAAATTAATGAGTGGCAGAAAATGTTCAGCTTCTAAAAATGGAATAGCTACTTCAATAATTTACTGGGAACACAAAACCAATTCAACAGCAAAATAAAGAAAAGAATGCCAAAGCTAGAAGAAAATTTAATTTCCTAGTAGAATATTTGAATTCTACCTCTGCTGTAATCCAAAAACCACTAAACTTAGAAGTAAGTTATTTTACAACAGGCCAGGCTGTGACTAAAGAAAGAAAGCTCAGTGCATTAAAGTGCCATTTTAAACTGCTGAACAACATCTACTAGAGAAAAAAAGCAATTAACTTTTTAGAATAGAGATTCAGAACAAAGAGACTCCAGAACAAAATCCTTTTTAAAGTCAAAGGACTCCATTTAATTGTGTTTGCTGACTTTGAAGGTAGGTGAAATTTCACGCTCTAAACGACCATAGCTACATCGAATTAAGCCTACATACTTGTACTCAACTTATTTCAGTGAAAATTACTCCAATGTAATGAAATATTATGTTATAGCCAAAGGGGAAGCTTTTCAAGGATAGATGAAAACATTTATACAGAACAAGAGCTCTTTCTGATATGATGACATTGCATCAAGATAATACTGCGGAGAATGCCTTCGTTAAGAGCTTAAAACGATAGGTTAGATCTTAGCTGTAAATGATGAAACAACAGTGCAACCCTTGAAATATGTGGCTAAAAGATCTTGCTTTTATTAAAGATGTTTTATCTGCAATAAATCATATCATTACCTATACTTTCAGAGGCAATCATCACTTAAATTTCAGGAAATTCTTGTCTTAGACCTTTGCATTTTCTTCAGAATATTTTTGTTCCACTTTTCAAAATTCATCCACCGCTCTGGAGTTATTTTTGTGTTGTTTTTGGAGCCCCGAGGAGCCTGAGAGCTCCATGTTCTATTCAGAGTCAATTCTCTCAAAGTTGGAATAGAAGTCTACCTGTTGTCAGTTTGGATTCAATAACTTAAGCAAGAATGATGTGATGGAAATAGTGGGTGCATTCATGCTATGAGATGGGAGAGAAAGAAAAAGAGACAGAGGATGGAATCATTTCTCAGTTTATTGGGGGCCTTTATTGTCTGTATATTAAAAAGTGGATATTTTTTCATGTTTGACACAATTTTTTCAGTCCTAATGAGATATGGGTGGACACTATATTTAGGCTATCAGGCATTTTTTTTGGGCTCAGAAATTTCCTTTGTAGAGTGGAGAGTCACTGCATTCTGGAGTAGAGTCAAGAAAGCAATGCTTTTGATCAAGTATCTATTCTAAAGACACATACACACACACACACACACATATAAAACATGTCACATCAGAAAGTTGTTCCAGTCATGGAGAGATAAAACAAAAAGACTAAAACCTGCAGTGGACCAATCTGCTTCTGGTAATGCTACATTTGGATTGTTCCTTATTGTTTTTGAAGTAGTCAGATTGTTCCTATGATAGATCCAGCTAATATTTTTGTTCAGTCAGCTTTCTTATTTGCCATGTAAGCTGAGTAGTTGGTGTGGTGTCAATCTTTCCTCTAATTCTTATCTTGTTTCCTCACATCCATCCCATTTGCTTCTCATAACTTCCACCTAATCAGACTCCCGTAGTTAAACTTTACTTTAGTCATCTCTAACTTGCCTGTGGAGATGCTACAGAGCTTTTGGGCAGTTTTGTTTTTGCAGACCTCCACCTGCAGTCACTTAAATCTGCATGTAACAAATTCATCAGGGAATTTTTTTTTAACGCTGAATCTTACTCTAAGCTTTTATAATTGCAAAAAGAAACAGGGAATGTAATTTTCACTTGATAAGATGAGACACCAGATGAGATGAAGGACTCTTAGTGGTCCATATCCTATTGAAAGTGAAAGGTAATTAATTATGTAGAAATTATTGCTGCAGAAAGTAAAGTTTGGCTCCTCATCAAAATGACAGCAGTGATGGATGTTGAGAAACATTTCTATCTGGTATTTCATACTGACTGGACCAGAGATACATGTCCTGGAGTGACACATTCCAGAAACCTTCTAATTTATTCTACAAATACTTTATACTACATAATACCTTTATAACATCAAAAATAGATAAATAAATGGGAAAAAATGTTTTGGTTTAGTCTAATGGGGCTTTGCAGCTGGAGCCCAGGGCACCATGTGGTTTAGCAGAGCTTTGAAAGGCCCCATTCACCGACTGAACTCAGGCCAATCCCAATTGTGCCTGTTTGTTACATCCAAACATCTGTGGTGTCCAAGGAACATCCTGGAGGAGGCTGGTCTGCAGAAAAATAAACCATCCAGAGCGCCCCGTGCCTTCCTCTGCCCCCTTCTCCCTCCCCTGCCTCTGCATAAAGACACAAGCTTTTCATTCACATTTCCCCTGCACTGTCACTCCTGTCTTTGTCTCTTGTCTCTCTGTAGGTGCTCTGTCCTCATGTTCAAAGGAAACAGTCATACTTTTATCCTGCCCTCTCAACAAATGTGTGGATTTACATTTAATTGGCTCTCGTTGTGCTACACTGACCTTCATATTACAAGTTTGTAAAAATTTGACTAATCATCAATACTAGTGTATGCCCACTAAAGAAAATACAGCTAAAACCTCGTTTAAATCACACAGGATTTGATTCCAGCAGAGCAACTTTCTCATCATGCTGCAGCTGCTGCCTTGCACTGACAAGTATATCAAGTCTTTCATAATTCATCGCATGTAAAACTCTCGTAGCTTGTTTTTGTCCAGATGGGGGAGCTCTCAAGCTACCCAGAAGCATTACAGCAGTGCACAACTGTACTGCTTCCATGGCTCTGTACCTCTGAATCTTTCTCCTAGGAGGCTACTGCAGAGCTATCAGAAATCTTGCAAAAATGGTAAACAGAGCTGCAAAGACTATACAAAGTGCTGACTCTCAGACTTCAGGGCAGTATTTGTTTTCACTGGGAACAACTAAAAATGTACAGTTCTTGTACCTGTGCACTGTACAGTATGAGCCCATTTCTGTGCTGCATGGCCGTGTCTATCAATAAATATCTCTTTGTTGTCTTCAATCCAGCTGTCTATACATCTAATAAAGATGAGAGCTATTTTTTATGACTGTGCTTGTGATTTAATGAAGACATTCCTAGTCTGCATAATGATTTCTGATTGCACAAAACCTGCATTTAAATCAGCTTTGTTGATTTATCCAAGTAAAAATGTCATCAATGTTCTTGCCAAAACTGAGTTTGTTTAAGGATGACGATCTTCTTCTTTCAATGTGTGTTTGCACCCATGGACTTGTGTTTTCTTGTTGAGAATGTATACATATTTCAGTAGAGCTCCAGTGGATGTACTTGAACTATGTTTGTGCATCTCTTTCGGGGCTTCTGTGTGCACAAAAAGGCATGTGAATATTCAGGTTTGCAGCAGATGCCTGTCAGTGTGTGAAATGCTTTGGGTTGAATCTTCCCTGTGAGAGTACCAGAAGAGGGAGACCACGGGGGAGCAACAAACACAGTGTGTGGCTAAGAAAAAGGTTCAAGTATCTTCCCCCAGTCTGTTAGAGGAAAAGATTTAAAAAAAGAAAAGAAAATATAGCAGAAAAAACAACAAATAATCAAGTGAAACTGCTTTTTTTCCCTGCAGTCCTCCTGACTCCCCATTTCTAGTAGTTTCACATTGTCAGAGCTTATTCCCACACCACATAGCCACTTTTTCATCACAACACAAATATAAAAGGATGTTTCATTGGAGCAAAAAATATCTTTCACTCTTAGCTTTTCTTTCTGTGTAGATGATGAAGCGCCTCAACAATCAAGTGCTGGAAAAATCAGTGCTTACAGTGATGATTACATTCAGATATGGGTGCCATGTGTGCTTGTAATTACCTAGAGGGTAATAAAGTCTTAAAATTATAGAGTAAATTTGTGAAGTACCAGGGAAAAAAAATATTTTGATAAACTGGCCTTAGATTAATCAGTTCTAGTTTCTTCTAAATTGATCTAAACAGGGAAACTGACTCTTTCACAATTACAAACCCAAATCTTTTAGTTGCTGGTCCTTGGAGTCCACCTGCACACCAAAAATCCCTGAGCAGTTTGACTGAGGCAGTCATTGTATAATTCTATATGCCTAGAAAGACTTTGCAAGAGACAGCTGGTGAGATGAAAGATAAAAACAAATGCTTTTCAATCAGAGGGAGCAGAGCCGGATTTAAAATACCCTGCATCTATGAACTGGGGCAAAATCCATCCACATCAGACCCTCTGTACGCATTAACATAGGGCTCAAAGTGGAAGAGCGTGGACTGAAGTGGGCATGATTATTTTAAAAGGAAAGGTTTTTCACCCTGAAACTGCCTACTATTAACCATGGCAGCATTTAGTGTTACATTACTGAAATAAAGACTGTTCTGGGATCTAAAGTGGGCTTGAGGGGAGGTAAGATTTCAGATCTTGGCTGCCAGAACTGCCAGATCCATGCACCTAATATTTTCATGCCAAACTGAACAAGCAGAAAAAGAAAATATTTCATTTTCTTTTCATTTAGATGCAAGTTAATTGCAGTGAAAAGTTTTTTTGTTTTTTTTCCCCCTGCAATGCACAAAAGCGCACATAAAGAAACATCTGAGCTGACCATGTTTCCTGTAGACATTCATCTCCTATGAGCAACCTGCCCCTGGAGATTCTGGAGTAATTGTGTGTTCCAGGCTTAGGCGGTACAGTATGGAGCCCAACTCAGACGAAGTGGGAGGTGCGTGCACACTTCATCTTCCTGCACTGACAGTTCTCTGCTTCTCCACAAGTCAGCATCTTTGAGGTGAAGTCGTGTAAACAGAGATGATCGGGAGAGAGGATGGGCTTAGCAGAAAACTCAGGAGTTCATGCTGTCCTTGAAACTTTCTTGAGTGACAGCGCAGTGTCAGGGCGTTATTTAGCGACTGCAGACAGCTGCTCCCACCCCGTGCTGTCAACACACTCATGAGATGGGTGAGCCACATAGAGATCCTCCATGCGTTGTAATGAAGTGATTGGTGGTTTGATTGAATGCTGCTGTGTTACATGTTTATGAGTGCTGATTAGGGCTCATCCAACGCACCCATAGTGGTAATTTGGCCTGCAGATTATGTGTCAAGCTCCCACTCTCATTCAGAGAAAGTAAATGTTTATATACCCGTCAATCACCACTAAATCCGCTCACACCAGTTAACAGTTACAAACACAATAGTTTGACTAATGCTGCAGCTGGATGTTACTGAGGGGCTTCAATAGAATGCTGGGTCTTTTTATTAGATGGCAGTGCAAGCTTTCCACCAAGCTAAGCCCACTATCTTTCCCCTCTGATGTGCAAATGAGTCTATAATTAGATTCAACACGTGAGATGCGGAACAGTATACAGAGGCTGCAATAAATGGCCACAAATATTGGATGTAAGATGATTTACATATCTGCAACACTAGTTTGTTGGTTTAAAAGGGATAAAAAAAAAAAAAAAGAGTGATTCATACTTTGCAGATAACCCATACATCTTGCTTTAAGAATCCCTGAACCCTGATAAGCTGGTGTGGACTTGATCTTTCTGAACCACGCTTTGAGAATGCTAAGTCTTAAAGACAACAACACTGATAAAAAAGGGGTTAACTCGGGCAAACCACAGAACACACACACAATAATACTCCCCCATCTTTTCATGTCTGTCATATTTACATACTAAATGCAGAATGACAAAATCTCTGCAAGAAACTCAGCATACTGGGTGTATAATCCTCCTGAAAAATATTCTTTTTCTTATTCAGTCTGCCACTTCTTCGTTCCAATGACCCCTCAGCGGTGATACTACATGGCAAGTCCATCTGAACTGTGATGTAGACTAGTGTGCTCACCCCTCCCGCAGCCCTATGCCAGCTCACCCGTATGTACTTTTCATAAGACGCCAGTACTGCACTGCAGCTTGGTCCTTGTCCAGATAACACGGTTGTGTGTAATTGCTCCTCACTGTTGGAACCTGGCATCAACTCAGATTCCTAAAAGCTCCAGTTAGAGTGCATAAAGGCAGAGAATAGATCATTTATGACTATAATAAAAGAACTCGCAGCTCAAGGCATGTTTTTCACTCTTGGATGCCCCGATAATGTGAAACCCCTATAGGCCTGCCGGTCTAAATTTGTAGTCTCAGTGGGAGCAAATGTGTCTCTATTTAAAATCTTTTTTCCTGATAGAGTCCAAATGTTAGGAACAATCCCAAATTAGCACTCTGAGTGCTGTTGCATGAAAAGTGAGCCATTTGCAATTTTAAGTAGTTTCTGGCAGTTCTTTTCATCTGTGCTGGACAATCAGACTTCACAGAACAAAAGAGGAGTTTTTGATTGTTTTTAATATTGCATTAAAATGGGATTAAACTGATCTGCCTTTAAAAAGCCAAAGTAGAAAACCTTACATTGGTGCAGCTGCTCTGCAGCCTTGCTGGATGTGAGGAAGGAACATGGCTTTTTCCCGGCCACCTTCCTCGCAAGGGTTGAGTGTTTGTCACTTAAAAGATAGACTTGGGATGAAATGTCACTTCAAAGAAGCTTACTTGCCTCTAACGACACTTGAAATCTCATTCTGTCTCTGTGAACAAGCAGAGCGATCTTTGAGATGCACTCAGAAAAAGTCAGCGTGAAGCATGACTCATGTCAGGAGACGAAGAACATCAATTAGCACACACTCCATCACGATGGTGCTTTACATACTCCACTCTGAATGGATTGTTGTTTAAGGCTGAGATGGAATGAACATTTTAATCAGTAAAAATGGAGGCTGTTCAGATGTAACCAGGCAGGAATGACAGGATCACACATCCCTTTGATTCATGGGTTGCAGTCACACCTCAATTTACACAGGATGCTGGCTGAAAGAAGCGGTAACAAGCTAAGATTTTAAAATACCTGTGCAATCAGTATGTTTCTGTAACCATGTGTAACAATGATCAAGCCATAACCACAAAACAGATGAAATATCACAACCCCACCACTCCTTGTTGACCTCATAAAATCTCTGATGTTATATGACAAAAGCTGCACAATCTTAGGCTTCCTAGATGCAATGTTATTAGGTTTAGGAAGCCTGGAGGCAGAGACAGCATGTCATTACAAATGCACAAGAACAAAGCCACCAGGCAGGTTTACAACATGCTTTGAATTTTGTGTGCCAAGATCAGCTATGGAGGTTACAAAAGGGAACACAGCAGGTTGTTTCTCACACAAAACAAACAAAAAACAGCTTGCCCCTCTATGTATCCCCTCCTCACGCCTTTTAAAGCACCTGTTTGCTACATAGGCTGGCAAATGAAAAACTAACCTTAGCAGATTTTGAAAAATAATTGCAGGCATATGGCAGACTATTAAAAAACCTCTATTAATTACTTTTGTATTTCTCCAGCAACTGAGTCACCACAGCATACCCTTTTCGTACTTTGTCCTTGGATAACTGCACTTAGAAGGACAAGGTTAATTGAACTAGGAAAGGTTATCCAGTGTAGTTCAGATGAAGGGTTCAGTTTTGGAATGAGGAGACAGTACCTGTTTGGAGGTTCTCAGAGCTTCTCTCACCAATTTCTATATTAATCCAATTCTTTCAACATTAAGAAAATCATAGGTTTATACTTGTTTTTTGAAGACTATTTCACAAACATTTAAATAGTACAAAAAACGATCTAATTATCATAAAATGAAACTTTGCTGGTTAAGCCCTACCATTATTCTGCCTAAAATTTATATCTGAAAACAAACAGAAATGTAGTTCAATGGCTTCAATAAAACTAGGCAGTTGGGACACTGACTGCACAAAACATCAACTGAATCAAAATTGTCAGATTTGAAATATGTTTTCTTTTCATTGTGCTTAGAAGTGGAAAATAAAGAGGCAATGTAAGAAATAAGAAGAGACACATTTTCATATTTAAGGAGATTTTATTTACAAACAAGTGATTCCCATTCTTCTGCGCTGTGATGGATAAATATGTTCCAGATGACAACCTGCAGGAAGAACAGGAAAATGAGGCACAAAGTGATAAAATGGCTTGCATGCATCCAATGTCAGAAAAGCAATTTCTGGGTAAACACCAGTCAAGATAAATCTGACAACAACTCTGACCTGCTCCCACCTGATACACATCAATGTCTGCAATAAACTGTCATATTAACTCTCTAAAGTGTGAGCTTATCTACACAATATGGCAGCAGTATGAACACACATGGCATCTGTTACTGTCACTCTCAAACATAAAGGTAATTTATTAAAGAAATGCCATTGAGGGAAAAGGCTAAAGGAGTGATGTGATGTACTGATTGTCCATGGCCACTATACAAACCAAAGCTGAAGCAAATGTCACATCATCCAGACATTTTAAAGAAAGCATTTATGCTAGATCAGATGGACAGGTATAATTACCTCTAAGGCTGAGTAACACTGGGCCATTTCACTTCTTCAGGATCTGATGTCTGACGACAATGAAGGGGAATGCAAAGCCGCTGCCAAAGAACAACACCATCATGCCCAGCAGACGCCACTTGTTGTCCACAGAAAAAGGCAGGTTCTGTATTGAAACACGAGTATTAGAATGCAGTAAGCTGAAAAGAATTCAGGTAATGTGATTGGCAAAGTCATATCACGACGACACAATTCTTAGCGAGCATAGTGAGTATTTAACCACCACGTTCAAATTTATAAAATGCAATCAGTGTACTTATATTATCTGTATTAAGTGCAAGCACCTGCGCCCCTGTATTGGAATAAGTGGGTATAGGCCATGGATGGATATGTGCAAGTATTTAGATAAAAACAGCCAGTAAATTCCAGTGCTATAATAGTCACTCACCTCTTAAGCAAACGCAAAGTAAGTTGTCAATGAAAGTTAGAGAACTGCATGTCATTTTTGAAGGCGACAAGTGATAAACGAAGTTCCCAAAGTGTTTGACTTGTTCGGGTAAGTCTTAGATCTTGATGATAGCTCTTACAATATTAGTGCAACAACATGAATAGTTGTTATAATTGTAATTAAACCAAGACAATTGTTTACAGAATGTGTAATCTATCTTTTTATTTTATTTTAATTAACATATTCAAACGAGGAAAAAAAAGGAGTAAGGTCTTATTAGTTTTCCATCAGGTAATGATTTAGCTTTGACCTTACGTAGCGGCAGTTAGCCGGGAGTAAAAAACAAACCAGTTATGAAATCAAGTTTCACATTACTGTCAGTTTTAATAGATGAACAGTAATCTTAACACATAAATACAACTTTATGGATAAGTATGTTCCAGCAATCTGAGTATCTGTCGATGCTTAACCGAGTATTTTAACGACGCTTGCCAATTTTAATACCGTTCAGGGGAAAGCTAATGCTAACGCACATCTTTCCATTTCCCAGACTGTTATTTAGTATTTGCTCTCACCAATGCATCCTTAAACTTAAATGTAGAATTACTCTGTAAAGAAGAACATAAAAATACGTCTCTATGCGGCAGTATTTGCTAGAGTTGTCGCCACTCTATAACGAACATGACCTCCAAGTAACGCTAGCTAACAGCAGGCTGCGGATATAGACAAGGCCGCGCTAAAATAAAATATCATTATCAAAAAAGACAACGATTCTGTAAGGACATAATCTCACCTTGCCCGGTCCTTCAGCATAGTGTGAAGAACGAACTGCAGATGTTGCAAATCGCCTTACAGCCTGTCCCAACATTATTCGAACCTGGTTTCTTCAATGCTTCAGTGCTAAACGCGACCTTCTTGCTTCTGAACGACAAAGGGAATTCTGGGAAATGAAACGACACTTATGGGAAATGTAGTTCAAACAGACCAGAAGCGCTTGTATAATTTTTAAATTATACATGCGTTCGTTTACTCCCCAAGAGGAGAATTACTACACAAGAAAGTCGCATTTTAGCCCCCCCCCCCCTTTTTTCATAGATATTTTTTCACATATTTAGACGTGCAATTAATAACCTATATATGTATAATTGTTTTATCTATTTCTGTGTCATAGGTTAGACTTCCAAAGGAAGACTTAGCTCATTCTGTCACAGTTTATAGAGGTACGGAAGAGTATTAGGGCCACTGAATAAAAAAAATAAAATAAAATAAAAATTCTGACTTTAATCTCAGAATTCTGACTTTAATCTCAGAATTCTGACTTTTTTTATCGAAACCTAAAATGAATCAATAAAAAATAATATACATGCATACACCTTTCTGCTAATAAGGAATTCTGAGATTAAAGTCAGAATTCTGAGAAAAAAGTCAGAATTCTGAGAAAAAAGTCAGAATTATTACTATTTTTAAAAAAATTTTATTCAGTGGCCCTAATACTCTTCCGTAATAGAGGCCATTTAAAGTTAATAAAAAAAAAAAAGAGACATCCGTTATGACGGTCTTCATTATTTATATGGTAGTCACATTACATATGCTGTGTACTTTCATATCATTATTAGAAAAAGTTTTAAAAAGAATGCACAAACACAGATTGGGTGTATTTTACTGCTGTTTGATAAGGATCAATAGGTACATCTCAGCTGACTCTGATGAGGCACATTCTGTGAAACAAAAAACACAGGACTGAAGGTAGGGAGGAAGTTGACCTGGGATATTACATTTACATGTAACATGTTGAACAGTTTACTAACAGCTTCCATTTTATGTGAAAATGAATTGATTCTAATATTTCTAAAGTATGAATTTTGCAGATGTCAGATGGGTTACAAAATTCAGATTACCTTGTTGTGTGGTAGGTCTTGGTGAGGTCATGGTAGTTTAGAAAAATCTGACGAAAGCAGTTGCTGCTTTTAATACTTCACACTACATGTGGGGCAGGGGTCTTTGATCATGTTGAGTTGTTGTTTATTCATAGTGGGTGAATAAATATTTTTTTGTGGTTGTGGTACCTAATATCTGCCTCAAGCCTCCTGTTTTAATTAAGCAACTTTGCTCCATCCTAACACCATGAAAATAATTTTTTGTACCTCTGCCAAAATTTGTCATAAGGCTTCATTATATTAACTCATTTAATTACTTACAGCAGAATGAAAATAAGACATGTGGTGCACAAATAATGACTAAAAAGAATATAAGGACAAAAGGTAAAAAAAAAATTTGAGATCTTTGAAAACATGGAAGAATATAGGAATCCATCCATCCATCCATTTTCTGTACCGCTTAATTAATGCAGGGTTGCGGGTGGGCTGGAGCCTATCCCAGCAATTATCAGGTGAGAGGCGGGGTACACCCTGGACAGGTCGCCAGTCCATCACAGGGCTGAATATAGGAAATTGGAAATAAAACATTTTACTTTCAATTATCACACATAATTAATGAACTACAAGACTATTTATATTGGTTTGAATGTATGAATCACTTATCATTATTTTCACATCAGCTGGACTAAAAATATTTTCTGAATGCGGAAAAAAATATTGCAGAAAGAGGAAAAGAAGTCTCTGTTACACAAGAGCTGGAAATTAATTGTGAAGAGAATTACAATAGTTTTTTATCAAATAAATTCCATTGAGTGGATTCAGTTCTTTGAAGTCCGATTTGGGAATACCCTCAAAGTGCTATTTTGAGTGATTAGAGGAGAGAGTGAAATAAGTCTCTAATGCTTTAATCATTTACTTGCAACTACTCAATTTTTTTTGATGAATAAAAATTCTGTGCTCTTTAAGCACTCATTATAAGCTTCAATTGTAATGACAGAATGAAGGCAGAATTTTCTGCAAAATGTGGCCTTAATGTATGATTTTATGTAGTTGTGCACCGTGCATGTGTGATACCTGTATTGTTGGTATCACAGTAGATTATATCTCATTCTAAAGTGAATGTTATTTCAGTGTTGTCAGCTTAGAAAATGCTGCTCTCCTGACTGATTGTGGGGAAGCTTTGACATTGCTATAATGTGGGCAGCCATGGCGAGCCAGTTACCCCTCATCGTGGTTGCCACATCCATCAGTGCAGGGTCATCACTTGGCCTGCTGCCACCTGTCTGCCCCCTCATTGTCAGTGCAATCTATTAAAAAGCAATGAGGGATTGGGAATCATCCTGAGGCCTGATGCCCAAGACAAACAATGCCATCAGACCCTACTATAAATATTGATGTTACCACATATTTATCATATAAAGCTGGTGGCATGGTCTTCAGCCCAATGTTTCTTGTTTTTGTTGACCGTTTTAAATTCTTATATTGACTTTCCCTGGTTTGTGAGTATATCTGTTTTTACCCATAGTGCTCTGTCAATAACAGAGTGAGATCCTCAGTGTGACAAAGAGATGCAGAAATATATTGTGTACATAAACACTCTAGGCTGCCATCTTAAATGATTACTCACATGCTCATTTAAGTCTTCAAATCAACATTCAGTGAAACCTACCCTTCTCTGTAAACACATAATTCATCCACCATGTACATGACCATGCATTATAATAATATAGTGGACAGCATGAATAATGACAGTATATGGTAAGATTATCACAAAGCTTGATTCAGAGCTATAACCGGCTAAATGTTATATGTAACTGAACGTATAAAAACTTCAGACTCTTTTTTTTTTTAACAACTCAATGCTATTTGACATAATTAACAGTCCGCTACAATGTATGATAGATGGGAGAGTACACTGCCATGGTAAATGACATTTTGTCTAGATTTGCAGTAATGTTCTACAAAGGAGAGGAGGAGTAATGGATAGTGTTGATCAATGAGTACAGTTCATTTTGGCAGCAGAACCCTTAAGTTTAAAGTGTCTTGAATGATTGCTGCAAAGTGCTTATTTGCAGTTTGTTTTGTGAGATATGAAGGAAATTTTATTTTTTCTTTCAGATCTGGTTGCACATTCAGTGAGAAAAGAGAAAAAACGTCACCTGGTGTTGGTTTTTCTCAGTTTGATCTGTAGGAATTTGTCATTTGTTCATCATCTGAAGGCAAGGGAAAGCAAAGCAGGTATATTTGTATAGCACACTTCATGTACAAGACAACTCAAAGTAATATAAATAAAACATTAAAATCATTCCAGCTAGGTACAAAATAATAAAAAAACAACACAAAAATGAATCAAAGGAAAGGAAAGCAATCACTGATCGTATAATTGTACAACAATGTGACTTCCTACCATTCATTTTGCTCTTTGGTATATGTGTGCTTCTACTGGTTAATTGAAGGGGTTACGGTGTGTCCTGGAATTTCAGAGTGTAAGTATAAACCCTATATGTTTATAGTGAATGCACATGCACAGTCATGCATGCAGGCTGTAAAGCAAAGGCACGCACAGCCTCAAGCAAGGTCACACTGGGGGTTCAAAGCATGCACACCGTGGCATGATTTGACATTAATCTTTAAAGTGAATTAAGGGGGAAATTGCATGTACTTGGAACTGACCTGGTCCCCTTGGGATGACTAACCTATGCCCATGTACTTTCAGGGAAAGGCCTCTCAAATAAGAAGCATCCTTACTGAGATTTGTGTCCATGAAACATCACTGTTCTTCTAAGGCATGCCAGTATTTTAATACACTCCCATGTCACAAATGGGCTCTTATTCCTTCCCCCACTCCTTTTACAATTGCTGTTCTTCAAAAATAAAATGGACACTGATGATTGGATTCTACATTAAACCTGCCGGGCTGGAAAGAAAATTAGATAGAGAGTTACTCTGGAGGCCCGAGGTAAACATGACAGATTTTAGTCATTTCTTTTTCTTCTTTTTCTTTTTTTAAATCCTCCAGTTTGCCCCAAACCAGTCATAGCACACTCTTTACGAGGATCACTTTTGAAGGTTATGTGAGTTGTAAAACACTCTCCTGAATTCTTAGCATTTTCTATTTTTCGCATATCAGCAACTTATTTACTGTGTTGGCAGAATAATGACGAGTTATTATTTAGTGGTGGTGTTTGGTAATAATTTGACAAAACAACAGCTATCCCTTGTAAATGGCTTTGAATTATACCACGCAAAAACACCCACAATTTTTCATGTCCACCTGTCCAAAGTCGGTCTTCGAGGGCCCCTGTCCTCCAGGTTTTGGATGCTTTTCACTGCAGCACACTTGAACCGGATTAATGGGTCAACATGCTTGGACAGAACTTGACAACAAACTATTGTGGAGAGCCATTTGATTTGAATCAGGTGTGTTGGAGCAGATAAACATCTAAAACCTGCAGGATTGTTGCCCTCAAGGACTGGAGCTGGACACCCCTGATTTTAACAATCCTAAAATACATTTTTTTGGCTTAAAATACAGAAATAAAGGTTTCTTTCAGGGCTGCATTGTGGTGTGGTGATTTTAACTGTTGCTTCACAGCAAGGGGGTTCCTGGTTCAAACCTTAGCTAGAACCTTGGGAGGAGCTTGCACGTCTCCCCCATGGTTCACCCAGGTAGTCTGGCTTCCTCTCATGGTCCAAAAACATGCACATTCAACATGGGAGTGAGTGTGAGTGTCGGTGGTTGTTTGTCTCATTTGTCTCTGTGATGGAGTGGTGACTTGTCCAGTTTGTATTACCCTGGCTTTTGCTGACTGCAACTGGGATAGGTTCCAGGAACCCCAAATGAATGGTTGGAGGTTCCTTTCACATTATGCTATACTTTTTCTGAGATGACTGAAGCCTTGTTTTGCTTGCAAAGTCACGAAAAAGATGATACTGCTGCACACAAACTGTTACATGGTCACTCTCTCTGAATCTTCAGCTACATCTGCTCTATTGGACATCTGCTTTTCTTTTCAAATTACTTGCATGCTCAGGATTTTCATTGACTGTATTGTATTCCCATTCCATTCCACCCTTGAGGCAGTGCACAAATTTCAAAAGGAGTATTGGAAAAAAGGTTGAACTTTTTTTTCAGTTTAATAGAAGTTTTGTGTCTCTGGCATTGACTTCCCCCTTTTTAATTGCTGAAGAAGGACAGTATGAACTAAACATTTGGCCTTTGTGCTGCAACAAGTGACAATAGGTGCACAATAAGAACCACTATCTGAGTGCAAAACAAAAAACTAGACCAGGCTGCTTTGACTGTGAGAGTATATGTGTGTGTGTGTGTGTGTGTGTGTGTGTGTGTGTGTGTGTGTGTGTGTGTGTGTGTGTGTGTGTGTGTGTG
>JBBBVU010000012.1:17365692-17381169 GCA_037177055.1 Atherinosoma microstoma | reverse complement strand
GTGTGTGTGTGTGTGTGTGTGTGTGTGTGTGTGTGTGTGTGTGTGTGTGTGTGTGTGTGTGTGTGTGTGTGTTTGAGGGTGTGTGAATCACTTTCGTTTATTAAGAAAAAAAAATCACTGAGCACAAATATTTACCCTTTTCATTATGTTTTGAAAATAACTCATAATACATGAAACAAACAAAAGAGATACCCTTGAGCAAGAATTAATCTGCTCTGGCACACATTATGATACACTGTATAAATATTTACTGTGCACTTCTGTTATTAAAAGAACTATGCAAATTGTCATAGAAACATCTTATTACGTCTCATTTCACTGTTTGCTGCATTATGTTTGCAAAACCCTCAGTTTTCTTGTAATCATAGCCAACCAGTAAATATCTATCGTCCTTGGCAATCTCAACATTATATTGAAGATGAGCTCCTGCTTTGCCACCCTGTCAAGCATGAGACAGAGTGCCACAAAGCCACCTGTCAGTGGTCTGTTAAGCAAAGCTTCAGGCTGACCAAGGACTGACCGAGAGCATCTGTGCCACTGTTTGTGTCTAATGCGCTAATGAGAGCTGTCAAGCTGTCGAATGCACTCCACTTGCCCTCCGGCACAAACAATGGCACCTTCAATTTGGCTGTCTTGGATGACATTAACAAACACAGCCGAGAAAAGAGAGAGAACAGTCTCATGCAAGCCACGCTATGCGCTGACATGTTCGCAAACAAAATCAAACAGACAGATTCACACAAATACAACCCTACGTAAACTAACAGGATGATAAAAAAAAAAGGAAGAAAGAAAAAGTTGTTATTTTTGATAAATTAGGTAGATTTTCATTGATGTTTGTCCTGGTTTCTTACTTTCCCTTTTGTTCTTTAGTTTTTGTTTTTTCGGCTGCCAAAAGAGGCCAGTATTGCTCAAACACTATGATGAACGTTTGCTTCCCCCTTCAGCAGCATTAAACACGTCCAAAAAGATCTAAAAACACATTTATCCAACAGCAGAGCCATTAAGGAAAAATAACTCATCCCCTGCAGTTTCACCAACTTCACATGAGCATTCTTGATTGATGCCATGCACCTGGCTGTGCAACCCTGTGCCACGTTATGAAAAGAGCAGTGCACACCAGTCAGTGGGACTATGTGTGTGTTGAAGAGAGAGAGACAGAGGTCTTGAGGCGCTTCACTCTAAACCTGCCAAGCATCCATCAAGCTCACTCTGGCTCTTCTCTGCTCACTTAACATGTTTCTCCCGGCAGTATTCTGGGGCTCTGACCTTGTTCTGCAACAACAAAATCTTCCTGGGTAGAAATATAATAAATAAATGGAGAAAAAAAAAGTATGAAAGAATAAATTGGGAATACAGGACTCCACTTTTGGGGAGCTGACTGGCATGCTACTTGCATTTAATGCACACCCAGTGAGGAGGCAAGAAGATGGTCATGAAAGAGCAGCTCTTCCTGTTCAGACTAAGGTGCTGCGACCAGTATCTCTGATTTTCAATTTAGTGAAAAAAGATACTACTTAACATGAAAATGTGTGTGTTTGTGTGTGCACCTGCAGTGCCAGGTACATTTTGTGTAAAAAGATTTGGCATACCAAAATGGTGCATTTATAAAACTGAGACAGAAAGGGCTGTTTTATTGTCACTTATTAAGATAAAATCCATGATTTGTGCAAGGTGTTGGCAACAGGTAAAACTTATGCATCAAAAATTTTGGAAATATTTCAGAGGGTTTATTTTGAGATCAGAAACCAACAAGCAGTAACAAATAACAGCACTCTGCCAGACGAAACTGGTATTTTTCTTGTGTCCAGTAGGCACATTTCCAAGTCAAAATACAAAGGCAAAAAAAACTAAACATCTTTTCATTTTAGTTGCGACTGAACAATTTACAGACACAAACCTGTTTTTTGAAGCATTTTTGGCAACTAGCCTTTATGTACTTATGTAAAGTTTGGTTGAAATAGCTGAAATAATTGCACTCACAGTTGCAAAAACTGGTCTATCTAATCAAGTTTTACAATCTCGTATTCAGCCAAAAAGTCTTTATGATCTTGTTTTGCGAGTGATAAACTTGGAGAGCAGAATGTGTAAGATTGTTGATCATGTTTTGAGAGTATATGTCTTTTATTTCTTACTTAGTTACTGAATCTTAAATTTGGTTTATTTATATACATATATATATGTCACTATATATATGTCAGTTTTATTATGTCACTGAGACACTGTTTGAGATCACATTGTATCTATCACACCCAATTTTAGCTGTAAAAACTTGTTTCAAGACCTCACCGCACAAACTCACACAGATTTCCTGAAAGGCTATTAAAAGCTATTCTCAAATTAAGAAGAATCACCTTGTTTTAAGACCTTTTCTCTCAAAGTGAGGAAGATACAACACTGAAAAGAAGCAAGGACAGACTAGTTTTGAGATCTTTTTCACTTAATAAGGGACTTGAAATGAATGTTTTACAACTTGTTTTAAGATGTTTCTCACCTGTCTAAAGTATAGATATTTTTCTTATTTCAGGAAATCTTACCAAGTGTAATTATCTTACTGCACTGGCATTATATTGCACTTGATTGTAGTATGAATCTTCTCAATTTAAGTGTTTTTTCACTCATTAAGATAGCTCATTTTTGCAGTGTGGGAGTCACTCAAGAAGTCTCAAACTTCATAGAAGTATTAATCACTTTTCATGTAAAATCATGTGAAAAAAAGAACACCCTATTTTATTCTAAGGTTTTCCATATCTAAACATAGTAAAAAAAAAAAAAAAAGCTGGTCCTACCGGGTATTACAAGATCATATGAACAAATACACATTTACATCATACCAAGTGTCATTATTCTAATCTAAACCAGAATACAGAAGTAGTTTTCACTATTTCTGTATTTTGGCTTTGTTTAGTGGCTCCATATGAATTAAGAAGGTAAGTAGCATCCAGGTGCTGCTAATCAAATACACATAATTTATTTAACATCAGCATGTGTCTTGAGTATTCAGATGTGTACTAACCCAATGTCATGAAAGGAAAGAATCAGCAATAATCTCTGAGAGGCAATTCTTGCTTCCCATCATTTTGAGAAAGGTTACATGGCCCTTTATTAGAAACTATATAAGTCATTTTACAGTGAGAAAAATTATTTACCAATAGAGAACCCTCAAGACAGCTGCAGTGGACCTGCCACCATGTTCATCCCAAGGTCAGACTGTGCAATGTCCAGAGAAATTGAAAAAATAACCAAGTGCTGAATCTCAGGGCGCATTCCCATCAGGATAGTCCAGGGTATTGGTTTGGGTGGGGAATTCTGAAAAATTTTAGACCTTTTTTTAGTTCGGTTTGCTTTCACACTACACTTTACATAAGCGGACCAAACCGTCTGGACAACGTCACGCAGTTACAGAAACTGCTCGCTAAGGGCAATATTCCTGGAATGACCACTGACCAAGAAGTACGAAAAGCAGGAGGAAAAAAAATCTGGCTCATCCATTGGCCGGGACCAAAAAACAGAAATCCTTCCTCTTCAGCCGCAAGTAAAGAATGATGAAACACCAAGTGTATGCAGTCTTGGGGTTTCTGTTTTTACTTCGGTGTTCCACCCCGATTCAGTTTTCACCAGAATCGGTTCAGTATGAGCAGCAGGAGAGGCAGCGAGCTATTCAACATATTACGCTACGACGCGTTCTACATCTCTTCCTTTCTCCGGTTCCCTGGATGATCCGTTGGCTCTCACAGTGCAAACGAACTGCACCATGGTTTGCTTGCAAGTGAACCGAGATCCCTGGTTTTCAAGCTGATTAGAGTTCACTTCTTTGGTCAGCAGCACGAGTGTGCGAATGTGCATTCAAATTGCTCCAAACAAACCATATTATCCATGGAAGTGGATCAAGGTTCTCTTGACATGCACAGCGTCAGTGTGAATGTGCCCTCAAACTCTACAGGCCTCAGTTTACATGTTAAATGTTAAAAGTTCATCACAATGAAATTATAATTTTAATGCATAGCATCACATTTAGCCAATATAAGATATATAAGTTTATGTGATATAAGTTTGTTTTGAAAGACACCTTGCAGTTATTAAGTAGACTATGAACTCTTCTGTCTTCAAAAGCGTTAAAGAGTCAAACCTAAGGCCAACTTTCTGAAAACTGACGCTTGGTCCAAACTGGGTCATGCAACAGTACAATGACCCCAAGCACAGCAGCAAATCTACAACAGAATGGCTGAAGTAGAGACACTTTGGAGTTCTTACTTTAGTATTTTCCTTTATGTATGTCATCAACATGTGGAGAACCTAAAGTCAAGGTGGAAATTTTAAGCAAATGTAAAATCAGGCAGATTGTCGTCTACCAGCTCACCTGGAACAGCACGTGGATGTTATGGGAGTTTGATTATTTGGAGAGTTCATGCCTGCCAGGAGCTGACAGACCAGTTGTATTTTGCCAGATATCTGACTCTTCATCTGGAAAGAGGGAGAGAAGCGAGCGCTTAGTGGTGGAACACACCTGCAATGGCAATGATTTTGATTGATTTGCCTTGTTTAGGCCAGGTTGAAGTGGTTTGCTCTTGACATACGGTGGGAACAGGTGCATCAGAGACAATATGGGTGACAAGCATCTGTGCAGGGTTCCTCTCTGCCCCCCTCCAAAGATGCTTGGTTGACATTCAAAATTCAGTCAGTAAATATATTAGTGTTATTTATGCTGAAGACTCAGGAGCTGCTAATGGTGTAATGTATCTCGCAAACCTTGTTAAGTCCCTCATTCAGTTAAATTTTTTTCTATTAGACAGTGAAAGTCACAGTGAATCCCTTAAATTTCCCCGTATTACCCATGTAAGCAAAGCCAGCAATTAGGCTCATTTTCTTTCACTTTGTTAACACCAGCGCCGACAATTATGAGGAGATATTCAAAAAATTTTCACCAACATGCAAATTTAATATTTGATCCATGTTTATCTGATCAGTGTAAAGGATTCAGACACAAGGCAAATGATTTCCAGCTGCACCAGCATACTTCAAAGAGTCCAGGATTGTTGTAATTAAAGCAGGCATAGGATTCATTATTATGCTCATAAATCTCTCCTTGATTTCCCCTTACTCAACATAAACTGGCACAGTTGTTGCACTGCTCCTTCTCTGGAAAGCACTGCTGCCTCACAGCTAAATATCAAACCACAAAGCATGTACAACACAGTTTTGTTCGTCTGTTATTATATTATTATTATGACCTAAATAGCACAGATAACTGCAAAGCTTCGTAGATTCATATTGCTCTTGTGAGAACCCGTGCATAGAGGTGCATTTTCATAATTAATTTACAGGCACAGATATGTCTGTATTGTTTCTTAGTTTGCAAAGTTACTCAAATTCTGTTTAATACTGTGCCACTTGCTGCACTTCTTTCAGCAGTGTGATATATTCTAGCTCATTACAACTCAGTGATATATAGGCAAATAGTATTGACAGTACAAAGAAAACAATTGGTCAGCGTTTATTTTGGAATTTATGTTTATCTGCTACATACATTAATCATATTAAATGTTCATTCACTGGCCAGGTTTCCCCCCTCCTTAAGGCCTGATGGATTGATGACCTTCATCAGTGACTTTCTGTCTCTGCAGATGTCCGCGGCATCCATTCAACTTTATAAGAGGGGACATGAGGGCACTGAGTCACTCAGCCAGTGCATGCACTGAGATGCTTGACTGGGGAAGACACAAATATTTGATGATTCCTCCTGCTAGCACTGTGTTAAAAATGCAGGACTATGTCTGACACAAAGTCTGCACCAACTTAAGGATCAGCTTTGTCTGAGCTGACTGTGATTAGGGCTTGAAAATACAAAATGCTGAAGAAAAGGGAGGGAAAAAAAAGAGCAAGCAATTTGTTCCCAGTCTGGGAAGTTCCGGTCAAAGTTCGTTAGCTGGAATTCTCACCAAAGATAATTGAGGCTAAGATAACTGTAAAATATGCTTTTATTTATCATTTTTTTATTATGATGTTGAAATATTGTCTTGTTGGAATGCCCATTGTTATAATCAAACTATGGACAGTCAATGTGGACAAAAAGTGGTACCCAGAAAGCAATTTAACAATATGTAGTTGCTCAGACAGTTTCCATGTCTGTTTCAGACCCAAAAACTATGTGAACTAAGGACCAGAGTGATGGTGTGGAAACCTGCCACCCTCAAAGACTTCAAAGAGTGGTCTCTAAATTCCTGTCATTGCAAATAAAGCTTATGATATCAGTAAAATGGTATGAATAATTTTGGACTTTCCACTTCTAATAATGATGTAATGATTAATGAGGCATAAAACTGCAACATTGAAGCACTAAATCTGACCATTTTAACTAGGTTTCTATTAGATATTTTACCCTGGGCCTTCAAAATCACATCACTTCAGCACTCATGGTGTCATAAGTGATTTGTAATCTCATTAAAAATCTGTTCAACCATTCAATCAAAGTCCAGGTTTTGGCCAAGCAGCTGTGATGTGTCTTAACAACTAACAAAAATAAATAAATATTAATAAAAAAACAACTGTGAACCTTATTCAAATACTTTACATTTTTGTACTGTAACTAATGGCATATACATTATTTATTTATCAATATTTAGGGTGAAATCAGGGAATTGCTTGGTGGACTTACGCTGGCCTACTGAGCCAAAGCTGTTAAAGCAAAATGTGGAATAATTTAGACTAAGCATTCTACACGCATTTAAAGAAGCTGTGGGCAAGAGGCAGCTTTGCAAAGAGGAACAGATCAAGGCTGCAATATTAGGACGAGGCTAAGTCCTTATCTGGAAACAGGGAGGAGAAAAAGAAGAAAGAAATTCACACCCATATTCCAAACCTATGCTGTATTTCATTTCACACAATTATGCCTAACCATTTGCCTGCAGTTACATTCATTGAAAATCCATCCCTGTGTTAATGGAATTATAATGATGTAGTGTATGCCGTGGCACCTAATCAAATGGAATTGATTTAAGTTGCTTTTTGGCCCAGGGCCCTTGCAGCTCAAGGGCATGTGTCTTCTGTTTCTCTGATGGTCCCTGGCCTTGGGGAACTGACTTGATAGAATGAAGAATGTGTGTGTATCAGAGTATTAACAGGATTGATAGCCATTTTTTTCAGTGGTGTTTAGAATGCTTTTGGCTTTGACACTATAGGTGTGAAGTACAATATATTGAGTTTGCAGAAATAAAAAGTACAGAGATAGAACGCAGAGTTTAAACCAGGCAGCCTTTGCCAGATACAGATGCACCTTTTTGTGCTTATTTATGTTATTCATAAACTTCTCAACTCAACAGTAGACTAAACAGATTTAATTATATCTAAATCTACAATTTTCCTCGACTGATAGTAAACACAACACTTTTACTCCCTCTGCCCTCAAAATCTGTCTGAAGATATTTTCAATTAGTGCAACATGAGTCATAGAAGAGCTGAACATTAGAGAAATAAGGCCTTATTTTCTGTTTTATTAACAGCAGTGACATACTTTGGCACATAGAGTCCATCCACACCTCTGCACACCTAATCACAATCCCTTTTCTCTGTTTACTGAATAGATCTGCAACTTCAGTAAGGACATGATAGATAGCAGTGACAGATGGATGGAGAGGTAAGGAGGAAAAATCTATTGTTTTAACAGGATGCAAATATGTGTTTATTATGACCAGAATCAAATTGTTCATGTTGGCTGTAATCAATCATAATCACGTGAAGCACCTCTCCTAAGAAGCCACAACATCCAAGCAGCCAAATATTCAGTTTTGCAGTTAATTTTAAAGTTCTGTTAAAGGGAACAAATTTTGATATTAAAAAACAAAAACGGAATATGGAATAATTACTTTACCTAGTAACTAGTTATTTTCTTAATGCTGGAACTCTTTTACTAACAAAGTTACTTTTTGGGAGAAGTAAGTAGTAAATAAAATTAATTACTTTTTAAAGTAAGGTGCCCAACACTGTTGATCAGAGTTTTGCTTTTGCTGCCATCTTTGCAGTACGCTTCCCGACTTCCCTGACTTTTTGTTTGTACGTGTGGCACAAACCACTCAGGTGAGAGGGTCTTCTGAGCAGTTGTTTCCCATTGGAAAGAGATTTTTTGATTGACAGTTCAGTGACCTAGAACCTATGCAGCATTAGCTGACAGACTATCTAAGGCTAGTGGTTACACTGAGTTCAACCCCAGGAAATAAGGGAAAATGTTCATACATACACAAATTTAAAAAACAGAATTGGAGATGGATTAAAATTTTAACTAATGTCTGTGAATCAAAAATGTTTCTACAGAACTTTGTGCATATCTCTGTTGAAGATTTTGAGACTGAACACATAGCATGAAACCCCAATAAAATTCAAAGGATCACCATGGTTTATTTCTCTCATAAATAAGCAGGCTACCTTTTTACTGTAAGATCTACTCTGAAGAAAATCCTGTAGCTTGAAATACTGTTTAAAGAACATGTTTTTGCAGAGAATTAAGTTACACATTGGGAAATCAACAGCCTGCAAACCTTTCTCTTTTGTTACCTGTAATGACATTTTTTTTGTCTTTCACCTGAGTAGTTTTGTTCTGGGTGTGTGCACGTTTCCTCATCACTGAATTAATTAGTATTCATCGCCTGAGCTCCATCTGCTCTCCAAGTTCCATAGTGATTCACCCAGCTGTCAAGGAAGTTTACGAAAAAACATAAATACCAACTCACTGGAGGTGGCAATAGGATTTGCAGAGTTCACTGGATTCACAATTAGGAGAGCACAGGAGTTTGTTCAAGACTGCATCATAGTTGCTGAAATATTTCAGTTTGGACCAAAAGAATTGACAAACTGACAGAGAGATTAGAAACATCAGTGTCTTTATATGCGGTTAGGGTGGCTTAATAACTGCACAATGCCATTGAACACAAAGGAAATATTAGATATTTTCCCACAAAGTTGTTGTATTATTAACAGGGCTGCAGCATGTAATTCTAGGCCCTATTGTCAAACCATCTTGGTCAGCCCCTATGCTGACTTGTTTAACAGTTCTCACGTATATCTTATAAGACCAAGATTATAAATAGAATTTTAGTTTCACCTCTAAATGGACAAAAGCATAATAAATAAGTATAATAAAAGTCTAATTGAAAGACTTCTCTCATCTTTATTTACATTTGCAGAAATAGACAAAATTAAAAGTGTTGCAAAAAAACTGTTTGAACATCTCTCTGTTCACCAAAGAGCTTCTCTGGCAGACATTTTTTCTGCATCGCTCAGCCTCTCACTATGTTCCTGTTCCTCTTATGTCCTTTCTTCAACCTCCCCCTTACCTTCAGAACAACCTTCCTCTTTCTTCACTCATATTTTCTATGTCTCACTCTTTCCTCAGGACAGACCCCCAAAAAACTAAATAGATAATATTTAATCTTAACTTTCTTATACCATAACATAAAATAGAATAAAAGCTGCTTGATGTAAGTGTTACTAAGATTCTTTCAGCTGAATCAGCTCCAGATAATTGTAAACTGAATAACTAAACTGAGGTCATCTTCTCTTAGATCTACAGTGCTCATCTGGGCTTGACGATGGACGTGCTGTTGTGAAACTGAGGGCCATGTGGTTCATGCTCTGCTAATACTGATATATTATTACCTCCTTTCTGACTGTCAATTTTTTATTCTGTATCTTGTAACATGCAGGCTGGGCACCTTTCTGACTCATGGCACACCATTCTTTTCCAGCTAATTTATTGATTTAAGTAATTCAGTAATAAGGCAGCCCTTTTTCATGTCATATATTAAATTTGACTGCAATATATTCCTCATTCATTGTAACCTCAAAGTTGGGAGTATTTTCCTCCTCTGTTTCATTTGATCAATTTCAAAATGGTGGTAGATCAGATCTGTTATAAACATTACAGTTTTGGGGGTCTGGTTCATTCCTTTTTCATATAGTGTGATGACCGTGGCATCTTCACAATCCAAAACTTATAAGAAATCCATTGATACTTAACATGTCATGACTGATCACTGGGTAAGGGCTAAAATATCTATATAAATTTGAACAGTTTTTTCCATGCGGTCCGTGACATTTTTAATGATTGTCAGCAATAACTTTGATGAATTTCTGATAGTAATTAATCTGTGTTGTCCCTAAATGAATTATAACGTGGTCCCTTCACTCTGAGACATCTGCTGCTGATATCACATCAAACTGTCATTTAATTCAGGTGTATTGCTCACCTCTTCTCAAAGAAAGGAGTAAGCTGCTTCCCCTTACTTAAATGTCTTTCCCTCTCCTCCCTTTTTTCCTTTTCTGGTGTCCAGATTTTAATTTTGCTTTTTGGAAGACATGACTTTCTCCTCTGGCTGGCTGGCTGCACTCTGCACGAATGTACAAAACTCAGTGTTGTAGGTGTGGACTAAACCATTTTGCACATTTTTAGAGGGGAGATAAGGCCCTTGAAGAACACCTATTAGTATTGTTACTGCAGTCTCCCAGCCCCTTCAGTTAGCTAGACTGACTTTCATTATGACAGTTAATTAGAAATCTAAAAATGAAACACAAAAAAAACAAATTCCAGAATTTTCAAGGGCCCCCACCCTGCGGTGGGCCCTGAGTAAACAGTATTGTTTACCCCTGATTATTAATGCCAAAGAATTGTCGTCAGGACTGTTCACTGAATATTTACATTTTTAGAAGTGTAACTGGAATTGGTTTGAGTAAGTTTTAACTATCAGAAATGTAACATTAGCCAACCACCCTGAAAGCCACAAAAACAGCTTTGCAAACCACTTGTACATGGCAAGTCTGGAAATTACATTCACTACTCTGACTAGTCTTCTGACAACTCTTTCCCTGGGACTCCTCATCTGTATGAGAAAAGGTTCTGGAAATAACAGATGTCCTTGTATAAAGAAAAAAGCAAATATGTTCTTCAATTAGAATCTCATTCACCATGGACACAAGATAGCTGCAAAACTGTCGCTGGACTGAATTGAATCAGCAAAGCGTACAGGGTGAATCAGGGTATGTGAAAAGCTTGGCTCTGCAGGTGGAGTTGAGAAAAATGAAAAGGTTTACACAGACTAAATATACTGTAAATCTAAGTAGAGTTTTGCATGTTTACAAAAACTCATTCATGCAGTTCCGCCCTCACATTCTGGCTGAGTCTTCAGTGATGAGCTGAAACCAGATAAAGCACAGACCTCACATGAAAAGACAACCTTTTTTCTCTCAGCATTTCAAAATCATTCTACCAATTGTAAATGACAAATTGAGAGAATTTTACAATGCCCTTTGCCAAGCTTGTGAAAAAGTCGTTTCTTTGCTCCATTCTTCATCTTCCTCCTATCGTGGACACCCAAGTCTTCTATTTCCTGCATACCTTGCAAATACAAAAAGAAAATGGTGACATTTATTAGGCCCAGGTTTATTTGTATTCCATCTCTTCCTTCACTACATGTCAGCTTTTATGAGCTCACTCAAGCGAAACATTAAAGAAGCTCATTCTTTATTAATCCTCACAATGACAATTCAAAGCCTCCAACATACAGACTTTACCGTGTGTTCTTGCACTTTCTACTATGAGAAATCAGGTTGCTGTCATTATTTTTTAAACATCCCCTTGGCTGTTGCAGTATATAAAGTTTTGCACCACTTTGACTTTTCATGTTGTCATATTGGACAAATAGGTAGAATTACTGTAGAAGAAAGAGTTGGAGTATGTGGTTGCCACTTGTAATGTTTGATAACTTTGCTCTATATAAAGTTGCATAGGAGTCTGCACTCAGCAGGTGAGTGGCTTGACCTTTTTACAAATTCATCAACACAGAATTCATTAAAGGGAACATATCATGGAAAAAAAGCCTTTCCCCCAAAATAAAGCATAGAGAGTAAACAGAAGAGAAAAAGTGAAGAAAAAGGAGACAAGGATCTCAGAAAGTCTGATTTAGCACAATCCTGTTACTTTATTTGGGGCCTCCTAGATCTGAAATTTATGGCAAACAATGCACTTCATGAGCGTACTCACAAAAGATGCAACCTATTCAGCACAGTCAAGTCAGAAGAAGTATGCTGACAAGGAATGAGCAACTTTTCCTTTGAAAGAAAGTGTGTCTAACATGCAGACCTGGACTTACTGCACAGTGCTTTGTGAGAATTAACAATATGAATTACATTTTTTTAGTGGTCATCATTGCGAGTTCACAAAAATTCAAATAGAAAAGGGTAGCTATTGTTTATTGATATATTTATTTGCTGCTGCCATTTCTGTTAGATTTAAAATGTAAATGGGTTGGTGTGTCCAAACTGATAATGTGTGTGTTTGTTGGCAGTAATTAACCAGATGTTTCAGTGTCACTATGAGGTTCTATATTCTGTATTATAATCGATGAATTTCAGGAAACTAAAACGCAGGTAAATGTTTGTTCTTAAATTGAGCCGGGATAACATTAGATTAAATAAGTTTTGAGGTGTTTTTATTATAATAAAATCAATACTCTTGTTTTATATGTATCTCAGCTTGGTTTGTGTTCATGTGAGTCTCTCTAAACAATTTTCTCTTTACAATATGCATGTGCTTGCTAAGCTCCTGCTTTTTAAGGTTCCATATATTTTTTTCAGCAATATCAAATAACATCCTAATTTAATAATTGACTGTGAAATTAATGACAGCATTTCTGCACAATTCATGTTACATTACATTAGACCATCAAGTCACTGCATAATGACTTGAATCTTTTCAAATAAAACAGCAGCAGTGGTTGCAGTGGCACATCAATGGGAAATTATGCACATAAGTGAATAAATGAGAATATAATGGTGAATCTACAATGGTGCAATGAATTTAAGAGAATAAGAAAAAAAGGGAAATGAAGGCAAGGCCAGGCAAATGTATTCATATGCACATGTCATACATGAGGCATCACAATGTGCTACATCCTCAAAAGTGCACTCCCTGTGCATTTCAGGATTGATTTTAAGCTTCTTTTAGTTGTTTATAAATGTCTTAATGGTCTTGGGCCTTCTTATTTATCAAGTGACCTGCTTTTAATTATGAGCCCTCGTGCACCCTGAGGTCCTCTGGTACCAGCCTTTTAGTTGTTCCCAAAATCAGGACTAAAACTTAAAGTGAGGTCTCATTTCATTATTATGGTCCTCATCTGTGAAACAACCTGCCAGAGAACCTCAGAGCTGCAGAGACTGTAGATATTTTTCAAAAAAGAGGCTATGGGCGGCAGTGGCTCAGGTGGTAGAGCAGGTCATCCAATGAACGGAAGGTTGGCGGTTGAAATGGAAACCTTCCTTGCCTCCAGTGTTGACATTACTGGTATAGTCAGATGTAAGTCGCTTTGGATGAAAGCATCTGCTAAATGACTATAGAATAAAAACCCTCCTTTTGAGTTTAGCTTTTAACAGAATTTTTCTTTTTCTTTGATTTAATCTATTTTTTTATCTATCTATTTATTATTTTATATCTTTGTCTTTAACCTAATTTTATCATGTACTTTTCATGTACTTACTTATCATTTATGTTTAATAAAAATTTTCTTATTGTGGTTTTTTGGTTTATTTTCATTCATTTATTTACTTTTTCCTGTTTCCTTTTTAACTCTAGTGTTTTCCTTATGGGGAATCCTCCACATCAGGGGCTATGCCTGCTTGGTCTGCGGGGAGAGACTGGAGGCGGGGTCGTTGCTGTGGGGGTCGCCCTGGTTGGGGTGGTTGGTGGGGTCCTGCACTCTAGCCTTATGGATGTGGTCTGGGCCTTGCCCTGCCCTAATCTGGGCGGTTCCTGTGGTGACGCCCTCAGTGGTGAGTAGGCTCCCGGTGAGGATGGATCCCACAAGATATTGTCTCCTTGCAGCAGCGTCAAGCCAGATGGTTTATCCTCAGACGTTTACCTCCAGTTATGTTTTTACATCAATGTTTCAGTTAAACAGACAGAAACTAGAAGCAAGAGTTTATGTTTGTACAAACAGGATTGGGGGAGGGGTGGGGGTTGTATGTGTGCGCTGTGTGGGTGTGATGATGTATGTGTAAAGAGAGTACGATCAGGTGTGTGTTATATTTGAGTGTGTGAAGGTTTGTGGTTTTATCATTTTTAAATAATTGTTTATATTATGTAAAGCACTTTGTGATGGATTTGTATGAAAAGTGCTCTATAAATAAAGTTTGATTTGACATGATTTGATTTGAAAGGGACAAAAGATTAAATACAGTGAGTTACATAATACAAACAAACACATCGTCATCATTATCATCATCCACATTAACCATCTAAATTGAAAGCTGTGGCAAATAAAAGTTTTCAGATCCAATTCGAAATTAACTAAAGTTTGAGCAGACTTTAGGGTTTCTAGTTGTTTGTTCCAGATTTTAGGAGCAAAAAATTCTAAACACTGATATTCTTTGTTTAGTTTGAACCCTCAGGATAGAAAGCAAACTTGACCCAGATGATCTGAAAAGTCTTGGTGGCTCAAACAAAATCGGCAGATCAGATAAATTATTGCTGCCCTTTGTCACCAATTCTGTTCGTAACTTTTTTGGACAGAAATTTAGAATTAGGGATGGGTACCTTTCACATTTGAACCGATACTGTACCAATTTTCGGTACTTTTGTGTGTGTTTATATGGGAATAACAGATTTATTTTTCATTTTCAACATATAGGCTAATTTCTAACCAATATATTAAAGCAACATCCATCTGTTTCTATTCTAACACCAACATTTTCACTGTTTCACTAACATGTAAATGGTTAAGTACAACGTAGCAGTGTTTTTTCTTAACGATGCACAAATTAAAACGCAGCTCCTCGTACTGAAAATAGTTTCAATAAGTGAGTGAGACATCAGTCTGTCCAGGTGTGTGTGAAATCTCTGATGCCCCCTGCAGCTTAGTTTTTAGCAGAGAAGCGCAGAGGTGTTGGAGAGCTCACCGTGTTACTGGATGGACTTTTGCATTGGACAGACGACTTTTCGTGGCTACTTTGGCGTTCTGGAGGCTGAGTCTCGCAAGCACATGACTTCAGCGGGAGGAAATCCCGCAGCATGCGCTGCTTCTGCTCCAGTGGTTCAGCTCCACTGGTCTGAGACCCGTAGTAGTCACAAGACAACAGCTGTGCTCTCTCGCCACCGAGTGGTCGGGGGTGTGAATTGCAATCTGTCAAAATAACAGACGGCCTTCAGATTTTTCCTTCACCGTTTTTAAAAAATGACAACATAGGACAACCGAAACATGGTACAGTTGGATTTTACATGAATTGGTACTCGGTAGTACTGACAGAAGTTGGTAGGTACCAATAAAAGTACCGAATTCGGTACCCATCCCTACTTAGAATTGGGTCTTTTTGTAGATGGTATCTCGTTTGTTTCCTCGTAATCAGAGACCATGGTCCAGAGCAGTGGCGTCGTTTGGCCTGGGCATTCCCGGCTCTAGCCCCGAACATTTCACATCAAGCCCCGAATGTTTTTTTCAC
>JBBBVU010000012.1:17342864-17354544 GCA_037177055.1 Atherinosoma microstoma | reverse complement strand
AAAAAACTCTGCTACAACAATAATTTCCCTCAAAGGGATAAATAAAGTATTTTTCATTTCATTCATTCATTTCATAACAAACGGATCCAGGATATAAAACGCTCACCAAAGCCAAATTTTTAAAGTGTGGCAAACATCCCGCTCTATCCTGTCAAAAACTTTTTCGGCAACCAACGATAAGATGACTTCAAGGAGTTTAGAGGTCTGTTTAGAGTAAAAGACATTCATAACAATGTGTCGATTGAAAAACAGTGGCGGCCCTTCATAAAACCTGTCTGTTCTTCTGATACAATATCAGGGAGAATGGGTTTGAGGCGGCTTGCTAACAATTTCGTGGTAATTCTTTCAATTAAATTTAATGGAGGATTCAGATTATTAGCAGTAATAGGATCAATAGTAGGTATTACAAAATTATCAAAAAAGTGATCCAAAGCGCTGGTATCTGCAGGAAGTTCAGATTTATATAAGATGGAGTAGAATGAAATGAAAGTAGCATTAATATCTGCAGGGTTAAACAATAAACTGCCAGAAGAGAACTTGATTTGGAGAATGGAGAGGCCTAAAATAACATAATCAAAGTATCATCCTGGCTTATACAAATAAGATATTTCAATCAAAATTAAGTTTTGTTGAGGCATGTTATGAATTTATATGCATGCACAAATCACATAACAATCTAATTCAGCCACAGAAGATTACTAAACGGTTAGATAACCAAGCTTGTCAAGATTTTCTAACTTTTCAGTCAGATCTAAAATTTTAGATCTAAAGATTTTATTGTTAGCACAAATACTTTTTTTTTTTTTTTTTTAGATGGAACAGACTTTCAGACAAATCACAAGAAGTGAGAACAGGCCATTGTCACAAGTGAGAGAAAAAATAGCTAAGGCAGGACTCAAAGGAGAATAGGGGATCAAGTTTTTAAATCAAATCTTGTTCAAATCACATTATCAAATGTCAAGAGAGACACACTGTAAAGTGAGTTTGCTTTATTTTCCATTCTGTTGTCTCTTATATTCCCCTTTTGTGGGTGAGATACAAAGCCTATGATAGGAGAGCACAATGAGTTTTCCCGTTTATATTGGTGCTGTTGGTAGAATCGAAGTAATACAATTTATATAGAGACAAAAGCCCTTATTTCCTTTCACTCAAACAGCAACAGGCTACAATCTAAATTCACAGCATTGGCCTCAAAACCCTGAATGTCTTGTGGGCTGTAGTTACAAGGCTGTTAAAGTGAGTCCAAACCTAACTAAAACCAATACATATGATGCATTTATAAGTTAGTTTATTATTTGATACGAAATGAATGTAATTAAAGTAAAACAAGTGGAAATTAAAGCAGTTTCTGTTGGTCTTTGAAAAAACTGCAACAATTCCACATTGAACATGGTCTCTGAGTATAAGTAAATATTCCCTCCTCCATGTGATGCTGTTAGATCCACCATACACCTCATTAAAATACATACACAAACACAACATGCAGCTGTAAGACACAGTAGTCACCTACAAGAAAAATACGTCTCTACTAAAACCTGACAAATTGATCTACTGTCCTTTGCGTCATTCTCAAATAAGATGCTTTTTTCTTTTTTGGCAAATCAATCCTGGTAATGTATGATCATCATCAATTTGTGTTACTCTTTGGCATTTAGGAAACAGGAAGGCATAATATTAATATGCTATGCCTCTATATTATCACCTTTTCAGGAAGATTTATGGCAGAAAATGGGTCTTGAGGCAGGGATGAGTCACACAGGCAGGCCAGCCAAGTAGGAGAAAATGGCATTTTTAAAGACTAGGGAATCATTGCTTCTCTCTATGTGCTTCTATTTTCAAAGACCCATTAAGCACCGTGGGCAGAGGGGGTTAGACTTTAAACACCCAGCGTCCTCCATTATTTCAGTCAGATAGCACATATATGTGACCTGCTATGGGGAAACAATGAAGCTTGTAATGGGTACACAAAACCTGCTGTGGTGACATGCTTGTCCTCACGGAAGGCTCTTCAAAGATTCTTTTGTTTTTTTCTCATTATAACAGAAATAATATTCTCTTCAGGCAGCCATGAAACTGGGGAAAATATTAACTAGGAAGAAAAATTTGCTCTGCTGGAGTTGGTTATATCACAAATGACATTTTCCCATTTAGGAATATGAACAGTTTTGTTTGTAGGTTTCTTTGTGCTCATCAGTTTGTAAGGATGCTGTCAAGAACTACTGCTTAACAGAGTGAGAAAAAATCAAGGTAAGCCAAAAGGGAGATGAATCTGATGGATTTTTTTTATTTCTTAAGTCCAATGAGGCTAAAATGTGATAGGCAATAATTTTGCTTTTTATTGTTTTTGTCTTCCGTTGTCAAGGAAAATGCATTTAAAACCACCGGAGTGCTGTGTGTGTCAATAATATATCTGTGACACCATATATCACAAAAAAAAACAAACAAAAAAAAAACAAATAAAAAAACAAAACAAAACCCTAAATGTCACTTGACAAAAATAATCCTTGTATCCACATTAGTGAAAAGTTTACATGCAGTTATTTATTTTTTGTTTTTAATTCAATATGGACAACTGATCATTTCTGAGTCTGTTTAACTGTAATCACTGTCACATCTACTGTGGTGGTTTGACCTACGGATGTCATGATCAATAACCAGCAGAAAGTGCCCCATGATAAACGCAACTAAAATGACTGCTCTCCTCTTTAGTCTAGATTTCTGTACTTTCATTTCATATGACAAGCTTGATTCTGTTTGATCTCCAGTTACACTTTACATGTAATCTCCAGGACCAATCTAAGAATGCAGACTCCCTACAGAATTTGTTTAAGACTATTTATTCCACATCTCATTTCCAGTTTAGAAAGTCTGATAAAAAATGGTTGTATTCACAGTATGAGCATTTGAACCATGGAAAACTTCAATTAAGTGTTTGGCATCAATATCTCTCTCAATGAAGATGTATAAAAAGCTCACATTAATGTTGGAGGGATATCATTTTGGGTTAAAATACCCATTTAACAATCCTGGTCACATATTGGATATAAATATTTTCCCGTTTAGTATGAACTTTCATATTATCTTGGTTACATGGTGGCAAGTCGTATTGATATCACTCTATCTATTTCAGAGGCAGAGAATTGTATTTTATACTGAACTGACCCTGAATGTTAAGAAATGACCCTAAATTATCTTGAAATTTAAAACTTAGACGTACAATGCTGACAGTGTCCAAGTGTAATAAGTTATTGATGACAACTGTTTGGGTGGAGCAAAAGACTGGAACAATGTAATGTCACCAAACTCAATGTCCTAAATAAGCATGATGACAGTGTCTTTAGCAGTGGTCGACATAGAAAATTTTACATTGGGTGGCAAAGCAGTGGCAAGAGGTGTAGGCAGAGTAGCATTGGACATGCGCAGTGCAGAATTTGAAAATCTATATGTAAAAGAAATAAAAAAGAGATCCACAAAAACATTTTTAGACTATTTGGGCTAATCTCGCATTACCCCTTGTAAGAAAACAAAGACAATATTTAGGCTTAAATTTAAAATAAGTACAGAAAAATAACTTAAATCAAAGTATGGGATGTATATCAGCCATCTCTTTTAGGAGAGCTGAAAATAACAATTATTGTGCTGTGCAGGCAAACGTCTTACAAACATCCAAATCTTTCCCAATATTGAGGACAAGATTACTCAGATGATAAGACTTTGCTTTTGATTAAAGCAAAAATGAATGGATTAAAATTAGAATGATCTGATACAGTTTCTCAGTGTTTCTCTATACAAATCATATTTAGTTTGGTCATTATTATTGATAAAATAAATTAGTTATATTAGTAAAGCATCTGACCTTATAACACACCTGTAGGTTTTTACTGAAAACATGTTATTTCATTGTGACATCTCATGTCTGCACTGGAATTTATACAAAGAATAAAAACACACTGTGTGGTCCAGCTGGAATAAAGGATTGATCCTCTGACTGTACCATAACTCTCTCCATCATCTGCCTCCTCTGCTCTCTCTGCTTCTATCACTTTTTCTGAATCTGAAATCTTCTATTTGTCATTCCTCTCACCTTTTTCTTCATCCACTTTCTTCTTCATGTGTTGCTCTCCCATTGGTCAACTTTAACTGTGACCCTCCTGTCCTCTCTACAATTCTTTCTTCGCAATTTCTGCTCATTCCTCACTTTTTTAAAGAAGAAACTGCTGTCTCCACTTTCAACAAACCTATAACAATAATTTATAAAATAAAACCAGAAATTATTCATCACAAGCCCACAAGTAGCTCAAGCAGTTTCATTTAAACCAGTCATTCCTATTGAAGCCTATTAGTTATTTTTCTGGTGTGCCAGTAATGTTGTAATGTGGTTCAGTAGTGCAGCCTCACTGATCTGAACATATTTTAACTGTACCCTCGAAATCAAATCATGGATGGCAGCACACTTCTTCCAGCTCAATCAGGACAAGACTGAGGTTTTAGTTATTGGCACTGGTGCAGAGAGAAACTAAGCGACAAACTTTGAATTCTGGCACTGGAGCCCAACAGCAGGTGAGAAACCTCTGAGTCATATTTGAACTCACGTTGAACATTCACATCAAGAGAGCCTGATCCATGCTTTTATCACGTGCAGAATCAACTACTTCAACGCTCTTCTTTCTGGTCTCCCAAAGAACACGGTAGCACCAGTGCAGCCACTGCAGAACTCTGTAGCACGTCTACGGCCTAGGACCAGAAAGAGCCCACATCACTCCGATCCTAGAGTCTCTGCATTGGCTTCTAGTCCACTTCAGGGTTGATTTTAAGGTTATTTTACTGGTTTTTAAAACTCTTAATAGTCTTGGGCCTTCCTGTCTTTTAGACATTCTTAATAGCTACAAGCCCCACAGCGGCAGTTGCCTCCCCATGTCCGCCTGTAGACTTGCCCAGGTTTTTAGGAAGTTTACTTATGCAAGCTATTAAATGAGAAAACATGTGAGTTATGATTGTACACTGACTACAAAACTGCCCTTCCATCCATTTGTTTAATCCATGTTATGCTCTTCATCTAGCATCCAAGAGAATTTTTCTGCCAGATCTGTGAATGGCAACTTCATATAGAAAAGGTTTATTATCCTGGTAACCTTTGAATTTGAGTTTTCTGAAACAGCAAATGATGTATCAGGAAGACATTAATACATGAAATATGCTTCTATCACATATGGATGATGTTATAGTACTAGAATTTTTATTCACTTAGATTTTTAGATGTGCTCTTTCCACTCCATGCTAAGAATCTGCTCATAATGGTTTGATGACACTGATAAACTAACTTTTTAAAAATCAATTGTAACAGTGCCTTATAATTACAGGCCTATAAGCAATGAGCTGGATTTTCTCCTTACTTCTGCTTTTGTACTTTTTGGTTTGTGGTTATTTGGGGGATTATCGCCCCTTGCCTAATTCAGTTGTTGTAACTGTGTGACATCGTCCCTGCTTGAGTAAAGTGCAGTATGAAGGCAAACCAAAACAAAGGTAGGTCTCCTGGACAGATCTGCACCACAGACAGCACACATTCTGTTTATATGAAGTTATGCTAAAATAACCACTGATCTCCTGAGAAAATATGTTTCCTTGAGTGTAGCATATATTTCTTTAAAATGAACATTCGCATCTACTCAATGTTACCCATATACATATGCAGGTCATTGATGCCATGGTCACTGATGCAACCCCACACCATCACAGATATTGGCTTTTGTAACTTATTCCGATGACAGCCAGAATGGTCTCTCTCATATTTTGCATGTAGCACTAGATGTCAGTTTTTACCCAAAAGCAGCTGAAATGCTGAAATGTGGACTTACTGTATCTGACAACAGAAAATATGTTCACTGTGTTTCTCTCCATGTGAGAGGAGCTTGTGCCCATAAAACACAGCTGTGCAGAGTTTGTATGGCTTTCATGATACAGTACAGTGTTACATTTCAGGATGCAGTTGTGTCTGTGTTGACTGACAATACTTTTTCAAAGTACTTCAAAGTCCATGTGGCTATATTGCATATTGATTACTGTGACATAATGGTTTATCATGCAGTACAGCCTCATGGCTCAAAGGTCACCTAATCCAACAGTGGTTTCCAGCCTTGACCTTGATTGACTGATTTCCCCAGGCCCCCTGAATCTTGTTACAATTAAATGCAGTATAGATGTTGAAGGACCAAAATCCTTCTCATGGATTTTCTCATGGAATTTGGCCCAGGGTAGTGAACCATGACCCACCCTAGCTTGGAAAGGCTAAACCTTGGATTGATGCTCCTTTTATACCAAATTCTGACACCCTCATATATCACCATTTAACTATTTAATGCCTGACCCAAGAAATAATGGCCAAAAAAAACCTTCCGTTTTTTTTAATCTCAAGTCTTTAGTTGATCCTTTAACAAAATGTAAAAATAATAATAATTTACACCTATATGCCATTTATTACTATGTGATATGTCAAAATAATTGTAGTACAAAAGGTATCCACCAGGGGGCTGCTGTATACAACAGGGTTTTTGAGTAGTTGTTTTTTCCACAAAGTGATGGAATAGGTCTCACAAACAGTTTGCATCAAATATGATACATTAGGTGTTAAAGGGTAAATTGTCTTTTGTACTTTTTAAAGAAAATAGTAATTACATTTTCTAAATTGAAATTAAATTAAAAACGTTTTCTCTCTTTCTTTGTCTCTCTCCTAAAATTTTGAAGCTAGTTGTTGTGATCAAAGTCTAGAGTTATTTAAATTTCATGTACACACTGAAGTTGGATAGCAAAGAGACTCTAAAAATAATTTCTTTGAACATGTATCAGTCAAATAAAACGCCAAAGAAGTGGACTTTTATTCAACAGATACATAACAATTTACAGATATCAGATTTTGTTGAATCTTGAATAAAATGTCACTGAATGAGAAAATAAAACATTAGATAAAACTCTGTACCTGAGCACTGAGGCTTTGCTGGTTTGTCTGACTTCTCACTCTCCTCATCTTGCTCATGCCAATTTTCCTAGGTCTTTTTCCCCTCCCTTTTCATGCGTCAGACCAAACCACTGGAGCAGTTTGTCTTGTCAGGCATCAAACATTGGTGGAGGAAACTCACTGCATAACATGCAATTTCTTTTTAAAACCAAGACAGCATTTTAAAGAATAGCATGCAAATTGAATTGACTACAAGTAGAGATGCACAAAACACAGCTGAGAAATGCTTGTGATGTCTCTGCTGCGATCAGGCGGTTGACAAGGATTATTGATGATAATCTAATACTGCAATAAAATCATAACTGAATGACTTATGTGCTGGCTCACATACAAGGAATTGCCCTTCATTTAATTTGGCTCATTCATTCCTCCATAAAGAGAACATGAGAAATGTCAGGCCAGTTTCATTAAAATGGTCACATGGACTGTAGATGAATGAGCAAGTCATGTCGTGAATTCAGGACAGTATTATTGTTAGACTATGTATGTAATGGAGCACTGATATATGAGATACACATCAACATGTTTGTACATACAGTGGTACCAATAAATGTCTTCTGCCATGTGACTGACATCAAGCACCATTTTGAGAAAAATAACAATTCTGTTTGATTCTATAAATACATTAAAAAGACCAGTGTTTATGGCTTTTAAAGATGTTGAGTTTGTTCTTGTGGTATTGTAACTCAGAAAGTGAAGGAGAAACTTGTTAGAGATGAGAGAAATGAGTTCTATTACTATCCTAAAACTATTACTGAATGTGGGGTTCAGTGTCTGCCCCAAGGACACTTCAACATGTTGTCAGGGGAAGCGAACCACAGACATTCTTTTTGGTAGACAACTGCTCTGCTTCCTGAGCTACAGCCACCGCTATCTAACTCATTACCTATCCAACCACTCAGCACAAATAATGAAAATAACTATTAATAACTAAATTGCACACTGTTGGTCTTCTGGTATTTGAGTCATGTCAGTACTTTACCCGTTACCTTAAATTTGTGGGGGGAGTTATATTTGAATGAAAATCTCCAGTGTATTCAAAATGTGAAAGTTAAACGCAAACCAGTGATGGATAAACTAAATAATGCAAAACTGGTGATGGTAAACCAACCAAACATTGTAGTGATTAAAAAGCTGTAGAAAAAAGCAGTGATTATAAATATACCAATCCCAAATGACAGCAACATCAAGCTGGAAAAATATCAGGACTGAAAGACTGAAGAAGCAAGGTGAAAGGAAGTGGGGAGTAAAGGCCACAGGGGTGCTTGTGATAATCAAATCACTGGCCATTACCTCCAAACCGGCTGAGTGACTCCAACAGATCCCAGGAAGACCATCAGAGCTCTCTGGTAAGTATAGTGCAAAAATCCTGTGCATTCCGTACAGGATTTTCAAGTTCCCTGGCCTCTGGAAGAGGACATGGACATGAAAGGAGGACAAAAACCATCTCCTTATATATAGATTCCAGAATAGATATCAGAACACTGGATAAAGCAACACATTTTACTGTGTTGTATGAAATTTTCATTTGTCTATTTGTTTCAATACAACTCATTAATGCTTGATATTGATTTTATCCTTGATTCTATATTAACGTGGTACTCAAGTTCAAAACTGTAATAGTGTTAATATTTGTTTTCACAGTAAAAGACTTATTTCTTGCAAGAAGGCATTTTCCAGCTTTTTCCTAAAAACAGACAGTACATTCCGCTCCTGCAATCCAGCTCTATAACATCATTTAATCAGCACACCCATCTGTGCTGGCATTAGTAACATTCCTAATGAAAAATGAGAGAAGTGGCCTCCAATGTCCCTTCATCTCCTGTCTTCAAAATTACCATATTCAAATCTAGCACCATAAATGACACAAATTTCAGAGAAATCTGTGTGCAGTCATTATGAATTTGAATATTTCATGTTTAGTGCTGTTTAGCATAATTTACTGTATGGTGAATGCCATATTCACAGAAACATCCCCAGGGCAGATTAGACCTTTGTGATTAGACCTTGGCCACGAGTTAATTTGCATCTTATACTTCATTTTAAAATGTATGTAAACAGCTACATTTGAAAGCAAACACAGGCATCAATATGAAAATAATTAATTGAACTGTTTTTAAAAAAGAATGTAATAAATTCAAAACATTAATTTCAGACAACGACAGTCTAATCACACTGACTTTTGAACTTATCTTTCATGGTTAAAGTCCACACATTGTCAAGTTAAAAACAGAGACACTGGCTAAATATTGGCCCATGCATGCTTCTGCTGATTCTAGGGACCACATTACTTTTCTCCAGAGCTAGCCTTTGACAAAAACATAGAGTAGGTGTACTGCTGCTGGAATGCACTGGAGTGTCACCCTGCCAATTTTTTTTTTCCAAGTTTAGAGGTGCGGTGTGTAACTAAATCAATGGTCAATTACAGAAAAATGTAATAAGTCATTAAAAACTGTTTCTGTTGGTATCTTATCAACCTACTTAAACAACTGTTATATTTGTATTCACCTAGAATGAGCCATTTATATCTACTTGCCATGGATCCACATACATGGCAGCTATCATATTTGTACCACTATTTCTACTTCGGTGGCTCTGAATGGACAAACAAATATGCGTGTGAGAACCATCTGAGCTTTAAAACTGTAGTACCAGCTATATTTGACAGCTGCTCAAGCACTGTTTTGGATAAATAATACCTTAAAAGGACCATAGAAGAAGACAGTACAAATATAATCTTGAAGTAATTACCTGTAGTACAGTCATTGCTGCACCTGAAACCAATGGATCTACTCAAAGATGGAAACAGGTTTATGTCTGAAAGAATTTTTGGCCACTGACAGCCACTGTCCATTCAAAACTGCGCTTAGAAATAAGTGATATGCCCAACTTTACCACTAGATGTCAGTAATTCTTACACACTGTACCTTTAAAAAAAGTCACCTTGCATAATTTCGCTGAAATTCAATTCAAGTTTAAAAAAACGACAACAACAATAACAAAAAGACATATTACACTGTGTCATTATTTAACAAAAACTAATTTGAACTTAAAGTATTTGGACAAGCACGAGTGTAATAATGAGGGCTTAAATTAATTTGATTTTGTGCATGTTATGAAACTAACTATCACAGATGCATAAGGGAAATGCAGCTCTCATTAACACTCCTCAGCTTGTCATTATTTTAAAAAAAAAATATATATTTTGCCATGAAAAAGGCCTATTACACAATCAGTGTGTGAACCACAAAGCATAACCTTTATATTACTGTAAGAGCTGAGTAGATCTTTCTAATCAAATACACCTGATTAGTTAATCATTAGCAAGTGTGAGTGACTCTTTAAAAACAGAAGTTCTGGCAGTTTCTGATCTGGAGTATTCCGGTCTGTTATCACAATGTTAAGAAGAAAAGAAAGCAGTTTTCTGAAGGAAGCAATTGTAGTTGTTCTTCAATTTGTGAATGAGGTTATTTTCAAACTATTTAAATTCCATCATTCGACAGTTACAGAGTATTTACAAGTGGAAAAAATGCAAGACTGTTGCCAGTCTCCCCAGAAATAGATGATGGCACACTGAAAATGTGCAAAAATGTGCAAAAATTACATTTTGGATTCTACAGATCTCATTTAACATGTTAAACATAAAAGTCCATGATAGGACACCTCCCATGCACCAACGCTGGCATTTGAGTTTCTCTACCTGCACAAGGGTCCTAGACCTGACTTGAGGTGTTACCACGTCCACTGTCTCCTGGATCACCAATATCTGACAGACAAACCTCAGTTTTTTCAGCTGGGGAACATCTTGTCTGATGTGGTGGTCCATGACACAAGGACAGTCCTGTCACCATTCTTCTTTACCCTATAAACCTCTGATTTGAAATGCATCTGTGACACATGCCACCTGCAGAAATATTCTGACGACTCTGCAGGGGTTGGATGTATCAGAGATGGACAGGAGGAGGAATACAAAGAGCTGGGAGCAACTTTTGGACTAGAGCAGTAGGAACCATCTCCTACTGAATGTGAACAAAACAAAGGAGATGGTTATTGACTTTAGGAGGAGGAAATATGTGCACCAGTCCATTCAGAATCCTGGGTGAGATGGTTAAGGTCGTGGACGGCTACAAATACGTGTGCACTTCGACAGCAGACTGGACTGGAAGATCAACACAGATGCTGTGTACAGAGAGGGGATGAGCAGACTACTGCCTGAGTAAGCTCAGATCCTTTAATGTATGCAGCAAGCTGCTGGCAATATCATTGGACACAGCCTGGAGACACTGGAGACAGTCAGAGACAGGAGGTGTTTGAACAAACTGGTCTCCATCATGGACAATCATCCCATCCATTACATCACAATATACTAGAGGTATATTGGAAAGCTTTTTCTCAACCAGCCTGCTGCAGCTCCACTGTCATGAAGAGGTTCAGAAAATCATTCCTTCTGTTTACAATAAATATACAATAACTCCTCCATGTGTGAAAGGTGATCATCATGTCTGCACTGAACCATGCAATCTATTGTCATAATTATACATAGTCTGTATAGCCTTTTTATTTCATCTATTATGCACTTCTCTTATTAAGAAATTTCTATCTATCTATCTATCTATCTATCTATCTATCTATCTATCTATCTATCTATCTATCTATCTATCTATCTAT
>JBBBVU010000012.1:17290332-17313541 GCA_037177055.1 Atherinosoma microstoma | reverse complement strand
GTGTCCTGCAAGGATCTCATTATATCCTCCGGTACGTTCTGTCATATTCAACAAATCCTAAAGAAGAAATACAAGATACTCACCTCTCCTCTCGCCTCCACAGAAGAAGCCAGCAGCCTGAACCTGACATTTCCAGTGAACCTGCCTGTCATAAATAAAGCTTTATCTACCTGATCCTGAGGTCTCTGAAATCTTTGTGGGTTCCATCTGCTTGACCGTTACACAATAGCCCACCAGTATCCCCTATATTTTGAACCTTCTGGATCACAAGATCCCAGAATATCAACACGATCTGGGTCAAACAATGTGGGTTTATAACATCTGCCTGTTGCATTACTGCACATGCACGTGTCCTCTACTGGAGCAGCATCAATGCCGCCATGGATTCATTATGAGCTCTCCGCATGTGAAAGAGTAAATCAATATCTGCTGACATCATGCACTCTGTTTCCTTACTTTAGCATTATATTATTTTTTTTTTTTCTAATTGTTCTCTCTCAAATAATTGATATAAATGATCTAATTTTGTTATTTTTTGGCTAAGTGAAAGTTGTTTAAAATACAAGCCCAAAGTAATTCCACATGATAATCAATTGATTATGTATTTATTAAAGCTTTGTCGACTTCTGAATGATAAAAAAAAAGGTTCAAAGGGGGAAAGAAATTAGCCTCTGTAAACGCCTTATTTATAGTTTTATTTTTAATGCTGTGTCGACAGGGTGTCATAATGACCCCCTCTGGTGATTCTTGGGAGTATTGGAATGCTGGTGGTTCTACCGTAAAACCAAAAATTCCTGGATCCAGATGGTGACCCAGATCACACCCAAAATCTATTCAGTTGTTCCATTCCAGGAGATATCCTGAAAATTTCATAAAAATCTGTCCATTTCTTTTTGAGTTATGTTCCTAAGAGACAGACAGACAGACAAACATACTCAAATGAAAACATAACCTCCGCTCCTTGGCAGTGCTAATAATTCTAAGCTGCAGCCTTAATAACAACAGAACTGTCAAATAAGAAAAATGTAATTTGCTTCCATTGCAGATCCACGAATCCATCCATTCATCTTCCCTGCCACATTTGCCAGCTATTCCGAGGGGATTACGAGGTGTTCCTAGGCCAGCTGAGCGATGCAGTCCCTCCAGCATGCCCTGGATCTTCCCCGGCATCTCCTCCTGATGGGACATTTCAGGAATACCTCACCAAGGAGACATCCAGGAGGCATCCTAACCATATGCCTGAGCCACCTTATCCGGCTCCTCTCAATGCAGAGGAACAGCGACTCCACTCTGAGCCCATCCCAGTTGACCGAGCTTCTTACCCTACCTGGGAGAGCCCAGACACCCTGCAGAGAAAACTCATTTCGGCTGCTTATATTTGTGATGTTGTTCTTTCGGTCACTACCCATAGCTCGTGACAATAGACAAGGGTAGGAACGTACATTGACTGTTTCCTTTGCAGATATAAAACAAATTTAAACTTATTAATTGATAGATTACAGGAAAATCATGTGGGATTTCTACCAGTTTGTTGACCCTAGGCAGTGTAGTGTATTTCTTTATCTCAGGTACTAAACAGGAAGAATTTCTTCCAAACAATCAGTGATTTATATGCATGACATCCTCTGTGCACTGATACGATTAATCTGTTAATGGGTTAATATTAATGAGCAGTAGAACATTGTTGGTTGCTATATGCATTTGGGAATTGTCACAGTTTTGCTGTCTCCATTGCCTTGTCCATCATTAGACACAAGCAAATGACCCCTAAGAATGTTGTGGTTTTGTGCTGTGGTTGTTTGTGATCCTGTAGCTTGATTGCCAATGCCAGAGGACAAGTTGCAGCATTCAAACTCATTTCAAAGAATCACAGTGTGTGTTTGCGTGTCAACTCGTAGGTTCTGCCTCTGAGGACTACAAATAATTAAAATAGTAATCAATGTAACTAATTATAATGGAACTCAATCTATTGTCGGTACTGCACTTGCAGGGTGTACATGGCTTACAATCTTCACACCTTACACATGGCTGACTTTTTAAGTCCTCTTTAGTGAACAGCTTTGAACTAATTAAATGAGAAACGAATAAACCACAATACACTGAGTTGAAACAATTGATGTTTTAATGTTAAATCATGGATCATTGTTACATGATGTGGACACAAAGATATTATGTTAACTGTATTAATTTTCTTATACATATTAGAATACATTAGTAATAACCATGATATATTTAGACAATAAAATCCTAATATTAAATATGTATACAGTTGCATCCAGATTCTAGTGACATATCTGTAAAATGTTGCTACTTTCCTGTCCTTACAGAGTGTAGAGGGCGTTTTAGAGCAAATTAATGAAAAAATACATGGCATGAACTTGCAAACTGTGGAAAAACACCTCAGGATGGATAGGAATTTCAACTTCCTCAAATCTGACATGCATTATTTGTGACCTTTTACGTCTCAGCTCATCTTGTCTTCTTTTTTCAGCTTGACTGATTTGTCAGGTACAGAAACATGATTTCACCACAACCGTATGCCTGTCAGGTAGAATAATGCAGCTTCTATTCAAGGTTTCTAAAAAACAACATGCTGTTGCTTGACATATCAAACCAGCTTCACTTCAGTTTGACCTTTCAGTAATCTTTCAATTTTCCTTAGACCAAATGGACAAGAATCCATCCATACAATTATCTGAGATCCAGAGGTATAGTGTGGTGAATCATCCCAGGTGTATTTCTTTGAGCTCATCCAATATTTTTAGTTGCCTACACCCTAATTGGGTGCAGGAAACTAAGATAATGCAAAATGAATAGGTTACTAATGAAACTAATGGAGAAGCCTCACTGTCTGGCCAAGCTTATCGCTAGAAATGAAAGCTCAGCACATAATAGATCATCCCAGCATTATGATGTTTTATTGTCTGCCTTTGGGATTGTGCTACCAACTGTATCTGATATTGAGGAAAATATTAAGTGTGGTAATAACCCCCTCTTGTTAAGATAGGCCCTTGCTCCTATTTTTCTGGTTTAATTGCTTCCTTTGGGATAATTAGTAATCGTTAAGAGATAGTCAACTGGGCATTTATGCCCTGTCATGATAGACTGCACCAAATGTGCAAACATTAAGTGGTGCATCATTAGCTGAGTGGTCAGCAAAGTGGTGCTGTTCAAACTGTGAGGTTCACCAGTAAAATGTGGCTCTCCTATAATTCAGAAAAAAGCATCCTTGGCAATGTTTCTGTGAACATGTTTATGGTTTCTGTGTAAACCACAACTTACAGTTAACAAATAAAATCCCCATGTCAGTAACGGTAGTTATTGGCAGATTTAATGTACAATCTCAACAGCATTTTATTAACGTGTAGCATCATCTGCAGAGTCTAGACGTTGTTAGATTTTTGGAGGATTGCTCATTTGTCCGTTTGCATTGAAAATGTGGTGTACTGTAGGGACTAAGATCAACAAAAATGGATATCTGTGAAGGTATTAAATTGCCCTAGGCTGACTGATGTGAATTGATCCTTTGAATTTTTCAATGGACTTAGTACACTTCCTCTTTCTTGTTATTCCTAGCTTCTTGACTACTGTATACATAATGAGACAGTATATAATGCAAAAGGGGAGGTACTTTGCTCAAGAGCCATTTCCTCCTGGCAGATATTGATGCAGACACTTTTCTGCACATTAACCTCAACCTTTTATTCTTACATTACAGTGCTAATGGTGGGATACAGTAAATACATAAATGACTTATATTATCTTCTGTTGAAACTTTATTGGGTATGCTTGGCTCTATGAATCATGTTTTAAGTTATTTTGTGCATTTATAATTGAATGCAATATACATGTAGAGACATTATACTGAACACTAACAGTTAACTCATGTTTGACCTTAAGAATATTGCATTATGGTGAGTATGGTAAGTTCAGCACAGTATCTATTGCAGACACATTTTCTTAGAGATCAACACAACGTACAGACATCATTACAAACTCTTTCATTTCTAATAGTTTTGATATCACAGTTAAAATGAACCATGTGCTGAATCTTATTTGCAGACAACCGGAGCCCTCTCTTTGAACACATCAACGTAGACGTGACCCTGATATTGTCTTTGAAATAGAATAACAAACAAATCTGTATTGCAAAAATCCGACGCCTCCAAACCTAATCTGATCAGGCAGTGGAAAAGAAAAAAAATGGGAGGGAATATGAAAGTGTATTGTTAGTTTTCTTTTACTGTTTTGCCTATAGCTGTAGTTTGAGAGCCACGCAAGCTTCGGAGCCCGGAATTTGTTTCTGCATAACTGTCATGGTGAAACACTGTAAGACATCGGTATGTTCCTGATATTCTGCTGTATCCTTGTCAGTACTGTAAACCCGTCCATTTTATCTGCTATTTTATCTCACATTCCCTGTGATAATCAAGGGAAGAAGTGCTAAAAACTTCCTTCCAGAGTAATCACTCTGGGTGACATTAATTTAGCTTCCAGTTCTACTGAGAGGAACCTTAGTGTTCGATCTGTTCTTTGGCTCACATATTAGACAGGTCTGCCTTCTTTCACCTACAAAATATTGTTAAAATTAGGGACATCTTGTCATAGAGTGATGCAAAAAATACTAGCCCATGCTTTTGTTACTTCAAGATTACACTAGTGCAATTCTTTATTATTAGGCTGTCCCAAATATGCTCAGACAAGTTTCCCACTTATCTAAAATGCTGCAGTGACGGTTCTGATGACAACTAGCAAGAGAGATTATTTTTATCTAATTTTAGCTTCTCTTGGTTTCCTGCCAATTCCAGAATAGAATGTAAAAATTCTTCTTCTCACATATAAAGCTCTCCATGACCAAGCTCCATTGTATATCAAAGATCTCATACTTGCACATTTTCCCAACAGATCACTTTGCTCTTAAACTGTTGGAATGGGAGGCAGAACCTTTGGCTGTCAGGTCCCTCTCTTATGGAACCAGGTCAGTTTGGGAGGCAGACATCCTCTCTACCTTCAAGATTACAGTGAGGGGTGGTTGGCCATGCCTTCAGTTATGCTACCTTCAGCTTAGACTGCAGGGAGACATCTCGTGTTGTGGTGCTTGTTGATCCCTCTGTCCTCTTCACCTCCAACCAGATGAGGTAGATGGCCAACCTCCCTGAGTCGGGTTCTGCTGAACGTTTTCCCTTCCTGTTAAAAGGGAGTTTTTTTCCTTGATTATGTATAGAAAGTGCCTTGAGATGACTTTTTTTGTGAATTGCTGGTATACAAATAAAGCTGAATTAAACTGAACAGAATTTTTTCTCCTGCCATGCATACATCTCCTTTTCAGCTGTTCCTACATATGAACAGCTCTTCTACTGGCATTTTCAATCATTGTCATATGTTTTTAAAAAGTACTATCAGTAACCTCTCGAAGAACATAGCATCCCCAGAATTAAAAAAAAAACCTTTGCAAAAGCAGACAGAGAAAAAGATACATGTCAGCTATTGTAACAGTCTGCTACATGTGTGGCACCACTAGGATACAGGGATGAGAACTGATCGAATCACGAGTGGACACTGGAGACATATGTGGAGATTCACTTTAATGCCAGATGTTTAAACTTTCGTCACAGCTGAAATGTGAATATTCCATGTCTAAATACTGTTTGTTCTTAACATTTGTTTGAAAAGACCAAAATAAAGATGGCAAAGCACTAAACTTCAAAACTGAAGTCAGCTAACCACTGAATAAGATAATGATGGCTACATCCATTTGTTCTATGCTCAGATCCAGTTAAACTGAATTTTGACAAGCAGGGCCTGTCCAGAAATCTGCAAAGTTGCAACAAAGTTATGATCTAATCTAATGCCTGCAGCTGTTCTAAATATCTGCACTTCCATTCAACTTGATTTTCCAGGACCTTAGAACCAGTGGAGAATTGTGCAAGTGTGCTCAGTGCGTCTTTCATGTTTTTAAATGCAAACCAGCAACTGTGAAGACCAGTCTAGATGCCATCCCTGCTGTAAGGGATCTCATATGTTCATTCAGTCAGCATAAAATCCCTGCAAACACTAGCAAACGGGCGTGCCCCCAGGAGCCAGAGGCGATGAAGAAACCTGAATCCATTCAATAAAAATGGAACAGATAAGACACCCGAGCTACTGCAGCTAAAATGCAAGCGATGCAGAGGCCGTCTGATCTGCCAGCTCTCCTGAGGTCATGTAGACCTTGGTGGTTGAAACTCTAATCTGGAATAAAGGAAGATAGGAGGGCATTCAGGTGCCTCAGGTTGTGAAAGAGCTGTGGGAAGAAAGGTGACTTGAAGAATATAGGATTATTATGTTTATGGCTAATGTTAGAATCACTTCAACATTTTGAAGAGCTAAAGTAATGTCCTGATATCTGCATTTGATTTTTTTAATTGAGATTTGGTTTCTTAAGGGTCTTGATAAATTAGATTTCAATCCACTCACTGTGTCTTCTTCAGTCATTAGAAAATCTGATGTTCTAGTCAGGCCTATTGGATAATACATGTACGACATAATATGGAAATGTTACACAGGCCCATTCCTGAAAAATCTGACTCAATCTAAATCATTTGAGCATCCCAATAGATTTGCTTTCATTAATGACACTTACGTGATGTTGAGCGCTGTTTTTGTTGTCTACTATTCAGATGATGAGAAAGTAATGGCAAGTTTTCCACCCTATTAAAGTTCCCATCATCTTTGGGTTGGGACGATGTATAAAACGTAAATGAAAACAGAATGCAATTATTTTAAAATCTCATGAACAAATATTCTATTTCCAAAAGACCATAAAGATGTCAGATATGGAAACTGAAAGATTTGACCATTTCATGGGAAATATATTTGCTGGCAGCAACGCATCTAAAGAAAAAGTTGGAAAAGGGGCAGCAAAGGGCTAGAAAAGTTACTATTCCAAATCAAAAACAACCGCAGGAGCATTTCACAACTAATTAGGTTTATAGGCAACAGGTCAGTAACATGATAGAGTAAAAACTGAGTCTGAATGTAATAGAAAAAACGTTTTCTGGTGTAATAGAAACTGCATTTCAGCAAGACAATACATTCAACTGACACACTTGATGTCCTGGGCCATGTCTGTGATGCACTGGGATAAGTTCCCATCAGACAGCGGCACTGCTTCTAGCTCCTGTGCTTGTTTATGCCCATGCATTGTTTGACTCATAGTGTTAGCGGCAGGTTTTATTAAGATTTCCCCAATTGTGTGTGGCTCTTTTGTCTGTGCAATTAAATATGATACCTTTTGAGCTTTGGTAAGGACTGTTGTTTTGATGGTTTTGACTTTCTTTTGGCTTTGTAACTGTCTCTCCTTTTGGTGGAAAAAATCTGCTGGTACAGCTGCAAAAATGAGGTGCTTAGTTTTCAAGTATCCTTTCTTATGGCTGTTCTCCACTGTCCTCTGCTGCATTCTCTGCTGGCCTCTCTGCCTTGTCCTTGATCAGTATCAACTAAAGTTTCAGTTTGCGAAATAATACCCTTGATACAGTTTTTCCATTAAGAAACTTATAAAATGCTTTTTCATTTCCAAGTCCTTGTTACTTATTTTGACTCATAAATAAAATTAATAAATCATCCCAACTGCATTTAATTTTCTTCTTCAAAATTGCTCATTTTGTGACTCAACTCAACTCAAATGAAAACAAAGAGAACATTTCTTTTTCGTTTTCAAGCCCGCCCCCTGCAAAAAGTGTCTCATAAATCATTTTGGATTCTCAATCCCAAGTAGCGCAGGAGAGTGACGTCAATAGCTGCTCCTCTTCTTCTTCTATGGTTCGGCTCCCCTGCACACTACACAGCGCTCCCTGCCACCATTGCATTGCTTTTGTTAGAATTAGAATCCCATTTGGAGTTAAATACAATTTCTGAATTGGACTCCCGACAAACTTGAACAGACATTGAATTAGCAACATTATGTCAGCCGCTATCAGGTGATGTGAAGTGTCTGACTGTCTCCTCCAGTCAATGGTCTCCTCTCAGGCACCGCCACATCTAGTCGTGGGAGGATTGAGCAGGGCAACTTGGTTAACATTGGCAGCAGCAGAGAATGCAGCCAAGCTGTCTATAATCTCTTCAAGTCTGTCTGGGAAAAAACAATGTTCTCTTTGTTTTCATATGAGTTGTGTCATAGAAGAAAATGAAATGCAGTTGGAATGATATATTATTAATTTTATTTATGAGTCAAAATAAGCAACAAGGACTTGGAAATGAAAATATTGGAAATTTCTCATAATTTGATGATTTTAATTATCAAGTTTGACATTTCAAATTGAATTTTGGTAACTTTTTGCTGGTGCAATTTTTGAAAATTAAATCTTAAACATCATTTTCCTAATCATTTTAAATACGTTACAAGATAAGCCGTCTTGACAAAGAAAACTAAAATTCAGTTTGGATTATTTATTATTAATTTTATTCATGAGTCAAATAAACAGTTATGACCTTGAAATGAAAAAGTATTTCTGCTAATGCATTTTAATTATCAAGTTTGACATTTAAAATTGAATTTTAGTAACTTTTTGCTGGGACACTTTTTGAAAATTAAATCTTAAACATCTTTTCCTTAATCATTTTAAATAAGTTTCAAAAAAAGCAATCTTGAAGAAGAAAATGAAAATGCAGTTTGAATTATTTATTTTTAGATGTAGAGTGTCTGTCTCTCTGTGTGGCCCTGTGATAAACTGGCGACCTGTCCAGGGTGTACCCTGCCTCTCGCCTGGTACTTGCTGGGATAGGCTCCAGCCCACCCGCGACCCTGTGTGGATTAAGCGGTACAGAAAATGGATGGATGGATGGATGGTTATGAGTCAAAAAATGCAGCTATATTGAGAAAATGAAAAAGTATTCCTGTTAATGCATTTTAATTTTGATTAAAGAACACAATCACTTTCATACAGAGAATGTTGCTGGATTGTTGAGATTTCTTCTTTTTTCTTTTTCTTTTTATGGATTAATTTCATACAGGTCAAAATCATTGCACACAACATACATTTAAATACATGCACACATACATTTATACATTCTACATACATATACATACATACACACATACATACACACATACATACTTACATATATGAATGCATACACCTATACACATACATACACATATCTATAAGCCCACACATACACACACATAAACATTCCCATGGTGAGATGAAAACTTTTCTAAACGTTCACCGAACATTCCGCTGAAAGTCACGACTAACCTTCGAAAACCTTCCCAGAACCACTGTTTCCCTCCTTCCTCTCCCCATTCCACCACAGCTGCGGCAGCCATATTAACACAAAGTTAAATTAAAACATTAGAAAATTGAAGATATACATTTATGTCACGTTTGTTTCTTAATGGAAAAATATATTTTTGGTTTAATTTTTTGGCATATCAATTTGTTTTATTGAACCATTTTCATATTTTTGTATTCATTTTTTCTTTTGGCAGTTTCAGTCCCCCATATTGTAGTTTCTGGCCTGCAGAAGGATTAGATTGAAATTCCAGTTTTAAAACTAAGGCATTAATATAGACAAAAAAACTATACGTACAATGGTTATTCAATCCATATGAAGATTCAAAAGCATGTTGGTGCAAGGCCCTGACTCTTCACCTTTCACTATACGTTTAATAAGTAAATCAGTTTTGAACTGTACAATTTCAAGTAAAATTGCAGGCCCTGAGGGATTTTGACATCAGTAACAGCCATACACATGTGATACTGCATCAACATTAAAGATTGAGACATAGAATATTCAGTAAGATAAATCTTTCCGAAAGATACAATCTGTTGTTATTTGATAAGATGGGATTTCAAAGGATTTGTTGACACATTTTGGAATTTCCTTGAAGCCACTGTTACCATTTTTGTCACTAATTCTTTAAGGCCAACTTCCTTTCCAAGTCATAAACCACCATGCTGCAGCTAACAATTTAGAACTGTGGAGGAGCCTTGAATCTTTGATCTAAGAGGAGAATCTTTGATCATGTTGTATAGTGGCAGAGTTTTCACACAGTTGTCTTTTCCTCAGGAATTCTACTTGTCTCTTATCTACTAACACACAGATGCATAATTTTCATGCCTCCAAAGATATGAGAGAGGATGTGCCATTTCTGTTGGAAGTATTTGATTTTAATGTTCAAGTCTGCAGGTAACAACAGCAATCCCAGAGGTACTTGTGGTTGATTGCAATAAGTTTAAGAGAAAATCATGTTCAAAAGGATGTTGGAAAATAAATGGTGGAAAAATAGTGAAGGAGTGGGAGTTTGATGCAGGTAGCAAAGTAATGAAATGTAGATTTTTCCAAGACAAACTTTACTTTGAAGAACTAAGAGAAAAACACTTAATAGCCTAAAATGATCCACATTTTATTTCCTCAGTGACAGACTATTTCTTAAAAATATTCTCTGCAGTCTTTTCATTGTGTTCCTTTTGCTTGCTGGATGGCAGGATGAGCATTGATTTAGTCACAAGCCTCAGAAGTAGGTCAAGACCTGCTGCGCACCTGTCCTTTTGATTGACTTAGAAATGTACAGTGATCCATGAATAAATGCATGCACTTACATACACACATGCACAAATACAACAGGCTTAGAGGAAATAATGGATTTGTTGCTGGAACATAAATGAACACTTGCCCTTTGATACAGCAGTAGCTGTCAGTAGCTTAGAGGAAATGTTGATGCAATGGAGAGAAACCCCAGCAGTATGATGTTTATTTGTTTTGGAGTTGGAGACAACATAAGACCAAAAAATTAATCTGGTTTCATCAGAGAACGGGTCTGGTCCAATGCACAGCTGCCACCAGTTACTGTTCTCCATTACGCTCCTGTGAACAGAGCATCACTTTTAGGAACATGATTCACTTAATTGAAACACTTGTAAACAGAACAGTAAAGAAAATAGAACTCTCCTCCTAAATGTCATTTCAGCCTCTGAGGTCCACCACCAGGATTTCATCAAACTAAGAATATAGATTTGAACTCGCTCGGTCTCACTCTCTCACAGAACATTTCCACATAAAAGAGTTGCCCACTTGCTCTCAAGCTGGAGCTCAAGCCAGACACAGTGGGTCATTCTGGAAAAAGAGTAATCTGAGCTATTAAATTATCATTGACAGATCAAGTGAGACTCAGATACACTTGAAAGGTTACAGCACACTGCAGGCTTATTGAAGTCACATCACACAATGTGGAACCAAGGACAAAATCTTCATTCAGATAGGGAATAAAAAGTCCACTGAATGAGTGCATGTTGATCCTCATAGAAATATATGCAGGATCCTTAAACAGAGTAAACAAACTGAGAATGAATTACGAAAATATTAGATAAATACTATAAAGAAATAAAGGGTAACAAAGAAGAAATACCTGTTATCCTGTGGCTAAGAGACTTGACTTCCCATCTGAAACTGAAACAGCCAACCTACAATGAAATCTGGTCCTCTGGCCCTACTCCTACCAGACTGTCATCATATTCAAACAAACAGTCCTCTGAGAAAAGGCTGTGATGAGGCATCCAAATGAAAAGGTTGCTTTAATATCAACCTCAGAACTGAGGCAGATGAATGAGACTGAGAGTAGCTGAAGTAAGTCTAATGTAGCAAGTCCCACTGGAAAGCTCCTGACTGGAGAAAGGTTGAAGGAAGACCCTTAGGAAGACAAAAAAAACACTTGCCAGTGTAACTAAAATGATAGGTTATTGGCTGCATAGACGAATCCGAGCAAACACCAGAAATAGACCCTCCACCATTGCTGCGGTGGAATTTCTGAATGTCAGAGCAGAAGATATGAAAATCTTACTTTTCTATTTTCTTAACAATGTCAAGGAAATCTAGAAGGACTTGCGCAGTTCTTGACTGTTCAAACAGCAGTGGAAAAATTTAATTGTCGTAAAAAAGTGAATGCAAAAAACACAGACCTTTTCTTCATGAAGATTTCCGCTGGAGTGGTGTGCAATACTGCAATATTTGGCATTCATTCAATACAAAGTAAATTAAGGACTAGTATCATCGATACCAATGCAGATATTGATATTTTTTTAAAAGGGCTGTCAAAAATACCAAATACCAAAGAAATGCAAAGAGTTTAATCTGTGGAATTAAATAGTTAATTTCTTAAATGCATTAATGTATGAACAACACAGTAATTACTTAAATTGAAAACTCAAATTTGGCATTATCTTGGTGAGAGAAGCGGATTTGGAGGCACGTAAGGTACCCAAAAATCACTTTATCCTCCTCATTTATGAAGATTCTGACAGTTTTCAAACAATTACTTTTAGAGGATAGCCCCAGGATGACCCATTTCACATATTACACAATTAACCAACGACATCTGACATTTTGGTCCACACTGCTTACCGTTGGTGATGTGTGTGCCCCTGGCCGTTATGTGACGGTACATCAAAACACAAGAGCAGGGAGGAGGAGCAATGTGTGACTGATCCGTACTATGACGGAGGAGCACCTTAGGCAGACACAAGGTGCGTTTCCATTACCCCTAGAATTGCGCAAAACCTTAATATCGCAATAAAAATCTGGTAATGGAAACACCTACATTTCGAAAAAACTCTAAAATATCGCAAAAAGTTTTTACACTCCCAGGAGGAGGTTTTTCAGACGTATCGATATAGAAGTATTTCACAAACGTGTAATGGAAACAACTTTTCTGCGTCGTGTGACCCGTTTGTTTACAGTAAAAATGGCTCGGCATGTATTAACGGAGTTGGAGACAGGAATCTCTTTACAAATAAATAAACAGAAAAATATAATCGTCATCCTTGATAACAAACAACAGCGACATGCTCCAAAACCATGTTTTGCATCTCCATCTTCCTCAGAGTGGAGTCTCGCGGGACGAGATTTTATGTAAATTACGGCTTGTGCGCTTAACACCATTCAATGGAAACCCCGGCATATCACAATTGTACTTAGTCGAAATTTCAGAGATATCGCTTTTATTTTGCGAAAAACTGTAATGGAAACGCACCTACAGATAGCCAGGTCACTTCTTTGATGAAATGTAGTAGCATGAACTGCATAGAGTAGAGCAGTGATTCTTAACCATAGGGCCGCGGCCCATGCTTGGGCCTTGAGTGCCACCTGGAGGGCCGCAAAAATATTTCACTTTTTACACTGGTGGGCCGCGAGGGCCGTGAAGGCTGCTCGAGAAGCTAAATTACAATACTGCCTCCCACCACTTGGTGGCGGTAATCTGTCCGTTAGTTGTTCAACAAACCCCAATAAGCAGAAGAAGACACTGTAGCGAAAGTTATGAAGAAGTGTTTAAAACTAATAAATGAAGACAAAGTTGGTCCCCAACCCCCTAAAATGCAAAAATGTTGCGCAAGAATAATCTAGTTAAGTGCGGTTTTATAAACGGATGAAACAAGGCAGAGCCGAGAGGTTTGTATGGAGTGTTAGCTAATGCTAGCTAGCTATGATGCACTGAAGCCTTCAACACAGCATCTAGTAACCAAATACCGACATGGAGGGAAAGCTGGTGGAAGTTTTAACAAACAAAAAATTTTTTAAAATTAGCTATAGATGCAAAAAACCTCTGTCATGTCTATCAACTCTTAAGAAAATTGTAAGAAAAGTTTATTAAATACCGATTAACAGTGTTATTAAATATTTTATATATATTTGAATATTTTATTTATCCAAAAATGATTTACTTCTATTTATCTGATTCAAACACAGAATTGTTTGAATATATTTCATCACCTCATTTTATTGATCACATTGCCATATTTTTCCATTAGTTTTTTTCCAAGTTTTTCTTTTTTGCTGTAGTAAAATCTAATACATATGTGGTGTTCTTGTAGGAGCCTCTTGTTTTATGTGGAGTGTCACATACATGGGATATATGTGTCTGTGATGATGTCATTGCATCATGTCAAACTTTACAAGGTTTTAGCTGTTAAACTGTAAGCAGATTTGGTTTAGTTTTTGAAATAAATTATACCAAGATTGAGACCAATTAAACCACTATGGTGTTTGAATGGGCCCCAGACCAGTTTGTACTGGAAAAGTTGGGCCCAGTGCATAAAGGGTTAAGAACCCCTGGAGTAGAAGAACTGAAACTAAAGTATCGATGTTATCACAGTAGTATCGATAAATATTGATACCAATGCTGGTACCGATATTCTCAATATTTGGAACGATCCGCCCACAACTAGGGGGCAGTGGTTAGCGCTTTCTGTCTGCTTATGGAAGAGCGTGCACATTGGGGCGGAACACTGAATATACAGGAAGCAGCAGAGAAATGACATGCTGTCATTGCAGAGAAAACACTGAATTTTATTCCCAACACCAAAAGCACAGCAAATTTTTGTGAAGAGTTGTCAATCGGATATTAAATTCTTATATATCCATGTTACCGTCCAGCTTAAATTAGCACAATTAAGTTTGTTATGCTAGTTAACACTCATGAACTAAGAGACAATGTGTGATATTATTTGCTTTGCCACAGGCAATGTTGTGACTAGAAAATAAAAATGATTCAGTCAGTAACACAAACAGATCACATACAGTGCAGCTTAAAGACTAGTTATGACAAAACAATGTTAAATATATGACAAAATAGAAAATAAACAGCCTTTGCAAACATTTGAAAAGATCTTTTACCAAATTTTGATAAATTATAATGAGATTTGTGTCTTATATTCCAGGATAGATTGTCAGCCATTAAAAGCTGATTTTGTCACATGAAGTATAGTTTACATTATACCATGGTCAGTGAGAATTCTAATGCCAACTGGGGTGCATTATTTTCGTATATACGTACATACATGTATATACACGTATATACACGTAGTTCAGCAAGTTAAATCACAGTTATGTAACTCCTCTAAGGGCGTCACCATAGCAACACCTTAATCAACCAGTTCAGATCAGCTGGCTTTTGACAGGCGAATGAGAGAAGCATGAAAAGTACATCGAGGTAAACATAAAATAATTCCTATACTTAAGCGCATTTAGAAAGTTTTGTGTAAAAAAATAATCATTTGTTATTAAATTTTTACTGTATGGGACCATGGTATAAGCAGATTAAACAACTCAGACACGTGCATCATACGGTTTTAATCCACTTCGCGGAGGAACTCCGCTGCATGCCGTGGTGTTCTAGACACTGCGTCGTGCATTAAAACCGTTTAATGTGCGGGTCCTCGTTTAATCCTTACTCAATATACTGATATACCTAATACAATATACCTAACTAATTTGAGAAGCAAAACAACTTGGAGATCGCCAGTAAACCCTTTTCAGTAACTGTGGGCCACTGTCTAACGCAGGGGTGTCAAACTCAAATACATAGTGGGCCAAAATTTTAAACTTGGACAAAGTCGTGGGCCAATATATATATTTATTTAAAAATCTTCCTTATAACATTGAACCTTTTTATATGGACCCAAACAAGTTTTGCTTGCACAGTGAATATGGAGCAAGCAAAGCTCAATACCATACAATATATAACTTAATATTGCACGCAAAAAAAATGGATTTTCTCATAAAAATGCACCAATGGCATTCACTTCTTAAATTAAATTTAAATAAAATTGTATGCCCCCTTTTTTTGCAGCCTTCTGATTTAAATTTCAATATTAACCTTTTTCCACAGGCTAATAATACATTTTTGACAATAATAAACCAAAAAATGAATAATAGTATCCTTCAACGAATGTGCAACCATTCAAGCCCATGCCTTGGAGTAGAAAGAAAAAAATACATAAAGAAAACGTTAATTATAGCTCAGTTTGCTCCTCACTGATCTACTCTGTTGCCTATCTCAGCAATGCAGGCAAGAGGCAGGGTAAGTGGTACAAATGCTTTGCAAAGATAGTGACATCATTAGACCATCTTCAAGAACAGACCCCACTGACTCAGCTGCAGTAAAGAACAACAAGAATGTAACACCAAGTCTCAGTAATCAGTCCTGGTTCCTGGTTTTGTCATACAGCATATATCTGTACATCATGGCTAATGATAGATTTTTTTTCCTGAGTCATAGAGAGGGCAAATAAGGATGAAACAATGAGAGACAAACAAAAGAAGTGGGTTGAAGAAAGACAGAGGGAGATATAAATACTTTATTATGTGTGAGTGCCAGTGTGCAAGTTTTCTGTTGTCACTTTTTTTCCCTGTGTAGGCATTTGTATTTCCAACTATGTGTGAGGTCAAGCATGCATGACCAAGTGTATGCATCCTACAGAGAAGGGCCACCTGCAACAACCTGAGGGCAGAAGGTAGGAGGTGTTACTTGTAGAGGAGTGGGAGGTGAGGTGAGGTAAGGGGAAAGAAGATGGGAGAGGGTTTTAAGGGTAGGCGGATCAGTGACAGGCAAAGGCTTTTTCCTGAGAGAGAGGACATTACAGGAGGGGAGCATGTTGTCGGGGCCTGCCACAGAGCTTATTGGCAATCTGTTAGCAAGGCCACCGGCAGGAAGGAGAATAACGGGTCCAGGGACAGAGGAGTGCCTGCGAGAAAAGAAAAATCTACTCTCCTCAGGATTCTTGGCAATGAGAGAAAGATATGTGAAGTGGGTGGTGGTGAGGGGTCAACAGCTGACAGGGGAGAAGGGTGGTGGGAGAGAAGAGGAGTGAGACAGAATATATAGTGGTGTTTTGTTATTGTGAAGGCTTGTTGGGAATGTCCCAACGCTAGGATTACCTATGGAATTTAGTAAAAAACAAAAGATGTGAACAAGGCGATTTGGTGTTTAAAGGGGGATTGTGAGCAATGATCATGAAGATGAATTACAAAGAGAAGCTTTAGAATGAGAGGGAAATAAATCAAAAAGTGTGATTGTGTGTCACGTGTAAGGTAAATTACTCTCTAGGGTACAACAACAAACCAGATCCAATTTTCACAGGACATTACATAAATTTACTTAATTATTGATGTTCAGAGAAATACACACATGGTATCTTGATATATATATGTATATATCAAGATACTGCAGAACAGTTAAAAGGAACTATGGTTTGTTCAAATCTAAAGAGAAATTTGTCTAGTGCTGGCAAGAACACTGATATGTCTTTGATGTTTCCAGTGTGCAATGTTGATGTCAGATTTGACACAGTAAAACTAACTGAATAGTGATGAGTTACTTGCATCATTGTGTTAACTTAAAAGTCTGAGTAAAGCAGATTCGCATTTCCATCCTGGTATTTGCAAATAAACTTCTTCAATATGAAATGTAAATTTTACACTGCTGATATTAAAAAAATGTGTAACCTTCCACCTCAAAGTTACAAATTTAAAAAGCAAATAAACGAGTCAAACAAGGATTCAATTATGTGTGCAGCAGCACACTGTGGAGAGACTCAGTTGGGCTCTCACAGTAGTGTATTAATGTAGTTGTTAGAATCTATTACCTTTAAGCTGCTTTTCACTGGTAAAAGTTTATAAAACTGAAGAGCATGAGGCGTGTTTTACTGATTATCAACAACTCTTTCACTGCAGCTCCTTACAAAATCACTCCACAGTCCACTGACTGGTTTCCATGTGTTACCAGGTCCCTGCAGTTCCACTTTTTTGTAATTTATTTTCTCATTATTCCTCTACAATTTAGGAAGACAGACTAATTTCTTGAAATTCTGGCATCCAGATAGGATGCTATTTATGAAGACTGAAGAAGTTAGCTCACTAATTGCTAGTCTGCAATAGGCCTTTTTACAATGCTCAGGTAGAAGGGGTGGTACCGAATTTGCTCAAATATATATACATAAAAAATCAGTCTTACTATGTCACTGAAGTGTTGGGCCTGCCCTAAAACTGAACAGAACGTTTTCTGTTCAGAAAATATTCTAAGTAACTACTATTTAACACCTATTACATGCTTCCATGCTTTTACTTTGATTCACTCTGACCTTACGAGAAAGAAACTCTTGTCTGTATTACAGGTGGAACTCCTTGATGATCAGTCTGTCAGGTTGAGGGCCAAGTCTGGTAAAATATCTTGCATGTTACCACCTTTCACAGATCAGCTATGTAGTGTGAGCACAGGACTTGAAAACTCCCAAACACAAGAGAAATAGATTGTGTAGAGTGAACAATGCAAGGATCCTAAATTTTGCAGTCTAACTTTTGCTTAAACTCCTCATTCTGAAGGTGGGGATGGAAGGGGGTTAAAGAAATCAGCCCCTATAGTTTCTGTACATTTGCTTCCTTGACATTGAGGACCTACACACCCTGAGATAGAGCTTCTGTTCTTTGTATGTATCAGATGTGGTGCAATGATAAGGGATAAATTAGGTGTCTTTGTGAGGACATATGTCAATGGAATAGGGGAAGAACCAGACAATAAATACAATATGTATAATGAGATCTCTACCCACTAATTTGATTTTGAAGTTTAAATCTGACAATTAAAATATCACAGCTTTTTTGCCATGTATATTTATATATGGTGCTGAGAAAGTAGCAATAAGAAGATTCTATCAGCACTACATTAAAACACAGAAAGAGAGAGGAAATTGGATAAATAGCCAGGAGTTAGGAGAAGCAGGATAACATCTCTCATAACCAAAACAGGGACATTATTTCAACCCATTTTCACACTATTTGATATACAGTCAGATATGGTGCTGCTTTGTGCATCAGCCGTGTCATTGTTTCCAGCAACTGCTGATCTCACTTTCCAAGATGAAATTAATGATGTCCAAGGAGAAGATGAGAAACATCAATCAACAGCTGAAGTGACAAGAAACGCTAAAAGTGAATTACCTGCACTTAGTCTAGGTGCTGTCATATTAACAGCAATGTCTTTGCCGAAAGTCCTGCTTAGCAACCTCCCAAAAGAGGCCAGGTCTGGTCTCATGAGCCATCTGAGAAAGCAAGGTTTTCCAGAGAATTATTGATTCTGTCTCATAGCCCAATTTTTCAAAGACCTCACTCCGTTGGGGAAGGAAGAAAGGAGGAAAAAAGAAACACAAGCGCATACCTCCGACAATGAGTAATCTTTCTCTCTTACAGATGAGCATATTTCCATTCCAAATGAGCTTGGACTTATTAGTCTGCTCGGCAGGTATTTTGTCATTGTCATATGCGCAGCATGAATTAATTGTGGAGATGGCGCCCAACGAGCCACCTTGTGGGGTGCAAATGACATTTTCTTAACCTTAGGCCCTTAATCAAAAGCAACAAGGTGGAGCTCACCTACCAAGTGTGTTTAAACAAATCCAACAGGTGCAGGCTGAGACATTTTAGAAAGTCAGGAAGGAGGAAAAGGATTGGAGAGATTCTGAATCCTTCACAATATACCACTTGTATCCTCAGGTCGACAATAAAAGTTAAGCCTTTAAAATCTGTCTGAAATCCTCAAGAATTGAGGCACGCTCAACAATTTTTATACCCTTATGTCTTTTACCCGTGTGTCTTATAAAACAAACCTTTGCAGAACTGTTTTGAAACAACCCCATGATTTTATCTTTTCTTTGCCTTTTTTTCATGTGAAAACATAACAGACTCCCCTAAAATGATGGCAGGTGTTGACTAAAGAGTGTGGGTGGAACATTTTGTATTACCCTTCCATGCAGCCAATCATTTGAAAATTAATCATGTGTTTAATTAACAATTGTAAACACTTAATTGCTAGTATTAGTTCAGAACATGAGCCTGAATGACTTTCACACATGATAAACAGTTGTGTGAAATATAATAAGTTGGATGAAGTGGAATATAAAAAACTAATTTGATGCTTGTGAATACAATCCAATTAACCTCTTCGTGGCTTTTTACACTTACAGCATGGGACAAATCACACGATTAAAGACTTAAGAAATAAACAACATTAATGAAAGGCAGTCTGAAGGAAAATGGCAGCACCTATAGATAGCTGCTGCACTCGTTGCAATGCAACACTGTAAGTGAATAAAAAAACATTCTACATGTGTACAAAGCAATATTCTATAAAAAGCATAATAAAATTGCTTTACCTGTCTGTGTCATAGGTTAAACTGAAATATTCAATTCAGTAATTGCCCTTGGAGTGATATTTTCAGTCTAGTGTGTATAATATTAATTGACCCTTCGTAATACTATTCAAATGCCTTTCTTCCTGTCCTGCTGGTCCTTTCCCTATACCACTGACCTTGTCTGGAGGGGTAGATAATTGACGGTCCTCTTCCAACATAGTGAGATATTTATGAATAGAAGGAGTAGAGGGATGGTTGTATTTTTCTCTCTAACTTCCTAGTAGTCCTTCTTAGACTTGTCTGTGTATCTGCACCAAGGTCAAATTGAGTGTATATTTTATAAAGATGGATCACTCTAGCAAAACTTTCGTATTCAGGCCTGGCCAGCACCCTCCATGCCAAGATGCTTACTGGCCTTACCTAGCCCCAGGACGCCCATTTCTCACTGTGCATTTTTCTGTTTGCCTTTGACAACAAAATATGGAACATCATCACCTGATTTATGCTTTAAGCCTACTAAATTCACATCTCTTGCTAAATACTAAGAAGCCATATCGTTATAAATACAAATGTAATTTAAAAAAAATGCATTTAAGTAACAATGTCGAGATTTCTAATCCACCAAAATGTCACCATGAGAATCAGTCCCTTTTGTAGTGAGTGGACACTTTAATTTCTGCAGTACATGGTTGTGAGAGGCTTAAATTTTCTTTCAATTATTGTCAATAACAGCACAGTAAGACAGAAAAAAAAGTTTTCAAAGGGTTTTCTAAAATATTTTCATTTTTATAGAAGGCCTCCTTGAACTGTGCTTTTGCATGGTCTTCAGTTACATTCAGCTGTAGACAGGGAATTACAGATATCCCCTACTGTTATCTCCTAAAGTCTGTCAGCTCTCTGGTGTATTTTAGGTTATAGCTGTACAAAGTCGAGTCAGCTCGGGCTCAGAAAACAATATATGGTTCAAATCCTCAGTTGCACTCAAAACAATCAGAGCCCTTTCAATCCAAATGTGTTATTCTGGAAAAACTAATTTAATTCACTGGTCCTGTATTAAAGAGTCAACTTTTGAATGCTAGGAAGTGCTCATTTGATAAAAGTTCAGAAATAATGCTTCTTTCATTTGCTTAAAGATACTGCTTGATTTTGCATAAATGCATACTTTTGCAACTTTTGCCAATTTTTAAAAACTAAAAAACTAAAATAATTTAAACATTCAAAGTTCTCTCAGCGTTATTCAGGTGATATTGCGTTTGATTCAAAGCAGATTAAAATTTGAATTCAACACTGAAAGCACTGGGTGTACCCTGCCCCTCGCATGCTAAATGCTGAGATGGGCTCCAGATTCCCTGTGACCCTGAACTGGATTAAGCAGTATGGAAAATGAATGAATGAACTTTCCATAGATGAGGTTTTGATCATCAAAAAAATAAAACAAAAACAAACTTAATCTTTATGAATGGTACCCATTACTAAAATGAAAAGTAAAAAAAAAAAAAAAAAAAAACAATATTGTATTGATACCCTGTGTCCTATCTAAAGTGATATTCTTTTTGTTCGGACAACAATATCATGTTTTTTTTTATCACCTGGTGGACTATTGCACTGTTAACTGGCACACTCCAGAATGTGCTATTGATATGTTGGTTCACAGTTCAAACACAGTAGTTCTACAATTACTTTCTGGACTTGCATCTCCCTTTTAAAACTATAACATCTGTTTTGCATTATATGAAACTGTCACACTTGGTCAAAATTAAATCATTTTTTCAGGGCTCCAAAATATAACGTTAACTTCATGACGTCCACTTCTCTGGAGGGCCTTGTTGGCAGCATAGACTTGTAAGAAGGAGGGAGGGGATGGAGGAAGCACATCTGTGACATTCCCTTATTGTTAGTTCAAGACTCTTCATGCACAACATTTTCAACAGTCTCACATTACATATTTAGATATTTATGCATCACAATTAAAAATCATGTGACAGCTAGACTCAGGTGTGAAGTCACATCACTTTTTCAAACTTCATCGTGGACCAAATTTCCATAAATAACCTAATGGTTGTGATAAAATAAAAACAAAATAAAAACACTCACGACAGAATTTTAAAAAAAAATGTGCTAATGAAGTTCAGATCTCAGGTAACATGTTGACATTAATCAAACCAACAAAGAATATTAGATCTATTTTAATAAAAGAATAATGAATCTTCATGTTCTGTAGAATAATTCAGTCCAGACTTGAACATCCTATGTGGTAGTTTTTCAGCAGGACCTGGTCTTATGTAGTCCAGGTCCCCAAAAAGCAGTGATTTTTTGCATTTTATATAAATGTATATCACAAATCAGAAGATAACTTCATCAACTTCAGGCCGCATCTCTGAACATCCCCATGCCTGACTTCACTGTTCATACCAAATAAGAAAAAAATCTCTCATAAGATAGCAAAGGTTAATTACGTTTTACTTGCTCAAAGTATTGCCTAGAATTAGAGATCTAACTAGATTAATCATTTATTTTTTGTTGCAAATTTATGACTAGCTTGTCATGATATCTACTTTAAATAAATTATTTTCCCATTAGGATTATAACTGTCAAACACCTAACAATTAGTGGAGCTCAAACTCCACTAATTGATAGGAATTCTTCATCTTTTTTTTTCCTAATCATGGTTAGACTGTTTCTTTTCAAATTGAAATTGTTTAAAGAGGCACATGTACAAGCCCTCAACCCTTCAATGCAATCTTCGCTCACTTCCTCCGCGTGTCATCCTCAGATAATTCACCTGGTAGCCAAGTGTCAGGGGCCCTAAGCTGAATAATGGTTAATGAAGCATGTAACCTGCATTACTCCTGCCTCTACTTCCTGCCCTGAGTGACATGCACTGCTCTTCTGTGCTCTTCACTCCTCACAGCATCAAGGGCAGCAGCACTGGGAGGCAGCTTATTGCTCTTTGCCTGTCTCAACCATTCCTTTCAAGTTTGCCAACATACTCCCTGGGTACTGTATGCAACACTGCTTGTTGGCCAAACACACTTTATAGAGGACACACTTTTACTAACATGCTGTCTGTCAGCGCAACTTGAGTTTGTCATACAGGTAAAATATTTCAGAAAAATCTGAGTAGAATGTGTGGAAATATGCATCTATATACATAAAGTGTTGCAGAAGAGAAACAAATCTAACTCAAAACAACTCAACAAAAGACTCTTTAATTAAGCTACCTTAATTCTAGTCCAATCTTATAAAATATATATACAGTATAAGATCGG
>JBBBVU010000012.1:17266401-17282348 GCA_037177055.1 Atherinosoma microstoma | reverse complement strand
CACACACACACACACACACACACACACACACACACACACACACACACACACACACACACACACACATATATATATATGTGTATATATTGTCAAGCATTGTAAAGCTCTAAGGTTTAGCCTGACCTGTTTTGATGAGGGTTGCATTTCAAAGGAGTCAGATGTCATGTTTATTCCACTTCTATTTATCACCCAGTGCTTCTACAGAAACAATTTTTTTCTATGTTACAATCCATACTTCATAAACTCCAGGTTTGTCTAATATTTAACATTTAATATACTTTCCCACCAGCAGTATTTATGAGAGCCTATCATGGTCTGGTTTGTTTATATTTGTGTAGATGTGTCGACAGTTTAATTTATCTTTATCAGTTTATATTTATTATCTATTCATTAACATCACTAACAAATACATGTTAATACCCTTTTAATCCACTTTCCTGCTCAAATCTTGTAAATATATAGTATGTACATATTATTTATGATGTAGTATGATTTTCTTCCACCCTTTTTACATTGTTTATACTGATGTGATTTTGAAATTTGACTATTTTCTCCATGTCACCAAATTTTAATCATGCAACTTCCCTAAAACCAATTCATCTCAGTAACTGTGATTATCTCACCAGTCGGACTCATGATTAAATAGAGGGATGCCATGATTAGATGGGGTGATGCACAGGTAGGAGTTCAGACTGAGGCTGTACGCTGCTGTGCCTGTTTGTGCTCAGAGGAACTAGTTGAAACTTCTGCACTGATTTGCAGTATTGAAGTTATTTGCCAATTTCATATTACTCATTAAAACATGGCAACAGTTTTGCAAAAAAAGCTCTGTAAGCTTCCTCAAACTTTGCAGAGCATAACTGGGAAATATTACAGAAGGATTTGTGTGATATCTTCGCAATATGGTGAGCACCACAGTGGTACGAGAGGGAGTTTTAGGCAACTAGCTCTTAATATTAAGTTTGCGACAATGCCATCCTGGGAATATCACCAAAGGAATATTATTTCACTATGCATCTAATACTCCAAAAAGGCACTTTGGTTCATAATACGAAAAAGTAGATGCGTTCCAATCAAACTTTATGAATTTATTAAAAGTGTACTTTGAATTACAGAATTAAAATGAAGATGAGGCTAACTAGTGAGGAGGCTTGTTAAAAAATGGAGGCATTTCAGAGGTCACCCCAAAAGTTACACATCCAACTCATCCAACACACACAGTGCCACTGAAATCACAGCACAAAATAGAGAGGCACCAACACCAGCAGACTCCCGATCACCACCACAAAGCCACATATTGGAGAGCAACAGCTACAACAAAAAGCCCCCCACTTGTTATGAAACAAAATCAAATGCAAAATATTCACAAGAAACCAAAAATGTCAGTTTGATGGCTGATAATTATCTGAGTGTTCGCTAATTGCCTCTTTATGTTTTGTACTTTTCTGTACCATATTAAGTTTCTATCCTCTGGCGTTTCCATTTATATTATCTTTTCTTCACACTGTGAAAAGACATCTCAGAGGTTCTGTTCTTCAGAAAGCTTGAGCTTGAAAAACGCAAATGTCTTTTTGTTTTAGAACAAGATGATTGATTTTTTCTTGTAAGAACATGTTAAAATATGTAATAATTTCCCCTTCTTTAGCGCTGAATTGCGTTTCTATGATGTCTATACACGCTTAAGTCAATCACTGCCTTTCCTGAGGTGCATTTAATAATTTACAAAAACTTGGCTTACAGCAGTGGGTGATGCCACTCAAGGCAATTGTAATTTTACACATAATGAGAACACTTTGGAAAAAAAGTGACACAATGTAAGCTTGATTAGATGCGTTGTTTTCTATATTTGCAATCACCTGTTCTCATTTTCAAAGGGAAGGAATATCATATCAGATGATATTGTTAAGTTTTACAAGCCCAGAAGTTTTATTAGATGACTTGAGTTGTCTTCTAGTTTTCCACCTATTAGTGACCATGTTTGCACTGATTTTAGAGTTCACTACTGTACAATCTGTTCTCCTGTATATTTTAAATCCCCACTAAGAGTTTTTGGATGTTTTGCTTTTTGGCACCTGAGCTGTGGGATAGAACAGTAGTAGAACAATTGTCTGCCTCTGCCTATGGACAGCCATACATTTCATATTATTGACATTGTGTAGACTACCAAACACACTGACAGCAAATGTTATTGGACATGAAAATAAAAAGACTATATATCTTTTATTACAATGTTCTTCTTTTTATTTACATATTTGAACCATTTGAATGTGGATAATGTTTGAAGTCATTATTCATTGTCTATATTCTATATTACAGTATCATGTACTGCTAATGAGCAGAGAACCTTTAGAAAAGCTGAAAACAGCCAAGACTTTGGTGTGAGCAAGCTTTTGGATAGAAAAAGGAATATATTTATAATTAGTCTGAAATGGGACTGAAGTGGCTGAGTGAACTTTACTTGTGAGGCACAGATGATGAGGTCACATCTTATGTTTCCATCTCTGATAAATAACATAACAGGGATGAACAAGCTGCTGTTGTAATGTTGTGTTATTTCCCATTAGCAGCTAGAGTAGAGCAGAGGGAATAATAATCATTATATTCTTCTCTTGATTATAAACCCACACATCAGCAACTTCAATGTCAGTGCCAAGCAAAGCAAATGTAACACAGAGCAAGAGTACTAATCTGTAACGACAACAAAGTGCCCCCCCCCCAAAAAAAAATAAAATATTTTTAATAGTAACTGGTATTTATTTATCTAAACTTTATTTATAATGGGAGGAGTGTGTTGCTATCCAGTTGTTGGGGTGGTACTGTAAAGCAAAGCAGTGTCATACTACACTACAAACTAAAGTTGTGAACTGTGGTATGTCAGCTCCTGGAAACTCAAGGACAATTTCAAGAGCCGTAATATGCTTAACAACGGTTTATGTGCTTAAAAATGAGCCAGAAGCTCATCATTTCAAGGTTCACAAACTTCACAAGTCTTAATATCTAGGTTAGATTTGCATTGCGTTTGAGAATTTCTTGGACCCATTTCAAGTATTGCAGTGCTTCATTATCTCATTAACAATAAAGAAATCAGACCCACATTAGCAACTGTGCTTTGATACACCCTTCCTCTATCAGTGGTCTGATGCTTTTGCATGCAGATTTAAGTCCTCAATGATCAATCTGTGGATGTACCAACACAAGGTTCCAGACTGCTGAAGCGCAACAGAAAAGACTAGTTTTATTTCCTAAACTAAATCAATCTACAACATTATGTGATGATTAAAAACCTTCCTAAGCCACCAGGTTGCACCTTTCTATTAAGAGAGACATTTGTCCAGCCATACCCTTAATTTAGTTGGAAATTGCTTCTTTTTGGTAACACAAAGCTTCACTGTAAATCTCCCCCTTCTCCTAAATCCAGTCCTAAAACTTTTAGGACTTTTGCTCTGCATAATATTTATTTATTGTTTCTCTGAATTGAGCAACTTCTGTGTTCGGTGAGTCCATTGTATAAAATATTATCATGGTTTGTATGAAATGGATCAAATGTATACTGTGTGTATACAGTATAGGGTCACAGGGGACACATTTACTTGCAGAATTACTATTCACAGAACATCTTTTGGATATATGCTTCTCACATAGACTTAAGTTACTGATGAATTTAACAATCATAAATGTGTTAATTTTATTCCTATAGTAAACTAGTGTTTACTGTCTTGTGAGAATTTAGACTGAAATGTCAAAATTTTAGGTCAAGGCAATTTTACAACATCTTCTATCTCATCTATAAACTCGGTGCGCAAATTAAATCCCATATCTAACTGGTTTTCTGAGCATTTCTGCTTCACCCTATTTATCCACAGCTTCAACCTGAGATAAATCTGCCTTATCTCTTTGCAAACGCACATTTCTATTCATAGCAATCTGTCAGCACTATTTGTCTGCATCTTATCTTTATCCTCTTCCCTGCTCAGATGAAGACCTGGTCTCCCCTTGGGTCTTGTTAAAGTTTTAGTTGTAACTGTTAGGCCACAGTGACTTTGCCCTTTTTTATCAGTTGTTTATGCTGTTTAGGTGATTAACTAATCTGATATCACTCAGGTCGGTGCCCAACAGCAACCGTTGATATACCACAGGTAAGTTGGATGGGACATTTTTGAATTCCTATAGATTTGCATTAAAAATGATCTTTTCATGAGCCCTTGCCTCACCACTCTGCTCACGTTTTTGTCATTCATTAATTAAAATCTATATTAGATAAAGAATAAAATAAATATTAGTTTAGCTGTTATATTCCACGTGTATCTGTATAAATGCCTTCAGTATTTGGCTTAAAATATGCATGTCTGAAGAAAAGCAGTCGAGAAGCCTCCCACACAACACATTTCAGTGATGATGGAAGCAGTTTGATTGGTTGCATGTGAAAGTGGGGCTGAGGTTGTGCATAATTAGTGTATAACCTACAGAAGTTAGTTCTGCACCATTTGGTTTGAAAGAGAAGAAAAAGGTACAACAGTATGGCAGAAAATAAATCAAGCCACCTACAGAGTGCCTCTTTAACAGTATGAATATAAATTCAAGTGCACATTTAGAACATTTTCATCTATACTTTGGTTAAGCAATAATTTTCTTCAGCAATGCTTAAAGCCTCCCTCTCACTTCCACCAGACCCCATTTACAAAAAAGATAATTTACCTGTATAAATACCAGTATTGCTGATCAATTTCTGCCTCCATTTTCTCATTTGTTTAGTTATAATTTCACATAGGTGTTTTAAAATGTTCCCTGCTTGTTTAAACCCCAAAGTCACACAACAACAAACTAAAGAGAATAGACAAAAAACAATAGTGTTTTGGGGATAAAATGGTGGCTTTGGAGAGGACAACAAAACTGTACCCATTTGAAAGTTATTGCAGTGTAAGTATTCAAAATTAAGCCTTAAAATAATCTAATTGCTATTTTCATGTCACCAATTGTGTCTCTGTGCCACAGAAAAAATCTGTTTTCTCACCGTTTGATATTTAAGTCATTTTATGTTCAGCACTTTGTTCAACAGCTGCTGTTATAAGGTGCTTTATTAATAAAGCTTACTTGGTTATGTTTTTGCTCAATACTGTATTCAAACTACGGCTGGCAGTTAATTAAAATTTTTAATTGCAATTAATCGTGAGAAAAAAACGTCCCAGATGAGATGAGAGCAGACAAACTTCATGTTAAATCAAATGTGGCTTAATATGTTTAGCTGATTTGTAAGAACAGCCTGACCAAAAACCTTTTTTCTTTTTTTGCATTAGAAAACGTAACATGTACCTTTTGTGGAACCAGGAAAGTCGTGTAGAAACCACGAAAAGTTTCCCATTGACTTAACATTGACCTCATTTTTGTGGTGCCAGCATGCAATTTTTAACAATTTAACAATTTTAACAGGAGTAAATAAGTGGAGGGTGTTGAAATAACATTGTGTTTTTCTTTCACTTATATCTGAGATCAGGTTGGCAAAAATGCATTACAAATCTTTTAAAGATAAGTTCCAAAAACCTGAACAACCCAATGAAATATGAACATTGAACAAACAGATGATGTAAACTTTCTTGTTATAAATAAAATGGGCAACCCTCCCCCATCCCAGGATTGAGATGTACCAGATACCTGTTTGTAGCCATGACGCCATTAACAATCCTCCATTGAAGGTTGAGAAAACAATTGGTTACAACCTGTTCCCACAGAAATGTTTGAAATAATATCCAGTCTCACAGCAAAATGTGACAAAGCAAATAATTTTCCACATTCTGACGTCACTGAGATTTGCGGTGGAGCTGTGCAAAGACTGTCAAGCAAAAAACCAACGCTGACTAATTTTTCAATGTTGTGTGGACACGACTGTTTCTGTGTATACTTTGAGTCACTGTTTTGACATAGTTTTACACATTGCAGACTAAATTTAATGTGTTATAATATAAATGCTCTGGCTCAAGCTCTGGCTGAAGTTAGTAGATTTAACCATTGTAGGCAGTGGCATGCACAGTTTAGGGGGCAGGTGCTCAGTGAAAAATAAGGGCACCTTGTGTGGCTAGCAGTGTGAGATTTAAAAAAAAAAGAAAACTATTACAACAGTAAGACTACACTAGATTGTGACTGCCATGGCCTAACTTCAATATCCTACTACATTGTTGTGTTCTGCACACAAATTTTAATTACAGCTAGATTTTTTATTTTCCGTTTTATTTCCTTATTCAGGCAGCAGCTCATGAACACAATCAGGTACACTAAAGTAACCACACAGGCTACGTGGATTATACGTATTGGAACAATGTTCATGTAAAATATAGTGAGAGCTCACTCATTATAATAGGATGTCTGGCTCCTTAGAAGAACCAACTCTCCAACACCATAATCTTTCTTAATCTAGTTTTACTCAGAGCTTTTTTTGCAACCTAATTTATCTTCATGAAGCTGATTTTGTTGGTAAGCTTTTTTTATGTTTTGATAAAAACCTTATTTTTATGCATTGAAACAAAAAAGAGTTAGGGCTATTATTTAAAATTTCAATCAAACCTTTAAAAACACAGAACCAGTTAAATTAAATAAAGACAAAAATTTGAACATTATGACACTTTAAAGATTTTTTATATTTTTGTTTTACAAGTTCTCTATTTTACTTTTCAGTCTCCAATGTCATCTAAATGCAGCCAGATGCTGCTTATTTTATGGTGTTTGTTCATTTCTTTACTTTTTCTGACGTACTTAAATTTAATCCAGCTCCCCAGTCTTTCTCTGTCGCTCTGTGAACCTGGACTGTACCACTACACTGTCTGAGGAGCGCTTAACCCCCTTTTACACTTTTACATAATGGTATGTCCACTATTCGTAACATGTGATGCAACTCTTCTCATTAGCTTGAAAAAAGCTTTACCGATGAATCAGCAATTAAAATGACTCAAAATTTTTATTTATACCAGCCAAACGGAATTTGAACCCACATCTGGCGGGTGTTAACTTAGAGCCCTGTTCATGCGCTGTACCAAATGACACATTTTACCGACATTGGTTGTGTGGTGGTCATGACGTTATATCCATTAGCTGATTATTGATAGCATTTAGCCTGTTTGCAGGTGACTGTCAGGCAGTGTTGTTTTCGTCAACGAAGACGAAATTATTTCGTTGACAACCCTTTTTTTAACGACGAGCTAAACGTTTCTTTTTAATGATGAAAACATGACGAGACGTGTATGATTTTTTGTTGACGAGACAAGACAAGACGAAAATGTTAGTGGGTGGTCTGTTAGATTTTCATAATCTGAGATTTCTGCCTGTTGTGCTGTAATCTGTAAAAAACTGCATCCGCTCCTTGTTGCCCAAACCCACCACCTGCAAGCAGTGACACTGCACAACACACCTGCAGCCAGTCACACACACAGAGATACGCAGTTGAGTTTATTAATTCATTGATGGACCATGGCAGCAGCGTCAACAAAAGGGCTTGTTTGTTGTAGGGAAACGGCGAGATGATCTATGGACGAACTTTCAATTTGGGCAGCTGGAATATTTGTTTCTAAAAAAACGGAGCGAGTTGATAAGTGTGAAGTGATGGAGAGAACACCCAGACAACATGGCATAAGTTACCTTATATGAAGGCCAGAATATTTATATTGACATGATGACCATCTGCACTATTACTATGCAGTTTAAAACTATTTAGAAGTCGCAGCGCATAGCCTATTGCCTCCTGCTACTGCGGCATCAACGCAACCCGTTCCACCTGATCTGAGAACTAAAAATAGAACAGCGCAAGCGGTCAGAACCCGCGGCTGCAAAAATTGACAAAAATAATTTTTTCTCTGTTATTTACACGGGCTACTTATTTAGAGGATTACTTTTTTGATAAAAATTCACATAGTTTTAGGAAAAGTCAGGGACCAGCAAAGCGTCATGATTTTATTTCACAGTTATTGAATGTGCAAATTTCAATTGTTTAAAGACAGATAATTTGTGTTTTTCCTGTTTTTATCCTACTAAAACTGACAAAAACTAGACTTAAACCTTTTTGAGTTATTGTCGACTAAAACTGGACTAAAACTGTCACAAATTGAAATGACTAAATGTGACTAAAACTAATATGTATTTTCATCAAAAAGACTAAGACTAAGACTAAAACTCAAATGGCTGCCAACAACAACACTGCTGTCAATTAATGTCGGCTCGGCCGTTTGGTGCTGTATGAACCAGACAGAGGCGACTTCACAACTGAGACAAATAGCTTGGTAACTGAGGCTTAGGGGGAAAAACAATTCACTCTATGTGTTACCTGGGTGGTGGCAGGGGAGGAGATGTGTGCATAGCTGTGCGGCTTCACTGTGCCTCAGCTTGTGTCCACTCTGTGCATTCATGTTGACAAATGAAGAGCACAGCGCAAGTGTGTGTGGAGGGGAAGGGCTGTCCATGATCACGTTATGATGATCACATGAGCCACATGCAATACAGTTTACCTAATATTGAACAGTGCACTATAATTTTTTTTTAAATAACTTTGACAAGGACACTTGTTTGGGCCATATATGGCAAGTGCTCTAGCACCACCTGCCACTGATTGTAGGCCAAACAAAACAAACTAAGTGCAAATTTCATTTTAAATTCCTTATAAGATGATGCTCGTTCATCCAACACAATGTGATGTATCTTCACATTCTCTATAGGGCTAATGTAGGCCTACTAGCCAACTAAATTGGCATTGTGTGTGGTCCTTAAATTAGCATTGCCATGTCTTTGTATAATCTAAAGCAATAAAGAAATGTATTACCAGTAACTTCACAACAACATTTGCTCTGTTTTCCTTTAACAACAAATAGAAAACCACGAGTTGATAAGCAGCAGAGTGTTATTTGGAAATAAAACTAATTTCAATGATTTTCAGCATGAAATATCAGTCACTGTTGTGTGCTTATGAGATTTTAAAGTCTGTGGCATCCATTTCAAGTATCTCGGATAATTGAAGTTTTATCTTTGTTTTCATACCAATGCTCTGGAATTTGTGTATCTCAACACCGTTCACTGTGAAATAAGAAGGTGTTATCACATACACAGAGGGTTCAAGGCTTTAAAGTTATCAGTTTGACTGCACAAAGTGTTTTGGGGAAACTGCCCCTTCTAAGCTCCTCTGATCCCATTTAAATTGCTAAGTGGGTTTTCAGACTGCAGCGCTGAAACACTGCTAGGTAACTGTAAATATGCAAAATGACTGGAAACAGTATTTATCACACTGTTAAGGTTGAATGATCTCAGATTATATTGTAGCCTTTAACTCTGAAATGCTTAAGCAAAAAACAACACACTTTAGAGTATTAGTCTAAAACGTTATGACTAATTGAAGATTTAAAAAGGAGGGTATTTTCCACAAACCCTTTGTTTGTATACTTAAGCTTGGTATTAGGATAAGCAATTATATTCAGCACAATAGAAAGTTGGGTAAAGACCAACTCATTGCTAATGTGAGAGAACATTACACAGAAAAGAAATGACTATGCAAGTTTAAGGAAAGTGTGCATGCTCAGAATAGTGGATGAATGTGTTGAATGCTGAAATGACATATCAGGCAAAGGCTGGAGAGAAGAAAAAACTAGTGCTGAGGAGTGGTGAGAATATGTGAAGAGAGTGACGAGTAGCTGTATGGATTTCAAGCTTTTACACTAGGCTCACCCCCGAGAAACTAATACCTCAATTCACCACCTGCAGCTCAGTTTAGCACTCCCTTTTCACATATTCATCTCTGGCATACCAAAAACCCTGAAGGCAAGTGAGGAAGAAACTGAGCGAGGCAGAATGTTGACATCCCAGTTTTATTTTAGCCTCCATAAGGCACTGCAGAATTTGTCATATGGAGGAGCTGACTTTTTTTGACATCCTCCGGGAAGCTGTAGAGTTGGATTTTTTTCCCTCTTGTTTCCAAGCCTTTTAGACCTGTGGTTTTCTGTTTGGGAGTTTTCCAGTGAGAGACAACATCAGATGTCAAAGTGAATGAGAGCCGTGATTTAAGGTGACCCAGTGTTCGGGAGAATCTGTCAGAGCTGGGTTTTTATTTGTAGGTGTAAACGCATTGTGCCAAGAATTTCTTTTTTGTTTTTTTGCTCTTTATCAAGTTGGTATATCCTTTTTTCTTTTTTTTTCTTTTAGCAATGACTCAAATCCCACTGAAGTTCAACTCCACTATGAATGCTTTATTTCAAGGTTAAATGAAACACTTGCAATTTCAACTAAGCCTATAGTTGTCATATCTTTCACATAAAAAAGAAGAACATATATAATGTATCAATTAAACTTGATAGGTGACTTGAGAGTTCAGTAGGATTTACAGTTTCCAGTTCTATTTATAGGTTTGAGGAATAACAAGGTGAAAAGGATGCACTGCCTTTGGTGTTGGTCAACTCCTTACATAACTCATAATTCTGTCACTGACTTTGTCATCCTTTAATCTAACACAGACAAGCACACACAGGGAAACACACAATATATTCACTCCACACTCACTAAACATACCCCTTATCCCGCATGCATACATCACTTACTAAACACTTTGCAGGACTCTCGGAGAAGGCTCTATGGACGAGTGCTATATAAATGCAAATGATGCAGGAAACAGAGAATCTCCCTTTGATCCCGACGCAGGACAGCAATAGTAAGGAGAAAAGAAGAAGAGGCTGCACTCATTTTGGTCCAAACTATTCAGTTTTTAATTCAACTCAACTCATCCACCTTTGCGCATGCATTTGTGTGTGTTCAGGTCCACCATGGCTGTAGCACATCAAAAACAGAGAAAGAGGAGGCCAAGCCAAAACACTTGCACGTCATTATAGCAGGCTGGAACTAACATATGACATTCTGTGTGATTTCTGAAAGGTCAGCTCAAGATGGAGCTACTGCTGGAGAATTAAAGATTCAAGCAGTGTACCCACAATGGTATTTCACAAGGTTGTTACATGACAGGCTAAGCACAAGCACATTGAGGTGAAACCAAAATACAATATCAGTGGATGATGTCTTTAACCAAAATCATTTTCTACTGTTAATGTTGAAGGACTTATTATACAACCCAGTTGCCAAAATTTTGGATTCAATTTAAATCAGTGCAATTCAGCTTTGCCAATTTACCACAAAGTCAACTCATGGTAATTTACAGACCCAGTCCCATTCAATGCAATCTGAGAAGTCCAATTAAACAATAAGATGCAGTAAATCCAATTAAAGCAAATCCATTACAAACTAAGGGTGTTACATACTCCACAATAGTAAAGACATGGCTTGCAACAAATCTTCAATATTCAATAGAGGGGTCAACAAACGCTGTAAGCCAGGGAAAGCAACTGAGAGAAGAGAGGCACAAGTTAACGATAATAATAATGTCATATATGTTTACATGGAGAAAAAAAGAAATGAAGTAAAAGCATAGTACATCATGGAATGGCCCCCAGCAGTCTAAGCCCATAGCACCATAACTAAAGGGATGGCTTAGTGTCATCCAAGCCAGCCTTAACAATTAGCTTTACCAAACAGGAAAGTTTCAAACCAAATCTTAAAGGTGCTTCCTGAACCCAAACTGGGAGCTGGTTCCATAAGAGAGGCTCCGCCTCCCATTATACTTTTCGAAACTCTAGGAACTGAAAGTAGCCCTGCCATCTGAGTGTGAAGTGCTCTGCTGATAGTAAAAAATAGTAATTTGATTTTATTTTTAGGTATTTTACCTTGCTACAGTTTCCATTCTGCAGGGCTGGGGAGTTATCATTGACAAGAAAAAATATATTTTGGGGCATTTTTTACAATGTTGTGAAAATAAAATGCAACTTCATGTACATTTGATATGAATCATTTACTTATTTTGATTAAATTGTTGCACAAAAGTATATACAGCAGACCAGCCATTCACCCTGAAGGCATAGTGCACAAAAATGCATTTTCATTCCTCTTTCTAAAACATGAGCTTCCTTGAAAACATGATAGCATCTTATATAAAGAACAATAAGATGCAGTAGACAACTTTTCTGTTAATCCTTTTTCACTTTTGCATTTCATTTCAACCCCAAATTATTTCCCAAAGGAAAATGTTTAGCATAATTTCAGTAGTTTGCCCAGGAAATGATTTTCTGGTCTGAAATAACATCCTCAGATTTTGTTCTTACAGATGGTTTTGTAAGATAAGAGCTTTTAAAATGAGAAACATTCTTAATAGTCATCTTTCACATATATTTTCTCTCAATTTGCCATTAAAAGTACTGCTCTCTTTTCACATAGATAAACATAACTCTGCCAATCACATGTGAAACTCAGACACAATTTCACACTAAAGTTTAAAAAACATCCAGGGCTGGATAGCAAATGTCTGCAACATCTCAGCTTTAATTTGCTGCTTTGATTGACAAAATGTGCATGTTTCTTTATTTAGCCTACAGCATGCACAATATATTTCATGGTAAGATATAGTTTTGAATATCAAGTTTTTATTGACTATTCTCTAGAAAAAAAAAATCCCTTTAAAAAAAATCCATGTTGCAGTGTATAATGAGAAATCCTTTAAAATAGCTTGTCTTTTCTCTTATTATAAATCAAAAGATACCTAAGGAGAAACCTTAGAGTTCTGAATAGCAAGAAAACAGTGTCATAATGACCATAACTAAATTTAATTTGATCTGAGAGAAAAATTACGATATGAAATTATTCTTGTTTTGCCATTCCATCCTTCAGTTTTACTTCTGTCAGCCAGGTGGATCAGGTTGGATATTCTGCAAATCAATTCAAGCCAACTGGCAATAATAATTTTACCATATCAAGTCCTCACTGGGGACATCTGCACTCACATGTAACTGGGTTCAGTCTCAGCTTGAGAGAAGTTTAAACTTCAGACTAATAGGCCTGAAGTCAGAGAAATGTGAATAAAAGAAGTAATTATTCCTAAAACTCTGGTTGAGACACTCATTATGTCTTATATCTTATTTTAAATCATCTCACCTGCATTTATTTCTTCATTTGAATTAATATGCAGCATGTCTTACATGAATAGAGAGAAGTAGAGCAGAAAAAAAATGTTTCCTTTACAGACCACATCAAATATGCAATATGCACAAAGTAATTCAGTTAGTGGGGTCGTATGTTACACATTATGCTGCCACTGCAGCACAATTGTAAGTTTTTAGAAGTGTTTCAATTGTGAGTTTCTGACTTGGAAATGTAACATGGAACGAGTTAGAAGGAGAACAATGACTCAAAAATACAAAATTATATTTAACTTCGATCAGAATAGGAGCATTTAAATCTGAGGAAAATTCAAGAGTCAATTTTGAATTCTGTGTTTAACCTTTTTGTTTAATAACAAATTAATTAGAAACTAGAAGCGCTCAGAGAGTGCAGACCTCCACCAAGCCATTGTAAAAGCAAAAAATTGGCAATTATTGTAGGTATTAGTTTTTGAGTTAGAAGCTCTAATGGCAAAATTATTCCCATCTCCCTGTAAAGAATCCTTTAAAAAAATTCCTGGATCCAGGCGGTGATCCGGATCACTCCCAAAATCGAATCACTTGTTCCTTATTCCATTTCAGAGATTGGCGGAGGTGAATATGAGAAAAATGACATGATGATCTGGTTTTGGGGCGTTTTCATGGATCTTAGAATAATGTATATAATGAAAAGCATGAGCTAGACATGTTTTTTTGATAAGGTGGCTGTGATTTAGTTTAAATACTGAACACTTTATTTGAATTCGCTGTGCATCACAAGAGGATATCACCTAAAATCTATTGTAGGTTTTTTGCTTAATAAGAACCAAATTTATTCAGCAGCACTCATATTGTTCAATGTTGTTGGCCCAATTCAGTGATATATTACAGAGCTGCCGTGGGGAATACTAAAACTTTCAAATAGTGGATCAAATTCTCTGCGAGGCTGCAGAGGGCTCTGGCTGGGGCCTTCCTCTGCCGCCTTTTGGGTGAATGCATGATGATCTTCATGGTGTGGTGGCTGGGATTCGTGCTCCGGGGTGGCTGCTGATCGTCTCGGAGTCCCCGTGGCCTGCCTCTGGCCTTTCCACGGCCATGATCGCATTTGTACGATCACAGTCTTCTTTGAACATTCTTCACTCTGTGTATTCGGCATGCTGACACAGTCTCTGTGCTGTCCTGTGGGTTTATATACTAATAGCTACTTTGGGTTAGTTTTTCTTTTTGTATGTGTGTATGTTCCTGGTACTTTGGTTAAGGGCAGAAGTGATGTTTCAAGAGAAAGAGAAAGATAATTACCACAAACTTGTGTAAATATTCAGTTAATCTACAATTCAACACTTTCTCTTTAAATTCCCGTTATGAGATATAAGCAGAAAAGATAAAATGACATCTGATCAGAAAGGAAGTAATTATATGATTAGCCTGTAGAAAAGTTATTTAGCAACTTTTTTTAAACTTTGAATCTTAAAATAAAAAGATTTAAATGTAGTAATTAAGTCGAGAACAAGTTTAATCGAGTGCACACTTATGTCCTCTTGTTGGGATGTTGACAGACACCAGTTCAGTTCAGTTCACCATACCCAGCCCCATTTTTTATAGTCTACAACAGGGTTACTCACTCTGGTTTTATCAGAGCCGCAATCCAGCAGGTTTTCAATGTTTCCCTTGCTCAACGCACCTGAATCAAATTAAATGGATCTAACAGCCTATTCAGTTCTGCACAATGACTCATTAATTTGAGTCAGTTGGAGCAGGGACACATGGAAAACCTGCTGAGCTGCAGCTCTCGTAGGACCGGAGTGAGTAATCCTGGTCTACAACATGTTACAGTAAAGCATTTTAAACTTTTTAAATGTTTTTGTCTAAACAACATTAACGGACATTCAATATCTGAACGTGAGCCAGGATGGATCTGCCAGCGGCATCTTTGTGTATGTGCATGTAATTTTCAGTCTGGGTTGTGGCGCAGAGGTAAACATCTACTGCTCTGACTGCAGCTGAAAGGAAAAAGGTTGCTAGATTTATTGCAAGTCACTTTAAAAAAAAAGACTTACTGGAGGGGTCTGAAAACTCACAAAATACAGTGACAGAATCACTAAGTTGGCAACACCACAAATTGCCAGCCTTTTCCACACTTGTGGACGTGTGATCTAAAATTGGGTGCACCGCCTCAATTTTCTGTGCACAGACTTGTATGCATGTGGTATTTCAAGCCCTGATAATAATTTAATAATAAAATCACTTGCTACATACATTGTAGTGATATCAGAGACCACAAATAAATGGCTAAACTCCCATTTTTCAGGTGGTGAAGATATGAGCGAAGACACCTCTGCAGCAGTTTCTAGAGGCCTCTGAAGTAGCTACTTTATGAGTGAATCTGGACAGATGTAGAGTACCTGTTGCTGTAGAGTAGAAGCAAAACATGTAGCTGCAGCAGACCGTTAGAAACATAATGTGTTAAACAACATGAATCATCATCCAGCTGTGATTCTGCATCACTGAAATATGAGGTTGAACCACAGTTATATAGTCCTACAGCAGCTACAGCAGAATCATGAGGAAACTCTGCTTTATTTTAACTTAGCCAGCCTCTAGCTGGAACAAATGACAAGTTAAACAACTTTTTTACAGTAATGTTAGAAGAAAAAAAAAGACATACCTCTACACGAGGCCTCTTTTCTTCACTTTCTGAAAGCAGCTCCTTAGCATTTGGATGAGTTATTGACTTCTGTCAAAATTAATCACTACCTGAGATGCATCCCAATAACTCATCCCCTCCCGCTCTCTCTCACACTACACTGTGTAGGACAGGTTCCAAGCAGGTCAATCAAACAATGAGAAATAATAAGGGAGGTATTTGGGGTTAACTGTCTTTGTTCATGTTTTATTTTTAAAGGTCCCATATTATGCACTTTATTCCCAATCTTAAACAATTCTCTGATATATCATTTAAATCTTGGCGCC
>JBBBVU010000012.1:17229462-17239759 GCA_037177055.1 Atherinosoma microstoma | reverse complement strand
AACCTCCCAATGAGCTTCTTTTCAGCTCTTCACAAACCTCCCGGATGGTCTGTCCATTCATTTTACAGTCATTGGTCAAATACTGTAATTCAAAAAACAAAAATATACTATAGAGATAAAACATGAGATATAATACAGTCTTAAAATGCAAGCTTTTAAAGAACTGTGGTTTTTGGTACTGTTTTTCATTTTTCAACCCTGCAGGTTACTGCTTGGCATTGAAATTTGTGTATCCTCCAGTTTGAGATGACTGTACTCGTATGCAATAGTGGAAAACTACATATTAATGGATTCTGACTGTGAAGCCATGAAATGCATCTTCCAAATGGATTTCAAGTGGGTATTGAAAAAAAGACAGCTCCGTTTATGCATACAGCACTCGAGTTTTGCCAGCTTGAGGTCATGAACGTTACGACTTACTTACCTCACAGTGTCTTCTCTACCAAAGCTTTAACTAACACTATGGAAACACCTCAGGGGGATCAGCCAGCCTGCCACTTCATCTACAAAGTGACAGAAGCATCACTGGCTCCTTGCAGCTTCAGTGGGGGCCCAAGAACAAGGTAAGTCTCTTTCAAGCTTGCCAACTAGATTGGTCTCATGGGTAAACATTTAAGAAGAGTGATGTGAAAGTCTGGACTTCTAGGGATCTGTGGTCGTTGATTAAAAACCTTCAAGCGGGTAGTCATGAATCCTTTATTTTTAGGTAGTGAGTGTTAAGAGATGAGGGGCAACATGCATGCTGCCAAGAGGGCAACTGGCAGTATTTTAGTAACATATCTGGTCACATTGGAAAGAGAACAAATGCTTCAGCAGGTGTGAAAACAGAATACAAAAGTGTATCAGACTGTTTAGATTTGTGTTTTTATAGAGCAAAAGAAAAAAGTATTCAGGAGAGCACTGGCAGTGTAGAGCAGTAGTTCTCCACATTTTGACCCATAGGGCTAAGGTATTCATTTATAAGGTGCTTTAACATGGGGAAGTCAGAAAGGACTTTAAAAGAGAATATACAGCAACTTAGAATTGAAAATGGAAGAGAGAAAGCAAAATAAACCCGAAGTCAAAGTAAACAGAACGGTTTTCTCAATGCCCTGCCGTACAACAACCTTAGACCCTAAAAATGAGCAGGATGAAAATCAGATAAGAGCCACATAAACAAAATACTGGATAATCCTTGTTGCTCTCTGCTAAGCCTGAGCACTAGAGTATCTGGGTCCTCTTCCACTTTTTTTTTTCTTTGAGGGGAAATCTAGTGTAATTGCCTCTCTGAATCAACTCAAAATTAACAAATTTCCTCAAAAGGTATAAGCCCAATTCCAAGCACACACTCATGTAGTACATCTGGGGGGTGTAACAACAGAACCGTCTCGAAATAGGATTTAGGGCATACAGTATATTATAAACTTAGATTAAATCAGTTGATTGTGAACTATGAATAGATCAGTCATTATAATGAGGGGTTATTACTATCATTATAATTATTTGGAATGCATTTACTTATCTATTTAATTATTTCTAAGCAAGCTTCTGATGGTTCTGCTGGTAAATAGCAATTGAAGTTAATCTCATTTGTTTTAAAGTCTTTTCATGTATTTATTTATTTAATATGTGCAGTTACTTCTAACAGTATATGCTCTCCTTCTGTGCAGATTGTCAAACTAGAGCACAACTTTTTTGTTAGCATTTTTCAGTTCTCTTTTAATAATCACATCAGACAGTTATGCCTTAAGTTTATTGACAATACATGCATTTGGTAATGGTACACATATTTTTCTTGTCTTTAAGACACATTTGTGTCACTGCATAGTTGTTTGGTAATTGATATTTGGTCAAGATGATTATATTGTTATGCTATTATTTCATTATTGGATCAATTTGAGCTCATTAAACTGTTTGAGGATTTAGTGATTTTTCACACAGCTGATGAATTACAGTTGAGTGTCAATATGCAAAATAAATACTCCTGTCAAGTTTAACTAATCATCAGAGTGTAGTTTAAGTCATATTAAAATTTTTCATTCTGAATGGTGGAAGTATTAATACGTCTGCTGGTATTCTTCTGACATGGTATTATAATTCACAAACTTTGCCAAGTGATTTTATTTTGAAAAGTTAATGGCTGTAGTGACTGACATCAAAATGGACACACAAGGAATAACATTTTCTGGATTTAAGTTCCTCTGCATGATCCATGGAGACGTTTTTTTTGTTGTTGTTGTTGTTTGGTGTCACAGTTTCATGCTCAGCTTCATTCATATGAATGAATCTGATCAAAGGAGTACAAAAGAATATCCCACACACAGAGTATGTATCTATAGGTTTTATTATGTTAACTGCCATTCTTGTCTGGGCAAATTGACCTAACAGCTAATTAACTACGGCTTCTGTGCTGGACATTAAATAACAGGCGAAAGATGACACAAGACAAAAGAGAGCCAAAAAGAAATAAATATCTGCCTCTTCCCAATTTATGCCTGAGAACTAGTCAGTCTTTCTCATCTCTTTCTCTCTTTTGGGGTGACCCAGTGACAATTTGTAAAGCTATTTTTCATGTCATAGCCTCCATGAGCTGTAATTTGCCCCAACAGCGAAGCAGCACACTCATGATCTAGCATATCCACATGATGGGATTTGCTGTTGGGCCAGGTCAGAGCTGAAATGCTTGTTCACACGGTGTGCTGGGTATTGGACCAAATAAAATTGACTATAAATTCAGCAAAAAATTGCAGAAACAGACCTGCATGGGCTCACTCATTGCAAAGAACAGCTGTGACAACAGCTCACAGCTGAAAAGTCCAGGAATCTCTCCAAATACCCCTCAGTCTAACCTGTCAGTATTGTTAGCTTTACTCACTTATGTATGTAAACATTATGTATACCTTGTATCCATGTATGTTACTGGAGTAAGTAAATTATTACCAGAATTATTCTTTTTCATAGCCTTAAACATACACCATTATGTAAGTCTTTCTTTTGTACTTTTCTCTGATGCCACTCAGTCTGTTTCCTATCATTTTACAACCAAACTTAGGAAAAGATCCTTAAATGTCATATATTGTGCTGAATCTATATCAACCTGAAAAAGAAGAGTCTTGTGAACTATTAACATATTTAACACGCTGCTTACATGTTAACAGATAAAATGGGTCATGGTTTTCAGATTTAACACTTTTCTTCTACATTCTTTAAAAGATTTAGTAAGAAAGGGAGCAAATATCCTTGACTTGAAGGAGGAAGCAAGTTAAAGATTGCATATCACCCCTAAAAAATAACACTATTCCTTTTACTTTTTCAAGCAAACAGACAGAATGGACTGTTACATTTTTACAAGTTGTTTTTTTTTTCTCACTGAAAGAAGACACCTATTTTTCCCCAAGTCTGTGTCCCAAAGTCATTCTGTATAGAGGGGAGTCAACATGATTTTGGGTCTGTACTTTTCAATTAGCTTCAGTTTCTTGATATAAAAAGTTGTGAAAAGTTAAAGATTTGAATCGACAGGCTGTTGCCATAATGATCACCCACAACATCAAATGTTAACTGGACAGATACATGTGAGTTCTTGATCATTTATAGTTAAATTTTGACCAGTTCACCAATTTAACCAAAGGTTTCTGAAATTAAATGTTAAGCATTATCATTTTATTTTCTATCATCCACAGTACAATCCAGCCATAGGATTAACTATGTTTAAGGAGAAAAAGTAATTTTGAAATCCATCATTATGATGGAAAAATAATAAAATAAATTCCTTGTCAGGAAGCAAAGTAACTGTCAACCCGCTGTTTTGGTCTTTTATCCTTTTACTGCGGCGCTCTGTTCACTGGACTTTATTTCTGTCAGTTTATTTTCTGTCTTTTCTCTTAAAATGTAAATGTGCTTCATGTTTTTTGCTTAATTTCACTTGAAATCAGACATTTTAGTCTTTGAGAAACTTAAAGTCTTTGTTAGTATTACTGCAAGATACAGCAATGTATTTCCCAAATAAAAATGTTAAGAGCTTGATAAGAAGTGGTATCAATCAAACCAAGCTAAGAAATTGTGGTATGATTTTTTGTGCACAATGGATACATGTACATTTAAACTTAAAATAAATAAATAAAGGTTATAATGTAATTAAGCTTTCTTTTTTATTTCATAGTCAGCCTCTGGTGTACGAGAGCCCCTTGTACTTGAGGCAGCAGTACATACAGTACATGAGATCTTTGCACATGCTAGGAAGCACCACTCCTAACGTGCAGCATACCAAAATCATGGGGAGAAACTTAGCTTAAAGACTACAAAGCATTGGCATCCAAACAAAACATAGTTCAAAACCCAAACAATCACATGGACATGTAACAAAAACATAAGAACAATACTGTTCACTTTACAGCTTCTGCTAATTTATCCACTTCAAACCACACAGACAGCTGTCATATGACAGCAGAGACATTGCTGATTACAAAGATGTCATCACTGTGTGACAAAAACTCTGAGCTAGAACTCAAAGAGTAGAACTTTTTTTTTTTTTTTTAAATAAAAAAATCCTAATGTATTTCTTACTTTTTCTGTTTTGTGGTCAAAGGTTTTATTTTTTGAAAAAATGCTGCTAATTTATTCTCCTATCACTCTGCCTTTATTTGAAATGAATCATGAAGGTCCTGGTGGTTTAAGTGGAGATAAAGGGGGTTTTCTTCCTATGATATACTGGCTTTGGGTTCACTTCTTTCTGGATCCTCATGATGTTTCTGAGGTGAATTATGGGGGCTATCCCTCAATTGTCCTGACTGACCATTGGTCGCCTGGAGATAATGTCCATCTGCATTGGATGGTGGGTTCCTGAGATACTTCCCTGTATCACACCTTTTTTAAAACATCTGTGAAACTGTTCAGGTTCGCTTTTTTAGCTTTTATTCATGCACAGCTTCTCGTCAGAAATGACTTTACTAATTCCCCGATGAATTTGGTTGCTATCCTCTGGTTTTCATTGAGAGTAACGTGGTTTTCTTTCAGGAGGAGATAACCATTTACAATGTTTTTTGTTTTCCAGGTGAATTTACTCTAATGTAGAAACACATGTCTTGATTCGGACACTTCTGTAGTAATTTCATGTGTCTTGACTATCTTTTGAGACCAAGATTATACACACATTCCTTGAAGTTGTGAAAATATACTTAATTTATTTTTGGTATCATTTCAGACAGGAGGCAGAAAAAATAGGCCTCGTCATAAAGAGGTCATACAAGTCTGTTTATTGTAAACTGAACTGAGTTTTATTAGCAGATTGCATCAGTGCAGTTTCATCTGTCCTTTGTGTATTTTGAACAAAAAGAAAGACAGAAAAAAAAACAAGCTTCGTCTTCTAACAGTTGTTGAAGCTCTAGTCCCCTGAGGTGCTGCAATGCAGCACTATGCTTCTCCAGCCATTGCTTCACTGCAATGAAATTTTCCCTTTGTACTCTTTGCATTAAGTATATGCTGATATGTGCTCGTATGACAATCACAATTCTGAGACTGAATGTAAATAACTTTCTTAGTTGTCCCATCAACAAGATTGGCTATTTCATAGTATGTAATGTGATTGGCCATGGAGTCTATGATAGATGCAGAATCTGATTCCTATCATAATTAAAGCAGTAATCAAAAAGACAGATGTTCTGCACATCTCGGTTCTGTTCAAATCCACATATGAATACACATAAATAATGGATATGAAATTGAATTGTGAGGTTTAATTTGCCAAAGGCTAATCCCTGAATGGTAAATGATACTATTTTTCCGTCAAGTTCCTTCATGGATTATGGGCTTTGCCTTATCAGTGCAATGAAGTACCTGAAGTATAATACAGAAGGGAAGTGATAACTAAGTATTAGGGTGCATACCACATGGGCACAAATGTTGTCAGCTTTCTGGTTTTTGGTTGGCCTGCATATTGATGGAGCTGATCATCCAGTCAAGGTGGCTAAAAATTTCATGGGAGCAGCCTTTCACTGTGTATCTCTTGCTGTTCTGTTGTCGTTTGTTAGACATCATATTGTTGTACTTTGGTTCAGTGATTTTTCTCAGCCTCGTGGTGAGACCCTTAGTTTGGACTTCTCTTGTGTTTCTGTCTACATTCTTATACTTGTAGCTGTGTTCAGACAGTAATGTGCTTTGTTCCTGGACTGACCTAAGCTGTAGATCACCTTTTCTTGTCTCATCACATATACATAAAAATCTCTTTTGCACAGAGACTTTTAAGTTCGAAGGAATCAATTCCTGACTGCATTCTGGTTATATTAGCTAAGTGTTGCATAGGCTAGTTAGGGTAGATTTTCTTTTCTTGTTTTGCCTGGATTGTGCACATTACGAATACATTTTAATTCACCAAAATGTTGTTTTCAGCCATGTCCATCTGGTTGTTAATGTTATTCCAGTCGCCTCTTGTGAAATGAGTTTAGAACGGAGTAAATGTTAGATAAAGTGGTGCAGTTGAATTTTGTCTTCTCTAACTCAAATCATATCTGGTTTCTTACCTGCTGTTGCAGATTGCATTTTAGCCAAACATTATGCTGTAAATGTCACAGTTCTCTACTCAGCTTCACAGATCTTCATAGCATCCAGTGTATTTGACGTGCTTTAGAGTGAAACCCTGACTCTGCTCTTTTCTAGCTTCTGTTTAATATTTCAAATGGTGCAACCAACGCTGGACAGGGGGTTGGCCTGCCAGCTGAGTGCAAGACCCTGAGCTCTGACTTGAGCAATGACTGACGTTCCAGAGCTGCCTGCTGCAGTATGGCCGGGCAGCCCCAAGCAGATCGATCATGGCTTTAGCTATGCTGCTGGCATAAGCTTTAATAAATACAGATGGAGAGAAAGATGGATACTTCCCCCATGCTTACTATTTCCATGATAAATTGTTTCGTAGCTCTATTTTTCTCCACATTTTTTATTTTGGCACATCGGTTTAATATTCAGTACAACTGGACGCGTGTGAAAGACAATGGCAAGTGAATTTTTCTCAGTTGCAACTATGATGAATTTTTCACTAACAGACCATGCCATGTTGGAGTTAAGTGATTTATTGAGGACTGATTCACAGGGAAGCGATGAGGGTCCAAGGGGGAATGATGAGTGAAGTTGTGGAATATGGTAAACATCTGGTGAGAGAGAAGCAGGCAGGGAGATTTGGGGTGGGGGTACATCCCTTTGGCTCTTTGACCCTGCTCCTGAGATGGAAAGAAAAAAAGTTTTTTGTTTTTTTTAAATCTTGATAACTGAGACAAACAGGAAATGAGCTGTGGTTTTTATTCTTGACACTTAGTTAAAAACTTAAATTTAGAGTATTTCTTTTTTATTTATGAGACATACAAACAATATTAAAGATCGTCTTGAAACCAGAAGTAAGGAGAGGATTTGATGCTTTAACAAACACTATGAAATAAGCCATTAAATAATCTGCAGACTTCTGATGTTAACAAGCCAGAAAAGATAGATGCAGGGTCAACTTGTCTCCATTTAGTCATTCGTTATACTCTTCTTTATACTCTGCTGGAACTGCTTGGGGTTCTCTGAGTTTAGTCAGGATTCCACAGTCTCTACACGACGTGAAGATCAAGTTATGTGAAGAATCAAAATTGGCTTCAAGGTGTGAATGTGCTCCGTCTGTGGGGATGAAGTGTGATGTATTAACTTTTCTCTGCATTCCAACCAATGAAATCTGGGTGCATGCTTCATCTCCCCTTCAATCAAAAGGAATGGGCAAATACATAAGATGGATGGATGGCACCAAAGATGGATTTGTGGATGAATTATGTCATTTGAATCCTTCTAAATATTCAGCAAGTGTCTCTCATTTTAGGTTCAGTTATTCAAGATGTTTGACAAGACTCTGTGAAGTCTCCTGTAGCTGGTCTCTAGTTGCTGTATGGGCAGGTTATTTCCACATGTTTCCATACTGATAATCATAAGATTAGTGTTACTTCATTTAACCTATTCAGTGCCACAGTTTTATGTTGCTTAAGGGTTGTAAATGTTTTTTTTAATGTGTGTGATTGTGTGTGAAGGAGATTATCATGAGGTGTGTGTTTTTAAATTGCTACATACTTTGGTGTTTGAAGGCTTGGTTTTTTTTTTGATATGCAGACATTTTTTTTATTATGTGAAGCTCTTTGTGTTGCTGGTTGCATGAAAAGCGCTTTATAAATAAAGTTTGATTTGATCTTTGATTTGAGTTGTTGATTTTTTTTATAGATTGGACATCAGAGTGTTGATGCATCAATCCACCACCCCCCTGATGGAAAACATACTTTTATTCATTCTTCAGTAAACTGAAGAGTGTTAAGTGTAATTGACTACTACATCCACTCTGGTGTGAAGAAAAAGGTGTAAGAAATTCAGATACAATGGTGTCAAGTAAAAACTTCTGACACAAAATGAATAGTTCACACAGGAATTACACATACAGTGATATGGAAATCCAAACTGAGAGCTCTGCACTGCATTCATCAAATAAATCAACACCACTATTTGAAACAAATTTACAGTCTGCTGTTATACTATCTAAACCAAGGCTAAATGATTCCTATTGGTCCCGGCAGTGATCAGTGCTGTAATCCACTGTACCATGACATGAGGACCCTTGATGTAAGTTTTCACGGCTCAAGGCAACTCCTTGCTGTTAAAGCTCATTCCACTTTTGATTTATGAACAGAACAATGGTAAATTCAAAGTCATCTAAGGCCACAAAGCAATGCATTCCGCACCTGCAATGCTTGAGGTCAGAAGTCAGAAAAGTCTACTGCTGTCAGATCAATATCTGATTTCCCATGAGGCAGTGAACTCACTCTTTCACAATTAATTTATCTGGCCCACCATGTGAAGAGTTATGACCCTGTGAGGTGAGGAGGTGCTCTTTGCTGAGATTTGAATAAAAGCAGTAGAATTAACATGAACATGCACAGGCTGCACGGTGTGGTGGTTAGCACTGCAGATTCACAGCAGGAAGGTTGTTGGTTCAAGCCTCAGCTAGTTCCCAGAGTCAGAACTAGACAAGGAGAGGAAGTGTTCAGTTTTTATGCTCCTCATATGTGGAACAAACTCCCAATCATTGTTAAAAACTTTCTTATTTTCAGCCTTTTCTGATAACAAGTGATATTTTCACTGACAGTTTCTTTCTTTCTTTATTCATTTTTGTTGTTTATTTTGTGATTATACTTTTGTTTTTAATTCTTCTTAATGCTTTCTGCACCCCGCTGTAATGTTTCTTATGTTTGTATGTAAAACACCTTGAATTGTCGTGTACATGAAATGTGGTATATAAATAAATTTGCCTTGCCTTGCCTTGCCTTGCCTACGAAGGGGTTGTAACAGTGGCCTTTCTGTGCAGAGTTTGCATGTTCTCCCCATGTATGTGTGGGTTCTCTCCAGGTACTCTGGCTTCCTCCCACAGTCCAAATACATGGAGTGTCACACTAGGAGTGAGTGTGAATGGTTGTTTGTCTCTCTGTGTTGTCCCTGTCTAGGGTGTACTCTACCTCTTGCCTGCTAATTGCTGGGATAGGCTCCAGCCCCCTGTGACCCTGAATTGGATTAAGCAGTACAGAAAAAGAATTAAAACATTGCATGTTGAAATAAATCTTGTGAGCATCCCTACAGCAGTACAATGATGCCTTGTTAAGATATGTGTTTGTAATTAGCTAACAGGAATTAATTCCAAGTTTTTCAATTGTTAGTATTCAGAGTATAGAAAGCTAAGAGATGAGGACTTCCAGAGGTATGATCATTTCTCCTCTGGTTAGCAGGGGTATATTTCTGACTTCTAACAGCTGCACTGAACATTTTACAACCAAAGCCTCCAAACAGCATCACTATATGTCTCTAACATTCACCAGGGGAAAGAAAAAACAAAGCAAGAACACCCTTGGGCAACAAGTCATGCATAATCAAGTGTATGATAAATTATGCACAATTCATGAATAATTAAACAATAAACTGAATTGAAGGAGAAGACAAAGTGAATTCTATAAACATGATAAAGAGGTGGATGGAAGCTGGGAGGCCTAATGTTATCCTTCAGCCCTGGTTCTAAAAAAGTTGGGACTGTGTTAAATGTAAATAAGATGGAATTCAATTATTTGTAAATCATTAAAACTACATTTAGAAAAAAAACGTTGAATTTGTGACCAGGGAAAGTTTGGAGCATGTTTACATGTGCTGAAGTAGGCCTTCCTCCTCTTTAAAAACACTGTGACGGGGTTCTCGGTTGTAACACAGAACAGGCAAGTCGTAGTGTCGTTGGTGGACTTTTATTGTGCTCCAAGGTCCCAAAACTGTGCTC
>JBBBVU010000012.1:17217979-17229362 GCA_037177055.1 Atherinosoma microstoma | reverse complement strand
GTGTGTGTGGGTGTGTGTGTGTGTGGGTGCGCGCTGTTTGCGAGGCAGTCATTAGTGACGATGGCTCTTCGTCACAAACACTCTGCAAGTGTTTTTAACACTGAGGAGGAAGACTGCTGTGGCATTAGAAGTGCAATGTTCCCCTTGCTTGGATTGTTGTTTAACAGTGTAACCGGGTCCAGTGTATTGACAGCGAGTAGCGGTTTTTCCTACGGGGCTGCACCGGCAAACGCACCACCTGCGAGGCGTCATCCCTCCTCCTCTGTTTATCTCCAGGATTTCCTTATTGCTTACTTATTAAAGGTGTGCACGCCAAATGTCTCGGGTTCTGGGACAGCTGTCAGTTGGAAAATGCAGTATGTGTGAGAGAGGAGGAAGCTTTGTGATCAGCTGCTCCTGAGAAGGCTCTATAAGCCCGGGTCAGTTCATAGACGTTTGATGAGGAGGTAAATTATATGCCCATTTATATTTGATGTATTTTGTCTGTGCTAATTTGAGACTAACATGTATATTTGTTTCTGCTGTTGGCCTCTGCTGTTTAACTGTGCTCTCAACTGTACCCTCAGTGTGGTTAGTTAATGTTTTGGTCTAGGATTATGCTGCGTTAAACTACCTCCTGCTAGTCTAAACATTTTTAATTATTGTGATCCCCCTGAAGTACTGGTATTTGATAGGCCCTCACACTGAATATTATTGTTTACAGGTGGCGTGGAGTATTTCTGATTTCTTAACTAATGTTTGCTGTTTTGTGTAACTAATTTGGGTTTGCCGTGTTTAATTTCTTTCTTTATTCCACGTTTACTTTTAAAGGGAATTTGTCGGTGTTTGTGGTCCCTTTTATTTTAGAATATTAGGACATTTTAATGACATAATTAACTATTAAATAAAGTTGTTTTACTTGTCAGTGTAAAAATAAAATTGTTATATTTTTCCACTACTTATGCCTTTTGCTCCAGTCTTTCTGGCTTACCTCCTCATTTAATAGGGAAACCCTTTGATTTATTTATTTTTTGTTAAATATCAGTCAAAACCAGTGGGCTTCGCCCCACCCTCGGTACGACTACGTATTAAAGGTTACAACAGTTTGGGGCTTCCTTTTTTGTAGCTTTATTTTCAAGTACTAAATGTCTGAAATGGGTACCAGGTCTGGACTGCATTTTCAGTTCAGCCCCTGTACTCTTGTTCTACAGAGCTGTGCTGTTGTAATACGTTCTGAAGGTGATGTGTTAATACCTTACAGGAATAAACAAGTACTCTAAAAAAAAAGATGTTATCTGGATGGCAGTATATGTTACACCAAACTTTCTATATATCATGGTAAGAATCATGATATGGTGCTTTCACAGATCTGCAATACCATACCATATGCAAATGTGAACCCCCATTTAATTTTTTATCTTAAATTAGCTTGGGACTAAAAGAAGGCAATGCTTCCTGAAGGCCCAAAGATAATAAACAGCAGACAGTGGCTCTCCCCCAGTCTTTAATGCCCTCTCCCACCTTTTTGGAAAAACTTATAGCTGGCATGGCATAAAAACATATCATTTGTTGTTTTGTAAAGTTTGGAAATCACTTTGAAGTTCACAATATTTATTAATCGTTGTAAATGTTAACACTATCTACATTTTACAGAGTGTCCCAACTTTTTAAAGACAAGCTATAAATTGAAAGATGGAAATTCAATGATTCTGACCCTGAATAAACTCATGACAAAACAGCTCAGAAAATCTTGATGCTTTTGTATGCACATTAACTCACACACATGCATACACATGGTAAATCTTCAAGGAGATTTTCTTTTGACCAAATTTAATTTAAAGAACAAAATGTGTTGTATGAACAAACTACATTGGAAAACCAAATTAAATAATTTAGCTTGAAAATGTAACAGTAACAGACTAAAACAAATAAGGCACAAATAATGAAAATGCTTGCCTGGGTTTACTTTTCCATATTCAACTTCTTCCAAAACAGATTCTAAACAAATATGCAGTTTTCTTTGTATTCATAATGCATAAGGACAGGGTAAAACCAGGATAGTTTTTTTTTCTAATCAATTGTTTCCCTCATAATTTTTTCAGCTGTTTTCACTTTAATCCTCAACTTCAGCAATATATAAATGTTTAACATGTCTTCAGAACACTATACAAGTAGTTTATCTCTACAGACCTCTTACACCTTTAACTTTTCCCACATGATTGATATTGGCATTTGTCTATTTGTGTTTTCATTCCATTAAATCCCCATTTATTGCTACAGGAGTGGTCATTTTTCTTACTTGGGTTAAAAACTACTAAATGATGCTTTAAAAAATGATAATAATCGAGTTTTACTTTCAGTGATATAATTGGAATTTAACTCGTACAATATGAGTATGAATGAAAAAGTGGTAGTGTAAAAACTTCAGAGGAGTAAATGTTGAATGAGAGTCCCTTGTGAGGATTAAAGGGATTTTCTTGTCTATGTTTATGAGTCTTTCCTCTCTGTCTCCTCCCTGCCAATTTGTAACCACAGACAGATTTGGATTTTGATTACAAACACTGATGCAGAAAAAAATAATCTCTGCAGAAAAAACTTAGATTGATAATTACAGATTGTCACCAGTCACCCCGCTCATTCAAGTGGCTGATTGATTGGAGGGAATCCAACTGCTACACACAGTATTAGCTAGAACAGACGTTTTGAGACACAGAAGTGTATATATATACAAGTCAAAAGTTTGGATGCACTTTTCCATTAAATCCGATGGTTAAATATTTCCTGCCATCCATATAGTTATCTATCTATCCATGGATGGCTGGGTAAGTACATCGCCTGGCCCAAAAAAAAATTGCCACCTAAGCAAATACTTAAGAGCCTCCTATTGGATAATTACTGCATGGGTGATTCAGCTGCAATTTATATAACCCCAAATGATGCAATGAGTAGCATCTCATTTCTTAAGCAACCATATCGAAGGAGACATCCTGTAGTTATGGAAACAATGTTATTTTGTTTAAGAAGGGTCAAATAATTGGCATGCATTAAGCAAAGAAAACGTCGGAAACTACTAAAATTGCGTTATGAACTGTCCAACACATTATTGAATACTGGAAAGTGGGGAACCATCGTCTTCAAGGAAGAAATGTGGTCGGAAAAAAGTCCTGATTGATAATGATCGGTGATAACTTAAATGTTTGGTGAAATCAGATTGAAGAAAAACAACACTAGAACTTAGAGTCATGTTTAATAGAGAAAGTAAAAGCATTTCCACATGGCAGAGACATCTCTATGATTTAAAGGCGGGGGGGACTTAGCCCTCAGGAGATGACATACAAAGTTGCTCCTATCAGCCAGTGGTGAAATCATGTCAACAATGAGTTAAAAGCAACGTTGAAGAGCATTTTGTAATGATCTCCAATTGCTGTAATGTTATTTTAGACATAAAGCTGTGTGGAACATGAGGGAAGTTGCCATGATCTCATGCTCCTGCTTCTTCTGGATACAATGATAGAAATGCTAAATGTTTGAATAGAACAGCCTATTACCACAGCTTATTCCCCTTTCTATTAGATGAGTTGCAGGTCTGATCGTCTAGCCATTTTTTATACCTGCTTTATAATATTTTGAGCCATTCACTTTTACAGTCAATATAGACTCACCAATTAAGATGCTTTTTTTTGGAAAGTGGGAAGAAGTCATTCATGCACAGGGAGAACACAAAGTCCACTTTAAAACACTCCAGCCAAGACTGAACGAGGAACCTTCTTGCTGTGATTCAACTAACCACCAAGCAGCCTGTCACGGGTCATCATTGCTGCTCTGCAGATTGATTCAACCAGGATATGATTTTATTCTGTAGTTTTACTTACATGGAGAATACAGTAGAATAATAAGATGGAAATGTAGAAAAGGATTAAACTCTTTAATTACTCCTTATAAATTCCAAACATAACTGGGTATCTTCACTTAAATTATTACTGACTGCAGCCGCAGTCAGAGTGAAAGGCAGGAATAAAAACGTAAAGCGGTGATAAAGACTGAAGAAACTTCCAAATAGGAAACTTCAATGCACTGTGTTCCAAACATATCTGAACACAGGTGAAACGATCACGAACACCTTAATAATTAAAGCCAATATTGAAATCAATTGATTTATGATTTTTTTAGGGGGGCTTAAGAACTCCAGACCACCTTAAGTAGGCCTAATGATGGCCATACCACACACACGATGCAAAGGGAACTCAAAGGATTGGGACAGAATAGTTGTGTAGCCATAAACCACTAATCAGTGAGGCTAACTGGAGAAAAAGGCTTCAATTTTCTAAGGAGCATAAAGATTGGACTTTGGAGCAATGGAAGAGGGTCATGTAGTCTGATCAGTCCAGATTTATCCTGTTCCAGAGTGATGGGAGCATCAGGGTAAGAAGAGAGGCAGATGCTGCCATTATGCCTAGTGCCTACTGTACAAGCCTGTGGGGGAAGTCTATGATCTGAGGTCAGTTGGTCAGGTCTAGATTCAGCAACATTATGTGCCCAAAGAATGAAGTCAGCTGACTTCAGTATATTCAGCTGACCTGAATATACTGATTGACCAGTTATTCCATCAATGGATTTTTTCTTCCTTGATAGCACAGGTATGTTCCAAGATGATAATGCCAGGATTTATCAGGCTCAAATTGTGAAGGAGTGGTTCAGGAAGAATGAGACATCATTATCACACATAGAATGGCCACCACAGAGCCCAGATCTTAAGCCCATTGGTAATCTTTGGGATGTGCTGGATAAGGCTTTGCACAGCAGTCGGACTCTCCCAATATCAATACTAGATCTTGGTGAAAAATTAATGCAACACTGGATGTAAATAAATCTTGTGACACTGCAGAAGCTTATTGAAACAATGCCACAGTGAATGCGTACCAAAATCAAAGCTTAAGGTGGCCCAACAAAATATTAGTGTGTGACCTATTTTTCGGCGGCAACTTTGGTAACACTTTACAATAAGGGTCCCTTAATTAACGTTAGTTAATGCATTATTAAGCATCAATTAACTGTTAAATAAACCATTAACAGCCGTTATTATGCATTACTTAGCATTTGTTAGCGTATTAGTTAGTGTATTAATAAGCAGTTAATTAATGTTTACTATTCAAGCTTACTTAATGCATTAATAAAAGTTAAATAATGTAATTATTCGTCATTATGTATGCATTACTCGGCATCAAATACTACGTTAGTTAATATGTTTCCAAGCCCTTATTAATGTCTCTAGTAATCATTTACTAATGGTGCTTATTTGGAGTGAATGAGCATTAAGTAACAGCTATTTAATGTATCTAATACTCCTTGTAGAAGACTTGATTACAGCTGTTTTCAGCGCCTCTGGGAAGATGCCAGAGATTAAAGACACGTTCACGACCTGTAACAGATCTGGCTCCATAGTTTTTGAGACCTTTTTAAAAAAACCTGTGGGCAGGATGTCCAAGCAACAAGAGGAGGAGTTCAGTTGATGTAAGATATTCTCCAAGCCTTTGCGTCATGGTATTAAAACTGTTTTTTAGTGAAATATACGGAGGTGAAAATCAATAGTAAACATTAATCAACTGCTTATTAATGCTTATTAACTAATATGATAACTAATGCTAAGTAATGCAAAATAATGGTTGTTAATGGTTTATTTAACAGTTAATCAACGCTTAATAATGCATTAACTAACGTTAATTAAGGGACCCTTATTGTAAAGTGTTACTGCAACTTTTTTTGGCCAGAAAGTGTACAGTATATATACTGTATATATACAGTACTTGTCGAAATTTTTGACACTTTTGGACATTAAATTTAAATCAGCATCAGAAGAGACCTACTGAATCGCAATAGCAAGTACAAATATTTCATGCATGATATGAATACCTACTGTGTTGCATTTAGGGCCTGATCATAGATGCTTGACATTAGTGAAAAGGTTAAAAGATTAAATATTTCAGCAGCCTTGATTAGATTCCAAATGCTGTGATGATGCTGTGACATAGATGTATGTGCGAATGAATATGTATATAGTATGTGTGAGTATATGCATATATGTATTTTGTGTCTGAGTATGCAGAAATGCAAATGTAATTATAGGCATGTGTTTGTGGGCACATGCATGTGTGTATGTATATGTGTTGTAGGTATTTGCATGTTCAGGTATGTACACAAGTATAAAAATATAGATATAACTACATATAGAGGTATATATTGCTTTGCCTCTATTTGACTAGTGGTGTATATGTATATGCAGATGTGTACATGAGCATGTATGTGTACAAGTGCATATTTATTTTTGTAGATTTATTTTTTTATTTTTTCAAAAAAAATATTTTGGGGAAAACTTTCAATTAAGCAATTACTGTGACAACTGTAAGGAAGAGTAACTTGTGATTAGAAAGAGGGACATAATAAATACGTTTTTACTTCATCTTGATCCTTTTCGAACTTTATAGAATCTGTTATTTTTTGGTGATACTGTTAAATTGTATTATTTTTTGTTCAAAATAAAGTAAAAAAACATACCAGTACCAAACACCTGTCAGCAGAGAAAAAAATTGTTTCCATTACACATTTACAGTAAAAAGAGATGGTGCAGAGTGTACAAGAGTGATGCGTTAACCATGATGCCGCTATAACAACCACATCAGTGGAACTCTATCATTAATCTGTCAACACACCAAAAACCCAGCCGAGTGAGACACCAGCGCTAAGGTGTATACATGCCTTGACAACTCCTGAACAAAAACAGTTGTCAGCAAGGACGGTGCTGTGAGCTCTTGATTAGAAAAAAAAGAAAAGCTTTTGAAACCACTGTTGTTCAATGTCAAGTCATCCTCCTGTCTGTTGTGTCTCCGTGTCTAAATGATTTGGTGAAGTAGCTGCTAGGCTTGATATTGGTTTGTGGAAGGGTACTCAGCAGTTGTCCCGTGAGTGATAGCTGCTCTTTCTCTCCATTCCCCTTGTCTTTCAGACCAGTGGGTCTCTATGGCAATCTTAAAAAAAGGAAATGGTGAGTGTGAATGTGTGTGTGAATGTGTGTGTGAGGCATTATACTTGAGGGCTGATTTACTCAGCGGGATCCTGGTACATTCAGATGGCACCCCTGTGGCCTGTGGTGATGGACCAGCCAATCTCCTCCACTAGTTATCCCTCTGTTTGTGATAAGCTATAACGATTGTTGTCACAAGACTTTAAAATGCCACTGTGAGCTGTGATGGATTTTGGATGTTTGTAGGCAGCTTGATGATATTGTGTGGCCAGTCTCAGAGAAGAGGGATAAATGTCACAAATCAAGACAGAAATTATTGACTGAGGGAAAATTCCATTTAGTTTGTGGTGCTGGTAATTGTGAGGTAAAATAGTCAATAAAACTATAATAATTCACGCATGTTTTTCATCTGTATCTATTTGTAATTTGTTCAAAATAATGCCATTATAATCATATTATGCTAAGCATTGAATAATTTCATTTCTATAGTAAATTGAATGGCAGAGAAATCGGAAATGATGTTGCAGGTATGGTCCATCTACAAAGAATTATTGATTCCAGGCAGACACATTTATCCTTGGCATTCATGACTAAGATATTGATGACGTTTACCCTGCACTGCTGAGGGAATTTGCATATAAAATCTACATTTTATGAAGGTCATGATGATTTATTTGTAGAGGGAAAGACACCTCTTACATATTTGTTTATTTCATTTTACACCTGAGAAATGAATAGATGCAGTGGTGACATTTCCGAGATCTGTGTCTGTGTTTATATCCTAAATTGGAACTGATGAATGACCTGGACTTTTAATGCAGCAAGAATGAGGTCAAAAAATAACTTGAGCATCATTAACTATTTTCATAGTTTAATTGTCACATATGGTTTTCTAAATGATTAATGCTGCTGTTATTTGCTTAGGCAATAGCCACCAAGAAAAAAGAAGGGTGGAGGAGAATAATAACCTCACTAATTCATAGTGAAGAGGATAATGATGCATCAAGGAAAGGATATTTAGAGAAAGTAATATCTGGAATGGGGGGGTTACAGTATTTAGAGGCACACTTTACATGTTTTATTGGATGCTATAGTGAAATATTTGGCTTCAGATTGTAATGATCAACACAATAATTCCCAAACTGGGGGGCCCAGACCTATGAGCTCTTCTATTAATGGACAAACGATGATGAATCAACAGCAGACATTGGTGGTGGTGGTGGGGGGGTACATATGTATCTCCATATCTAAGTATCAAAGTAAAACACCACCATTCAGTGAATCAATCATTGGATAAAGTTATTAGTCTAAATATTTTCATCCATCACAGCTTTTAGTGAACAGAAGATTATGTCACCTTCATGCTTTCTCTTTAGACCTGTATTTAGTCATTACTTACCTCCGGGTGTATACAGTAGCTACACTTGTTTTTAGCTCAGTCAACTTTTGTAATATTGAGACACTGTTGTAGTTTAGCATCTTTGTCTACTATGAGTCTGATGGGATCATGCCCACTAATAATATGTAGCAGTAAAAATGTCATGATGCTGATGAACTTTGTGATAGTTTGACTCTTTGTCTTGCATTACAGCTTATTTTTTCCCACCAAAAACTTAAGTTGTCATTAATTTGTTAATTAGTTGCCAATATCCAACATATTATTAACAATTCTGATAAGATCTCAAAAACCTTTCTCTTTTATCAACACCACTTTTTATTGCCCTAGCAGTGAAATAAAACATGAAGCACTGGGTCCACCCATGGGGGAAAAAAAGAAAGAAAAAAAGAAACATATTGAGGAGCGGATATTAGATGTGTGGAGTAGAGGAAATAAAATAATAACGCTGTCACTTTTCCAGGGTCGGGGGCTGGACTTTATCAAAAGAAGATGAAGTGATGAATGGAACAAATCTTTATTGTATGTACAACGTTGGAGTAAATGAAAGATGTGCCTTGGTTAATGATCATGTCTGTCTGAGTGCCTGCCAAAATTAATTTATACAGTTTAATCTGTCCCCATTCAGCACTTCTTTCTGATTATAGATTTCAAACATTATTTTTCAGTTGATGAGTTGATGAGTCATGAGAAGCAGATTATTTGCATCAATATTTTCTATCCTTTAAACTTTACAGATATTTCTGCCCATTTGCTAATAAACATGCATAAGAAAAGGAAATAAAGGATTAAACTTACATTTTTTCTGTTCTATGTTTCTTCATAAGAACAGTCATGTACTCATCTCATTAGAACAACACAATTACATTTCCAAAGACAGAATAATCTGTAGGCCAATGAAACTAAATGGGATTGTAGCGGATTATGTATGAAATAAAGAAGGGAATAAAATGCATTATGTGCAGATTACAGTAAACCCATAATCTACTTGTCTTGAATGGGCTTTGTTTATTGGAAGCCACAATCTATCCCTTTGAGACTAGGTTACACTGATGCCATCATGATTTTACAGTTAAATGGGCCATATAATGCAAAAACCACTTTTTTAATTTCTTGGAATAGTCTCTTACAATGTACTAAGTCACGAACAGACCAAAAACTCCCATAAAAAACAACCGCGGGACACAAGTAGGATGTATGTGACTTTACAATTAAGTCTTTAGAAAGGCAGTTTAAAAAATCCCCCCAGTTGTGACATTCAAACTGGGAAAGTACCTCCTCCAGCTGCTCGGCTGCTCTTCAACGCCGCTCACGTCCAGACCTCATATGTTCGCCCCGCCCGTCCTGAGCCAACAGAAAGCAGCAGGAATAAAGAAGGCAACTGCGCATGTGAAATGTTCTGTAGACGGTCGTGTAGTCAAGCGTGTGTCGCTACATAAACTCCCACAATCAGAGGAGTTACAGGCTGCATGGATCCACTTCATTTTTAAGGGCAACCCTCCAGAAAAAGTTGGAAGATACCTGCTGGTTTGTGGTAAGCACTTTGAACCGGACTGTTTTGAAAACCTTGGACAGTTCAAGGCAGGACTCTCCACAAAATTAAAACTGAAAGAGGGCTCAGTTCCAACTCTCCGTGGAGAAATTTCACAGGAGCAGAATGTAAGTATTCAAAATATTATGCAGAAAATGTATATATAATATTAGCGTGGACTGGTTCGTGCTAACGGCTAATAGTAAGGCTACGGATGTTTCAGTAAGTTTGATTACTCCTGCCCTCTGCACGGTTTGTGCTAATGCCTAATATTGAGGCTACGGGTGTTTCAGTAAGTTTGATTACTGCTGCTCTCTGCACGGTTCGTGTTAATGGATAATAGGGATGCTACCAGTGTTTCAGTAAGTTTGATAGCTCCTACTCTCTGCACAGTTTGTGCTAACGGCTAATAGTGAGGCTACGGGTGTTTCAGTAAGTTTGATTACTGCTGCTCTCTGCATGGTTCGTGTTAACGGCTAATAGTGAGGCTACCGGTGTTTCAGTAAGTTCGATTACTCCTACTCTCTGCACATTCATGCTACCGTAGCTTTGTTTTTTGTTTTTTTGTTTTTTTAATTCACTGATTTGTAGTTTAACAGTTGAGTCTGGGACTCAGAAAACTTGCAGCTGAGGAGGATGTGGTCTGTCTGTTGCAAAAATGCAGTGTTACCATGGGAACCGAAGCCATGTTGGTAAACTCAGCAAAGCCTTCACGAACACAAGGGGAGGGGTGGGCGGAGTTATCGTCTCCTCGGCTCCCCTTCCCCCCTCTGTCCTACTCCGCCCCCTGCAAATGAAACTTAGCCTGGAGAGATGTTCTCGGTAGGTGAGAGAGAAGCGGCTGCAGTCAAACTAAGAGCTGATTCGACCAAAACAGGGCGCCAAAATTTACATGAGATATCAGAGAATTGTTTAAGATGGGGAATAAAGTGCATAATATGGGACCTTTAAGACAGATCTGACAGTATGTTTATGTTTCAACTGCTAACTATACCATACTACACTATATTATACTATACTATTCAGAATGTATCTCATTAAATACAGAATTTCCTTTTAAAATAAGGCAATCTTAAGCTGAGGTGTTGAGTGAATAGAATAACTTTCTTCACATACTTAATTTTGCTGACCATATTGTTTTGGTCTAAATCCCTGTGTCAGGGGACATACTTTGTGTTTATGAAATGAAATGAATGAAATGAAATGAAATGAAATGAAATGAAATGGAATGAAATGAATGAAATGAAAAATACTTTATTTATCCCTTTGAGGGAAATTATTGTTGTAGCAGAGGTTTTTTTTTATTTTATTTTTTATTTTTTTTTTATTTTTTTATTTTTTTTATAAATAATAATAATAATGATTAAACAAACAATTAGATGGTAGAAGATAGGGCCTTGTTCCGGAGGGTGATGGCTGCTGGCAGGAATGATCTTCTGTATCTTTCTGTCCTGCAGCG
>JBBBVU010000012.1:17132093-17145347 GCA_037177055.1 Atherinosoma microstoma | reverse complement strand
GTTGAGAATATTAGTTTATTGTTAGCACATCTAGAAATGTGTAAATATGGCCTGATGAATCAGCAATCGCCCGAAATTGGTATTCAGCCTACGGCCTTGTGCCTACGAACTAATCACAGCCATGACGATATAAGAGTACAACAGTTTTCACTAATAAATAGATAAATAATGCATAGCATAGCCACGAGCCTTTGTTAGCTTGTTTGCTAATGGTAGGGTTAGTGTTACATGCTTAAAACTTAGCATTGCAACATTATGTATCCTGATTTCCATCATACATATCACATTTACCTTTTTAGAAAGAAAAAAGCCAGCTGAGGGTCCCATTTTATTCCCAGAGCAGATCGGAGCTCCCTCCATTTATGGAGAGCTGCTCCGATGTTGACTCTCGTTTTACTCCTGCGGCGGTCAAACTCCAGTTTGGCCCTTTTCGTCACACTAGACAACATGTTTCTTTTCTTTGTCTTATGTGTTGGTGTTTGAGAGGCACTTGAGGCCGCCGGTCTCTTGTTATCCATTTTTGGTCATCAGTGTTGTCTAATGGCGGCGGAGTACACAATACAATACTGGCAGCGGCCAGGTGAACGACCACGCGCTCAACCCACAAGTACGCCCCCTGAGGATTCGAACCCAAATCCCTCTCATTGAGCATGTAGAAACAGTACTATAGAGGCAACTGCAGTGAATAAAGATCTCCTCATCCTACACATCAGGCAATTTTAAGAGGATGTTGGGGAAAGAAAATAATAGTATTTAGCATTTAAAGTTGCGCAATGCACCTTTAAGTCTTTCAACAGTAATTTATAATGTGTTACCAAAGGGATGAATGTTTACACTTTACAATAAGGGTCCAAAAAACATTAAATAATGGTTAACTATGGTTAAGTAATGCTTATGAAGCACTTACATTTATTAAGGGTTAGTTCAGACTAGTAATGTTAAGTAACACCTTAAATAAGGTCAGGTAATGGCTGATGATATACACAGTACAGCATCAGTAAATGATTATTTAAAACATTAATTATTAGTTTATTTAGGCCCATTCAGGCAACATGTGCACCATATAGTGAAGGAGTAGTAGATATATTAGTTAGGTGTTATTTAGTGCTTATACACTCCAAATAAGCACCATTAGTAAATGATTACTTGAAATATTATTAAGGGCTTATAAACATATTAACTAACACAGTATTTGATGCTGAGTAATGCAAACATAATGATGAACAATTACATTATTTAACTTTTATTAATACTTATTAATGCATTAAGTAAGGTTGAATAGTAAACACAAATTAACTGCTTATTAATGCACTAACTAATAATAATGGTTGTTAATGTTTTATTTAACAGTTCATTAACGCTTGATAATGCATTAATTAACGTTAATTAAGGGACCCTTATTTTATTGTGTTACCAAAAAACAAATAAAAAAAGGAAAAAAATTTGGAAAGCTCATGCAACTCAAAGACGGCTTTTGAATTGAATTGGAAAATGTCAAGTGTGCTGCTTTGGGACTGGCATAAGAAAATTGAAAACATTTCTTTGCTCTACAGTCTTTCTCTCTGCCTGACACAGATGCAGCCAAGACAATCCATTGCATAACATCTGAATTATTTACACACTGCAGTAGGGGTGCCTAAACATTACTATTATAAGCCTTGCTGAGTGAGAATGGACAGACATTCCTTGACAACTATCATATTAAGTATTTGTATACTACACTACTATACAGTACTAGTATTTGTATTAAGTTTTAAGACTCAGACCACGTGATCATGAAAGAATCCAGAAATGGCAGGCAGTATCTGCAAGCGAAATTGACATATTGATCATAACTCTAAGTCCAATGGCACTGTCATGTCAGTGGCCATCCCAGTTCTGCTTAGCCTATTGATCATTTAATAGTTTTTGCCATGACAGTCAATGGCAAAGCAGGAATTGAACTTCAGCATGTATTTTCCCACTATCTATGAAAAATATACTTCATGGTAAATAATAATATTTTTCATTGCTTACAAACAAAAGATAATTTTAAGATTAAAATACAAGGAAATCCTAGCTCGGGTGTTTGTAGAAACAATAAAAAGGCAGCATTTCAAGGATTTTCGTCTCTAGGATACTGTTCTCTATCAATACGAGTTAGAAGAAAGTCTCTGCAGCATACTAATACAAGGACATTGGGTTGTCTAACATTCTCAGATGCTTGTTTTCTTCATAAATGTGGTGCTTGATTTGGGATGCTTGGTAAAAGATAAAATAATGTTTTTCACTCTTTTCTTTCTGATTAATGCCTGTTTATGTTTTGCCTAGATTTTTAACTTGAGTTTTTCTTGAAAATTATATTTGATATAGACTACATCTTGAGTAGACGTTTAATTATACATACACTTATTCGCTGCCATTATCATAGATATTCAAACCAAATAACTTTGTAACTCCATCTGAGCTGCACCTTTTCTTGAAAAATAATCGACAAAACAGCAGAGCAAACATTTTGTAATTTGTGACATTTGCTGTCATTACAGTTTACCACCTTTCTCAAGATATTCAATAATTCACCTCAGAAAAGAAATTTCCTCACATGTGAGTGAGTAAACACTGTGACATGGTTGTTTACTCTATAAATGGAGGCCTGAAGTGAAGTGTCACCTCTTGTTTTTCTCTTTCATCTCCTCCTTTTCCACCCACATAGGGGCTGAATGTGCTTTGGCTTAAGATGCATCATCGTGCCTCATATGGTGGAAAAATCTTAACTTTATGAACACTCACCAACAGAAATATTTACTCATAGTCAAAACTCTTCAAAACGCTTTTATTAGAAACTGATGCTTGAGCGCCATGGTATCTTTATTTTTGGATGAAAAGTCACAGCACTACATACTATATTCTCTAACTTTATTTTTAGTGTTGTTGGCTAAATTTTTTAAGAAATATTTCTAGGAAAATAAATCCTTTCAGAAGATATGAATCTGCTAAAAAAAAAAAAAAAGGTTTCCTTGTCTATCTCATTGTTGGGGCACTAATGGTTTAATGTAATAACCATTAGAGGAATAATGTGTGCAAAAGAAAAAAGAAATAGTCTTGTGTTTAGGTAAATAAGACTGCTTGCTTTCACATTTTAATGCTATAAGTGTTTACCTTTGTTTAGTCATTTGCTCTCATCCAGTCATCACTTTAAGTTAAATTTGCTAGCTGCTGGTAAAGAAACATCTTCTTGTCTTGCATTTAAAAATGATTAATGTCCTTATCTAACCCATGCAGGGAGAGCAAATGAACACATTTCTCAATGTGTCTTACTGTTCCAAGGAAATTAATTACATTAGGAAATTTATTTTACTTCAAACTCTGAACGCTAAGTATGCCACAGTGGATTATTTTCCTCAACAAATAAAATGACCGAGTATTATATTTTTTTCCCCTTTGCTAAATTATGTTAACATTGCTTCCCTTTAATTCTTGTTTGAAAATCTGATATGTCCATAGTAACCCCGGACATTATAAAGTGTTCACAAAGTGTCTAGATGACATCATAAGAGTAAATTATTTATTAAAATCCATGTCACACGTAAAGTTTCTGCATTATTTCATGATCGTGAAATGTGTAAAACATGTTTCTGTAATAAGTGCCTTCACTGAGTATGTTTTGTTGCCTATGGTTTCTTTTGGTGGTTCTTTGAATAGGCCGCAAACACAATAGAGTAATCCTCACAACAGGAAAACACACATACCGCTTTGCTAAATTTCCAAATGTCATGTATGCCTTGCTTCTGGGTATCAGTAAATACTTTAAAGGGTTTCACTGGAACAGAGGCCCATTAAATGGTTTATAAGTAGTTTATCCAACCATGAGGTTTTTCTACTTCAAACCATTTACCGTTATCCCTCATATATTACCACTGATACAATTCATTTTCAAGCAATTGTGGCACAGACCAATGATTCCCTCGACTGATTCTGTTTAGACTAAAAGGCTCTTACTCACAAAGATGGTGAGTCATCCCTGTGTCTGTGTCCTCTAGACATGGATTTCACAGCAAACTTCAAGGAACAGTTGCATTAGGAAAATCTAAACTAAAGAAAAAAAATCCTTTATGACTCTCACTTGTTATATTTGGTTTTGACTGAATAGAGTAGAAGAGCTTTGTCCAGACTGAAATGAAAGAAAACAAGGGTCAGACTCAGTGTTGAGAAGAAAACTTCATACAGGATTTGGTATCGCTGCTGGCACAGAAAAAATGCATGCTTTAATCATTACTGCCAATACTCAACTTCTGGCAAGTTTACCAACTCACTAAAAGGAGCCTTTATGACATAAGTACATTACTGCTTTTATACTGGCCTACAGTTAAGAATATATAAAGCAGAATGATGCCAAATTCTGTTTATCACAGCTGTTGATTTGATTAACCTCCAGCAGAAGAGAGCAGATTGATTGAACTGGCAATAGAATCAAGCCAAACAAGTTTTGATTAACTAAATTCACTCACAATATCTGCAAAACAAGTATATACTTTTTTGCAGCAAAGGTACCTCTATGTGATGTCATTTTGTTAACCGTTCATTATTGACTACAGATGGAAGACACAAGTGGGGTTTCAAGATAGTGGGCAGTATGATTGGTTTACTCAAACCTTTGATAACCATGGTGGTGGAGGCACAGGATGGGATAATTTGACCATAATTCACACTGTTACATTATAAATCCCTCTGTGTCATGCAGGTGAACAGGTTATTGATTTTTGCACAAGAAATATAGTCCTTCCTGGACTTTTGCCTTTGTTGTGATGATCTGGTGTTGAAAATGAGCTCAAGAGGTTTTCAGGTAGAATAACATCCTCATCAACTTAAAGAGTCAATATTCAGCATGATCATGCATTCTATCTTCGTAGTTTTTATTTTGTTTGTGTTTGTTTCTTTTTGTGTTTTTACAGCTGCTTTTGTGTTTGAGTCATGACTGCAATTTGGGCTCAACAGGAGCTTTGAATACATGTCATCAGTGAAGCTTGAGACTTTAGAAAAAGAGAAAAAAAACTGTTTTATAACCATTACTCCGCATGCAAAGGTTATAGAATCACACAAGAATACAAAAAAATCCCCATAGGGAAGAATACATAAAAGCACTAGGATACAGCTTCTGGAATCTCAAGGTGACAGACTGGGTGATGGCATTAGCAGAGGCAGGGATGTAAACAACTGATGAGGAATATTTTTTAGTGTTTTCTTTATTAAATATTCCTAAAACTGCCCACAATGTTCCAGCTTCATTTTTTATTTATTTATCCTACACATGTCTTCTGTTCTGTGTAGCTGTTCATACCAAACCACAACAGCTCGGGATTCACTTTTACAATTCAACTTTTTGTGGGTTTATGTTTTCAGCTGCTGTGTCTGCTCTGCATGCTTCCAAAATGCATGTGGCCAATAACTGTGCCTGACAACCTTCCTTTCAAGCTCACACAGAGTAGCATTGCTTCTGCTGCTGCCGCTCTGCCAACATGCTGCTCATGTTATAGCTTCTGTGGAGACCGGGCCACAGCCAGTAAAGAAAACATTTGCTCAACCCCAGCATAAAAGCTGTAAGCCCTGTGACCTGGAGGGTGGTAAAATGCTACCTTTGATCACTATAAAACCCGAAATGTATCCTTTAAACAGAGTACACTCAAAGAGGAGTCCTAAAAAATCTGAACAAACAAAGCAGTCGATGATTAAACACTGATTGAAGCCCACAAAATAACTGGGCTCGATTAGAAAAACAATGTTCCCTGTGAGTTTGGAGCTCTGCAGAGTTCTAACTGGTTATATGTTACAGCTACAACGCCATTGGGCTTTAAGGTTATAGGGACAGATGAGGCTTAGAAGCAGCACAGGTCTGCAGGGTCACCTGCTTCAATCACTTGGATAATCTGATGGGCTCATAAACAAAGCAACTAACCCTCTTAACTAAGCCCCCAATTGCTTCTCAAGAGCTGTACCTGCAGCTTCTCAGATGCTCGGTGTGCATTTACTGCCTCTGTAGTGTGTGTGCTTAATCCCTTATTAGTGTACGGTTTACATGCATAGATCAAAGTCCTGTATGTGACAAAACAAATCAAATGCACTCTATGGGAGATAAAGGTTTCCTACTCTCTTCCTCTTAGCAAATGCAATGTTTGCAATTTTGTAGTTGTGCTGAGTTAGAAAGCTTGTTTGTCCTATGTGCCTTTCATAAATACACCTGATAAAATGAAGCATGATAAAAATCAGTGGTGGAATTTTAGCTGTTCATATCTCAGATTTTGATTCTGGTATCAGCTGAAGTGAAAAATGCCAGATAAAGTAGTGTTTAAGAGCTGTAGTAGAAAAGACTGATGATAGCAAACTAGAGGAATTAGTTACATCCTATATCAATGCAAGTTGAATGGTTGAATGCAAGTTGTGTGTGTATGAGTGAGATTATGATCAGGTGGATGTTTTTAAAATTGTTTGTTGTTGTATGTTTTATGTAAAGCACTTTGTGTTACTTATTTGTATGAAAAGTGCTTTATAAATGAATACATTTGAAATTGGAATTTACGACTGTATGGTCTCTCCATAGACTTCAGCAAAGCCCATCAGGTACAGTATATGGAATCCTTTCCCATTTAGAATTGTAAAAATGTTCTTCCGAATATGGAAAACACCTTAAATCTATTCTAAAATAAACATTAGATTCAGTGTAAGAGACAGAGGGATCAAAGTCACAGAATGCCTGAGACTTTGAACAACAGCATGAGAAAACAGTGAATAATGACAACCTTATTGCAAGCAACAGTGTTTGTGCCAGATATATACTTTTTTCCTGTTTATTGTCCCGCCCCAAGATTAAAATGAATTATTTGCCCAAAGCTGTAGACATCTGTGTACAAATGCATTCAGGCTCCATCGACAGACTGAAGACTTTCAGATAAAATCAGACGATGCATTAAATTCCCTCTGCCTTGTGTGGAGATTGTGGTGGTTTAATTTAAACAATGCTTATACAGAAATGAACTCTTTATTCCTTGTTTAAAGGGAAACTATTCAGTTTATTATAGATAAAGAATTATAAGGTTACTTGTATATTAACTCATTTCTATCAAATCTTTACTCTATATAAATGACTGATTCTACAACTACTGAAACAATGAAAATAAGTATTAGAAGGAAAGTTTGGCAAAATGTGCAAGGCCATGTTATTTATTCAATGGAACCTGATATATATTGCTTTATTATGCATTCAGCCCAAACTGACAAAAACACTGTAGAGTGGAACGAGAGAGATACACAGCTGACTACTCAGCAAATCTGGCAAATATTATGATTTCCAACCATAGTTTCTATACAAAATAGATGTTTCTGCATGTGGCCAGTGTCAGACAACCACTAGATTGTTATCGTGGAAATTTTTCTAGTCGAAACAGATGGCATATGGCACATAGTTGCAGATCATTGCTAAATGATCTGATGCACAAAGGGGGCGAGTTATAGAAAATGTTCCAGTGCATCAACTTTTCTTCCAAGCTGAAATAAAGAGGGTGAAATTTTAATGGTACAAAAGTTAAAATACATTTAAAGTTAATGCAGTGTCTTGACTGTTTCTTCCTTTTCTTCTTCTATTTTTGTTATTTTGATTTGAAATACTAAGCACTGTCATATAAGTTATGCTGTTTGCCTGATATACAGTCACCGAATGCCCAAAATATTAACATACTTTTACTCAACATAACAATCATAGCTCAAACACAATAGTTCAATCAAAATCTCATTTTCAGGGCATATTAAATATAAGTACCTGGTATTTTTACCTCAGAAAAAAGTATAATTTTAAGTGGACTGAAGAGAAGAGGGAAAGCATGAGCTGATGCCAGCGCTATCCGCAGCTTGGGACTAACAGAAAACAGAAGAGACAAGCGTAAAAGCCTGCTGGGGCTACATAGCTCTGCTCAATGTCCCAATGCTGGGAAAGAAGAGAAAAAAAGATACAACGCAATATTCTCTTTGGAATTAATTCTATGTCTCTTCACCAAGAGCATCTAATTTAGAGCACTTGCCTTCCTTACTGGCTTCTCATACACCTCACTCTTTGTCTTCCCCACTTTCTTCATTTATCTCCTTTACTATCTCCGTTTCTCCTGCTCTGTGATACCCCCACCTCCTATCCACCACCACCTATTTCCCTCCGCTCTCTCTTTCTCTCCCTCTCTACCTGAGGCTTTTGTTAGACTGTCTTTTGGGCGAGTGTACAGAGAAAAGAGAGAGGCCTTGAACACGTCTCAGACAGCCTGATTGGGAAGGAGAGCACAAGAACCTGGAGACATGGGAAATGAGAGAGAGAGTGAGTGGATATGAAAAGCTCTTTCCCCCTTGTGAGAGACAGAGGGAAAGAAGAGGTAGCAGACTGTTACAAACACACACAGGCAAGGCAGAAAAAAAGCAGTTATCCCTCCATCCACTTTTAAAGAGGTTATCCTCATTAATATTGTGGTTATAGAAATGCTGAGGGCAAGATGGATACTAAATCCTCAAGCTGATATAACATACAAAGCCTGAATTTATAGTCTTCCTCTATTAAGTTTCAGTCAGAACTTATTTCTCCCTATTCTCAAGGTTCTATAGCTCCCATCTGTGTGTATAAAAGGTTACTTTTTTCCTTTTTTTGTCCCCAACAAGTTAAGAATTATTGTCCTACGGAATGCAATTGCCACTCCTCTCCAACTTCAACTTTCCATAGACCTAAAAACATTACTCGATCTAAAAACAGTATTAAATGTGTAAAATATCAGAAGGTCACTGTGTTTTCCAGCCCGTTGCTCATCTTAAATGGGTCCCCATGGTCTAAATGAGGATAGATGTGTGCTGAGGAAGATTCACTGGTCTGAACTCAACCTCTTGACAAGCTATGGGAAGAACAAAGGCAAAAGGGACAAGAAGAGTTCGCAGAAGGTCATATTGTGGCTCGGATTTGCAGCTGCTGCATTTAGTGTATGAAGTGCCAGTGTAGCTAAGGAGGTCAAGGAGCCCGCACTCAGTGTACAGATGTACCAGTTTCCCCCAGTGCCAGTTGCCAAGCTTTCCTTACCATCTATGACATAGATTAAACTGATTCATAAACACAATTGCAAACTTTTGTCTAATTATAACCTGAGTGAATAGCACTTTTTATTTGAAATCCATTTAAATGACTAAAAGCCCATTTATGCTCCCTTACGCATGTAAATAGGGACGTCCGTTTCAGACTTTTTCATGCGTTGCCGTCCTCATACTTCCATGCGTCTTTTACGTTGCCCATGATTGACCTCTACTAATGGGCAGTGCTGAGTTCAGAGTTAACTCCCGTGACCCGACGTCAGTTTCAGACACTGGGTGGCAGCGGTAATGCGCCTCAATGAAGTTGTTTCCAACCACCCAACACGCCCTGAACACTCACATAGCCTTTCTTCAAAAGCTTGTGCAATTTCTACAGTTGTTGTCCTCGTCTTCATTCTTCTTCTGCATTTTTTTCCTTCGCTTTTTTCCTTCTTCTTCTTCTTCTTTTTCTCTGGTTGGTTTCTGCTCAGCGCTGCCCCCACAATTTCCAGTGGTATTGCTCCGTCTTCTGCGTCGAATAATGTATCTGCAAGAACCCTGAAAACGCACCAAATTACCTGCGTAACCGATGCAGGAGATGGACGAAACTGTCCGTCCGTCTTCTGCGTCAAGCATAAATGGGCCTTATGACATATTCTTTTACAGTTTTGTGTAAATATGGCATACAATATAATCGATGAATTCATACGTTTTAACCAGTACTGTTCATGAAAATTCAGTGCAGTGGTTTTATGTCAGTATATTCTTTGATAATATTTTTATTTCTTGAAATAAAAAATACAACATATTTTTCCAAGAGTTGTGTAGGTAGACAGACGGTGGAAACTAATAGAATGGGATGTACTGTGAGTGTTAGAATAGCGTCCAGCATCCCATTAACATAATAGCAGAATTTTTTACGGCTGCTGCAGATGATTTATTAGTCTTGACCAAGTGCATAAAGTTATAGGTTTCTATCTACATTAAACCACAAGACACTTGATATCTTAAATGATTCATGATGAAAAGCTTGAAACCACTTCAAGGTCAGACTGATAACTAGGATGTTGGATGAAGTCATCATCTTAAAGTCTGTGAAGTGCCCCTTTACTTTCTCGGCTGTGGACAAATCCGTCTATGTTATGTAGAAATACATTCTGTTCTCAAATATACAATTTAAAAGGATGACATATGTTCCCTAAAATTACCACAGTCCCCAATGACAAGTTATAACTTCCTCAAATTTTAAAGGGAGAACAACAGAAAATTGTCATTTTTAAAAAAAATGTATTGTAAAAATATGCTTGGAAATTAAGAGTATTTCCAAAATTATGTGTGAAATGAGGATTTCTTCACTCCTTTATTCATTACAACAGTATAACAATTCAGAGTGCAATATATACAGAACAGGTCAGTTCTCACAAATCAGTGTTGTGTAATTGCCAAAGTGTAAGTGTCAGATTAATGTGAGTCAACACAGATGAATCAAATTCCAATCAAAGGTGGCTGAAATATCACACATGGCACAGGAATCACAGGCATCAGTGTGGCGCCATCCTTGTGCAAAATAATCTAATTTTGAAAATGTCACAGCTCAGTAAGATACCTACAGCAGTAAAGTTTCATTAGTCCATTGTCACCGCAGTCTTCATGGATGAATGTGAAATCCAAAGTTGGTCATTAAAGTTGATGTTTCAGTAAGACCATCAGACCATGTTTCGACTCTTGATGTATTTTAAATGACTTTTCAACTGTGAGACTTGTGTAAGCCATAAGATTGTATGCAGTAGGGCTAAAGTCATTCATGGAGTCATATTAACCACTCTTTGCCTTTGATAACCTTGACATCAATGTTGATTAGAAATTGCTGAAATATTTTACTGACCATCATATGCAGGCCAGTTTCACAAGAAAATGTGTATGTTGTTTTGCCTACATGTCCAAAATGATAGTTATCAGATGTGCAGGTTGATGTGTTGTGTGACATTAAAGGAATGCAAGAATATGAAAGTGTGAAAGCCCTAACCATGTATATTTTTTAACCCAAGTCATTTATTTAGTAAGATTTAACCACATACATTAATCCCTAACCATGTGCATATACAACCTCTAAAGTATCAAAACTAACACAATGCAGCATTTTGAAAATGATCTTATCTTAAAGTTCATTGGACTGGAACCATACATAAAAGCAATTTTAAATTAAAAAAGAAAATTGCAACATTGTCTGATGTGGACCATTCCAGTTAATGTATGTACTACCATGAAATTGTGTTGTCACATTCCTGTGCCATCATGCTATTCTATTCTATTCTACTGTCATTTAAGAGACACTTTTCTTCAAAGCGACTTACATCAGAGAGTGAGAACAACACAAGCAAGAAATCAAACAGGAGGGGACATCATATTTAAGGGCTAGTCAGACTGCTGTAAGTCCAGTTGGACACAGGTGCTGCTGTGTAGTGCTAGAGGCAGTGTTTTTTGGTTGTTGTTTTTTTTATAGCTTATAAAGAAATATACTTATGAATGTTGTTGAGTGGTTACTTTGATTAAGCAGCATTCACATAATATTGTAGCAATATCCTATTGACATCCCAGAATATCTCAATCACTGTTTTTTTAAGCTATGCATATACAAAGTAAAAAAGGCTAAAGAAAAGGTACTTCAATCTGCTAAATTCATTAATGAGCATCTAATGAGCATGAGCAGTTGAGTGGTGGTAGAGGAAATTTCTAAAGTGAGTAGAAAATACCCCAAACAGTTCAAGCCCTATTCTTGCTTTTATGTTGCATAAGTACATAGCATATAATGTACCATAGCTTACAAAACTGATCTATGTGATAGGGAGTATTTATATCTGTGCAATGGTACGTCTGTGATACCCTTTGAGTGCAAAAATATTATATAAACTCTCCTGTAACAAGGTTTCTATGATTTGTTAATTCACCACACACAAAAAAGACAGAAATCAGTGGTTCAAAGTGCAATCTTCCAATCTTCAAGGTGCATGTATAGGTCATATTCTAACTTGGCTTTCTCACCTATAGATTGCTGCTGTGCAGAAGAGAAGGAAGATTTCAGAGGAGATGTGAAACAACTGAATAGATTTACGTTTATAGAAAATGGCAGAGCTATCAAAATGAGAAAATGGCATATAGTTACACAGGTGCAATATTGGTTAGTGAACGAAACCAGATACACTTATTCCCCATGAAATGCTACATTTTTGTGTCACAGAATTATTATCTTTGAGCAAATCGATATGCTGTACCTAAATGCCTTATTGAGCAGACCAGCCACAATTGCTGTCCTCTGATTAGCCATGACGTGTATTTAGGCTACATATCTTGCGACATTGATGTCAGGTGTTGTATATGGCAAAGGCTTGATTTATGACTCTGCATTAAATCAATGCAAAGCCTATGATGTCACTAAAGCAAATAACCTAGGCTGTTGTAAGGATTTATACCTATGCCTGGTGTGTACCTCATAGGTGCTGCCAGTCCTGGTATGTTTTTTTCTTTCTCCCTTCCTCTTTGCATGCAAAGACATTGTTGGAATTCACTAACAATTTTTGAAACTCTGTCAAATCAGATCATTATTTATACCATTAATAAGCAATGTGACATGTGAGAGGCAAAATAAACAAACTGAATAATGGAATCGGTCATATTGATATAGTTTAGTTTTAGTCATTACTTTGAGAGTTCTGTTTTATCAACGACTTGACCTTGCAAACCTTTGCTTTGAGGCTGTTGTAGATAAAAAAATGTGAGAGTAACTTAATGGTGAAGAGAGTCTCGGGGCTCTGAAGAGAATGATAAATTACAATGACTGTATGTAAAGAGATCTTGTCTGATAGCAAATTAATGCAGTGAAAATATTATTGATGCAATGAAGACTGATTTTCCATGTCTGGGTCTTTCCTAGTCCCAGTCCAGAGCTCTGCTTGGTGCTGTTGACTGGTTTTTAAACCTACTGGTTCCAGACCATATGGTCTGATGCAGGTGATTGACTAGGTAAAAAAGGTCACTCAACTTCACTTCAACCACTTCAACTTAGGGGTGGTGGCCTAGTGGTAAGTGAGGTGGACTTGGGACTGGAAGACCAACCCCCCTATCTATCTATCTATCTATCTATCTATCTATCTATCTATCTATCTATCTATCTATCTATCTATCTATCTATCT
>JBBBVU010000012.1:17105113-17118302 GCA_037177055.1 Atherinosoma microstoma | reverse complement strand
ATGAAATTAATTTTCATATTAATTTATTTAATTTTATTCCTCGCTTATTAAATACCTCCGCAGTAAAACTTCCTTACTCGACAAGCAAAAAACAAACTGAATAAATGAAAAACTAAATAAACAAAAATAAATCGTTATGACCAGTGAGCCTGATTTCCAGGTCACTAGTCAAAACTGATCAAGCTGAAAATTGTCTGACTCAAACCACCAGCCAGGCAATCAGTACTTCGCTAATCACTAGTGTTTATCGATGATGTGACAAAGGTAGCTGGATGAATTCTGAAAAGCACAGGGATATACTGTCTGTTTAGATTCAGCTAAATTCAGTGATTAGGTGGAAAATGACCCAAAACATACTGTGGAAGCAGCACAGAAATGCCTAAAGGTAAAGCAGTAGAATATTCTTCAATAAACACATCAGTCTTCTAACCACAAGCTGGTCAAGTTGCATTTCACCTGCTGGAGACAAAACTACAGGCAGACAGATGGTGGAACCACATTTTTGGGGATTCCCATGGGTTCCAGACTTCAAGTGGCCATAACCTGCAATTATTCTAAGCAAAGTAAAAAAATGAAACTTTAGTTTATGATTATTTTACTTTGTCCAAACAGATTTAATCTTCTAAAAAAGAGGATTATCCATCTATAAGAGCCTAATCCCTTCCTCCAATTGTGATGTAAATACCGGGTGCAATTTGAAGCCTACATAAATTGCTAGAATAACTGAAATTATGCTAGTGCCCAAATATTTCAGTTCTTAACTTCTGCTATGTACTGTTCTGTCACATGTTAACAACACATGTCAGAAAGGTGAAATATTAATTGAAATGTTGATCAGTAGATTTTTCTTTGCTCTATCAATGATACCGAATTACCTGAGAACATCACTGCTATGTAGGCTACTGCATGCTAAATTGCCTTGGTGTAAAAAAAAAACAAAGACAATTTAAAGCCTTACATCACAGAGTTCTTAATCTTGGAAGAAATATTCAACATTTTACTAAAGAAAAACTCATTTCTTTTTTGCCCCATTCCAAAAACCTGTCATGCGTATGCCTCTTTTGCCCCCATGTAAAATGTAAAGGCCCACATTTTATTATTTCCTGTTCTAGATAACTTCTACAGTCTAATTACCTTGCAGCCCAGTTTTCCTACTGGGAATCAGTAATATGCTGCAGTTGGATGGAGATAAGAGAATTGTTTCTTTTATTTATCATCATAATAATGTTATATACATTTATCTGTTTGTCTCTACTTTAAGTCCCCACTCTGGGCTTTTTGAACATCTGCCTCAGAATGAAAGAGCCCGTAAGGATATTGCTAGACATGTTCTGTATGATTGCATGCATGTGGAAGGCAAATTGAGCAGCAGGACTGCAAAGTGCTGTGACAAGCATCAGGGTGGATCTCCCCCACATTCCTTATGTGAGCCAAGCACAATTTTTACTTTGTAGTGCACATGACTATTCAACACTCTGAACCCATCCAATTTGTCAGGGAGGTGTCAGGCACGGATCAGCCTTTCTTTATCGGTTCTGGTCATGAGTGAAAGAGTCCACCTTTCCACAGCAGATCAATAACGAGAATAAATGATTTTGGATTAAGTGCAGAAGTGCAGCAGCCTCTAAGTCTTTGGAGGTGTGAGGAGTTCTGTTCGCTGACTTAAACTCTGAGAAAGTGAAATCGAAACTACATAATTATATTTTTCAGCATTTAATGGTCAGATATGGATCAATGAATGATTCAAAGACTGTAAAACATTTGTTGTTTGCACAGAAGACCAACTCCTAGCACTTTTTGCACATAAAAATGTTTTAGGGGATGAGTGTAAGCATATCATTTTCTTTTCCCTTTCTCAGAGATTCTTTCCAAACAGTCATTTCAGTTTTGAAGGGTTTTCCGGTGTGTTTATCTTATCGAGTCCCCTTTAAATTCCATTGAGAGGAAAGTCTGAAAGGGATTTTTGAATTAATGCCAACACTAACAACATTTATGCTTCTATTCATTACAAACATGCTTGCGTGTTTGTAATGAATACAAACATTAATCAGTTTTAAACCATGTTTAGATAAAATAATATAGAGCAGTTAAATCAATGAACTTTGGTTTGGACTGATAAAGTCTCTCCAGCGGTTTAAACACATTCTTGATAAACCAAATGTACTTACTGGAGATCAGTTGACTTTGCTTTTTATGGCCTAAAAGCCTGATATGTGAGCCACTCAGTCTAATATGCATAGTCGATGGCAAGGCTGCACAATATTAGAAAAACATGTAATATTCAATATAGTTGTTGAATAGTGCAATAACAGAATGAAGTGTGGTATATTAACAAATACTTTACAATATGGTGACACTCTCAGGCATCTAAGGGCTACTTCCCACTTCTGCACCTCTTAATACTGGTTAGCTGGCTGCCTCACAGTGGAATGCTATTGTCACACCCATGCTTGTCGTACTATTTTAAAGGTAGGGGAGGAGATGTTTTCCAGGAGCATTTTTAACTAGATTGCAGCCAATAGATTAAATGCTCTAACACAAAAATACAATTTTTTAGTCACCTTTGGAAGGGACAGGACTGAAAAAACACAATCCAATTATTTTAACAGTCCGTTTTGAAAGATTAGATGGTGATATGTCTATCAAACTAAACTGCCATTTGTCCCTCCCCCCTTCACATGTTCCTGTGCTCTGGAGGCGTGGCTTTTGGGGGAAGTCTGAAGAAAGGGGTTTGGACTTCTGAATTGTGTATTTTTGAAATGTAGCTTGCTCAAACCATTTTTCCAGGATCTCCTACCCTTTAAGTTATAAGTTCTGCTGTGACAAAGGTCCACATTTTGTCATGTAATGCAGCCCAAACAGTCTTTTGCAATATAAATATTGCACACGTTTGAATTGTGACAACAATAAAAATTTGATACATTGTACAGCCCTGGTTGATGGCAAACAGCTAATGCTCTTAATGTAGAACATCATGCACATCCTATGTCTGTTCATCATATCTGTCATTATTTTCTTACCTATTCCTATCACGTGGTAGATTCAAGCCTCATTTGAGGGCTTGTTTGTGCATTTCACCTTATTCAAAGACCCATCATGTGTGGTTTGCAATATTTTAACTTGAGCATTTTAGGAGTATGTGTGTGTGTGGGTGGGTGTATATGTGCAGATGCATAGGCACAGAGGTGTGAAGTTCTAGAATTTGGAGAGGGAGGTAACCCAAAAATGTCATTACAAAAACTCTAGGCAGCAGTTCTGCCTCTTTTGCACAATGTGGCTGAACATCCATACGTCACTCACTTTCTAAAACAGATACACAACAAAACAGCCTTTTATTTTTCATGCAAGACAGCTTGCATTTGTACGGAAATCTGCTGAATGCCTACAAGTGGTGAAAGTATCGTCTAGAAGATGTTGTCAGCCTGTACATATGGTTCAAGTCAAATAGAAAAAAAACTTTCCTGGAGTGTTTTCAAAAGACATGTTTTAGGTAATGGCATGTCCATTGAGAAATGATTTTTAAAGAAATATCTCCAGCCCAGATGTTTTAGATTACCCCTGGGATGTTTAGTACCAGACTGGAGAAGAGAGGGAAAGAAAGAAAGCTATTAGGGCCTAGATGAAAATCCTCTTTAATGGAATTTCAATGGACAGAAACCACTCACTTTCAAAGTTCAAAGTGTAGCCCATTAGTAAACTGAAAAAGGGTCATCTTCCCCACTGTGTAATTGCTGCCCATCGTCTTCTACAAAAAGGCCAAGGGTTGCAACAAGTTGCACCATGAATTGGGATTAGTAAAGTACAGCTTTGAATATGAGTTTTGGCTGTGTAGGGGGAATTATAGGCCACATTTCTTGTTATTTGCACTGAAAAAAAAAATCAGACTGAATTTGTTTCGTCAAAAATGACTAAGATATTTAATTAGATCCCCTTAAGTAAACTGCTGCCATCACCAAACCAGAAAACTAACTTAGATACTCGTGAAAAAGTTTATTTGAACTTCAACTTAACAGTATTTACAGTTTGAAACATGCACTATGTAGTTTTTTTGAATCAGTGGAGCTGAGTTTTAAAATATTTCTGGAGAACAAGGAATGACAAAGCACAGGAAAAATAATGAAGGACAAAGTTGATTCCAACATAATGGCTACTGGCAGTGATTCTGTTACAAATGGACAATATTCAGTTCATCTATAAAACTTATTTTACCTGAGCTCTAAGGCAAAGCTAAGGGCGAGCTGAATGTTGTCGATGTCACTTGTGTAGCAAAGGAAGAGCATAAAGGATATATACTAAAAATGAATCATCAACTAAGACCTTATAACTGTATTTTCAACTATATTAAAGACTAATAATGTGTCTCCAGTGTTATTACAATAGTTTATGTACTTGTTCAAGGTATTTATGAACTGCAAAGCCCACAAGGACAAGCAGAAACATGAGGCATAGCCACTCTGATGTGGAAAAGTGATTTATATGCTTCGGATTAAATAGAGCTCAGTGGAATATACACTAGTTTTTGTTTGTGTTTGTCCTCTCTTAACACTAGCTTAGAGTTGACCTACTGTATCAAACTATTCCCCATCCGTCCATTCATCCATCTATCCATTGACAGGGAGCCACAAATCAGTCCCAGCATGTAAAATAAAACTTAAATGTGAGATGGCCAACATATATGAAGATAGACCCACATTCATTCAGTTAATAAGTTAATCATTTTTGTCACTTTTTTATGCTTTATTAAAGGTTGTTCTATAAATAACTGCAGTGTGCAGGATGTGCCATCCACTGTAGAGATACAGCCCTGTTTGTCATTAGCTATTTTAAGGCTATTCACTTTTAGGAAAAAAAGAGAAGAAAAAGAAAGAAAAATGGGGCAACCTACAGTCTATCTATGAACAATAATGTCTTTGATGATTCCTATTTGAAAAATGTGACTTTGTTTTGTTTTCATAATACACACCTAATAATTCCCCTAACATATTTAAAGATCTTAAAAAAATGTCTTCATATTTTTATTTTGCTTCTAAGCCCAGCCTTTCTGTAGTTTGCCTCTCTGTATTATTCACCACAGTTTGAGGTATATTAAATATTTACTACTGTGATCTTTCTAACCTCAGTCATCTTAGTTAGATGTGTTTTAATCAGATGCAGCCATCATATTGTGAACACTGTGTCGTATATAATATATATATACACGTAAATAATCAATTTGTTTGGTGTCAGAGAATTAAATAGCAGCTGTATAAGTTCAGAAGTTTAATTAACAAAGTTCAATACCTAAATGAAGAATCTTTATATGATATCTCACCCTCTGTTATGTTTTCTCGCTCTCTTTCCCACATGCAGACGATATTTATATATTTACTGCTCCCACATTCTTCCTCACTGAGAAAGCTTCCTAAATGAAACTTGTTGACCGAGGAGTAAACATAGAAAAAAAGAAGAAAAAAAAAAGTCAATTTGTCAAACCTGCCCTTTTCGGTACACACAATGCACAGCTTAGGCCAGTGCTGTTGTGTTGTTGCAGGGCAACATCACGTACAACATCTCATTGACATTTGTTTTGGTTTAAGAATTTCACTTTAGCCAAACAAGCAGTTGCACAATGTAAAAGTTCTTCTGTGCAGCAAATAGTAAAAAGGGGTACATTTTCTGTTATGACCAAAGCTTATCAAGTTATCCACATGATATGTCTGCATTACAGACGTGTTAATAGCAGATGGAGCTTATTTCCTCTCAGACGGGGTGTGGCATTTGCATGCTTTTCTAGGAACAGATAAAGCATGAATGTGTTTCATATGATGTCATGACATCAAGACACATGACTGATGAAATGCATAATGATTTTCTGAAACACATGTGGTAGTGTATTTTCTATATTGGTTATCTTTCCAGCTCTCTTTTTCCTGAGAAAAAAAGCTTTCTTAAGAAGTGATTAATAAAGCGTATTACTGATAATATTTTAGAGTTTGACATTTAAAGGATATGTCAAAAGTGTTGTTGAACCTCTTGGGTGCATATATTGTATGTGTATATATATATATATATATATATATATATATATCCCGTACATAGTTTAAAGTTTAAAACCAATGCAAAAGGTTTTTTTCTGTGGGGTTTATGACTATTTCATGAAATCTTAATGTCACTTTGAGAGCACTAATATACCAGCTGAGGTTTCAGATAAGCTCTTAGCCAGGAAAAGGTCTTAGACATAATTCCCCATAAAATGGAAATTTTACACATTGATTTTTTTGCAAGGATTAGACAAACAAATTGATAATTAGTGAGCTTCAGAGCTGCTGATAGTAGAGCAATGGTATTTAGACAAAGCACAAATCCCACTATGATTTATACTAAACTAACAGGCTGCAGGTTTAGATGGACAAAGTTATTATTGGCAAGAAAACTAAATTGGAAAATGAAAATGTATTAATAATCAACCAGACATGCCTAGATTTATCAAACTTGTGAATGACTGTTTCAATCATTCGTCTCCATGTCTCTTAAAAACACTCAAAAGCATCACAAAAAGACTAAACATTTTCATGAATTTTCCATCAGAACATTGCTCAGTCACATTATGCTTTTTTGAGGCACAATTTCTCTCTCATCCAAAAATGCCACATTGAAAACATCAGGGCAACAAGAGAGCTAATGAGGGAAACATTTAACGAACGTGGTTAAAGAAATGCCTCAATGTGCTGTTGAATATGTATTATTGCTGCAAATTGACACACTTTTGAAGCAAAATGCATTTTCCCCCTGCCTGTTTAACTTTCCTCGCCCGCTAATCTGCAGTGGCACTTTCCATTGCAGACACCGTCCGCTTCACTACAAGGATTCAGATGAGATGTGAGCTCGACTTTTTTATACATGTTTGATGAATCTTTTCAGGCTGCTCCTGGGATAAAAGCATGAATGTGGGAGATCTTGTCGGGGAAAAAGGTACAAAAGATGGGAGGTGTCCAAGTTTGTAATGAGGCTAGCGACGCTCTCCTAGCTCAGAAGCAAACTAGGGCATCTGTAATGAGCGTGCAGAGGGATGAGGGGATGGGGGCAGAGAGAAGAAAAAGAGGCATGTTGTGAACCTGCATTTAGCCACAAACCGTAACATCAGCTGTCCAATATTTGCTTGGAGGAAGGGGATGTCAGTCATACTGTAGCTCCCACTTAACAGGAGATGCTGAACACATCTGGTAATTACTACTCCCGTCATACCTTATGGCTGTGTTTTCCCAGAAACTCAGTTAGTGTGACTTTTAAAAGGGTGTGCAGTTTGCCAGAATATTTGATGGATGGTGCAACAACAGGCTCTGCTTTTCAGAAGCAGAAAGTATGTATTACTAAACAGTAGTTAACCATTGTTTTCATGCAAAACCTTTCAACATCTGTTATTTGTGAGACAGTTTTGCACTGGCATACACATGCAAACAATTACATTATAGTCACTTCTTATACTGATAAACATTTTCTTGTTCATAATAATAAAGAAACAATAAAATATAGGTCATGCCTTATCTGGTAACTGCAACTATTCACATTGCCAAAGAGACATGTAATGGCAGGGATATTGTGAAGAATATTTATGGAGCCAAATTAGATTTGCTGGCTCCTAATTAGCAAGAACCAGTAATAGAAAACTTCTGAATTATATTAATTATCACAGTTCAGCAAAGAGCATTGTTGTGTTTTCTTGCCTGTCAGTGAAGAGATTTCATGATTGTTTGTTTGTTTCAGTTTCTTACTTCAGATTTCAATATAAACTAATCTGAAGTATACAAGTCAAAATTTCAATGCATATTTACATTTTAGATTTTCTTTCATATTTTTGATTATAGTTTGGAAAACATTCTCTTTTTATTTGACTTTATTTAGAATAGTTGTATTTGTTGGTATTTCAGTAAAACCAAATGGTATCCTATCATCATTAAATACAGTTAACTATTAGCCTAAAGGTATGGTAAATTCTGCCTAATTAACTTACTGTTGGATGGTTTGCATTAGTCGCAGCAGATGTTGCATAAAATAGATTATTAACAGTGTAGAAGCAGCAAAGTGTGGTCAGAGGTTAGCTCACTAATGATTCATGTTAGTGTTGTGGTTGGAGACTTAAATAGTAGGGCTGAATGTCAGGCCGCATATAAAAGAGAATCACTCAGATACAGAGGATTGCGTTGGATCTGCAGGTTGGACTAACTTAACATCATCCAATATCTTCGGTTCTTGAAGTTACCAAGTTCAATTTGAACCATGTGATCAAACAGGTATTCATGAAAGGAGTGACATGCAGGCAATGAAGAATCAATCATGTAATATTCTGTGCACTGCTATTTCCAAATGTAGGCTATTTACAGAGGTAGCATGGCAGAATATTCCCTTTTACTCTAGTTTTGAGTAAAACATCATGTCTTAAAATCCTCACATTTGATGTAATCATGGTATTGAAGACATTGTGCATTTTATTTCTCAAGTGACTTCATGGTTCATAGTGTACATGGGCTATGCTTTCACCTTGGGAAAGCAAGTGTCCTAAGTTGCTTGAAAATCTTGTGAACCCTGCAGGTCCTGGGCTGAGTGCATTATCGCTGCCCCTGGCCTATGATGAGGAGAGGTATCGATCTTATCCTGAGACGAAAGCTCTGCGTGCACCTTTGCAGGGCTTAGAGTTGGCTCAGGCAGGATGCACAGTAATGAGAGCAGAAGAGGGCAGAATAGGTGACCAGCTTACACCTAACAAGGATGGAGACCTTTACACTAAATAAGGGAAACACACTAGCTGGGCATTTTTTAACCTCTCCCCTCAAGCCACTCTGTTCTTTTTTTCCCCTCTGAGCATAGTTCAGGTCCTAGTCACATCATGCTCTCTTGGTCTGATGGTGTAACCTAGAATGTAGGACTCCTGTGGGAATATGTTCCAGCACAGACTGTCTGAAAACTAAATTGGGTTTACTCCCACTATGAAGCATGAGGAGCAGTGGAGGTAGCCTTAAATGATTAGAAACATTTCTCATAGAAGTTCACTTAAACATGAGAGGATGGGATACCTCTGGCTGTGAGGAAAGTCCTGTGAGCTTCTTGCCCGGAGGCTTCTTGCCCGGATGAAAACAACAGAAGTTGTTTTCCTGACAAGGACTCCAAAGAGTGAACTTTGTGTGTGTCAGCGTTTGAGGTGGTAATAAGATTTACTGAAGCCCCAAACCTCACAGTGACCAGATCTCAACCACAACATACTGATTATGCATGCTGATTATAGGCCATTAAAACTGTATGTTTTGGTGAGGCTTGCCCAGTGCTTAAAACATATCGTGTGGCGGCAAGAATGTCAATGCAGCATAGACAGCAATTTATTTCTCTTCCATTCAGCTGGAAGCTGGAACCTTAATGACTTTGTGGCTGTATACACTCAACAAGTGGATGAAGAAGAAATGGTTTAACATTTTGGAAAATTTGTTTAATCTTTTTCTTGCTGAGATTTACATCAAAAGATCATAAAGACTGTCATTTTTGTGAAGTAAAAATGGAAATAAAATGGCTGATATGGTCTCAGAGTAAAATAAAAACATCATTGTCATACAGAATATTGAATATTGCTTATATGTTTGTTGTGAAAGAATAAAGGATTGACTTTAAAACATCTCTGACTAATGGCCTCATTCCAAAAACTGTTTCATATTTCAGTGTCTCTTTCAGCTTCTTTTAAATCTGCTGCATCTAACAGATTTGTATCCATTTGGACAAATTATTAGTTAAAGCTTAATGTAAATACATACAATATGGAGAAAACATTTTGAGATGGATCAAATTGATCAATCAATGGCACTATCAATATTACTTGCCTCTGCCATTTTTCAGATACTCCAATAACAAAGGAGATTACATAATTTACTTAAATGTACCATGTGGGAGGCACAGAGCAGAACATTGGCTGGCATACCGCTCTTACCTTAGGATCATCATCATCATCATCATCATCATCATCATCATCATCATCATCATCATCATCATCACATCTGGGGGCTGAAGTGCCACATAACAAATTAGTATTGAATAATGAAATTAGTTGGCAACTATTGTTATGAGCAATTAAACCAACTCTTCCCCATCCCCATCAATAACTTCAGTAATTCAACTTGGTTTGTAACACTTTATACTTTATTATTGTCTTTGGCTTTCTGAGCAGTAAAGACCAACATTTCCTTTCTGGACCAGAAGCTCCCAAAAGCTTTCACATATTCTCTGATAGTACATATTTCATCTGTTTATTATTCTACTTCTTCAGATCTCTGTTTTGTCTCACTTTCTATTTTTTTTTTTTTTCATTTTGTGTCTACATGTATTTATCTATAGAGCTGCTTCCTAACAGTAGGCTGTGTATGTGTTTGGCTTACTAAGACCACACTGTGTCTTTTAAGTCTTCTAGGGATATTTAGCATTTTCAGCCCTTTCTAAACATCTTCTTTCTCTTCTCGCTTCCCCCTCCCTGAGGCCAAAGCAAGTTTATTCCCTCTAGCGATTACATCCAATTAGGAGGAAAGAGGGTTTCACCCCTCCTTCCTTCCCACACTAACAATGCGGAAAACAGTGGAATGAGTCGGGGTTTTCTCTTCTCCCCTTTGATGTCAACAAATTACACTTTTACATACATACTTGGCAAGGAAACAGAGATCTAGTTTACTTTTCAAGTTAGGATTCTTTGTCATTTGGTGAGCAACATGATACACAATGACAGTAGAGATCATTTGAAGTGGATTGATGTTTTTAGTTTTATTTTTTTATTTTTCTATTTCAGATACCCATACAGTTTGGAAAAATACCAGCTTCAGCTTGGATTAAAATAAACAAAACAACATCAATGTGAATACATCTGTTTCTACAGGAATTGTATCTTAAACTGTCATGACCTCCCTGAGACAGAAGCTTTCTTATATCTTCCCATGAGCAGTATCGGCTGTTTTAATAGTATTGGTGTCAGTTATGCTGACTTACTGTGTGGTTTCCCATGATAGTTTATTTTCGTGCAGGTTATACATGAGCCAGATCTCTACATGATCCGTACCTTCAGAGGCCTTTTGGGTGAATATGAGAGGAGTATTCATGATGACCTTTTAACTGCTTTCGCCAACAGAACTTGTGATAAACAAAACACCACAAGTTGATGTCCTTATTTTTCCTTTTCTGTTTTTAATTTTTTTGTCCATGAAAATATGAAAAGAAACTTACGAAACATGCAAAAAAACTTTGAGATTTGTTGGCCTAAGAAGATCATTGAAGGCGTAGTTTTGGTTAAGCCTTTTATCCCCTCTGCTGTTCATCATTATGCAGGTGAAATGTATGAAGTGAGAGCTAAATCCTTTAAAAGAGATGGCAGCTCCAGTGGGTGTTTGCATTAAGTGCTTCTAAAACCCATGACTGCAGCCTCACTTGCCATAAATGATGAAGCTGGATCGTGTCTGACAGTTTTGGATATCAAATGAGTTTTGCAGGAGATAGATAATTCCAGCTTTTACAACTGGACAAAAAGTAAAACAAGAAAATCTATACAACAAAACGGCAAGCTTTTTAGAGTTTTTATTGCTCTTCATTTAAAAGACAACAGGAGTTAACCTTTAGAGCCCCATGTTTGATAATTGAGGTAAACAGTGGTGTGTGATACAAAAAGGGGTGGAAAATTACCATAACATTTCTGGGAACAGCCTGCGCTGCATAATAGGGTCCATGTGCTCTCGCTCTCAGGGAGCTTATTTGCTTTTGTTTATTGTCTTTACACACTTGGGCTGAATTTGACCTGCATGCATGAAACTGAAGGCAGATTTTCTTCTTTGGTGTGACCTGTTCCTTTAAGGTGATTTCATGTGGAGGCCTTTGCTGCTTGGCTTGTACAGCTGTGGTCTGCTGTTTCTTTTTCTTCCCCTTTCATTCTCTTTACCCCACTACTTCACACTTCTTCTTCTTAGAGCTACAGATCCAAAAGTACATATTCTTTCTTAAGTCCCCAACGTTATTTATTTATTTATTTTATTTGCTGATTTGCTCCGCATGAAGTGAAGCCAGAGGAGCTGGCTTCACTTTATCTGGCCATGTGATTCAAGTAATCCTGCATTTGAACATGCATTTCAGGTTATAAAAGTAAAAGTCTCAGTGATAGGGTAAGAAGCAGCTCCCTGTGGAAGAGGAATCCTTGCTGCGCTCATTGCCAACCTCTTTTTCAAGGCATCTCATTAAACAGTGCAACAACATTTTTTTTTCTCATTTACAGATTTATTTTTGGATGGCGGGTAATAAATCTGTAAATGAATCAGGTTTGATAACTTACCGTATGTTTCTGTTTTCCGCCTCTTCCTTGTGGAATGAATTAAATTTAAGTGTTTATACTCAACTTTAATCAGCAGCATCAGTTTTCACATTTTATTGATAGTTGTGTGTAAAAATTGACAATTTTGTCGAATTCTGTATTCTTCAGATAGCTTCTCATAAGATATGGACAATCAATACAGACCAAAACAAGACTGAGAACATATGTTATTTGCTGACACATGGTTCTGCACTCTGACACTTAAAAGCAGTCTTAAAATAAACACATTGATTTCATGTCAAAAACTCGGTATGAATCAGACCATGGATATGTCTCTGTATTGACCACATTACCAAAACACTTTGCTGCAGTCAGACCAATCCAGCGGGCTCCTCTCTATGTAATGCTTGCAATAGCAATTTCATGTTCTGTTTGACTGAAAATCCCCTCTATAACCAGTTTCATACATTACAGGATACACTACAGTGTGTAATTTTATGTACTTTAACCAGCTTATAGATTTTTTAAAAAGTCATTATTATTATTTATCTATTAAATTTTGTCATGTATATTTGTAAAGCAGGGACATATCTCTTAGGCTAATGTACTTCTTCATTCTGTCAGAAATTCAAAACACAATTTATGCACCACAGATGGTTTAGTTTTTTGCATATAGTTGGAAATATTTGTTTATATTACAGGGAGACTAATTGAAAAGTGAAATAATGACATGTCCAGAAAAAATAGCAACAAGACATCTGAACATGAAATATTTGTCATTGTTTTCTACAGTATTCACCACATAAGCAGAGTTCACTTAAGCCTCTTTTAAGGTCCCTTTACTTACATAAATATTAATAGTAGGGGTGTAATGGAATTTCTTCTTTTATA
>JBBBVU010000012.1:17090689-17105013 GCA_037177055.1 Atherinosoma microstoma | reverse complement strand
CTCCCTCTCTTCCTAACGGGGGGTCAAGCACCCGGTGGAGAACCCCTGTTGTTTGTAACGCTTCCCTTTTTGCCCCCCCCCCCCCCCCCCCCCCCCCCGAGGGGCCACCCGTCCAATTTGAGAACCTCTGCATTACGTCAAGCACAACTAGTTTAAAGTACCATTTGCAACGGGATCATAAGGAGAAGCTAATTCCAGAGCCTAAAAAGCTACCAAAAGAACAAACTACTCTGCAGAAGTCAATCGCTGCACCACTTCTTGCTGAAAGTAACATTTAACTTTTATAATTTGAAGAGGAGAATGGAAGAAGATTAGTGGTGGGAGAAAAAAATCAATCCACATAAGTATCTAAATTTTTTGTTTAACAATTTTTAATCGATTTTTGAACAAAAAAAATTCGATTATTTCTTTTAAACCAAAATGCTTCATTTTCAGCTGGTTCAAATATATTTCTGCTGAATAAATCTGAAATACCGACTCACATGTGATGTGCATTTTTTGGGAAATATGGCTCCTGATATAGTCTGTAGACATCGTCATCATTCAACTTTTTCTTTGAATCTGTCAATCTGAAGTATTGAAGAATCACAATTTAAATCGAATCGGTGGCCAAAAAATCGTAAAAGAATAAAATCGGGAGAAAAGCATATGCCGTAAAGAAGATGGTGAAATGTTTGCTTGTTTGTGCACATAGTTAAGAGACTGAAAACCAGCCTTATTTTGAGCCCAAAGTATAAAAGCACTACTAAGACAAAGATTTTCATGACTGTCATTTATGTTTAAGAAACAATAAAAGACAACCGTCTACTTATTCTCCTTCTTTGTTCCTTTTGCTAGTGGCACATGAGCTATACTGTGCAACACTGCCCCCCCCCCAGTTTCTGGTGGTACTGCTCTGTTTGCTATGTCTGGATACACATCCATAAGCTCCCTGAGAATGGATGTAAATATGCACGTAACGTACGCAGTGCACATATAGAAGGCTTCATCTGCAACCATATGCATATTTAATATTAAGCATAAATGAGTCCTAACTCTGTCGCAGGCAGTGGAGCATGTCTTGCAATAAACAGAGACTTGGCAGTTAAAATCCCACTTCATCCAAAACAATCTGTCTTGTCCTTGGGTAAGACACTTTATCCACCTTGCCTCCAGTGTCTGCAGCACTGGTGCACGAATGTGTATTGATGTTTGTTTGGTGGTTGGAGAGGCTGGCACAGATTGGCAGCCAAATCAGTCTGTCTCAGGGCAGCTATGACTGCACATGTAGCTTACCAACACTGGTGTATAAATGCAGAGTGAATGAATAATGGATTCAATACAAGCGTTAGAAGTGCCTTGAAGAGGGCTATATAAATTTAATCTATCTTAATTATTATTTACATTAAGTTTAGTGAGCCAGACTTACCAGAAATTGTGCATGTAACCATTACTGTATATGTCTCCAAGAGTCCAAAACTTTGTAGTTTCACAGTCTGGTTGGATATTTTGAGAAGGTAACACGTGGGGCGTGATCACATACAACTGTAATTGTAACCCAGAAACAGTCCAATGCATAAGCAGTAATCATATACAGTCTCTAAAGTCTCTATAAGTCTCTAAACATGTAGTTTGTAATATGTAGATTAAGCCTTGTACATCAGTTATAACCCCAACCATGAGTTTTTAACTCCTTTTTGTTATTTTTTGTTTTAGGTCTTAACCCTTACCATTTGCTGGTGTGAGTGACATGGCAAAAGTAAGGATTACAATGGCACGGAAAAAGTAATCATGGACTGTGAAAAACATCCCTATCATATGAAATTAGCAATCTTCCACAAGTTCTTTGGATAAATTTTGATCGTTCTTTGTAAAACTTCCATGTTTTGTGCTGTTTACCTTCTGTCATATCAGGTTAAATTAGAGTCCATTTTATGAGGCTGACCCCACTACAAGCAACTTTAATGAGACTTTCTTGTCTTTCATTTTAAAGTTAACATGACATGTAAATGGTTTCCAGAACACAGATTTGTTCTAAAACTGCCTTTCTGATGAAAAAAAAGCAAAATCTGGATAAATTCACTACATAAAAAGATATGGTGGTTGCTGCCTCATTTGGCATGAAGGGGTATTCTACTGCTCATCAGGAGATACAGTAGCTAATGTAAAGAAAGTGATTTAACAATACCTTCCTAATTATTGTTGGTATTGTTTCTGTGAGTCATTTCACAGTTAGCCACCCACTCCATAGCCAGATGATTTAATGTTAATAAGCATGGGTGTGATGGAGCAAACACTTTTAGTGGTGATGGTATGTGGGAGATACATGTGCAATGAGCATCTGTTGTTGGTTGGAGAGTGAGTGCGTGCTTGTGTGTTGCGTGTGTGTGAGGTACGGAGAAAAGTGATATCTGTAGTGCTAATGTAAAATATGCTTGCACTGTCTTGTATGTAACATGTAATACATGACACTTTGGAACTAATGTAACCCTGATTTCACTCTAACTCCTTTGGATGTTGTTTTCTTGTTAGAAAAAAAAACCCCACATAAAACAACTGGTTTATTGCACCAGTTTATGACATCCTTACTCTAACACTGCACAGAGGTCGATTGTCATAATTAATACTGCTCCTTTACAGCTTGGGAAACACACACATGGAAACACACGGAACATTTTAAGCTCCTACTTGACTCATGCACTAATTAAATGCAGATTTGTGGCAAATCAAACTAGTTTGTGTGATAATTTAATTGACTTTTTCTTTTTTCAAGTCTTAAAACAGCTCTTATCTCACTTGCTGCCACAAACTGGAAAGAAACATGAAACTTAACAATTTTACTGACAGAAATTCATACCTAGAGACATTTGACAGACACGAACATGACTTGCTAGCCTCACCGAGTGGTCTCTGGGCTGCCAGCATTAATAGTGACAGCCGACTGACATTCTTGATGCTACAATGCTAAATAGTAATGCAATCCATTAAGTGGATTTGTTTTTGACCTTGTCATGGCCTTACTGGCAATGAATGTAAGAGTGACTTTGTTTACCAAGCAGTAATTTAGGTGGAACTCACTCTTCTCTCTGGCTAATATTGTTGGCGTTTCACTTGTTGAATCTTAATTAATGCTTAGATAATATTATCATTACAAATAAGTTAACTCCAGCCAAAACCCATACAGCACTGGTCACAGTATTAAGTTACAGCACAGCCTGCAATCTTCGACTATTTGCTGAGAGTTGGACAACACATAGTTATGTAAATGTGAGGGGCAGCTACTCATACAATAACACCTTCTAAATGTCATAAACCCCGCTCTGCTAAATGACTGGCATTAAGCTGAAGTCACCCCATAATCTTTCCAGAGTGAAAAGCATCAATTGGGTCAGTGTCATTAAAAACAGCATTCTGAATGCTGGTTCCCACAATGCACTGCTATCCTAATCGCAGTTAGTGAATCATTGTGTCGACCCCTTACCCAGACAAATGTAGATGCATGAAAGCAGTAATGGGGTTACGTGGTTAATGCTAATAATGCAGAAACGACACTGGAAAAGTACATTAAACCTTAATGCAGTGTGGTCCCATTCAAAAATGATCCTCTTGTCAACTTCTTCACATTGAACTAAATAGACACATATTTAACTAAATCCCTTGAGTTGCTCACGGCCACATTCAGCAAAGTTTCCCTCATTAACTAATATGTTGATTTAGACTGTTTTCTTTCTCATTTTTTTTATTCCCTTTCACCTTCTCTGAATCCATTTCAAACTGTAAAACTGTGATCACATGGTTTGTGAGACCAACCAATTGTATTTCACACTTCCATAATCCTCAAGGTGATTCTTTCTTATATTGCCACCTCATACAAATATATTGTATTTACACTCTTTGCATTCTTCTCTGGAAATCTCCAAATCACTGGAGGTCCATTACCACCTTTTTTCTTTCTTCCTTTTTTAAAATTGTCATTGATTTTAACTTACAATCAACATTATGATTTTATATCAATGATAGGTCTCCTTATTTGCTAACGTATTCTCTAAAAGTTTATCCTGAATTAAAACAAGTGTTTGCTTTTAAGGAACTCCCAGGGTGAAATAAGTTGCTAGTGTCTTTCAAACCACATTTACATTATACCATAAAAATGTAAATGAAATAAATAAATTAATTATTGGTTTTAACCATTTTTCTTAAAATGTGTAAACCAAAACTAAGGAGATTTTACATGCTCACATTTCCATCCTTTGTTACATTTATGTGAAAACCTTCATGTTTTACCACACTGATGTGCCTTAGTTCTCATGTGAGTGTGTATGAACTGTAGGCAAATCTTTTTTGTATGGTTTTTATGGTTGTTCACTGTGGACTCGCTTCTCTATCTCCACTGAACACCTTGAGGTCATATCAGCCCTGTGCTGGACAGGCTGGCTGGTTCCTATTTAGATTATGGATGGTTATTACTGCCTCCTGGCTGTCAGTCAGATTAAACCAATATGTCCCAGGATGGAAGCTTATCATGCTATAGAGAGGTCCTTCTCGCGGGAAGAGGAGGGGCCATTTAAATAAGTCATCTCCAGAGCCCTCCATGTTTTACAAATTTATTAATGCAGTTTCACGATGTATCAAACCTCCAAGTGTTTATTGTATAAAATGGAACAATATTGCGCTGCTTTAACAGCATTCCCCTTCTGTTCACATCTATATTTCAGGACTCAAAGCACATGAACTATATTGTTTTACACTGTTTACACCTGGGATCAATTACTGAAGGAAAAAAAAACCAATAATTCATGCACATGCTTTAAGAACTTTCACTTGCAAATAGTTTTGGTCTTCTAGCTCTATTTTACCATGAGCTGGATTCTCACAAAATTAACAAGATGTTCAACCTTGCCGGGGTGCCAAGCTATCCATTTGTGGCCAAACACATATGTTCAGACCAATCAGCATCTCATAGCCAGGATAGCTTATTGGAACAGAACTATTTACAAATAATTACTGTGGTGTATTATTGTATTGCAACATCTGTCTAATTTGATCTTATATGATAAATCAAGAGCACCCATTTCTGTAACAATTGTGATTGTGGTCATCTCTAATAGCCCAAACAGCCTCCTAGCCAAGCTTGGTTTCGGGATCGTGATTACAGCTAAAATGCTTTGTTTTTGCAACATGACTGTCACCGTCATGGATACCGTTTTACCTTTCACACGCAGCTGCTGTGATGTGATCACTAGTACTTTGTACATGTATTCTTTTAACAAAATTACAGTCCATATCTGCCTTTATGCAGATATGCCAAATGGCCCCGTTTTAGGGAGGACAGTCTTGTTTGCCGGATGTCAATGTTGGACATGACACTTGTTTTGGATCATGTTCATTTGGCAAATTAAAAACAAAACATATGAAGTAATACCCGTGAAGTTGGTGTAACTGCTCAAAAATAATATATATACATATATATAATAAAACCCACTAATATTACAGCTCTGAAGATAGGGCCCTGTTTATTTATTTTTCTATTTATTCAAGCAGTGACAGGCAATCACCAGCTCACCAACAATAATTATGCTTGCCTCTAAACTAATCAATGTCCTATTTAGAGTGTTATAGATCACACAGGTGAGGAAAATAGTAATGTAACATCAGTATTAAACCTTAGTTTTAGACCTTTGTGTAGACTTTTAGGTGTGAATGATTTTAAAAGCAGGCAATTTAGAGTTTAGAGTCAGCTTTGATGACTGGTCCACTCATCACAAGTTTGCCTCTAATGTATTTAATGAAGTGTTGAAATAAAGGTTTTGTCGTGTCATGCTACAGTAGATAAATAGTGATGCTTATGTCTACTGATGAGCCTTGTGATGCAACTCTCCCTGGGTGTTCGACTCATCTATAGGGAACACCAGCCAAGTGTTTTGTGCGCTCAGTGTTTTATGAACTCTTATGATTCACCACTTCAACACTTGGATAAACAAAAAAGTTCATTTTCTGCTTCTCTATCTTCTCGGCATGTGTATTTATGCGTGGGTGTGAATCGCTCTCTGCACTCGGAGGCATATGTTTTTCTTTCACTTGTTTTTCCTTTGTACTGTATAATCATGTGTGTATACAGTGCGCATCTGAGGACTTGCAAGTGTGCGCCTTGACCCTAGTGGTAAGAGCGAAGAAGAGAGGCAGAAAAAAACACACAGTAAGTGAAGCGTGGAATGTGCTTGGTTAGGGATTACTCTGGCCCTTGTGCATTGGAAAACACAAAGGGGAACTTCTGCTGCCAGACTGATGAGAGGCTGACAAAGTGCTTGGCTGTGGCTTTGTATGACTTCGGTGTAAGCTTTTCTCTCTCATTTAAAGCAATGTGAAAGACTCCGCTACAGTCTTCAGTCCTTACTGTTTATAAAGTTGTGTTGAAGTGAGCCATTTTCACTTTCAGTTTTAAGATGCTGCTCTGTTTACTCACATCATCATATGTTCCACGGGTACCAATAGTTCAGCAGTTTTTGATTTTCACATTCAAAAACAACTTGGGAAAACAAGTTGACAGAGTGCTGATGGTTTAGAAAGAGGAGAAAAATCCTGTTTATATTTTTGTTTGGGTTGCAATCAAAAATTCATTATTTTTCAAAGATGGATTTGGATATATTTGCAGCTGTGTGAAGCAGGCGTTCCATAATTGTCTGTCTGCTATATGATCTATGTGGCCTTAACCCTATATATGCTAATACCTAATTAGTATTCAATTTAATGAGGCAAGCCGCTAGTAAGAAATATCATTAGCTGTATTGAAGAAACAACAGACATGCATATTTAGTTTATTTTGTAAAGCAGCAAATCCTGTTACGTTTAGGTCTTGTTGATCTATTCATCCATGCATCTATACATAGGGACACTTTTCTGATTATCCCCCAACAATAGCGGCAGTCGTTTCGTCATCTCCTGCTTTTAATGGTCTTGGTCTACTGCCTCTGTAGCTCTGTCCAGCTTTCAGGCACATTTTCCGGAGCAATTTCATGAGTAATGATGGAGATCGAGGACTGCAGTAATGATGGTAGACAGGCCAAATCTCAGTTGCGGAGCTAGACTGGGGCTTTGGAGCTGGGGATGTAGCACATAAGTATGTATGCCACAGGGGGTAATCCTACGCTGGTCCAGAATGATGAACATGTATTAGTCAAAGCCAACTGACCAGAACAGAAATGGGGGATGGGCTCTGACAGTGCCAGGTTATGTTTCATTGTGGGATATTTCTGTTGGCAGGATGCAGAGGCCTACAGGTAGCAGGTGTGTCTGGCTTTACACAATGTATGCCCAGTGAATCACATGTCAAATGTTACTGCACATATGCTAAATCAGAGTGGTTAACAGTGTAGTTGAATCAGCAGTGTTACATGCAGCTGCAGTCTTAAATACTGGAACATAATTGTGATAAAGCTAATACATTTTTTTTCTCTCTTCTCCCTCTTTTTCCTTCTTTTGTGTTTCCACAGCAGCAGATGGTGAGGAACCAACTTCAGCAGGTGGGAAAATTGCATGCTTGGTGACATGATCTCTTGTTTTTTTTTTGTAAGTGTTTGTGTGTGGGGACGCAGAGACAAGGAGGCTGAAAACCCATCCAGTTTCCAAATTTTGGCGAATTTTCTTTTTTCCTTCATTCATTACTATTCAATCTAACCCCTTCATCCACCCACTAATCATGCCTGGTCAGCAGAACTCACGATTATATCATTTGCAATTTCATTTTATAAGGCAGCCCTGTTTAAACTTCCTCTAATAGTGTGGCTGAGAGAAATATCTTGTCTCTGGTTTTGAGAGTCATGAGCTCAGAGTTCAGTTTGGTCCAGTGATAGCTTTTGCCTGACTTTTTTCACTGCAGGTAAATATTCTGAATACCTGAATATTTTGCGTAATTTGAGAGGTTTCTTATGAAAATTGCTTCTAGTGTGTTATTGCTGATTTTATATTCCATTAGCTTAAAGGGGTAAAAAGCAAAATCATTTCACCACAAAGTTTGCTGTTGTGCACCACCTGTAGACCAAAACAAAGTGTGTCATGAGCTCCGCCTCCCTCTAACTCTGCACCCCATTTGTCTGCCACTAAATGTGCGAAGTATAAACACACTGAGCAAAACTATTTCACCATTTTTTGGAATATGCCCAAGTAACTTATAATATTTATGATGTTACTTGCCAGTCCAGGGGAAGAGCAGCTAGCACCGAGTTAAATGGTAGCCCCTTTAGCTCTCGCAGTGCTATCCACTTTGGAAATACAAGGCCAATGTTACCCGAGTTATGTTCCTTTCTTTATCCGGCAACTTCTTCACCAACAACCTTTGTTTTTTTAAAAGAAGTAATATCGGATCCTAGTTGTCTTCAGGTGAACGTTTCGTTCTGCTCTCCGCCATTTCGCTTAGAAAATATGCGCTGCCATTGCTCATTGGGAGAGAGGGCCGAGGGCTCTGAGAGGAAGGAGGAGGCGGCGATACATGTACGTACATGAATGCACGGCCGGACAGGCTGGTAAACACGAGGCTGGGGATCAACACAGAGACACGGTGTGTGACATCATGCTATACTTCAGATGAACTTACACCTCCAGTTCTTCACATATCCAATTTTTGATTCCTTCAGTTTAGAAATGATGAATTTCTGGTTTTTGCCCCTTTAAAAAGCAGTATTTTCATTCAAGAGTTAACTGCATTGTCTTCTTATAATAAGTGCTATTAACTTAAGTCTGAATGTACTGTATTTACTCTCAAAGTAATGAATTCACTCAGTGGTGAAGTAAATATCCCATGCAGATTTTTTCTATTAAAAGCCTCTTAAGCATTTTTGATATTGACACAAACTGCCTCTGACTATTGGAAGAACAAATTTAAGTCTCACAGTTTTGTTACAAAAGCAAAACCACATAGAACACCAGTAAACAAACACCTTATTTATCTTAATCAGTAATGTAATTAAAATGTCACTTCACATCCCGGGGAAGTACCGCAACTGCATACAAACTTACTCGTTCCAAGTGCATCCTCAGCAACTAATTGTCTTTGTTTGTGTTTCTTTCATTAATATTAATCGCTGCTGGTTGATTTGAGATCATGTAGGTTAAAACAAGAATGATTCATTTAGATTAGACATAATTCCCCAGGAATCAAAACAGTTTGTTGTTGTGATGCAAAGATTTGCATCGTTTCAGGCTTTAATCACTTAAAGGAAGGCAAACAAATACATCTGTATTTGTGCACACACATACATACATACACACTACCAAATATGTTTTGATTAAACGCTTACTATGGCAAGAACTTTTTCAATTAAAGTAAATACTTAAAAGCTTATTTTCATACAAAAAATATTCATTAAAAACTTGGAATTATTTAATAATACTTGCATTGTCTGTGTTCTTATGTAAACCTTGTTTCTAAATAAACTTTCTCTCAATTTTTTTTTACATTTTTTCATTGTGTGGAGAACTCACTTCTAAAACTCTCAATGCAACATAGATGTTTCAGTTATTTAGGTATGGTTACTAGGTTTTAAATGTTCACTGCTAAATATTGATCATTGCTCTTCTTTTCATATTCCACAAATAATAGGATTGCCAACTCTTTAGTAATGTATGTATGCATATTATTTCGATCTAAAGTAGATTCATTTTATCAATACAATTTGAATATTGATTTACTTTAGCCAGGTTCTTAACCCCCCCATAAAATAAAAAAAATAAATAAAATAAATAAATGAACAAATAAATAAAAAAGCAATCACATCTATTCATTTAGTTTTTATTAATTTGATGTACTTTTACATTTCAGGTAAGAACAGAGAGAATGTGACAGACTGCTGAAGAAATGATTATTGGGTTAAAAAAAATGACCCAAATTAGGTGTGATTTGTGACCACTGACCTGGAACTGGACTGTGAGAGAAAATAGGCCAGAATGATGTGAAAGGCCAAATTACTTCTGACAGTTTTGATGAATTTAGCATATCAGCTGCTGTTTCACGACCTCCTTATCTGTAATCTGCATAATCTAAAGCTTTGTTTAAACTCATAAAAGGGGGATGATATTTAGCATGTGTGACCTGTATTTATTTGGGTGCGAGCAGATTGGATTATACCATTTCCAGGAATTAGCCGACATCTACATGGAATCTGAACCTGAAAGCTGGACTGTTATAACTGGACGTTTGACGTTGAGTAGAAAAACCTCCTTTGTGTGTTAATTTGACCTCATATCAAATATCCTATTCTTCTCTTTTTCTGGGTGGAGTAATAAAGATAACAATAACAACTTCAGATTAATTCTCAAAAATCCACTCTGCCTGTATGGCAGACTATCTTTAACCAGTGTTCATCAGTGACTCGTCTAAAGTTACCATGTTTATTACAGTGCTCTTGCATGACTACCTACTTAAGGCCTGTTTATACAGTACTTACGTGTCATCCGCGTCAGGTTGGTTACGGCGTCACTGCCATAGGCTCTGTAGGTCCGCAGAGGCTCGACGCGCACCTCTTCAGGCCAGACGTGTATCCCAGCTATGCGGACGCAGCAACGCGGACGCAGCAACGCGGAAGTACTTCCTTGTGATTGGTCAGATTGTGATTACTTGTTACCGGATATTTGACTACGTTTAAACTGCAGGCAAAAGTGAAATAAAACAATTTTTTTTCGAGAGCCGATTACAGTTTTCATTACTGATTCTGCAGCAGCATTGCTCATTTGTAGCGCAAAATCAACAGAGAAGCCAAACCGGGACTCTTGTTCAAAATCAGTGGGCTGTGCTGAAGCTCTGTCTACTAACATCACCCCATGAAGACTGATCACTATATGTAATTAAAAAGGCTGTCCTGTGAAGTTTATTGACAGAATCCCTCACCTACCGCTACCTGCAGATCCGGAAAAGAAGCGGCAACACAGCACTTTTACCCTACGCTTGAGTATAAACACACACTGCCTCTGCGTCAGCTCCGCGGACCCTACTAGATGCAGACGCCGCGTGAGTCTTTAGCAGGGAGGGATTTTGGAGAAAGAGGTGAAGCACAGCAGAGAGTGAGGGAGAGAGACTTCCATCCATCCATCCATCCATCCATCCATCCATCCATCCATCCATCCATCCATCCATCCATCCATCCATCCATATATCTGTCTCACTAGCTATTAATCCATAAATTACAACTATTACAATAGACATGTTTTCTGTTATGTAGTTCAGCACCTAAGTTGCAGGTACACTTACAAATATGATGAATACACCAACCCCATGGTTGTAAGTGCTGTCAAAATACCTGGGACACCACTGAGACTGCTAGAAACACACTTGAGCCTCAAGGTTAAATAGATAAGTAACAGTCTCTTGGCTGGAGAAGAAACAGTTGTAAAAGTACTATATATCTTCCTTTGCACAAACATTAGGATTGATTTTTTTTTTCTGTTTTTTGAGGGGGTGGTCAGGTGGGTGTACAACTTTGACATTTCAGTGCAATTTCACATCTGACAAAAACCCCTCCATTTCTGCATTTCTTTGGATTCTCCTACGCTGTTGTTGACCTTTCCTTTTGGACATTTAATTTGACCAGTTCCAAATCATTTTGTCTACATGATTCTTACCACTGTCATTTCTAAGTGCATTTATCAGACACTGTCAGATCCTGATGAGCTACAAAGTGGCAAAGGCACACAAGAATGGGAGGCCAAAGACCCACTAAAAGCCTGATTGTGTAGAAGCTCATGCTGAGATCCTTGATGTAATATTGGTGTTACAGTGCCAGCTTTCATCAGTGGAGGTACAGGATGGGTGCAATCACCACAAGCCCATGAACCAGTGAAGCCGTTGTAGAAAAAGAGGTTGGGTTAAAATAGATTTGACACAATTAGGCCATGTTAGATATCTGTGTGATGTGGTTGGCTGCACATTCAGAGCTGAGGAGCTTAAATGCAAATTTTACACTCTTGAGGTGGGTGAAATATGTGTGATTTTCTATTCCTTTTTTTCTCTCAAAAGGTTAACAAGGTAGTTGATGGTCCAGATTGTCACTGTCAATTCAGTGCTGTGTTAGATGGGGAAATTTTAATTAAATTCCAAACTGACAGTTTAATTTTCAGTTGCATTTTTTATTGCAAGGCTTCTCTCTTCTGTCAGATACAAGCCAAGTCTCCATGTAATCAATGCTTTTCAATAAAAAAACACATGCAGCTGTCAAGAAAATCAAGACTTGTGCTCAGATACTTTTGCATAGTAAATGCCCAGAAAGCCCCACAATCTGAGCCACCAGAAATGTATAAGAGGAAGCAGCTTTTTGAGTTTGAAATTACAATGTACACTTCTATTTGTTCTTTTCTCCAATAAAATCAATAATCTTCGTTCATTTCCAATCCCAAAATGTTTGTGATGGTTTTCAGCTGAGATGAAAGAGCACATATGTGGCCTTAACCTTGAAAATGGCAAGTCTTTGTGATTGATCTCCAGAGAAACAGAAGATTCTTTCCTGTGTTTAACCATTGGTCAAGTTTTCACAGCTGATTGATCGGCCTCTATTTGTAGCCAGAAAAGAAATCACAGAGCCTGTGCTGGACACAACACAGGCTCACATCAATCACTGAGAAAGCGTTGGCTTGTACAGCCAAAGCGGCATCTGACATTCACACAGGAAAGCTGGTAATGCTACCTCTGGACATGCATCACACAATATACACAAGGAAGAGAGCTTTCAAAGATGACATGCACTGCCTGCCATTTATCTTTTCTGGAAAATATGCTTGCTTTTCTTTGTGATTTTTTTCCCTTTTTTCTTCTTTTTGGTCTTATTTTTATGGCTGCTTACATCATTCTTGTTGTACTTGCTTTGTGCATCAAAACTTCATGGAAATGGATAAAATGCATTGGTGAACTGGATGCTTTACAACCTCAATACCAAAAAAAGTTGGAACGCTTTGTAAAATGTCAATTAAATCACAGTGCAATGATTAGCAATTCCATAAACCCATATTTTATTCCCATAAGAACATATCAGATGTTGAAACTAAGACATTTCACCATTTCATGGAAAATAGTGGCACATTTTGAATTGTATGGTAAAAACACATCTCAAAATCTTTGGAACAGGGTGATTTTCACCACCGTGTAGCATCCTCGCTTCTTTTAACAACTGTTTGTAAATGTCTGGGAAGTGAGCAGAGCAGTTGCTGGAGCTTTAGGAGATGAATCTTGTCACATCATTGTCTGTTTATCTGTCCTGGGCCTTTGTTTCATGATGTTTAAAATGTTTTCTACTGGTGAAAGGTCTGAACAGCAGGCAGGCCAGTTCAGCAACTGAACTCTTCTCCTGCAAAGCCATGCTGTTGTGACAGAATCAGTATGTGATTTAGTATTATCTTGTTAAAATAAGCAGTGCCTTCCCTAAAATAAACATTGGATGGGAGTATAACGTTGCTTTAAAACAGGGATGGACTACTTTAGTCTGTGAAGTCCACTGTCCAGCAGGTTTTAGATGTTTGCCTGTTTCAACACACCTGATTCATTGTGCAGAACTTGAGAACAAGTTGTTGGATCCATTTAATTTGAATCAGGTGTGTTGGAGCAGGGAAACATCTAAAACTTGCAGGGCAGTGGCCCTTAAAGACCAGAGCTGCCCATCCCTGCTATATGGGTACTGTTCACATTTAAACCGCTACAGTGCCGTTTCCGGTACTTGGGAATTGGTACGGGTACCTAACGGTACCAATTTTCTGTACTTTTGTGTTTGATAATATGGGAATAACAGATTTGTTTCTCATTTTCAACATATAGGCTTATCTATAACCAATATATTTCAGCAACATCCATCTGTTTATATTCTAACAACACTAACAAGATTAATTGTTTCACTAACATGTAAGCGGTTATATACAACGGAGCAATGTTTTTTCTTAATGATGCACAAATTAAAGCGCAGCTCCTCATACTGAAAATATTTTCAATAAGTTCAGATTGAAAGAATGTGTTGGAGTGAGGCGAGTTGGTTTTAGCTCTAGAAAATTAGACAGCGTAAAACATCTGTCTGTCAACGCGTGTGTGAAATCTTTGCGCTCTGCAGCTCCATTTTTAGCAGAGAAGCTCAGAGGTGAAGGAGAGCTCACCGTGTTACTGGATGGACTTTTACCTGGACATACGATTTTTTTACGGCTATTTTGGTGTTCTGGAGGCTGAATCTTGTAAGCACTCACTTGAGCGGGAGGAAATCCTGCCGCATGTGCTGCTTCTGCTCCAGTGTTTCAGTTCCACCACTCTGGGCCCTTTTCCACTGAGCTGGTTCCAGTGCTGGTTCGGAGCCAGAGCCAGACTAAGCACCGGTTCTTTGGCTTTC
>JBBBVU010000012.1:17073647-17090589 GCA_037177055.1 Atherinosoma microstoma | reverse complement strand
TGGAAGCACCAGAGTTGAACCAGCTAAGCACTGGCTCTAGCACCAGCACCGAACTAGCACCAGTGGAAATGAGCTATCTGAGAGCCGAAGTAGTCACAAGACAATAGTTGATTAATGTGCTCTCTCGCCACCCAGTGGTCGAGGGTGTGAATTGCAAACTGTCAAAATAACAGACGGCCTTCAGATTTTTCCTTCACCATTTTAAAAAATGACGACATAGGCACCGATACATGGTACAGTTTGATTTTACATGAATCAGTACTCGGTAGTACCGACGGAATTCAGTAGGTACCAACAAAAGTACCGAATTCGGTACCCATCCCTATATAAAACCTCTGTGTACTGTATCAGCTTTGAAGGAACCCTCTCAAATGTTTAAGTTTATCATGCCATAGGTGTTTCAACACACCTGATTCATTGTGCAGAACTTGAGAACAAGTTGTTGGATCCATTTAATTTGAATCAGGTGTGTTGGAGCAGTTTTTTTTAATTTTTCTGAAATTGTAAGATAATTATTTGACCTGGTTTGTTGCAGAATTGTGGATCTCTTCCTCTCTTTACCTCTGAGTGGCTTTGCCTCTCTGTAATACTCATTTTATACCTGTTCTCCTCCGGTTCTCCTCCAGTTTTTTAATTTATGCTAATTTGTTACTTTTCCAGTCATCAAATTAAAAATGAACTCATATTTTCCATGAAATGCTAAAATGCCTCAATATCAACATCTGTTATGTTGTTCATGTTCTATTGGGGAAAAAAATATGGGTTTATTAGATTTACAAATATTTCAGTTCAATTTTTTATTTTTTTATTTTTACATTTTAGACAGCATCCCAACATTTTTGGAATCAGGGTTATAAAAACAGATATCAATTACATCAAAATATTGTTGCTATTCTTTAAAAGCATTTTATCCACGAGTGCATCTGTATTTGTAACTGTCAGCTTTTTAGAAAATGAGAAAAAGAGACAGGTTTTGTTTAATTTTCTGCATTTTTTAGGGTGTGCTTTTTCTTTCTTTTTCTTTCTTCTTTTTTTATCTATCAACCGGCCTCATGTATGTCTGCATTTAACCAATGTATTACAACTGTATCATATTTTACTATCATCAACTAATCTAGTTGGCATTTTGTCAGCTGAATACGTTTTGATATGATAAGCTGATTGGATGTTTTTTTAAACCCTCCGTGTGTGTGTATGTGTGTGTGTGAGAGAAAGAGAGGGACTGGCACCTTATCCTGACTCAGCCTTGCAGCCTGTCGGGTTTAAGCTTCTTTTCCAGCACATGCCGTGTAAAGATATGCAGTGTTTCCAGCAGGTTAAAATATTTTTGGTTGAAAACTGTTATGTAGCTCTATATATCAGAGTTAGTCAATCACCTTAAAATACTGCTTTATAATGTTTCGGAGCCACTTGTAACTAAAAAAATGGGACTCAAATGTAGCTGTCGTATACAATACGCTCTCTCCACATCTTTAATATACTCTTTCTCTCACTCTGCTTTGTTTTTGCCTTTATTTTTTTCTCCTGCTTTCTGCACTCTCCATTAAGGAGGCTGTCAGTGCAGCCTGCTGCAACAATAGATCGTCACATCAAAATAAGCCTAAAACCTGTCACCCCTCCTTCCCTCTGAGAGCAGGGCGTCAATGAAAGCTATTATACATTCTTCTGTTCAAATGGCTAGCCACTGCTCTGATTATTACTGATACATGGCCTGGCTTTGAAATGGCATGACTTCGATTGGATTACCTGATTTGTAATTCACATACAGAAGGCTCACTAATGTCAAAGAAAGTATAACCTTAGTAGTGATATTTGTTTCGTTATGTACTGTATTTATCTACTTTCTTTTCATCCTTTAGTATACATTTTCTGGATTGGGAAAAGGCTTAAATGGCTAGCAAGATGATATAGTATACAATTCAAGGCTGCACCGGTTTATGTGACATTGTCAAATGCTGTGCTTGCAGCTGTTAATTTGTCAAACTGACTTAAGAGGGCATGATATTCTCACCCTTGAGACTTCTGCTTGTTGTTTATCACTAACAATGAAATAAGGGGACCTGTCAAAGCACAATTTACCTGTCAACAGTAAGATACGACTGTAAAAAAGAAGAGAATATAAATTCCCTAAAAAGGGTACAAGTTCACAAAAGGACATGCCCATGGGAGCAAAATTGTTTTGCTTCTTCTGAATCTTCTCTCAACAGACAGTTAGTTGGAGTCACTCAATTTGCAGAGTCGAGTCAACGGCGATTAATTCCGCTGTTGTATAAATGCAGTTTTTTTCAATCACGCAAAGGAGAAAAAAATGCTAATTTGGAGCAGCCTTGTTGTGTAAACTAGGCCTCAGTGTAGCTGTACACTGAGTGTATAAAAAAATGAGTAAGCTATTGGCATACATTTGATCTATGGAACCAAAAACCAAGTGTCATATTTCATGAAATGTAAGAAATAGAGGGCACTGCCAACTTACTGGGTCATTTAAAGTAGGCTACATTCACATTTAATAACTGTCATTTTAAAAAAAATGGGGAAAAAAGCAGATAAAGAAAAAAGAAAATCCAACTGAACCAATAATTGTTTTGAGGAACTCTTGGCTTTTAGATTGGATTAGATCGGAATTCTTTTTTTCATACATAATTTCAAAGCAAAATAAACAAATGACAACTAAAACACAGTAAACAATAATTGAAAAAAAGCTATAATGAGACGCTGATGTTAATATTTCACATCAAGATCCATGTCCTGTCATTGCAATACTAGCAAAAAAAAAGAAGATTTTTAAATGTTTGAAACAGAGTCGGAAGAAGCTAATGTTTATATTTACATTGAATATTTGTTTGTTTAAACATTTTCTTGCTTCTCAGACTGAATAATGAAAATGAAAACAATGGAAGTGATGAAGTGATTTATACTGCCTGGCCAAAAAAACAGTTATCACCTAGATTTAGCTAAGCAAATCGGTACGAGCCTCCTATTGGATAATTACTGCATGAGTGTCTTTCAGCTGGCAAGAAGTTATTTAACCCTAAATTATGCATTGAGTAGCTTCTCATTTCTTAAACAACCATGTCAAAAGACACATTCCGTGGTTGAGGAAAAGATGTTTAAAAAGGGTCAAATTATTGGCATCAAGCAGAGAAAACATCTGAGGAGATTTCAGAAACTAAAACTGTCCAATGTGTTACTGAAAACTGGAAGGATAGTGGGGAACCATCGTCTTCCAGGAAGGAATGTGTTCAGAAAAAAATCCTGAATGATCGTGATCACTTCAATGTTTGGTGAAATCAAATCAAAGAACAACAGTAGAACTCAGGGCTATGTTTAATAGTGAGAATAGGCAATTTATTAGAACAAGAAATTTATACCCAAATATTCTGTCAGCTACTCTTTTTGTCCCTCAAGAAAAATCAAATCTTATATTTAGCTTGTAACTTGGAAATTTTGAAGTCATGGCACAACAACAAAAAAAGCTATAAAATACAGTGCTGATGGAAAGCTCCTTGAAATGTTCTACATTTTGCTGTTTCAGATTGACTTTGGAGTATCAGTTTATCATTTTTTTTCTTGGTTTAATTAACTTTTTTTTGTTAAATGCTAAATACATGTTGGACTTTAAACTTACAAGTTGGTAAAAGCAACTTTATTGGCGATGACATGATCATTCCCAGTCATTTTGGGAATGATCCAAGCACCAGGACTTCCACAAAGTTGTTGTGAACCCATTTCTGTGTTATCTGTGTTAGCAGAGGGTTTTTGCCCAGCATGAGCTGCATCCATCCATCTTTCTCTTTTTCCTAATGCATCTTCCAGTCCATGTCACCAACTTCATAAATGATTAATATTTCGACACACTGGTGCATGTTTGACTGTGGTGACAGCATTAATGAGATAATGGCCATTGTCTGCATTTGTTTTAGATCAGATGATTTTGTTTCTTGTGGTCTGAGAGTACTTCAAATTCTTCATGGCAAATTCCCAGCCGGCCTTTGTTCTGCACCAGTGGTTGTCTTTGGAGGTTTTCCCATCTTCACAAAGGAACTCTGGATCTCATTTATGGAGACCATTGGATCTTTTGGGTAGCAATCTAAGGCCCTTCATCTGTGTTTTTTGGTTTGGCTGGTTAGCCAGATCTCTGAAGTTTGTCGGTGGTTCCAAAGTTCTTTCCTTTAAGAATGATAAAGACTACTGTGTTTTTGGGCACTTTAAATGTCCAACCCCCTCCCCTCATTGCAACATCTTTGAATATGTATTAAGCTACATATTTGTAAAATTAGAAATCAAAGAATATCAAGCAATAAACCCTTTTCTGCTGGACGCTTTGCAGCTCTGGCCACCACTGTATGCTCTAACCTCTCTTATTCAAATCATAGAGGAATCAGTGGCAGAAGGTCATTTATTAATCATCCAGCCAACGTGCACCTTGCATCCAATGGAGCAGCAGAAGTCTCACAAATGCAATCACTTAAGTAATCACTGTTTCAAAGAGTTCTGTGGAATATAAATAAGGCACACTTTTGATAATTAGCCTTGTAGGTTGGGATGCAAAGGAAAAAAAAATCAGCAATCTTTTTAACTCATGAATTGTGCATAGTGACCATTCCTCATTAATTTGAAAGGAAAAGCTTGTTCTTCCTTTCATAATTAAACTACTAATTGCCTGTTTTGTCTTTTGTTTAGTTTTTTGTCTCAAGTTCAAGTTATTCTTTTGAATATTTAGCCAACCAAAACTGAAGTAAAGAAAATCTGACTTTTTATAATTATTGTGTGTATCTAGGCAGATCAGTGTGAGCCAAAAGTGCTATTCATTGTATATAGATGATGGTGCTCTCCTACACCTTGCAGCTAGTCTGTGCTCTCTTCTTGCCTTCCCAGAGGGGACATATTCAATGATTTCTAGACAGTGCCTTGGGCTGCCCTGTAGACTAGTGATATTAGCAGCAGTAACTGAAACCAGACTGTTCTCACTCTCCTGTCAACCTCAGTTTTTCCTCTCAAGCTGCTTTACTTGTACTCTCACAGTCTCTAGATATAATTTATGCATCCAAACTTTTCCACTTTAAATGCACTTTCAAAAACACAACCAATATATGTCATACTTTTGTTTTGTGAGGTTTCTTAAATGACTGTCTGGGTGAGTGAGTATGACTATGTACTTTATTTACACTTTTATTCATGCACCCGGTGAAAAACAATGTGTAGTATATTACCTAGTTGTATTATGTTCCTGTATAGACAGTCAACAGCAAAGTGAAACATCCAGCCCATTATCTGTGCCTGTTTTCCTCCTTTTTTCCACACAGGCCCTTGCCATCCAAACCCTTGCCACAACAGAGGAACATGTGAGATCAGTGAGACCTACAGGGGAGATACCTTTATTGGTTATGTGTGTAAGTGCCCACCAGGCTTCAGCGGAATTCACTGCCAACACAGTAAGTGGGCCCACTCTCTCCTTCTGTTCTCAAATGAGTCTTGTAACTTAACAGATTTTATTTATATTATGAAATCAAAATATATGTGAAGCTATGGAAAACATCTGCTTCCCCTGAAGTACAGCCATGAACAATGATCTTTTCCTCTTTCATCCAAAAGATTTTCCTACACAATTAATGACCTTGTGCAGTGAAAAAATGTTGAGCAACTAACAAAAACGCAAAGAAATGCTGAAAAGACGAGTTCAGCAAAATGAGAGTGGGTTTGGTGAAAAAGAAAAGCTGATCCTGCTTTCTTTTGTTGAGCATGCTCTTAATAAAAGTTGGTGAGCTGCTTCGACATTTCATAAACTCAGTTGTTCCAGTATTTTTTAACTAAATTCCAAACTGAATATAAGATATGTCCAAAAGTTTTGTAGTAATTCTTATTAAAACAGTTTATGTACTCTAGGTAGGTAAAACCAAGTAAATGGGATTTATTATTTGAAAAGAAAAGGGAAGCTATAAACCAGCTGAAAGCAACATCAGCAAGCTTACATTACAAATACCCACATACAGTATCAAACCTACTCATACATATCCTGCATTTTGAGTGTATCCCAGGATTTGGAAATTACATTTGGCTTTGCCTGTTTGTGCTAAATCCAGCTAAATCCTGCAGTATGATGTATGGGCCAAATTCTCTGGCTTTCCTAACTGTGCATGTGCTTGGCTGAGCATTGCATTACACAGCTGTCCTTCATCACAGGCGCACATCTAAGTAATGGATTTAATGTATCATTGTGCAAACTGCAGGGCAGGCTGTGATGGATCCTTATTGGTTTGATCAAGGAAGGAGGATAGGTACAGAAAGGGAAAATACATTTTAACCATTATGCTTTAGTAAATACATGTCCTGCATGTTTCTGCAAAACTTGCACCAAGGTTGTAAAGTAATGGCTAACAAAAAAGAATATGTCTCTACTTTGGGAAAGTTAGTGCCAGTCATCCTTGTCTTCCCATCAGTTATTTTCTATTAAAAAGGCACAAAATATAAAAGGAAATGTAGCGAGTGAACAAACCAAGTGTATGTCATTGTGTTTGTTTTGTTTACAGCCAGAATAGTGAGAAATTTGCTGGCATGTCATAATTCAGTTATTGTTTCTTATTAAGCCCAGGGGGTGGTGAAAAACTGATTTGACATGGGCTGAACGGTCGTCAGCCAATTTCCTACATGGTCTTTATGGTTGAATAGAAGTGAATATATCTGAAGATATTAATAATCCAATCTGCATCTAGATAATTTCTGCAATTAAATGATAGAATAGACATAAATAATTGTTCCTGTTGGGCTTTGTTATGATATAATGTCAGTTATAAATGAATGACAAGCTTAATGAAAAGGATTAAAGAATTATGAACTTAGATTTGAAATTCAGTAGGCAGTCCAGTCTCACTACTGTGACGTGGTAGCAAATCTAAACCTGGCCCAATCTTTAGACAACAACTCACAATGATCTTTAAAGCACCAAGCAAAAAGCCTTAGAGGTTCAACAGTAGACCTCAGTAGACAGTAGATCTGTAATGCTTTTAATGTTTGAAGCACTTTGAATTGTCTTGAACCTGAAAATGTGCTATACAAATAAACTTGCCTTGCCTTGCCTCAGCAAGACCTAGGAGATCAGACACAATGTAATACATAACGAATCACAATCAACCTGCCAAGCACTGTCGCTACAAAGTGGGAAAACTGCCTAACAAAGGAACACAGCTGCCACTGAATGAGGGGATGCCGTGCCCTTTTATCCCTGAACTGCGTCAGCTTCAGTGATGATTGGTCCAGAGGGCAGCAAACCAGGGAGCAGGTGAAAAAATATGTGGTGATGTGGTACCAACCCCAGCCAGGCGATGGAACACGGCAGTTTACATACAAAATGATTGGGAGTAATTAGACCAACAGGTGACAACCATAACACACCCCTAACCTGCGTCCCCAGCAGAACACTTTCAAGGTTTCAAGATTTGATGTAAAGTTCTCTAGATAGATGCAAAAAAACAGAAACAAAGTGTAGAGACAGACATCAGAGCTACACACATATAACTAATTATGACTGAGATATGTTTAAATTCCTGCCATTATGAAATATTGAGACAAATGGCTCTTAGAGCAGATATTTGACACTGTCTATTCCTGTGTCCAGAAAAAGTATGGTCAGTGTATGCACTTTACATTTCCAACTTAAAATATGTGCAAGGTTTTTACTGTTTCTCTTAATATTTCCTTGCTCCGGTACAGCCAAATCCAATTTCACACCTTTGAACGTTATCCTACATACATGCACTACATATCCTGCTTGTTACTCTGGTTTTATGAAGCACAGCGAGGAATGAGGCCACACATGGACAATGAGGAAACATACAAGCTATTTTTAACTTACTGGATGGGAGGGCATGTCATGTACCTAGTTAATGATTTAATAATGTTGAGTTGTTTTTTTTTCCCTTAATTTTTTTAAGTGCTGCCTTATTTGGGGAATATGTCCATATGTTAAAGGCATAAGCATACATTTAAAAGAGAAAATTTTGTCGAGTTAATTTCACTCTACCAGTTCATATGTATTTGAATCTCACAAGATTTGGCTTTTAGCTGATTAAAGATCACATGAATCTTGAATAGTATCTTTTTCACTTTGCTTTAATTATAATAATATATCTGTGATAAGTTTTTACTACTATATAGATTTAGACAAAATAGTTGGAAACAGTTTCAAACCATTTTTAAATCAACCACAATTGAGAAATCCAGGGTTAACTTTGGGTTAGTGTCACTGCTTGAGCCGCTATTACTGTCAAGTAATTTGTCTTTTGAATAGTATGGCGCCCTGTCCCTGTGGTGACAGGAGAACAAGTGCAGCGTTATTGGGCGAGTAGCCAAATGCTGTAATGAGCTGTCAGAGTGTGAAGATTGGGACTGATTGCCTCAGACGTCACGGGGTTGCAGATCATTTTTCGGGGACATTTTTCAGTATATCAAGGACAAATGTTTTATAAAGTGTTGAGTTGTGTTTTTTTGAGTCAGAAGTTTGCTGCAATGTATCAGCAGAAACAGACTGATCTTTCAATTGGTATAAAAAATACCAGTGCCTAATTTTTTTCTCAATTCTTTAACTCTTGATTAGTGATTCAAATCATAGCATAGGTTTAAACTATCAGAAAAGCTGTTTTCTGATAGTATGCGCCAGTGTGATATGAATGTAAAATCATACTGTACCCAGTCACCATGACAAGAAATAATGAAAAAAGAAATTAACAAGTTAATGTGGCCAAATTGCTCCTCTGATGGCTGGTATTCACTTTTTAACTCAATATTTCTCCAACCTTTTCTTTTTTTTCTTGCAAGTCCTTTAAAAGGATTCCATCTTGCTCTTTGATCAATATGTGTCTTGAAACACACCAGCAGGGCAGGATTGATTTAGGGTAAATGTAGGGTGTGTGAAATGATTTTTTTTCTTAAACGTGGCCCCTGTATTTGATCCTGTATTGACAGTAGCTATCATGCTGTATTAGTCCTGCCGCTTGCACAGCTTCTTGGCACAGGATAATCAGCCAGCATTTATGGCAGTGGCCTGATGTGAAGCTGTGAGGAACCATTACTGATATTCAATTCACCTGAGGCAGATCATTGGTCTGCTTTTCATCAGCACAAGACAAAGAATAAAGACCGGCTTTGGTAGCCTATTCAGAACAGCATTAGTGACCTGTTTTGAGTATCTTTCATCTGTTAGGGAGGTTTTCCAGACGGGATTGCATTTTCTTTCCTTGGATAGATTCTTTCTTTCTTTCTTTCTTTCTTTTTTTTATTTAATGGAAGATAAGGGGTAGAACTTCAGATCTGACCTTTTGTCCTCTCGTTTGTGATTCCTGTATTAAATTTATTTCTTAAGAGAATATAGAATACACAATAGCACAACAATGCGAGGCAGCACAGTTATGTGCATCTTAACCCTTAAATATTAACTGCTGAATCAATGCAGTGTATTGACTATATCTCCTAGCATCCAGTGAGCACCCACTGCTTCTCTCAACTAGCACTCCAAGCAGTTACCTGCACCTCATCCAGTGAAAAGAAAATCAACTGCTATTCTCAAACCTGTCACTGCATCATAGGCAGCAACTGTAAAATAACCGCAGATCTGTACAGTATTTTGTGAAGACACAAGGGGAAAACTAGGGAGATTTTCTTAGTTTGCACATCTTCCACTTCACCCATGAAGGGCGACATCAGATCACTATAGGTGAGGAGGAAAGAGAATGGTGGGTTTGTGGATGTTTGCTTCCACTCTGTTATCAAGGCAGTTGTTATTTCCTTCGAATTGTGATGCTGGGTTGTTAAAGAAATGACTCCAGCAAAGATCACGGCAATGCATGAAGGCTTTTTTCTCCTCCTGCTGATGCTTTTAAATGTTAATAGCTTCTCTCTAGAGTCTAGATGTTAGAAATCAATCGACGAGGTAAGATCATAGCTAACATCTGGCTTTTCACCAGACCTGCACCCATCAGGAGTTTGCATGTGATCAGCGGTGTTAGCGATATTATTCCTTTTCTAACAGCTTACAGAATTTAGAGCGACTGAACTAGTGATATTTACTTGCAGTGTTGGGCCTTCTGTCCACACTGAATTGGCCCATCTTTTCACAATATGACCTTGCAAATTGTTACTGTCCCTACAAAATCACTTCTGCATTCATCTCAGTGGCAAAGCCCCAAAAAAATTTTGTTGCTATTTCCTTTGTAGCTCCAGGGGAAAGTTGCTCTTAGATCATATAGGCAGTACAGCTAAATTTTGTTCAAGGGAAGATTTTCAGTTCAAATTTAAGAAATGATGGTTTTGGGGCAGGCTTAGCTAATTGGATTAAGATTTAAGTACAAGTTAAGTTGGTGAAAAAGTTTGTTCAAGGAAAAGTTGGTAAACAGTCATAAGCAGCACTTTGTCCCCAGAAAGTTGATCTATTCTCAGAACAAACAGAGGCATTGGTTTAGTCATAGTGCCCAAGGTCTGTACTTGTAGGTATAAATCTTTCTCGTCTTAACAGCCTCTGGATTACTGGAGTTGAAAAGTCTCACTGAAATTATGCTAATCTGCACACAAGTCTTATTTCTGTATGCATAAATTAGCATGAAGACCATTTAGCAACAGTCTGCTCAACTAGTTCCATAGGACTTGGATCAAAAATGTAACATATTTGAGTTGCTTTATTTAAAACAGCAGCAGCTGCACAACAATACAGCACTATTTCACTGTTTGTTTGGGTTATTCACTAACAAGTCTTAACTTGACACTGTTGAATTTTGAAAATTCTTGCCAAGACCATGATTTTATCACAGATATGATTAAAAAGAAAGAAAGAGGTGGCCTTAAAACTATGGTAAACACTACCTTAAAGGCTCTGACCACTGTAAGAATGCTGAGCTATGTGGCAGGCATAGCAATTTCTAGGCATCATCTCAACTTTGCATTGGCTAGCCCACAGCCCACCCACTGCTCACAGTCTGTGGTAAGAAAGTTGCATTTACAGGAAGAGATGAATGTGGAGGATCCTGGGGGAATGGTCTATAGGCCACCAAACATCTAAAAGAGTTACCACAAGTGAAGAGCCAAACCAAAAGATGCCTATGATCAACTTGTGGGAAAGGGAGTAAGTGTGTTTGCAGACTGAATTGAAAAGATGGGTATGTCTGTGGGCCAGCAGTTGTGTTGTTTAAGCATGCTGCAGTCTTGGTCTCCCATTCTTCAAAGCACCATCCATTTGAGTCACTGGGAATAGGAAAACTCCTCTTTGTGAAGTAGTTTTATCACTTGAGTTAGTTAATCCTATGTTGGGATGGCCTTTGTCTTTTACTTTTAAGACTAAAACTATAAAGTATGTGATATGTAAACACAAAACAAAACAAAACAAAAAAACTTTGTACATTGCAAGGGTCATCAGGGTCTCTCAGGAAGTTTAATCAAAGAATAAAGGAAAATATATAAAACAGAACACAATGTTGTGGTTTGACATACTGTAGACATCGGCGTCTGTATGTGGGGACATACACCAGTTTACATAGTTGCATTGTGTGACCCACTTACCCATAACATCCATAGATTCTATACCAATTTATCCTATTCAAGTTTGTGAGGGGCTGCACGGTGGTGTGGTGGTTAGCACTGCAGCCTCACAGCAAGAAGGTTGCTGGTTCAAGCCCCAGGCAGAGTTTGAGCCAGAGGGGGTTGCTGGTTCAGGCTGGGGAGAGGTTTGAAATAGTGGCCTTTCTGTGTGGAGTTTGCATGTTCTCCCCGTGTATGCGTGGGTTCTCACCGGGTACTCCAGCTTCCTCCGTTAGGTTAATTGGTCACTAAATTCTCCCTAGGAGTGTGTGTGTGTGTGTGTGAATGCTTGTCTGTCTCTCTGTGTTGGCCCTGTGATGGACTGGCGACTTGTCCAGGGTGTACCCTGCCTCTCACCTGATAATTGCTGGGATAGGCTCCAGCCCACCCGCAACCTGAATTGGATTAAGCGGTACAGAAAATGGATGGATGAAGGTTTGTGAGGTGCTGGAGCCTGTTTTAACTCTTGTTGGGTAAGACGCAGGGTGTACCCCAAACAGATCTCAAGTCTATCACGAGGTTCTTATAATATACATGTAAATTGTAAAATAATAACATTAGGCTGCTATTGTCTTTTTTATTTTTAATTAAAGATTAGGTTAACGATTTGGATTGGGATCAGACAAGTTGTAGTTAGGATTAAGGAAAGTCACCATTAAATGCAATGGAACTTAATGTCCTAAAATGCTAGAAATATCTGTGTGTTTGTGTGTGTGTGTGTGTGTGTGTGTGTGTGTGTGCCTGTCACAGATAATAGCTCTTTCTTACTTGGTGACTGCAACAGTTGTTTTTGAGAGGAACTGATTGTCTCCTGGTGACTTGGCTACTCTTGGGGCTTTTGTGAAAATGGTCTTGTAGAGGCAGATGTCTTCTGTTTTCATGTTTACAGGCTTACTCGACAGATGCTTAATTATATCCATTGTTGGGGTAGTGCAGGCACACTCTGTGCATTTCTCTGTAATAGGGATACATTCTGCATGTGAAGAGGCTTTAGTCAAATCCATTATTGGAGAAGCTCTCATCCATGCTGAATTCTGTGTTATTGAAAGTTTTCTGCTTTTCTCTGGCTAAGAGAACATAGTAACAGTGGGATGCATTTTGCTCCAGGAAAGTCACATGTTGCAAAAAACTGAGCCTTTATACACAATTTTCTTAATTAGACCTGAAATACATCCAGTTGTTAACCCTTCCTGCTTGGTCTCTGGACACAAGGGAGATAATCTTTCACAGGACTCAGCTTGTACCCCGGAGGAGCTGTGGCATTTATTGCTGAGATATGGGACCAACACTGTACACCTTCTATAAAACAGTTTCTTAGGGCAAACTTTACTCCTCCATTTTCTGCTCTAATTCTCCAACATGCATGAACATGCCCACACCACATCTCTCTTTCTCCCTCCATCACTAGAAATTGGAAATTTTCTTTTATCGAGATATGCATCATTGCCAAACCTTGATTTCCACCATCCCATTGTAGGTGCACATATCTGTTCTTCGAATGCTTGCCATTTTCACCAATACATACTCTTAGTATTTCTTCAGACACTTAAAAAATTGTAGTTTCAATGAAGGATACCAACTCTTAACTTATGTAAAATGGGTGAAAGCCCACTTAATATGCAAAACTGGTTTCACCATTTTGATGGTGCACCACTGGTGTTACTTCATTGGAATGTCTCTATTCTCTCATGCTACACTTTGTACAGTATTCATGTATCCCTGCAGTGTGTCTCAAAGGGCCCAAATAAAAATGAAATAGGTTGGTGGGTGTAAAAACGGTCTTGGAACAAAAGAGCAGTGATTCTAAGCAACTTGGTGAATAGATTTCTTCACTGTGCACCTTTATCGAGAAATCATCAGTCTGTTGACTCCCTTGGTAATCCTACAGATAAGGTGCATAGAAAAATGCCGGAGGCTTTCAAACGTATGACTATATGTTTTGTCTTTATTCTGTTTATGTGTACTTGGTTTCAGTAGGACGTAGAGATTATTTAAGAATTTGCCCACTGCTCACTGGACTGGATATACAAAAGAAAACAAATAATGTGGATAAAGGGAGTTTGGAAGAATTGTAAACTATGCTGTAGTAGCATGGCACATGCATTCTATTAATATTAATATGTCATGTCATCTATGCAGGGTTGTTGAGCTTTCATTATTGTTTGTGAGTTATTTCAGTTCAATTCAATTCAGCTTTATTTGTATAGCACCATCATCTCAAGGCACTTCACAGACAATCAGTTTAAGCCAATCTGTTGACATCAGTCAGTATTCATACAAGTCAATTCATAACAAATAGCCTAGCTAAGGAAACCAACAGATTGCATTGAATCTTGATTTCAATCCAATCCCCCATCCTGAGCATGCTAAAGGTGATGGTGGAAAGGAAAACTCCCTTTTAACAGGAAGGAAAAAACCTCCAGCAGAACCCGGCTCAGGGAGGGCGGCCATCTGCCTCGACCGAAAAACTCTCCTGATATTATCCATACTTTTAAAACCTTTTCATCAAACCAGTAAACTTACGTTGTTGTGCTGTGGTCCTTTCTAGTGAAACAGCTTGAAAATCTGTTTAAAATTTACTTTATGATGTTTTGAATGTAGATATAGACCTACCTCCATTGGCATTTATCTGTTTGGAGGCATGGTTTCCCAAATGATGATTCACTGAACATAAGCAATGTTTTATGTGTGTATTTGTCTTTGGGGCCCAACAGGAAGTTAGCATTGCCAGTGGGAAGATGTTAGTATGCTGATGTCAACATTCAGCGTTCATTCAGGGTCTGCAAATTGTTTTGTGTCTGTTTGCGCTTGTCATAACACTAAAACATATCCATTATAGACGCACATGGGCACAAAGAAACACACACCTGTTCTTGGTCCATATGCTGCTTGTCTCTCAGTTGTTCATGAAGCAGTAAGAGTTTCTCTTGAGCTTTCTCGTCCGCCTGCTGCTGCTCCCTCAGAAACACTGGAACATTTCTACGTTCACGTTGCATACACAGGTGGCACAGTTCCTACAGCGACAGGTAGCTAGTTACACATCCAGCAGACGCAGAGCAACATTACATTCAGCCTACTGGTGACTCCTTTACTCCTTCTATGTTAATTCATTATTGACTCTCGAAGTAGATATCTTTCCTTTTAACTGCCAAATATTCCACTGTCTAATGGCTTAACTGTGTCTGTCAGATAATAGTTGTTGAACTGGATGTAGATCTAATATTTTTTGTGGATGGAAATGCTTGACACCAAAACAGTCCCATGTAAGTGGTGGAAGGGAAATGAAACTGTGGTAGCAAGCTGGAAAACACCCACAGCAAAAGTTTGCTCCATATTGTTGTCATGGTGAGAGGTGGGGTGTGCACTCACAGCAATATAAAATATCAATATTCATGGATTCATGGATTCATCCCAGTCATGTCATTTCAGTCTTACTTACCAGTTCACAACTAAATCCACCCTGAAGTGTATAAAACAGATATTAGTTAAACATGCTCAAACTCACCTGTCCAGCATGTGTGTTCCCCAAGCAGCTCACATTCTCTAGATAATCCTTTAATTCAGGAGGTGCCATTTGAGGTGAGTTGAAGGTTGTGGGCCTGAGACCAGAAGCAGATTTTTATGCTATTGTACACTGCACATCAGGGAGAAAATGCTTTGTGTAATTTCATTATGCCATATTCCAGTGAAAATGTGCCATTGAACTGTTATAATTCCCCTATCCTTAACTTAAGGTGAATTGGAAAAGAAGCATGTAGATATGAACATTAGTGATCCCAGAATGGATCTTTGACTTGCAGTGCTGCAGTGTCATAGAAAAGTAGGCTGGAATATATTGAAGAGAGTGAAAGAGTGAATTTGCCACCTTTTTGCCAAAGTGGCAATGTAGGCTGAGCTGGAGTCACTTACTGGTCTTATTGTCTGCACTGCTGTCCACCAGACAGCAGAGTCTGAGAGCAGATTTGATGACGGTGTGAAAGCCTGGATGACTAATGTATAGATGTTGTCATTTATATAATGTTCTCTGATCAGTTCCGCTTTACCTCCTCTAATACAAACTGAGACAGTATTTTTTAACAGAGCACAGTAATGACCACAAAGTCATCAGTTACCAAATCATCAGAAATCTTTGGAAAAAATCAGATTCCATATATGCTCCTTGTTCTGTGTTGGATCTGTCACATGCTGAGAAAGTATCCAAGAGTTCTTTTGTTCATTTATCTCTCACAGGGTGCCTAGGGTGTATAATGACCAGTGTAAAGGTTGTGGAGGAAGTGAAAGTAAAGAAAGAAGCTCAATATCTCCATTACATTTGTGCAAATGTTTTTCCTGATTAAAGATTGCTTCAAAAGGGGGCTGAGTTGGCTCTCCGTTATGTAGTTTGGTGATGCAGTGAGAAAGAGGAGTTGGGAGTGAGCAGTTCGACTTCTAACCTATTAGAGGGAAGTCCGTCTTTCTTAAAATATGTCTCTGGTCCCAGAAAAAATACAAATAGTCAATGAAGTGGACTCAGAGGCAATAAGAATATATGTATTTAGTTGCAGAAGTCTAGTTTAATTTTTCAACTCCTCTTCTGGCTGGTAGTAAAGGGCCGCTGATAAAAACCTCAGCACTTAGAGGTGTCATCACCTACAATCAGAATTTGAGGACAAGTCTTTCTCTGTGGTCTTATAACTTCAGATTTACTGTTAGGCCTTACCCCACTTTGTCATTGTAAAATGTCATCCAGGTCATCAGATAGAGATGCTGAATATTGTAGAAGTGGAACAAATTTGTTCTGAAAATTCAAAGTCTGATGTTTGAGAGGTTTGTCATTCATTTCATCCTTTGGCAGCTGTCTGCTGCTGTTCCCTCCTCTGCAGAGTGGAGGAGGAGGACGGCTATGCTTATGACGTTCATGCAGTAATCATGAAGCTATAATAACTACAGAAAAATCTTTCTTAGCTAACTGAATCAACAAAAGTTGGTTGATTCTAGAAAGAAGTCAGTGTCTAGACCACACTGGTCTATTTTCTCATCATACATTGGATCGAAGACAAGATTCTATGCAGTCTGTTAGTTTCCTTAGCTAGGCTATAGTTGTTATGAATTGGCTTGTATGAGTCAATGTATGACAATCAGATTGGCACAAACTGATTGTCTGTGAAGCGCCCTGGGATGACATTGTCATGAATTGGTGCTATAGAAATAAAGCTGAATTGAATTGAATACAAAAGGGAGGGAAAATGATGGTGAAGTGCAAGCAGAAGCAAGAGCAGAATTGAGAGCAGAGGCAAGAGCATCTCTGCAGAAGCAGAAATAATAAACCAAGTCAAACACTGGGGATATTCTTTTTAAAATATAAATGTGATTTTATATATATATATATATATATATATATATA
>JBBBVU010000012.1:17040023-17057035 GCA_037177055.1 Atherinosoma microstoma | reverse complement strand
CCCCCCCCCCCCCCCCCCCCCCCCCCCCCCCCCCCCCCCCCCCCCCCCCCCCCCCCCCCCCCCCCCCCCCCCTAACCACTTAGGAGGCTGAACATTTTTGTTTAGTAATGAGAACAGTGATTTGGAGTTTCCATCGTTAGAAATGATGAGACCGGAATAGTAATTTGATTTGGTTTGTGAAATTGCATCCTTGTTTTGTAGTGTATGGTTTTTGTACAATTCTTTGTGAACAGTGAGACCAGCTTTTTTGTGGAGCCGCTCAAGTTGACGACCTTTGGCTTTCATTGTCCGGAGTTCAGGGGTATACCAGGGGGCAGATGAGGAGAAAAAGACAGACCGTGTTTTCACTGGGGCAAGTGTATTGAGAATGCTGTCTAAACCATTATTGTAATGAGCTACAAGTTTGTCTGGGTCGGAAGGATAGTCTGCAATTGGAAGATTTTCAATATTGGAGCAAAGAGTCTCAACACTAATGTCCTTAATGGCCCGGTAAGAGATGAGACGTGATGGAAAGACAAGACAGAAAGACAAAGTGAAACGTTGAATGAAAGGAGAAAGTGATCAGTTGCATAAAGTTCATCAGCTGTACAATTGGAGGGGGTGAAACCAGAGCAGCAGGTTAAGTCAAGAGTGTGGCCTTTTGTGTGTGTGGGAAAATCTATGTACTGACAGAAACCAAAACTTTCCAGGCAGGATAGGAATAGATAGGAAATCTCTGGTAAGAGGCAGGTTGGAATTGTCCAAGCGTAGATAATAATCCCCAAGGAGTATTACATTTGGTGAAAGGGAGGAGAGATGGGTGAGCAGGGTGGACAAGTCATTTAAAAAAGCACTATGAGGCTTAGGAGGACGGTAAACTGTCGCAATGATGGTCGGAGTGGGTCCAGGCAGCTTTGATACAGTAAATTCAAAAGAGCTGACGGCAGGCACAGATACTGGCAGTACTTTCCATTTTTCGCGATAGATCATTGTGAGACCTCCTCCCCCGCCGTTGCCATGGGGATGACAGATGTAAACAAAAGATATAGCCAATTTTCCCAACTGTTGAATTTTCCGATCGTTTGATAATATGAATGTTGATATTTTTGGTAATTTCACAAATGTTTGTTAAGCATGAAAACAAACACGGCATATCACTTAAATAACACCATAGTCACAATAAAGTTTGGTAGTCATCAAGCTGTGAAGCTGCAATTATATAACTGGAACTGCAGCTTTATTTAAGGCTGAATTATTCATGATGAAGATACAAATAAAGGTTCAAGGTTCTTTTTGGCCTTTCTCAACATTAAACATAAAAGAATGAAAATTGTGTCCCAAGCCCAGAGAACACAGACATTAAAAGGATTTTTTTTTTTTTTTCAAAAGTCACATTTGGATGAAAATGTTTAGATTTTAGCTTGGAAGCGAAATAGGCAAATTAAGTTTGCCTCAGACCATGACAACAGCTCAAACTATGTATTCACATAAACTGAGAAGGAGTTTCATAAAAAAAAAAAAAATCAATATTTCAGAATGGAACCCTACCTGAGCCCAGAAAATCTGCTGGGTGACTGTAAAAGGGCTGTGTCCTTGAGTCTAGTTGATCTTATATCATTTTTATAAGAAATAGCAGTAAAAGATACCTTTGAAAAGCCTTATGTCTTTTTATTCTATTTTTTTGTGTTGCACCAGAAAGATGGTGATTTAAAAAAAGGATTCCAGGGTGGCAACTTGGGCAAATCTATGATCAGGGCGCATTATAAGTATGTATTCTTGTTTTGTCATTATAGTATAGCATTCTTCTTTTGAATGTATTTTGCCATCTTTTTAAATTTTAATACGTAGCAGCTGCATTTTTTCCAATCACATTTTTCACCTGTGGAATCTCTGTTACATGGCTAGCATCTGTTTTGTCTGTTTATTATTCTTTTCCTCATCCTCTCTTTCCGCTGTATCCTCATTAGTATTGGTTTGTTGGCATTAATTTCACTGGGGCAGTAATTTGTTTAGGGTGTAGGAAGGGCTTGTGGGAGATGGATTCAGCTGTCACTGCATGGTAGTATTGGTGTTAGCGATGCGTGCCGTTGCAGGGGTGATGTATGTTCAGAGGCCAACAGGGCAAGGCCCGAGGGCTGGCTGCCACCGCCGCTCTGACGGACGGCTGGCAGGCATCTCGTTAAGAGTGGCTCATCATTGCCACAAGGTGAAAAAGGACCGTCTCTTCGCAGCAGTGTATTGTCACAACATCGACATAGAATATCTTACAAGAATGCTGCTGAAGAAGTAAAATATCTAGCTGAATATGATATGCTGATTCAACATTGCTCCTTGATTTATTACGTCAGGTCCTACTCACTGTCCCATCGTACATTTCTTCATTATTATCAGTGGCAGAAGAACAAACAAAAAAGTGCAGCTGATGCGTTCACTTCCATTAGACTGTATAATTCTTAATATTAGATTGTTAAAATCCATAACTCACCATTTTGCAGGTTGAGGTTGAATTTCAACGATGTTTGAACTTTTCAATAGCCAATTGAAATTAGCACATATCAAGAATCAAGATTCTTTTATTGTCATTATGACAAGCGCAATGAAATTTTGTTTAGCAGCTCTTGGCTTAAAACACACTAAGACACAAATATAAATATTTCTTAAGTGAATAATTATTTAAATATTTCTTAAATATATCATATCTTAAATATATCACATGTTAGGCAAAGCTTTCATTATTAGTGGACACTCCACCTAAAGAGTTTTTTTCTTATGCTTCTTCTTTTGGGGTTTTAAAGGTAGACTGCAAACTGACATAGACCTCTGTGTCATGCTGCAGTAACACAATCAAAGTGCATTTCTTGTGATGCCTTCCGGATGCATTGAAATATTAACTATGTTTTGGTGAATACTCATTTATATGATAAATTGACTGTACTTGTATAGTGCTTTTCTAGTCATGTTGACACTACATGTCTCATTCAACCATTCATAGACACATACAGCACTTATATTGGAGCATACTTAGACATTCATACCCCCGATAGGCGGTGGTGTCCAGTGTCTTGCCCAAGGACACTTCGACATATAGTCACGGGAATTGAACCGCTGACCTTCTGCCTGGTAGGCGACTGCTCTTCTGCCTGAGCTACAGCCAAGCTATTTGATTGCCTATTGATATGCAGCTGCTTCATGCTTAACATTGAGTTAGAGGATATCTCACTAAACTTTCATCCATCTATCCATCCATTTTTTGAACCGCGTAATCCAATCCAGGGTCGCGGGTGGGCTGGAGCCTATCCCAGCAATTATCAGGCGAGAAGCAGGGTACACCCTGGACAGGTCTCACTAAACTTCCCTCCATTTTAAATCAATGAACCTTAACAGGAAATTAGTTTGTATGATCAAGATGAAAAATGAAAAAATCAAGGAGAGCAAGTAACATATTCTTTTTTGTACACATTTACGACTTCCGGATGTTTTTCTAATACCTTTGGTGAGGTGTTTCACTTGTTAATAACTATGTCAAAGTTGCAGTAGCCACTTAGCATGCTGATAAAAGCATTAAAGTCAAAGCTCCACTGTGCATGCATATAAGTTCACTTATAAAGATGGATTTTCATAGCTGTATATTATTTGTCTTGTGTCTCAGACTGGAGACATGAGCATAACATATGTATCACATTACTAATGGACATTTCACTAAAATAGCTGGCTCAGAGATTTGAGCAGTGGAAAAATTGATAACCCTTCAAGACTCCATTAGGCTTTCTAATAAATATTCAGTTTCATAATTGCAGATGAAGAATGATGAAAATATATATTTCATGGGGAAAAAATGAAAAATAAAACTGACGGTCAAACTCAGCGAGTAAAAGTCTGAGTTTACGATAATCATCTCAAACAATTCAGTCATTCAGATAGATTCTTCAAATAGTTAAATAATGAAAAAATGTTTTGTTCATGACCTTAATATTTGATTTGGCATATTTTAAAGATGCTTATTATGACAGGATATATTAAAGCCGGTATTTTATTTAAAATTCAAGGTGCATTACAGTTCTGGTTTATCTAATACAATAGGGTTTTGCAAGATCTTACGAAGATCATAGATTGTGGTTTAAATAGGAAAAACTTGTGTAACAATAGAAGCTGTTTGTCCTCAGCAAGGCTGTTTACCAGGAACAAATGAAGTCGATCCATTTGATGTTAGAAAATCAGAAGCTTCTCTGAGCCCCAGCAGGAGGCTAGTGTATCCACCTACACCAGTCTGGAAGCAGTGAGTCACTACTAGGAAGAACTAGTGAAGCAGGAGTGGTTTACCATGCTTGAATATATGAACACATTTCTGTCAGTACACACAGTTACACACACACACACACTGATTCTCTTTGCTCTCTTCCAGCCTCCACTATATCCTCCCCGGACAGTCCTCAGACATTACTCAATGTCTCCCTGACTCCCTGTTGACTAGAACCCCACTGTTTTAACAGCTGGATAAGTTGTGCTAGGGTTGTTTTCATTGTTCCTTTCTTTCCTGACTCTTGGCATTCCTGCGTAGTGAAAGTCTTCTCACAGCTCTCAGCCCTGCAAGTTTCATTGTCTGCTAGTGTGTGTGTGTGTTCGTGCCTTTTCTGACTGTGTGTCAGTATTGAGTTTGAAATGCTCAGTTATTATGTTTAAATGGTAAAGGCAGCATCTCAGCTTTCAAGTGGCCATTGCTCCAGGCTTCCCCTAAAGGCACAGACACAGTTCAGCAACAAATTGCAGTTTAGTCAGCATAAGCAAGCTGTGGCTTTGACTGAAGTCTGAGCTTGACCTACCCTCATTCTTTTGGGACACTGAAGTTTTCTTAGATTTTCCTACTTCACTGTTTTACACACGTCTGCTTAATCATGGGTAACTGGAGACACAATATTGAGGTGATCAAATATACTTATTAAATTTTACTCATGTACTCCACAGTTTTTTAAAAAGAGTTGTTGAAGATCTTGTATTTCCTCTAATAACGTTTATCTCTGTAATGATTAGAACAGAACCCATATTATTTAATTCCTGAACTGGATGGAGTTGTGTATCAGTGAGGTTGCAACAAGACACTCAAACATTGAAGCACGCTCAAAAGGGGGCACCCTGCCTCAGCCCTCACCTTGGCTAATCTCTTCTCTGATGTAATACTAAACTATACTTCCATTTGGGGAAAAAAAATAGCAAAAATATCAAACATACATACAACTTACTCTTGTTTACTGCTGTTATGCAATAACAAAAGCTGTGGGAAATGAAATCAATTTTCCCAGGCAGTTGGAGATTATTTTCACTTGTAACTTCATGACCTTTAGCTCTAAAGGAAAACTTGATGGTACACAACAAAAGCAGAGAAAGTCTAGCCATAAAAAAAATATCTGAATATCAAATGAATAGCAACTTATGTTTCTCAAACTGACTAAGCTGTCCAGCCAGTGTTGGTTTCATGGGAACCATTTTGATTAACAAGTCCTCCAGCAGAAACCGCCAAATCAGTTGTTTGTTTATACCCGTAAATATGCCTAAAGATTCTGCCCTTACAAACAGCATGAATGAAATGTGCCTCATATAAGGGTTTCCACATTAGAGCAGAAATCTTTACCAAGTTTATCATTTAATAAGCCACAAAATCCACATAAGGAGGAAGGATGGATAGTTGGATGGTGGTTAAATGGAGCAGCTAATGCTACATTTGGGTCTTTGTACAACATTGCATCTGTGGAAAAAAACAAAAACACTTGTGCTTTGGGCAAAGATACATCCTTTCTATGAAGCCACCATAACAATTATGGATGTCATATTGTAGGTTGCCATGTATACATGTAAATGCAACATGCTATCATAAAACATAATTTGGCTAAAACCTGTAGTGGGTGTTAGTTAGTTTTTCTGGTGGCTGTATGTTACTGTGGGTACTCATTCTGTTAGCTGATGCATCAGATTAACCTGAAACCATGTGGACGTTGCTGAGAATAGGATTATAAAGCATGAAATAGTTAAGCAGTTTTTACAGCTGTCATGTTGAGGTTAACATGAAAAAAAATCTCTCTTCTACCATAATCTGTTGCATTTATGTAAACTATTTACTTGACTTTAAGACTAATTGAGATTTAATCATCTACCTTAAATTATTCTGAACATTGTCAGTAAAGCTTTGGGGCTGTTTATAGTTAGAGCTGCATTGTGGGCTAAAAGACATGCAACACATCATGATTATCAGAATAGTAGCAGAATCTGTTTTCCTCAAGATTACAAAGTATGTGGCTCCAATTGCTTGCACTTTTTAGTGAATGAGATGCATATTACAAGTAAAGGTTTGCATAATGAAGAGCTGGGAAGAGGCAGTTTCATTACAGACGCACAGCTCTGTAAAACACTTAGTTCAGCCTGAGGGAATCTGCAGAAGTTTAGACACACCTCATTCATTTTTTATTGGCAGCGTGCCACAGCCATTTCAAACAACAGTTCAACAGTTTGGATATCATATTGGTGCACCAAAGTTCCTCAATCAGGATGCCTCAGCACTGGTTTAATTAGCTTTTATACACATTCAGTTTTATGTAATAAAATTATAATGTGCTCCTGTATATTTACATGACCCACTTCTATCCACCGTGATATTGTATTTTGTGTATTTTCTATTATCATGCTGATTTTTCTTTTCTTTTTTTTTTACTTTAAGTACAAAAAGGTTGCAGAAAAACTAATTCTTTGTTTTATCAACCTTGCCAGAATGCCTCACTGCAGGCATTTTCTATAATACATCTGATATGCATGGACATGCCAATTAGGATTAACCCGATAAGCCAATTGCTTACAGAAAGGACAGAGCTTTTGTCTAAAGATATCGCTCTCTTACGTCTTCACTTTAATGACAAAGCCATTGAGATATTTAAAACTGTTACAAACCTGTTGACTTTGGGGATGATGCCTACCAGAAGTGGTCACAGCTTCTTGAGAGAAAGCCTGAGGGCTGTATTTCTGATAGAAGGGTGGAAGAAATAACATTCAAATAGTCCAAATGTGGGCAGTATGCAAACCAAAAGTCCCCCTGATAATAGCTTTGACTTAAAAACATTTTCTTCCATATTGGAAATATTAGGGGCCTTTTTATTATTACCTGGAAAAGAAAGAATCAGGGTCAGCATGTCAAATAAAGTATTTTTCTTTCATTTCATTCAAATAAGAGTTAGGAACAAAGAATGTAACAAACAGTACACAAAGAGTAAAAGGAAAACTGCAGTTCAGATGACCGTGTCTGATACGGCGCAAAAACAAGAATCTGTGATTTGCTGGGACTCGGGTGAACAGGTATACCAGCTGCAGAGTGGGAGCATTAAAGAGAGGAAACAAACATAACATGGATGAAAAAAATCTGTGACCTTACAACTTGAGCCTTTGTGATATTTGTGAATTCCATAGACTTGAGTTTCATACATTTTTGAGTGTTTTGAAGGGTTCATCTGTTTTTTTTCTTTCCCTCTCTCTTCACTCAGAATGCTCTGGACCGCTGGGTATGGAGGGCGGTATAATCTCCAACCAACAGATAACAGCCTCTTCCACCCACCGTGCTCTCTTTGGCTTGCAGAAGTGGTACCCGTACTTTGCACGCCTCAACAAGAAGGGCCTGGTCAATGCCTGGACTGCTGCCGAAAATGACAGATGGCCGTGGATCCAGGTACAGCAGAGTCACAGCACAGCCAACATGCAAAGCTGGGCCACGGCCTGATAGAACTAAATTAAGACTCAGATGCAGTCTTAATTATTGAAAGCCCCTTGTTATTTCGCATGTTTAAATGATAAAGTTTGACTTTAATTTATTATTTCTTTAATTATAACCTTACACATTCATTCATTCATCCATTCATCCATTCATCCATTCATCCATTCATTCATTCATTCATTCATTCATTCATTCATTCATTCATTCATTCATTCATTCATTCATTCACTTATTTATTCATTCATTCATTTTCCTGTATAGTGAATTATGAATGATAAATTAAAATGGAATAGCTAACTCCCTGGTAATACGGAGAGAATAGTGGCAGGAATAGTCAAATATAAGGAACAACATATCAAATATCAAATGTTTATGATATTGTTACCATTTTAAACAGTTGTGCTCAATATTTGAATTATTTAGTGTTTTAGTTATTTCTTTGGTTATGTGTAAATTATGATTTGCTAAATATTGGGCTATCAAGAGAGACATGCCATGCTTCATTTGAACTTAAATAGTGATAGTAATGATAATTTTCATCTAAAATTTACTGCCTATTTGTTCTCTGAACCCAGGAGTGTTTCTATAACCAGCACCAAGGGCTTTCTCATGTTTAACTGTATAATTTTAAATTGAAAGAAAAGTCCAAATTTATAGCAGCAAGCGCTGATACATTAAAATCTTCTTATTTTCACGGTTTATTCAAGTTAACTTTCAAGCTGTGCTATTAGGCAGTGCTTATTTTCAAAGAGCAACATAAACAGATCGATAAAATAGATTCCCTACACGTTGCATCCCTTGATTCCGGCCTCACAATTCCCGCAATGCCACTGATGTCACTATTTTTTAAATGTTTGCTGTAGCTTGATTGTAGCCCTAAGAATCTGTTAAGTAGATTTCACTATGCAAGACAATGATTAATGTAATGATGTATGTTTAGTGAGAACCTGGCAATAACAACTGCAGTAAGTCCTGACAGTGAAGCTAAGAGTTGGAAGCATGATGATATGGTCATTCATAAATGAGAAAGGTATCGGTGTGAACACACCAAAATAACATCAAATGGCTCGCATACTGTGCATGTATGTTTGTGTGATAAAAATTAAGCGCTTAGAACTTTTGTAAAGGCACAATTAGAAGAAGATATTTCTACATTCTACATAGAAAGATCTTAAATTTTTTTGTGTGAATGACTAGAATTTTTCAGCCTGGTTATAGTATTTCTTACTCTTGTGTCACTTGTGTTATGACATACAGCAAGCTCTGAAGCATGCTGTTGTCTGATGCACGATACGCAGACAGTGAACCATGAAAGACAGATAATAGAAAAACACACTACTCTGCAACAGGGTGATGGAGAAAGAGAGACTGCATTTAACAACAAGAGAACAGGAAGACAGGCCAAAAATTGGTTCGTAAAAAATAGTAAATAAATATGAATAAATAAATGAATAAGGAAAAGAGAATAGGAGCATAGCATGTGGAGAAGGTGGAGAGAACGGTACATAAAACATTCAAGCTGTGTGTTTGCTGTGTGTTGTACTTTAATGATGCCACGTGGGATGTTGCGCGGGAAGCTATTGGCATTGTGTGTTTCTACAGAGGGATAATTGGGATGTGAGTACAGAGGTGTAGGGGCATGTCAATGTTTTGGCATTAAGCTAAGCAGTCAGTGGTGTGCCTTTGTAGTATGGAGTGATGTGGTGTGACTGTTTGTGCATCTTTCATGCAAAACAGGTTAGTACTGACATATGACAACCCTATCATGATCGGATTTCTCTGGCTATTTTTATCATTTCCTTCTGATACAGTACTCTAAACCTTTACATGCCTGCCCAATGTCATATCCTTTTACTTAAACCTCAAAAATATATCAATCATAAACAAACAGAACAACATTCTTTGAATAATACATCACAGGGATTCAAAGGATGCAAACACTGAAGATTTGCAGGCTTTTGATTTGTGTGTATGCAGGAGTTTGCTACTGTTCACACTTATGCACTGTGAGAATTTTCAACACCCTCGCCACATCTAACTCACAAATAAAATTGCATTTGAACACTCAAGGGAAATATGCAGTCAGCCTCCCCGATATCAGCTAGATATAGTTTCAGTCAGCCGTGTTGAAGGAGTGAAACAATACAAATCATTTGTGAAGGTTAAGCAGGCCTGCACATTTTAATAGAAATTACACAGATCTCCATGAACGTGGTTTTGTTGGAATTTTGATTCATGGGGCCAGATTTACCCAGCTGCAATTCCAAGAGTTGATGGGCGTGGCCATTTATGGCTGTGATCTACTAATGTATCTGTGAACACAGTCACAACTAGTTCATCCAATACTGGAAACAGCATACCATAAGCAGAAAAACCACACGTGCAGGCCTTTTGATGATAAGGATCTCGATACTTATCTGTTGTAAAAAAGACTGTGATACTTAAAAACCGATTAAATTGTTGGAAAATATTTGAGCTGTTGTAGGTTTTTCTGACCAGAAGTGGCTGTTTCTCAATTCTAATTGAGTAAATTAGCTTCTTCTTTCACAAAAGTATGATTTAATTACAATCATTGTTTTAATTGTACTGTTTGCCATGGTACAGGACAATGGAAAGTGCAAAAGAGTGAGGTGATTGAGTTACTAAATCCTAATGTGCTGCAATAACAGAAATAGAAGAAAATATTTGAACATACCAAAACAGCCATTAATTTCCAACCTCCTCGACACCCCTTAGCTTTTTCAACAGGCTGCTTTGCGACCTGCCTTTTTTAATTACATAAAAAGTGTTTATTCTTGTAGCATTGCACTCTGTCCCATTGGGTCTATTTTTTTTCCTGCCCAGCTAGCTTTTCTTCTTTCATTCCAGTGTAACCTTCAATATTTAATCATTGTGTAAGCTACTATTGCTAATAGGTAAGACTGGCAAGGCTTTTTCTAATCACAGGTAACTTCATAATCAAAGCATGGCACCACCGGAATAAATCATTCAGCTTCCCATACATTACATGTGCACACTTAGTACTGAGAGCAGTAACCTGATTTGAACTGTGATTAATTCATTAGTCTCTACAACAGTGCTGTGGAAGCCATCTGTAAGGCAACTGTGGTGTTGCCTGTAGAGCAGGTTGTCCCAATAACTGGTACCTTTACATGCCAAAGTGTCCTTGGGCAAACTATTGAAGCCAAATTTACTCCTAAAGACAGGCAAGGTCCTTTAAACGCAGTTGGTGTACATGTGTGTAAATGAGTGGATGAGAAGCACTGCAAGGGGCTTTGAATAGTGATGAAGTTAGAAAAGAGCTACACAAGATTATGGGCCATTTTATTTTCATTCAGAAAACAACTTTATTATAGAAAGGACATAAGAAAATGTTTCTGTATGAGAATTAATTGCAATGACAGAAATATGGCTTCATGAAGATCTATATGTTCAAGCAGCTTTTATGTATTCAGACAAAAAATACCCAGGTCTATAGGCTGTTGCAAGGACACTATATACTTTAAAGCCTTCTAGACTTGTGATTCCTGTGTGTACAAAAAAGGAGTATATTGTCAGTTTGAATACTCATGATTCTTATGTGCATAAATGTGTTTGCACATGTGTGAAGTCTATTACATTAGTGTACTAGTCACTTACACAGTGACAGTGTTCTTTATTGTTTTTCCTTTTTTTATTTTCATTTTTTTAACCTCAGCTAGGGCTGCAAATTACAATTAAATTCCCTATTGACTGTACTGATGATAATTTTCTTGATGAATCGATTATCCATTCTGTCTGTGAAATGTCAAGAAACTGAAAAATAGCCATTATAATTCCTCAGAGCCAAGCTTTCTTTTATTGACTATGTGTTATAGCTCTGGTTATTACATATAAGTCAAGTTTGGTTCTGACATTTATATTTTATGGTACTCTGCTATAAATCTAGATGAAAACATAAATGCAGACAAAGCAGATTTATTTGCTTTGGTTATAGATATAGCTCACTTCGGCCTTGATTAATTTGTGCAATTCTTTCTGCTTTTATACATGACATTCTTGTTAAAGACCTTATTTACTGGGTCATTTCATTTGTATCAGCAAATATCAGGTCCAAATACAACAAAAGTTCTTTAAGATTTAAGGTTAAAGTGCGAAATACAACCAACCACATAGTCACTTTAAGGAAGTTGCAAATGGTTACATGTTGATTTATTTCTAAAGGTGTTGAAGGAACAAGTTGAATTTTACCATGTTTCTTTTTCTCATAGGAAACTATATTCTTAAGTTTAAGATCAGAATTCAATTGATGTAGAAACATTTTTATAAGACACACAAAGTTTACTGAGAGAACTATGTACTGAAAGTCTTATGTGCATGTTTGAAAAGAGAAAGAGCAGAAGGGTAAGAGTTCACTCTTCGTCTTTGTATCTGTAGAAAACTCAGACCGAACAAACCTAGGGTACAGAAGGTGGTGTGCATTATTTGTCTATTTATAAACAAAACAGACAGGTATATCATGCATGTTTTCACACTGCATCATAGTAACGTGTGCTTTGTATAGTCACAGAAAAAAAAGATTGTTCCTGTAAATTTTTCATCTGTTTCTCAGTCGATCATTATATGAGATATTCTTCACAATTTTGTGATGGACTGGCAACCTATCCAGGGTGTACCCGGCCTCTCTCCTGATAATTGCAGGGATAGGCTCCAGCCCACCTGCGACCCTGAATTGGATTAAGCGGTACAGAAAATGAATGAATGAATGTATTCTTCACAATTGTAAAAGATCACAAAATGGCAACTAACACAAAGAGAGCTGTTTTGTATGTCTGCAGAAAGTAAACTTTTGAATTTCTAGAGCCTCTTTTACCAGGAAGCTAGACTGTACCCTAATATTTCTCATGTGTCTGAATTTTCCTTTATGACATGCAAGATAATATTGACAGAGTTCGATTTTGGACTGTAACTTGACCGTTGTAAAAGAGGAATTTCCCCATTTTTCAAGCACAAATTAGAATGCATGTGCTTCAAGTATTTGTCTCATTCTATCTTCTTGTTTGAACTCAAGCTTAGGTCCTGACCTCCTGCCCTGATATTCTCCTGTAAAGGTTTTATGTAAACAACTTTGAATTCATTATTGTATCCATGACTGCAGAGCATCCTGGTCCTGAAGCAGCAAAATAGACCCTATATTGTGCTATATATTTGAAACTTATTGCAATTTGTGAAATTGTTGCTTCTTCATACAAATGTATAAAGAACTATTACACTAAGAAAGCACACCAAAGCATATTTAGTACTTTTTCATACATTTATATGAAGAAGTACTAAATATGCTTTGGTGTGCTTTCTTAGTGTAATATATGAATATCTTTGTGCATCTCAAATAATACTGCTGAATTAGATTTTTTTTTTCAGACACACACATATGTCTAATGATAAAGGCCCACATAAGGAGGATGCTTTGCATGATGCCTCACTTAAACCAGAAAATGCATCTTTATTAACACTGAAGTGACAGAGGTGCAATACGGAGTGGTCATTAAAACTTTGAAGGATCAGCCCCAATTACCCTAGCAGTGGTCTTTCAGTGACAGTGTTTCTAATTAGTCTAAGAAGTATTTATCACTGTGGAAAAAATTGAGAGGAAAGAATAAATGCTATGAATATTAAAGTAAGGGTCATTGGAGCTTTAACAGAGCTCCTTATGTGGACATGTTATGTGACATGTTAGTTTAAGCAAGTAAATCAAAAATGCATCTGATTTAGTCTAGTATGTATAAATGGAAAACAGCTTAAACAGAATTATTTTCGGCCAATACATTAAACATAAACAGGCTTGAGGAATTTTGTTGTCCTTTTGCTCTATAATTTTATTGATGAATTGCATTATTTTGAATAATTCTAGTATTTTGCCCTGTGAAAACAAGTTTAAGATTTTATAATGACATCTTCAGTGGAATGCCACAGATCTTAGACATGTCTTGGATTGGCTTTGAAATCATTTGTGTACTTAGATATACATATTCTACAGCTTCAAACACATTGAATTTATGACCCAATTCACAGATGTTATCCATATTCCATTTGAATTAGTTTCTTTCACTGATTTGCCTTTTTTTGGTGAATGTGCCGTCACTGAACTGTGTAACTGCAGATTGTCAGTTCTGCAGCAACAGCGGTCTTGACAGTTTTATTTTTCTTATTGATGTCATAAGGTTGGAAATAATCATTTTTGATTTATTTCTCTTTCTCTTTTTTTCTTATTTTCATTTGTTTGTAATTAGAGCAGCTTTGTGTGAATGCAGCACCACAAATTATTTTTTTTAACACTTTTTATGTTAAGGACATACTATAGCTTCTGTGTTGAGGACATAGCTAGACAAGTCTAAAGCTAAAATTGCCCGGTAATAGGTTCTTCTTCTTTTCTTCTTGTCAAATGTGTGTCCATATGTGCAGCTTTAAAGGCTTTACTGGAAGGCAGCAAGGCCTTATTATGTGAAACATATTCAAGAAATAAGATAATGATTTGTTTACCTTTCTATCATGAGAGGTGTTATGGTTGCATTATTTAAACTGCCAATGATTGTGAAGCCACCTGGAGAGGGATGTTGATGCTGCATGTGTTTGTTTGATGATGGCAAAGGCCACAACCACAATTTCAAGATAGTTTCACAGCTCAATGTAGAAAGCTGCCTTTACATCACTTTGAAGCCATCTGAATATTGTGTATGAGTAACCACACATGGCACGCCTCCTTAGTCACCAGTTTTGCTCACAGTGAGGTGAGCTGTCGTCAACCGTCATCTGTCATCTCATTTTTTATACAAGCTCACCCGAATTACAAAGCGAGTGGCACTTTTTTCAACTAACAATGACAGATTGTGAGCAGAGACTATGTAATATTCCACAAAGATCTCTCAATTCTGCTGACGTCGTGTAACTGGAGTAGGACTGTTGACTTTTGTTTGAGCTTTGTTGGTCCTGAAGAAGTACTAACATGTACAAGTGTGATGGCCTGAAGAGAAGCTATGGGCGCCTGAACAAGACACTAGTCCAACATACAGTCTCAATGTTGAGAGACCATCACACTCTAGCATGTGCTTTTGTATATATAATATCATATTTCATAAAATATGTATCATAACACAGCTATTGATAAACTTTAAGGACTGAATTTTCCAGTTTATCACCTGATAGCTGCAAATTTAGCATTATGAAAACATAACAATAGGATACTGACATGTGAAAAGAAAAATATTAGTCCTTTATAACGGAGTTTTAAATATTGAGTCAGAGAAATACCAGTTCCAGTTGCTTCATTATTTCTGAATTAGACAAAGATCTTCTCTTTGCTGTTGGGATGCACTGCTCTGACGTTCTTTGAACACTACCACAAAGGTGTTGTTTTAGATTTAAGCCTGATGACATAAAGTCAGTTTCTGACTTTAAATCATCTCATCAGCTGCTATTGTGTTGGTGGTCTTGTGCAGTTTCTGGTTTAACATGCCGGATATCCATCCGGAATTTTCACAATGTGTAATCTTGTAGATTTAAACTGTTTTTGTTTTTTTTGTTTGTTTTTTCGATGCTGACCATAGAGGTTAACACAATTCAATGTTTTTTTGCTGTCTTTACTGTCACAGAAACTAATAACTCCTGTGCCAAATCTGAAGCACGTGAATGTTTGCAGAGCTGGTTTGTCAAAGTTGTGCACTATCAATACTGATACTCTGATAAGTGGAAATATATCTTATTCTATACTTCCTGATTTCATGAAGTTGTCATAAAGTTACTCTGTTACATTTTTAGACATCAGAATCAGGGTTTACTTGCTAGGTATATGCACACATACAAGAAATCTGACTCTGACTTTTCATCTCTCTATTTTTCTACAATATCTACAAGGGACATACAGAATGAGAATAACTGGGCAACAACATTAACAACACTAGAAAAATCCTGCATAATACTTAGGAAAAAAATGCACATATAAATACAACTATAAAGTGGCCTGTGGACTGAAGGTGGTCAGTGGGCACAAAGTAGTACAATAAAAAATGAGGTATAAGTGCGTGGAATAAACAATAAATGGATCCTTTATGATACTGAATGCATATGTATATTATTTACAGCAAGGTTATGTTACAATATGTACAGTGAGCACAATGTGACAGTGAGAGAGTGACATTAAATTAATGATTAGGAAGTAGGTGATATGTAGTCAGATGATTGACAATGGATGATAGATTCAGGTGTTCATCAGAGTGATGGCCTGAGGAAAAAAACTATTTTTGTGTTTGGAAGTGCTGACATACTGTGTTTTGTAGTGTTCTATTGTGAGGAAAGTAGTTTGAAAAGGTTATGTCCGGGTGTAATGGGTCAGCAATGACTCTGACTCTGAAGGAGTACAAGTCTTGGATGGAGGCACTTTGGCACCAATGATTCTCTCTGCAGTCATGATTGTACTTTCCAGTCTGTGTCTGTCCTGTTTGGTGCCTGAGCCAAACCAGACAATCAGGGATGTGAAGATAACTGACTGGCTGAGTGCTGTGTAAAACTGGATCAGCAGTTCCTGTGGCAGGTTGAGCTTCCTGAGCTGATGCAGGAACTACATCCTCTCATGGGCCTTTCTAATGATTCCATCTGTGTTTGGCGTCCACTTCAGATCCTGGGAGCTGATGGATCCGAGAAACCTGAAGGATTCCGCAGTAGCCACATTGTTGTTTCATATGGTGATGGGAGCAGTGTTAGAGGGGCTCCTCCTGAAGACCACTTTCATCTCAACAGTCTTGAGTGGGTTCAGCTCCAGATTGTTCTGACCACACCAGAGAATAATCTGTTCAACCTTCCATCTGTATGCAGACTCGTCATCTCTGATGAGGCCAATAACCGTTGTGTCATCTGCATGCTTGAGAAGTTTAACTGACGGGTCTTTGAAGTGCAGTCATTGGTATACAGCAAGAAGATCAGTAGGGAAAGCACACATCCCTGGGGGGCACCAACACTGAGTCTCCAGGGGCCTCATGAACAAAGGGTTAGTACGAACATTGTCACGGCAAAGTTGAGAAGTATCAAGAATGAAATGATTGTGGAAATGTGCAGTGCCTCACGTCAACTTCATAGCTGGCGTACGCACGTTTCTAAACTTGTTGATGCTTTGGCGACACTTAAAGGTGATTCTGGGAAACTGATTGTCTTCAAGGCAAGGCAAGTTTATTCATATACATGTACAGGACAATTCAAGGTGCTTTACATACAAACATTAGAAACATTACAGCAGGGTGCAGAAAGCATTAAGAAG
>JBBBVU010000012.1:16993013-17014044 GCA_037177055.1 Atherinosoma microstoma | reverse complement strand
CACACACACACACACACACACACACACACACACACACACACACACACACACACACACACACACACACACACATTCCCCTCAGAATGTGAAGATTAAATGAATCTTCATCATGTGTAAGATCAGCACAGCTGGTGGCAGAATGTTAGCAGGTTGCTATGCATCCACTGTGTTCATTAAAAAGAAAACTGCGCCTCATTCGGCTCCTTATAAAGCCGCCTCTTGCTGCATTAATCTCTTTATCATCCATTGGCAAAGCCACTTCAAATAGGAACATGAAATTTACGCACGAACCTTTGTCTTAATGAGCAAAAAAGACACCAGAAATATTTGTCAGGCACTAGTGCACAAATGTCACCCCCTTTTGCACCTCCATTAAGAGAAGGGAAAATACATAATTGATTCCATCACTCTTTTGGATGCATTGCCTTGCTTTAGGTAAGACTATGAACCTAGATTAAAGCTAAATTAATCCAATTTTGTAATCCCAGACAGCAAAAAAAATCCTGAAATTGATTCATTTCTCAATTCTTTAGAACATCTATGCCACAAGCGTTCAAAGATTGGTACAAAGACTTTACAGAGTCTTAGTTTGTCTGAGGTAAAAGCTGGTGGAGGAGCGAATGGGGCTGAAAGTGTGATGGAAGAAAGAACAGAAAGTGGGGGCAGGAGGAGAGACCTTGGTTTAACAAGCTTATCTCACTCCTTAATTCAGTTTGGGCCATCAAAGTGTTGAGAGCCGGCATCGCTGGGGGCAGTCGTATTTTTTGACCGCTACCTGTGACAGCAATTACAGGTTTCGCTTCAAGCGTGCCTTTGTTTTGGTGGCAGACTTGACTCCTTGGGTTGAGTGAGATTAGCTCAATGCTCTGCAACTAGAGCATAATCAAAGCCTCCCAATGTGAGATGTCAAGGCCTTCTGAATCAGCCAAGCAGCACCTGACACCATTTCTTCCTCACCCCTTTATTCAAGGGGTTTGTGGTGACATTATTATCATTATAGCAGAGCTGTTGTTTAAATGTATTCATATGCATCACAGGGAAATATTCCTCACTGCTGCCACGGCTGAAACAGAAATGAATATGTTTAGACACAAATGGAAGCATATGCAGAATTTATTTGATGGAAGTACTTCATGAATAGTAAATTGACAACAAATGAAGCATGCATATGTACTGTGAAGGATCTAAATAATTACATATCTGTAATCACAGTATGATTAAAATTAGTCAACATGCAAACTTTTGTCCTACTTCCATTAACTTTACTTCTCACAAATGCATAGCTTGGATTTAAATCACCTAAGTGCCTTCTTGAGAGTCTAAAGTTAGCCTTGCATTCCCCCTGATATACACAGTAGGATGCCAGCATTAACAGAGGCCCCTTAATATCAAGGGAAAAAAGCTTGCGCTTCAAATAGGTGGGAAAGAAGCTGTGAAGTATTGTTGAAACCTTATGAAGGACAAATCCTCTTTAGTAATCTCATATTCATTTCACCGCTCTGAGAAAGAAATGATTGTTTCAGGGTTTGGAACATGATGTGGCAATGTGCTAAGATGCACCGCAGAGTTCTGCCACGTGTCAACAGCAGAACTGAGTCACACATAGCTCATGCGTTACACTTTTTGCTTATTTGTTTAATCTACGAGGGACCCGCCTTGTTTTGTTTTGTCAAAGCAGCGTGACACAGTATATGTTGGGCTGTGACCGGGCCAATTAGTATGATTTATGGTTGTGTCAGTATTGTGTAGAGCATATTCAGCAAAATAAATAAATCTGTGTTCTCTCATGCTCTCTATGTGCCTTTGAATTTTACCTCTGTGTCACAGCCAAATGTCAAGTTAAGCCTGTTTTTCATCCTTTGTTGATGGCAAGTTAGTGTCGTGCTAATGTGTGATAAGTAAGATAGTTTTACAGTGACATTTAGGCCATTAATATCACTGGAAATGCTATTAATTATTTACAGTTTATCTTCTGACATTATTTCTTTTTTAGAAAACAAAGAGCTTCTTCAAAGACAGTGGATCACATATAAAGAAAATTTCACAGCTTTAATGTCTCACATTTGTGATGTATAACTATATAGGGAATTATATAATGTGACTATATAAGAAAGCCAACAATACACATTTTGTTTAAACTGCTGCTCAAATGTAAAGGCATTTCTGCAGGTTCCACTGTCTGTAAATCAGATATTTAGAAGATAAACATTATATTAGTTTTGATTAAAAATAAGTTTTGATTATTGCTCATGATAGTTGTTAAGCAATACCTTAAAATTCACATATGCTTAGGGTTGTTTATATATATATTAATGATTTGACAATAAAATATAATAAAAATAAATAAATAGATAGATAAAATAAAAAAGCTCAAACCTATTTAGACATAATGGCAGAATATTTTTCCATTGCTGCAGTCAGCCAGACTGTTGTGCATTTTGGGGTTGAGGCTAATGAGTACTTAGAAAAAAGATATAACAAGAAAAGAAAAGACATATACGACAACTTAAATGCCAATAAATATAAATGTTTGTATGTCCACCACCAAGAACCCTTGCGCAGTAAACTGTTTGCAACAAATGAGACGCTATTAAAAATTAACCCAAATGGAGCAGAGTGAGTCTCAGAAGCTGCTGCACCGAGCAATTTCTGTTTTGCTGAGCCGAGGATGTGGACTTAAACTTGTTGTTCAATATTCTGTGAATAATTGAAACTGACTTGCTTTGCATCCAGTGTCTTTATTCACAAAATTTCTTGATGTCATTTAAACAGAAAGCAAAAGAAAAAAAAAAGTAGCTGACTTTGTTAGGTAAAAGCGAGCACATGCAACACTTTTTAACTTGCTAATTTTCCAGAGCAATGAAATTAACCATTGTGCTTTGTTTGGCTCCCTTCCTCTCCATTTCTCTTTTCTTAGGTGGACTTGCTTGTGCCAACCAAGGTCACAGGGATCATCACCCAGGGAGCTAAAGACTTTGGCCATGTCCAGTTTGTTGGCTCATACAAAGTTTCTTACAGTAATGATGGAGAGCGGTGGAGTGTGTATCAAGATGAGAAACAGGGGAAGGACAAGGTAAGTTGCTCTCACACTCCATGTTGATTTTGATGAAACACAACTCTTGCATCTGCATATAAATTACTTGACCGAGCATGCTATTCAGAATCACATTTTAAATGTCATTTTTGAAAATAAACTAACAAAAATACTGTGAGATCACATAGCTGTGTATATTTTGAGAGCTATAGGTTTGAAATATATATCACACAGACATAGACAGGCATTCTGGATAGATATCATCTGTAAAAGAAAGCATCGGCAGAAAACATGGAAACAGCAAACGTCAAAATGACAGGTATTGTGAAGAAGTGTGAAGATGTCCATTTTGGAAGCTGTCTGCTTCTTCTTACCACTTCCCTTAAGCATCGTCTTATCTGTGACTTAGACAGAGCCTGTCTGGTCTGTCCTATTGCCTTTGCTTGGTTGGCGATCAGATAAGACTCTGGCTGTCAACCTGGCTTGGCCAGTGCTATGCCGGAAACCTTGTTTACGGCTCTTCAACAGAGTTCACATGTCCATTGCAATCGCCCACGACAACAGAAACAGTGCACAGCTGCAGCAGCTTCTCTGCTGATATCGGGAGAGCTGCAGGCACAGGGTTACTGCTAATGCTGAAGCCTCTTGTCTTTCAGATACTGGTAGCATGAGACGTTTTGTTTGCTTTTCTCGCTTGCTTTGTTATTGAAAGATAAGCCCTGCCTCCTCTTCATGTAGTGCTGATTTGTTGACTGCAGAAATCAAAAAGCAAAATGCACACATATTTGTACAAGCACATACATATTTCAGATGTTTTATTCTACAACATTATTTCAGGTTTCATCATCTTCTTGAACATACATATCTAAGATATGATTATCTTATTATCTTTTTGTAAACTTGTAAGAACCTTGCATCAATAAGTACGCAAAGATTAAGTTTTTATTAAACTAATAAACTGTGTAAAATTCTTTCACTTAATTGAAAGACTTGTGTGCATGCATTATTTATTCTAACAAATTGGAAAGGTTTGAACAGATAATTCAAATCTGAGTGCTCAAACAGAATATTTTGATTCAGAAGGAATGTTTTCATGCATAAGTACAAGTTTATTTTTTATTTTGTATTTTTTTTTGGTCTCCCAACCTCTTATACACTCAAGCTGGCAAAAGTTCATTGTGAGAAGGAAAGTTAAAGCTCCTCACACATTCATTTATAAATGTTTTCTAGTCAGTTAAGAATAAAAATTCAATGTGACAGTTTTGGTGGATTTGTAAGAATCATATTTACCTTCATATGTTATACTCTAATTCGTGCCCTGCAGTCTCTTCACATAAAAACTTCAGATATGATTTTGCAAATGTTTGCTGAGGTTGTGCAATAACTTCAGTTGGTATTTCAAGATGTAGCTTTCTAAAAGAGGGACTTTTGTTTGACTTAGCATAAGAGATCTAAAGCAGTACTTTATTAAGGCACATAACTCCCATCAATTTATGTACTTAGGCTTGGGTACAGTGCTGCGGCTGATGCCCAGAAATATTGTTCCACATCTGAAGTTCAAATTTGTTGCTAGATGAGTTTATGACACCCATGGGAATCCTTGTCTAGGGGCCAATGCACACTCAGTGGGATTCTCACACTGGCTTTTTCAACACTGAGCAACTGAGCAACTTCTACACATCTGGAAAAGTATCATCTAACAGCAGAAGAGGAAAGCACTGGTGACATGTCAGGAAGCTGTTATGTCTATTTTATTTATTTTTTTAAAATCACAAGCACATTTACCCACATGTCTCCAGTGCTGTAAAGGATCCCTTTTGATAACCATATATAATCTGTTCTGTGTCGTTATTGTTATACTGTATAATTCAGAGCAGGACCTTAGATAATCTGAGTGTGCTCTCTTTTATAAGGCAGGCATGTTTGGAAAGGCTTCTGAGAGCCAAGTGGCTGTTTAGATGTATGATACTTCAAGGTGTTTTCCTCCTTCAGTCGGCTGAAGCAGCCATTAATGCTAGAGGACACATTTGGCTGTTCGACTCCCGAGGCTCCTCCTGCCACACAACAACGCTTGACTTGGCAGGGATATACTGCCAATGTGTGTGCGTCTGCGTGCACGGCTGAGTGTCTGGCTGGAGCACAGTGGTAGAGGCTTGTATGTATTCTTCTCAGCTTCTCCCTCCAGCTCCTGTGTGGCAGAGGCTGCAGGCAGTTAGATCTAGATTGAGAGAGGAGGCTCTGTCAGAATACAGATGTTGTCAAAGCAGGGCGCAACAGCGCACACGCAACAATTTCCTTCTGAAAAATCTATAGGGCTTCGTTTGCTTTCTCTTTACACATGAATTCTAAATAACCACACTTGTGACTGAAACAAGTAACAATGTTGTTGAATCATTAAACATCCCATCATTCTTGCAATCAGCTATCCACTTACCTTTCACACCTGGGTTGCTATGTTGACTGGTCCTGCAGCAGTATTCTTTCATGGGTGTCAATATTTACACAGCTCTGTTGATAGGAACAATCAAGCACAAAAGTAATTGATTTATTTTTAATGGTGTTTCACAGGTGGCATGAGGTTAATTAACGATTAGAGCCCTCCAGGTCAGAGTGTTACTGTGGGTCAGATAGGTGATTATACAATCATAGTGAGAATATCTACTAACACTCATATTTAGTTTGATGTTACAATAAAATATGAGCTAAGTCCCAGTGCTGCTCAGGATAATAAAAGCACTAAACAAGGTAACATATTAGAAGAAGTTTAATTGTGTGCCACAGTCTGAGTGAAACTGACTATTCTAAGCTAGCATGTCAGTGAAGACATAACCAACTTTTCCTGACTATCGCCACAGGAAGGCAACGTGAGTGCCAAGGGCAAAGAGATCAGAGTAAGATGATCCCATGACCTGTTCAGCTGGTTTAAATAATGGAGAGTGGTTTGTACTGGACTGTAGATCCAGGAGCACACAAGCCCTCTCCTGGTAATGTGTACTTCTGACTCTACCAGCCACAGAAATCGATACTTCAGAGCTGAGTTGTAGCTTCTGATTTAGTCAGAAGACAGACAGTGCAGAGAATGTGAATTTGATGTGATACATCTGTTTGTTTAGATGTTACGTTGTATTCACGCTTGCTCTGTGACTGCCTTTTTTTTATGTTCAGACCCTTAATTCTAACCACAAGATGTTGTTTATCCACTCAAACGGTAAAATTAGCCTCTATAATCAATCCAATAACAGTTCATTTTAATCCCCATAACCAAATATTAAACAAATGAGCACTGCATGTTAGAAAAATACATTTGAACCAGATTCAAAATTATAAATAAAACACATCTTTATTATCATTCCAGTGCCTTATAAAATCCATTACAGATGACTCCATAAAATAAACACATGTCTGAAAGCATTTGGAAGTATTATAATTTGTTTACAGGGATTAGATTTTTCAAGGGATTCTCTCACAATTATAGCTCATTAATTAGCAGATTTTGCTTTCAGTGGGGCAATTTAATTACTCACAGTAAGGTCCATCTTCTTTCTACTTTTGTTTTTCTCCATCGCTTCCTTTCTACTTTTGACTTGACGGTTTTTAGCCAAACAAAACTAAATCTAACAGGCATTAGTAGTTGTAAACAAAGGTGATAGGTGTACGTTTCTTACAACAATGGTTCCCAACCTGGGGTTTGGGACCCCACAAGGGGGTCCCCCAAAGAACACAGGAGGTCTCAAGGCTTTGAACATTCAGAGCCATTGTGATTAATGTCCACACATTGTACCTATTTTAAGAAAAAAAAAAGGCCATGGCCCTGATTTACTAAGATTCCAAATAGTGAGCGCTAAATAAATTGCCCCGCAAATAATTTGTGCCTGTTGTGTTTCCATGATTTACGGGTGATCTACTAAGATTGAGTGCACAATTGATAACGGATGCAAACAGCCTTATTTAAATGAGGATTTAGCGTGCGCAAATGATTCGCTGTGTAGAAGGAGAGCAAGAAAGCCACAAACGGAAAATAAATGGGGATGGAAATATTAGTAGAAGAGGCAAATATAAATATGGCAAACACATCTTAATGTGACAGAAGGACTCCAGTATTGGATGGTATTTGACATAAAGTAAAACCAGTTGTAAAAACAAGAACAGCATCAGATGAGGTTAAGAAGAGATGGCAATATATTAGATGGAGAAGAAAAAAAAGCTAGTAACAAAACATTGGCAAATAAAACAGGTGGGGGGCCGACAGAGGAGATTTCTCTGACAAATATTGCGCAGCAGGTGCAGCGCTCTTTCTGCGAGGAGCAGACAATACCGGGCCGGTTGTAGAACAAGGTATGTGCACAAACTGAAACATGTTCTGTTATTGACATCATAGTTGTTATAGACATAATAAATATAAACGTGCTTCTTTTAGACAACTTTTGTCTAAACAACACTTGTGATTTTAACATTCACACAAATTATCTGTTTATATGTGAAGATTTTGTTCCAGAAGTTCAGTCATTGCCTCTGACCGGCAATGAGAAAATATTCTGAATCAGACTGATGCCCTTCTGCAATCCTGCAGCATTTCATCATTGCTTCTCATCCAGCTGCAGCTGTTTGTGCGCATATATGAGCCAGTTTACGCTTGCCTTTCAGAAGCGCTAAATATAGGCGTAAAAACAGCCAGCGTAATCAGTTCCACCTTTAGTAAATCACATTGCGCGTGCAAAGCTGATTTATATGCATCTACTCCTCCCAGTATTTTGCGCCTTCTGGCAGAAACGCCCAGATTGCATATTTATTCAAGACACAAGCGCAAAATGCATTGTAGCGCTATTGTAATCGTTTTGCGATTTGCCCGTTATCAGCTTTGCACCTGTTTTAAGAGGCAAAATCCTTTGATAAATCAGGGCCTATATGTTGTTCATTTAACTTTGGCTTCATGGAAGGACAGGAATCAGCCAGAATGCAGTATTTATGGTGAGAATCTCACTTTTGAAAGCACAAAACCAAGCATGGTTTTAGCACCGGGTGGGGCATGGGGTCCATGCCTTTTTAGTATATGCATAAAGGTGGTCCTCAAGGAAAATAAGTTGGGAAACACTGCCCTACATGATGACACTCCTCTCCCTAACATTTAACACAGCATCTTCACATGCTCCTCAACATTTTACAGTCATCACTGATTGGATGCTAGTTCTGATCTGGGGCGATTAATGTTGATCGTTACTAGCTGTTTTGAGTGCTTTCATGTGTCTAATCTGACAGGTATGGCTACTTGACTTATGATGATGTGTATGTATTCATAATGGGCACAACCTTGAGTGTGGAATCTTGGCTACATATTTTTGCTGGAATTGTATTTATTCATGATTAGCATACTTTAATGAATACATTTTATACACAAGAATTGCACTTAAATGGCTTCTGTACACATTACAGCCCTGCATCACTTGCTTATGAAGCAAAACATAGTATACAATATACATGGTTTGTACTCGGCAAGAAGTTTTCTGTACACAAACACATGCTATATTAATAATATTATTATTAATAATAATACCAAGTCAATAGACAATGCATATTTTGGTATTATGTGCTTTTCTTTTTAAAATTATTTTAAACACCATAGGTTGATTTTCAATATGTCATTGTCATTGAAGTTATTACATTGTTCATCCTTATTTTTTTTTTCCTCCAAAGATTGTCATTTTGGGTTAGGGTTAGTGATTCTTTGTAAATCCAGCCCCATGTAGTCTATTTTGAAGACATGGCTTTTGGCACTGCACACTTCCCCAGACAGTCTAGGAAAGGTCCTTGTCATATTTTGGTCAGCCACAGGTTTTATGGCCGTCAGGTCTTGTCTTTTATATTGTGTTATTGTGTGTCCTGGCTGTCACATTACAGTCAGTTAGTACAGTTGGAGCTGAAGCGCTAGTAACATAGGTGTTTCATGATCCTTGATGTGTTTATTCTGTGAAACAGGACAGGACAGTGGACACGCCTGCTGTGGTACACATTTCTTAATTTTTTATTTCAATTTTTGCATTGTTTTAGATATCAAAAGGGCAACTTTTATAAGACATGGTGATTAATGAAAGAATGCTGCACTAAAAAAACACAATATACCTCTTGGGACAAAGGGAGTTGTTTCCAGGCGAGTATATTAATCAGATGGACCAGATCCTTTTCAGCCCACAGTAATGAGGTTAGGGCTCCATCATATGGCCCGACTAGCTACATGTTTCTATGCTGGTAGCAATTATGGGCAGTTGTACTGGGGAACTATATAGTTGATATCAACAAAGGCCTTGAAAGAATGACCTGAAATCACATAATAAGGGCCAGCTTGTTAAAAATTGCAGTTCACATGCGTACCTGGTACCTATGCACTCATCCAAACCATTGTATTTGTTTGTTTTGTTTGTTTGTTTTTTTCTGACTGAAAGCAAGCACAGATAGATAAGATAGAGACAAACACATCAAGAAAAATAAAGCAATTTAAAATGCTTCATGGAGAAGTCACATTGGTACATTATCATATTAAAACTTAATCAGAGATAGCTTTTTGAAGTATACTGTAGTATACTGAAATGTACTTTTGAAGTATAGCCATGTTTTTCTCCGTATACTCTACACAAAAAAGAGTGATTACATTTTCTTATTAAATTGAATTTAAACAATTGCCATAATTCATGGAAATATATTTCATGCAGAAGCAGAAAATAACACAATGTATTTATTTTCTTACACTTTGAGGTTCTATATATGTGTATCAAAGCATGAGAGCATATTGTTAAAATGAGAATAAAAGGTATAAGAAATGACAGAGAGCAGAATGCCATGTGATGATGAGTCGTGTGCTTGTCAGTAGATACTAACTGGCTGACAACAGGCTGAGCTCTGGGCCACAGTACAGATAAGACTGGCAGAACAGAGTGGGTTTCACAGCAGGAGGAAGTTGATGAAAAAGGATGTAGGATAAAAAGGTGACCTGCATGTGTTTGCAATGAACATGTTAAATAAGTAGACTAATGAAAGTGTACACCTGTCACATTTTTAGAGAGAGAAAGTTACAAAACCTGTAAAGACCATAGAAATGTCAGGAATAAACCTGCTGTATATAGAATCACATAAAACGGCCATATTAATAGAAACTCATACATTACTTCTAAGAGAAAAGGTTTGATACATCAGATCATTGCATATTGCTTGGAAACAATTATCACTTTCTGCTAAGTGAAAACCAAATGGTCCATGAAATATCTGACAGCTTAATGCCATATTTCACACAACAGCTTTTTTTGGGATCAGAGAAATGCAGTTTTCTTGCTGAAACCCATACAGTTATTGAGATTTATTTAAAGTATTACATTTTCTTTATGCCTACCATGAAGTGGAAGTTTCAGGTGTTAATTAGAACGGATGTCAGGAAGTGGTTTAATTTTTATTTACTTTTTTTTTTTTTACATTGAAAATTGCAATTTAATATATTTGTATATAGATATATATATATGACTATATTTTTACAAAGGAAGTATTCCAGTTTGCTTCATATATACACTCTACACGCAAGTAACTTAATTTGAAAATGAAGTTATTTCTTTTTTACCATGGGGCTGGAAGATTGCAAATATTTTGTACTGATTAAAATCTTCATAAATCATTTCCCTTTTACTTGTGACATGGAAACTTTCATGTAAGATTATACCAATTTAGTCAGTTATATGCAATTATATATGCATTGACTAAATCGGTCAGATTATGTTTGTTTTTTACTTAACTGGATGGAATAGAAAACGGACACTTTACAGTCTGTGAATATTTGCTCCAGTAAACTCTAACCTACTGCTCTGCCAAATTCCTCATGCTTCTGTGAATATTGAAACAGAATTAGCCAGAAATTAACTCAAAAAATGTAAATCCCAGTTTTCAGCACCTGTTTGGATTTAGCCTGCTGATTTTCTATTCCACACAACACTGAATCCCATTACATCCCAATTACACGGGCATAATGATAACTGTTTAATTGAAATGATCCAATCCTTCAGTGATGCACTGCCTGAACATGCATTTATTTCTAATATACTTGATTCTACTGTGTGTCAAGCACACACCAAAGCTTTCTAATAATCGGCAATGGAGCATATATCCCAGTGTGATGATTACACTTGTATGCATTTGATGCTTGGTCAGTCCAGAATCTATTTTAGGAAACGGTTTTCATCTAAATGGTCTCCTATCTATTTAATTGATAAGAAAGTGGTGCATACACTGAAAACACTCTCAACAGCTTTATACTCTTAGTAAAAGATGTAACAGTTCTCATATGAGGCATATTAGTAGCAGTGGAGGATGTGGTTTTGTGTCATTTTTTTAATTAATTTATTTTTGTTGGTTTTTGACAACATATTTGGCATCCACCGTTGCCTTTTTTTATTATATTGTTAAAAAATGTTTGAAAAATATGTCATAATTGAAAGAACACAATACCATCTGACGTGCATATTATTAACACAATTCAGTTAGCAGGAGAAATAGCACTTGATGTTTTTCACTGATTGTAAAGGCGGCGCTTCCAGCTGTGCCACTTTAACAACGGGATATTATCCTCAGGAGGAAAGCTGTTGATGTGCTCACGTGTGATATAAAAAGAAAAGAAAATTACCAAAAATAGTGCTGACTTCAGTGAATGTTCTCAAACAGGCAGTGTTTGAATGGAATCTCTTTCTGGCTCCATTCAGTACGTGTTCAGCCATGACATCTTCAAGGTAAAAAAGAAATCTACGGAGAAAACCAAAAATATTCTGCATTTGTCCTCCAATAAGAAAGCTATCAGCTTTGTTTTTGTGTGTCCCTTTCAGAACAACTGTATTGCTGAAATATGTTAGAGCCCTTTAAAATCACTGCAGTGTTAACATGATATTTAAGCAATAGGTGTCAAAGATATTATAGACAGGAATCTGCCTTCAAATTAAGGTTCATTGAGAATTATTCATTGAAAAACTAAGTCCTATGTGCTACCTTTTTTTCTTCAGGTGTTCCAGGGGAACTTTGACAACGAAACGCACAGAAAGAATGTTATAGATCCTCCCATCTATGCTCGGCTCATTCGGATCCTTCCCTGGTCGTGGTACGGCAGGATCACTCTGCGTGTAGAAATACTGGGATGCACAGAGGAAGAGTAATGCCCTTTCCTCCATCTTTCTGGCCATTATCCCCTATCCCTTGACATACTGGAGTATATCATGCAGTACTTCAGAAATAAACTGTTCAACCTGTGTAAAAAAAAATAAGTGAAAAAAATTCAATTTCCAATGGATTTTTAAGAAATATTTGTTAAGTTTTGGTGGGTTATTGTTTGTTCTTTTGTACAATGATTTAAAAACCTGCCCCTGTTCCACTTTTCAGTTTCCTATTTAAATCGTGATCTTTGTCTTTTTATTCTCAAGATTTGCCATCCTGTTTGGAATGAACTTCTATAATATCTATGGGTGAGGGGAAGTCAGTAAGGGGTTCTCACTGTGGTTTTAACTTGTTGCCATGAAAAGTATTGTACAGTGTCACTTTTTAACAAAGATGTGAAATCTGTCTGTCGTGCTTCATTGGACATAATTAACCAAGATCATGTCATAGCTAAACTGTCTAAGGTACCATGTAGAGATGACATTCTATCACATTATGAAATATGTTTTTGATTTCATTACTACAGCTCCTCAAGCGATGCTTTTACCCTATGGGACACTGACATTGCTACATCAATCAAGACACTATTAATGCTCTTGTATTATATGTAAAAGAGTAAGAAATTGCATGGTACGTGAATTATAAATGTATATTAAGACAAATCATTTAAAATTTCCAGACCTGAGAGCAAATGGCTTTGATTTAGAGACCTATTTTTACGTGCATTTTTAAGTACTTCTGAAACATAACAACATACTGCAAAAGCTTACTAAGATAATTGATATGTGAGACAATAAGCAAGGACTGGAGTTTAAACTGGGGTTGCAGCAACCAGGCTGTATGTAGTTGAATTGTTTTATTGCTCTGACAAGGTATTTCCATTTTTATTTTGCAAATATTTGTTTATAGCTGGACTTTTTCTAAAAGATGATGGTTTGTGCTAGTTGATTTTTATATTTATTTGGATTATTTTCTCTCTCCCTGTCTCAGCTGTCATGTCCACAGAATTTGTGTTGAATGTCCTTGTGTTGTCTTGAAGTTCCAAGTCAAATCAATTAAAAAGCTCAGGATAGATGTTATTCATATTAACCCACAATGTAAAATGTTTGGCCACGTAGTATAAAAAATGTTCATTCACAGAAAATGGCAGATAAGTGAGGCAATTATTCAAATCACCATTACTTCAAATATGAACATTTTTCGTTAGATCCATTTGACACTATAAAAAACATTTATTATATTTTAAATAGAGCAAATATTTAAGATACTAATATATGTATGTAATTAATTGAAATCCACAATAATAATGAGCTGTGGCAACAACACAGAGCTCTAAATTAGTTTTTATTACAAAGGCTCTCAACATTTGTCAACATTCTGGATTAAAATAGTAAAGTAATTAAATGTTAAAGAGCTTGTGGGTACTTTCACATAGCAGCCACATATTCTGGCTGGATGTTAGAATATGTGGAAGTACAAGCAGATACTAAGGTTGTTGCTATGCTAATTACATCAAAACATAAATCTCTGCATCCAGGTGTGAGTGAACAGTGATGCTATGTCGAATGATAAACTGGATATAATCAAGTCCCGAGGTACTCAAACCATACTGGCCTTTCTTCTATGCTTGAAATTAGGCCTTGATGACTCTAGTGGTTTCTGCTCTTGACTAAGCTCTCAAGATTTACAATAAGGCCTGAAAGGCATCTGATCCGCTTGTCCCCTTCATGTTTCATTTAAAATTTGCCAGGTCTCGGTCTCTCAACAAACCAATCATTTCATATTTTCTGAACACAATTACTTTGCTCCAAGATTGCAGCCTGGGAGAAAAAGTAAGACATTTACAGGAAAAAAATATATAACAATAATTTAAAACTTCAGCCTTTTCCAACTGTTTTGTTTTCCTGACTAGACTGAAGAGTCACTACAGTTTACATCATTCTATTTTTAATGCATACAAATAAAAATTGACAACAGACATTTTTGTGATTTAAGCCTGCTCCAAAATGATGAGTAGCAGAATAAAAAAAATATTGCATTGAATATGACTTGATGTCATTGTGACCTAGAGCATTTTTCCCCCAGTTTCCATAAGAACTCTAAATACAAAACACAAACATTTTGATCAACAGGAGAGCTGACAGTGGATTTGTGGTTTTGCCAGTGTGACACACAATATATAGTATACTTGTATATATGGTATACTAATACTCTGTAACGGCCCTGATGGAACATTTTAGGTAATATCTGTAAGTTTCACTGAAAGCCTTTGCTGTAGATTACCATTATGTGACAGTTGTTCTTGGTGTGAGTCAGTGACAGTCACTCTGTAGGTTCATGGGCACATAATAAGCATAAAAAGAATATGTCTCACTGATGTTTTGTCTTTTTAGATTTTGACTCTTTGATGCTTTATTGCCAAAAAGCTGTATGTTGGCCAGCATCTGCTCTGATTGAGCTTTGTAGTTAGCTTCCTGTGGGCATATGTCACAGAACAGGCTTGCTACAAAGCCCTGAGGAAGTTTGCATGATGTATGAGTTTGAACAGTATGCATACTGTACAGTTTGTACAGGATAACAAAGATGTCCATGGGCACCTTCCAGTCTTGTATATCATATAGATCAAATAACCCTTCCTTTGAATTGACCATTGGTTGTCACATGCATTGTAAAACTTCATTTTATTGGTCCAAAAGGGGAGCTAAGTGGGAAGCCATGCTGTCTTTGTATGTTTGTATTGACTGGTAAAATATTATTTCTTACCTCCTCCATTCAAGCGTCAATTGTCATTTACAAAACACACATAATGTAATACTGGTTATGTTCAAGCCTGCAGAGGAGGTTGAGTAACTGTACAGTCAAAACAGCGTTGCTTCAAATAAAAACTCTTTCAGTTTGACAAATAAAAATATCTGTGAAAATGGTATGTGTGGTTTTTTTCTTAATCTTTTGAAATGCCTGACTGATTGTTCAGATATTTCATTAGTATGACTCTTATCTCTATAGTCTTTCACCATCCTGATTGTTGGTATTAAGCACTTAAGCTATCAGAGACAGGTGGAGCTACAAAGTTAGTTACATCAGCAGGTGGATTCAATCATTACTAAACTTCATTTTCAAAGTACTCTAAGCTTATTTTATTTTTATTTTTTTAAATAGCAATGTTCCCTGCTGTGGCTATGAAATTAAAGCAGTTTCTTTGAATTTAAATTTATCTGCAACCGAGTTTGCTGTTGGCAATTTCCTGCCAAGCACCCCAAAGAGGCTGACAACCCACTTTTACAGTAATATTAGATTTATGTTTCTGCATGTTTACACACAAACAGACAAACGCAGGACAAAGGGTTGCATGTTTTACTTTGCATTACATTTTACTGTAGCTACCTTTAGTCCAAGATTAATTGCCCGTAAATGTTCTACATAAAAGCTTCTTGGTTTTACACTGCCCTCTTTTCCACTCGTTAAACTTAGCTGCTAGTAAACATTGTTTTTACTGCTTAAAGTGGCTTTCACTGATATACCGTTGTGTACCATTTCCCGGTATCTGTATCTCCCAGAGGTGAGTTTCAACAGCCGTGGCATGATATCAAAATTGGAGTTGCAGAGTTGACTTACAGTGGTGACAACTGAAATGTCCAGTAATGATTCCTCTATCAAAGTGTCAGTGCAGGGCAGGTAATCGGCTTGTAACTGATTAGAAAGAAATCACTTTGTTGTCCTTTCCATTAAAGTGAGATCAATAAAGATACTACATTCAAATTGGAGTGACCACTTTCTGATGGTCTTTGAAGTAGACTTTTCTCTTAAGTAGCCTATAGGCCTCCAATTTGTCATTTAATCTAGTTTAAATCAGTGAAGAGCACAAGGTTGCATTGTGACTTTATTGGCCAACATTGTGAAGCCACTTTTTTCCCCTCCTTTTTATGTTTCAAGTAAGTGTCTACAGGAGATTTAATCTGACTTCAATGATGTAAATTAAGACATAATCTTGCTGTTTAAGTTTATCATATCCATATGTTTAAATGGCATTAACTAAGCTGGTGCAAAAGTACATTAACACTAAAATCACTTGTCTCTGTAATAGCTTTCATCACCTTCACTTCAACCCAAGAAAAAAAAAAAATATGTCAGAATAGCTCCCAAATCTGCAATGAATACAATATTGTAGAATGTTTAAGCAATATTTGCAATATTATGAATGAGTTTTACATTTTCTTGCTTCATTCTGTTGTTATACATCATGTTACATCATACATTTTTCACTTCCTTATCTTGTCACACAAACTTGCATGCAGAGCCTCTCCCTGTAATTAAAAGATATGTATTTGACAGAAGAAAAGAAGAAGCTTTCCAGAGATGTTTAAGTGTCTCACAGTATAACAGATCAGCACATATTTTCCATTTTAGTTTCAACATTTGTATATCTTTTTGGACTTTTATTTCCCTTTTAGTCTACTTCCTGTTATCATATAGGCAAGGAGCTTAATTCTATTACATATTTACTGATGATTCAATTTAGTTTTGCAAACGGATTAAATAAGTGGAGAGACTTTAGCATCACCAAACTGTACAAACCTGAGGTGGAAATGAACACACTCAAATAAAAAAAAGGTTGTGTAGAGAGAGAGAGAGAGAGAGAGAGAGAGAGAGAGAGAGAGAGAGAGAGAGAGAGAAAGAAAGAAAGAAAGAAATTAAATGTAAATGATTTGCTAACACACTATTTTTAATGATACCTATAGGTACCTGTTTGATATAAGATAATTGTTGACTTAAGTGACATAACTGTCAGTCTGTTAATGTGTGAAAAAAGAAGCTATGTTACAATAGCACTGACAGTTTGTTAACAGTGTAATTATAACAGTATCTAATTTAAGCACATAGTTGAAATTGTGTCAAATTATTTTACTGCTTTGTGATGACATTTCAAGATTAAAACAATATTAATGTTATGATGATTATAACATATAATCATTATAACACATCAAGTTTCCATCATGGTGCTGCAGAGAACTAGTATAGTATGATGATCCAGAATTTATTATTTTTTTTATAGATTATATAAAATGAACGAGGAGCACCGTGTTAGAGAGTGTAGTGTAATCTGAAGTCTCCCTGAGTCCCTGCTACACAAATCTGAAGGCAGCTATTTTTATTTAACTGGATATTGGGACCTGTTTCCATCGGGGTTGTCTCCACCTCTGTGCGAGCAGAAATGACAGGGTTTGGATTAAACGCTCTTCTGCTGTTCATGTGTACTATAGCGGACAGATACAGCAGTAACAGGAGAGGCACATGAGGCCAAACAAGTGGGCTTCTTGCAGCTCAGAAAATCTCATACATAGAAACTGAAACAATCCATACATTGCATATTTGGATATTATTATTATTATTATTTTAATAAGACAATTGTTTTTAACAAAACATTTTTTACAGTGCTACCTTCTGCCTCATAGATGCCATTTTTACACTTTTCATAAAGCAGCTGTCAGGACCACTAGAGGTCACATATTCCTTAAATATCGCAGGTCATGGAATCATTTTCAGGAGGGCAGTCTGCTATGGTTACAAATTAACTAATAATCATTACTAAATGATGTATCGGCCACACAAAGCCATTAGTCTGCAACAGAAACCCTTTATTAAGGCTGCCAGATAATGGTATCACCATTATAATAACCTACTTTCATTCTTATCTCATCACATACTGTCTCTTGGTCAGGAGCCTGCTGCAGCAGCAATTTTAGAGATGTAGAATTCCCTGAGCTGGAGACATGACAGTCATGGCTCATTTTCTTTATAGTTTTGTGCACAACTTAATTACAGGTATCCTGTGATAGCCCAATTGAGACTATTTGTGTTCCCCATTGTTCTTATGACAACTCATGAATTCAGAATGAAAATATGTGCATTCACAAGAGTGGCCAAAGAATGAGCTGTTGGCATTGGTTATTAAGTACACAGCATCTTTTCACATTAAAAAATGTGGTACGTGTCTGATGGTGTTCAGTACCAGCCTAGCAGGCAAGAACAAGCAAACTAGTGAACAACTAATGCGGCATTTAGCAGTTACAACCAGATATAATGATGGACAAATGTAGACAAGAAAAGAGCTACAAGTAGAATGAGAATCAAGCTTTTGATTCCTAGTAAAAATCATTCTGGCCCTGAGACAGCTAGCTCTGTAAATAGGCATAATAATACATTATCTATATAATTTTATTTCATTATCAGTGTTTTTGACTAGCATTTGAATAGTTCAGATTCTTGAAAGTGTAAATAAAAAAAGGAAACAGTGTTAATTCTTGTCTGTGGTTGAAAAATAGGAAATAACAATGAATAATACATTCAGCTTAACATCTCAGTGGGTGTAAACAATGTTGCCTCACAGCAAGAAGATTTCTGGGGGTTTTTAAACCTCGGCTGGGGCCTTTCTGTGTTGAGTGTGTTGAATTTTCTCCCTGTATTTTTACATGGGTTTTCTCTGGGTACTCCAGCTTCCTCCCAGTCCAAAAAAATGTACTGTATATTAAGCTAACTGATGCTTCTAAATTGTCATTCGGAGAGACTGTAAGCATGAGTGCTTGATTGTGTCTTTTGATGGATTGGCAACATGTCTAGGGTGTGCCCTGCCTCTCACCTGATACAAGCTTAGATAGAGTCCTGCCTCTTTGCAACCTTGCATTGGAATAGTAGCGAGTATAAAAAGTCGACTGATGTGTGGATAAATCACAGTGGGTAAATTGTGGTGGTGAAATGATGCTAGATAATGATGATTTAAAGTGTATTGGACAAATTACCATGAACGGTCTGTATTTGTGTTCCTGAAGTAAAACACCATCAGTGAAGGATAATGCTATTTTTGGATATTGTGCTTGTTAGGACTTATTGTAATCATGCAGACTATTGCCCTGATGTGAAATTAATATCTTAATAGTTTAGGACTGATCATTATTAGAATTGAATGAGGTTTAGTTAAGAGAGCAAATTAAAATTTACAAAGTGTCAAGAACTTTAACTTAATTTTGATTAATTTATTAATAGATACTGTCAGTCTTTGAATCTCAAGACAGAAGACTAAAAGACTGCCAGTTATCTATGCAAGTAAATTACAGATTTTCTATATCTAATTTTCTTTCTTTGCAACACATCTAGCAATGAGCATTTTTTATGGGGTGGAAATGGAAAATTGAGATGGTAAAGAAGGGATAAGAAGAAAAATCATTCTATCTGGAGGTGAGGTCCTTGTCCCTCAGTGATGATGAGATGGGATGATAGAGGTGACAAGAACTTAGTAGCTGACTGTATGAAAGATACATGAACCAAGTTCCAATCAATTGAGAATCCATAGCCTCTTTAACCACTTGCATGACGCTTAAACACAAATATGGTCTCAGATACTCAGTGCTGCACGTACTGAACATTTGATTTGTGGCTGATAGTCCTTGAAGACTTCACTTGTTAAAGAAAGTATTTTACTCTTCTTTGAGAACGGTCACCTTCTCAAAACAAAATTTATCAAAATGAGAGATACAGAAGTTTGAAAACACACTTAATCAATTTAAAAGACTTTTAAGATCCATATGTTTCACCTTATATTTTTTTTTATTTAGTTTTTACAAAACCTATATGAAACAATAGCTAATATTTCCCCTTTAAATTATCTTATTCATTTGAATATACAATATAATACATGCAATGTTGTTAAACATTGAGATAAGGAATTTGCATTGAATGGTTGATGGATTGATTCCCCACCCCCCACCCCCACAAATACTGACAAAAGCTGAAAGAGGTCTTTTGTCAATACAAGAAACTTAAGATGTTATCAAATTCACACAAAACCATGATCAAAATGCCCAATTTGTCCCAAAACATGAACGATGAAACATGCTATACAAGAGTTAGACAAGGATTATCTTCAGTGAAACTGACGAATACATGTATAATAATACTATAAATGATCTTTTCTGCTGTTTTATAGTGGAACCCCTTTTGAAACAGCTGGTCTGTTTTGTCATAACCACTCATTGTCCTCCATTTATGAAGGTACATTTTATAAGATGAAACAATGAAGAGTGATATTTTGAAACCAAAAAAAGGTGTGGTACTTCAAAATTCTAGTTGATAATATTGAATAATTTGATAATTATAATCTTTTTGTACCTTGTCACTTGTGTCATGGCAAAGGAGTACTGACAAGGTCGAATCCAACAATCTATAATTATGCCATCAGTAAGTTTTGACAAAAGAATAATTGTGTAAAGTTTGGAGTATTCAGTGCACTTATGTTGCCTCTAGGCTTGTGAATCTTGTTTAGATAACTTTTTTGGTTGTTTGCTCAATAGAGATGCTACTCCAAATCCTCTGTGGACCCAATTAGGGAAAAAAAGAAGAAGAAAAAAAGCCCTTAAGGTAGTGATAGTGTGGTCTGGACAGCTGTATTAGAAGTGATACTGGGAGCTGAGTGCTATTTTTGTCATGTTTATTTTTGAACATGACTTTAGCATCTTCTTGTTTTGAGAGTTAAAGTTTTTGTTCATGCACAATTGCCTATAAAGTTGGAATTTTTTTTATTTCTACCTCAACTCAAAAAACTGTGACAATGTGATTTATTGTTCATAGATATGTTTCATATTACAGTTCAGAGGTATATATACACGTGTGTGTGTGTAGTATATCAATTGGGAAGTATTACATTACATAATTTCATATCCATATCAAGCCTGTTTTTTAACATCAGAAGAAAGTGTCACACGGGGTCCTTTTCGATACCAGCACGGGAGACCACTGTTGAAAGAACAAGACAACTGCTCAGAGTTTAAA
>JBBBVU010000012.1:16921891-16935932 GCA_037177055.1 Atherinosoma microstoma | reverse complement strand
AGAAAGAAAGAAAGAAAGAAAGAAAGAAAGAAAGAAAGAAAGAAAGAAAGAAAGAAAGAAAGAAAGAAAGAGAAAGCAATAAATAAAAGAACCAAAGGGGATGAAGACAGAAGTACAACTTACTGGCAGACCTTTTGCATGCATCATTTTTATGTCCCTCTTACATTTAATAGACTTCTAGCAAGTGAATGTATAAGTTAGTAGTTCATCACAATTGCATCATTGTGTGTATGTATGGATAAAAAGAGGGGCTCAGGCCATTCACGAGTTCAGAGTTGTGCATTTTCATCTAATTTAATTTCTCACTTGATAAATATTCAAAAAAATCCTAATAAAATATCAAAGCAAGAACAATAGAAAGGGGACAAAATAAGAAAGAATCAAACACACACTAATAACAATAACATAAGTTGTTGAGTTATTACTGAATTTCTTTCTACACAAAAATCACTATAGTAGTCTAACATACACATCACCCTCACTAATTATCTGTAGGTTAATTGTCTGGAGTTTTGCTGTTCCCCTCTTTCTCCCAAGGGAAAGGAGGGAGTTTTTCATAAAAGAAGTACCAAGGGGGAGCCGGTAAGAAACTATACATGGTGATGGGCTGAGGGGAGGAGGAGTGGTCTCCACCATGCTAGGCTACAATAAAAGGCACTTGTCTGGACCTCCAAGGAGCCCAACATTTTCCAGTAGCACCCCAGGCGGCTGCTGCACAAACAGAAAAAGGGATAGTTAAAAAGGATTAAAGAAGAAAAAAATAGGTTTAGCTAATATTCAGCTTTCTTAAATTGCTTTTACTAGTGCATTTTATATTTATATTCTTTATTAAAAGGGTTTTTGTGTTGAAAACAAAAAGAGAGGGAGTGAGAGAAAATGATGAGTCTGATGTGCATCACAATTATCTCCCTGACCCTGGCTGGCAGTGCATATTGTGAAATGACGAGCCCCAACTCACAATCATTGGGTAAGATTAAAATTATGTTAAATTATTTTTTTTTTCATCTTATATGCATGCATGTGTTGTGTGTGTAGAATAATGTGCATGAATGAGAAAAGCAGAGGATGAACTGAGTAAGATCTGATCTGAGTGAAGTTGTACCACAGCACAGGCTTGTGTAACAACAGATTCATTGTAGAAATGGGTAACAGAGTTGTGTCTAGAGTAACACACACTCCCAGACACACTGTGACTCACCATTAACTCATTGACTTGCATGCCGACCACCACAGCATGAAGTAGATGGTGAATAAATTACCCTGCCATTCATCGGAGCTTACTACAAGTCTGTTGAGTGAGAACCACACTACTAATACCACTTGTTGTGCCTCAGTGACTGAAACTGGGCTAGTAGTTTTTCTCTTGTATAAGATGTAAATTCTTCTTGAGGTGTGAAAACAGATAGGAATGTTAAATCTTTTGTCAGTTTTTTTTTTCTAGGATTTTGCTTCCAGTTGAAGATTAGAAAAATGAAATCCTAGAAAAACATATTTAGTGAGCATGTGTGCAGCATTATGAGGTTGTTATGACATTAAATTTGCACCTCCAGGATGACGCCATGAAACAGTTGCAGAAACCGTGGGCTATGAAATACTGGAAGATAACTACTGCTGTGGCAAAAGGAAGAAAAGCAGCCTGCCAGAAGCCTTCATGTTATATGGATTGAGTGATATTTAATGCGCTTTCAGCAGCCCTGCAAGCTGACTCAGTAGATGTTAAATTAGGGCTTTCTCAGCTGTCTTTCTTCCAAGGAGCAAAGGAAACGGCTCCTCTTTAGGGACTGGAGTTTTCACACCATGTGGGGGTTAAGCTGTTTTATCCAAACATGAACATTTCTTTCTCCATGATGTCATAACTGTGTGTGCACGTATGTGTGCTTAAAAGTTAACAAATGACCTCAGTGTCTGCCTTATTTAAAAGCATTTGCTGAGTTTATGGCTGCTTCAAACATTTTTCCATACAGTATATTTTCTTTGTAATACGAGCACCCCGTCTGTTCATGGGGTGTTGCCTGTCCTTACACCTACTGACTCACTGTAGCATTGGGAGCTTTTGGAAGACAGCCATGGTAACAGGCAGCCTGACAAGAGCGGAGTGAAGATTAATGACCCACAGCCAAATGTATAGAGCCCCATGCTGAACAGCAGCCAAATGACTCTGTCTTTCCCCGTGAGGTAATAGTCTGTTGAGTCTAATGCTTATTGTGACTATTGGTTACTGAGGCTTGGCCCTATTGCTTGGGCTGGGTGGGAAAAGGGGTTTGGCTGGAAATTGGCTGAGGCTGGCGGCTGAGTTGAAAATGCGGTAGGTATGTTTAGATGAGAAGTTGATTGAGCTGTAGTTGATACTGGTATTTATTTATCTTGAGCAAAATTTAACAATTGATTTTGATAACAGTTGACTGGACGTGTGTGCTGATGATTGCAGACACGTGCCCAAATGATCGTGCACACACTGCATGTTTGTGCTTGTTGTGCATGACAGAGCACAGGAAAGAGTTTATTGGAATTGGTGTGTAGGAGTTGGCCTGCTGTGTTTGTCCCAGCTGTGCTTGTTAATTCCTTCTCCATATTGACACAAATGGGCCAGCAGCAGAGGAGAGCAAAGCTGGGAGATGTTATAAAGCATCTCATGCCTTACTGCTCTGTCAGAGGGTGGGGCACAGTGTGCACACTGATGTAAACATGCAGCCTGCCCTCTTTAGTTTCCCATGCTTTCACAGAAGAGGGATTTGGTAAAGATTGGGCGATTCAGTAACTTCAAATCATGCTCAAGGGTTAAATAGCAGAATTAGTCTCTTTCAGTATGCAGGACATAGAGTAGGCTCAGATCTTTGGACTGTTGTTCATTTACAGTTTAGTGTTGCAAAGAAACAGATGGTTCCAATCATTCGCTAATACAACCTTTTACAGAGTGAGAGAGAATTGTGCTTGGTAATAAAATGGCAGTAGGGCTTGGCTGCAGCTGCTTTATTATCATACACATGTGCTCACTTGGTTCTTTGCAGTGCTTTCATTCCCAGCTGCACTCTCCAAAAACTACTCAGATAGAAGCCGTTTCATTTTATTTGAACATACATTTGTATGTTAAATGACAGAATTTAGCCCCACCTTTGACCTTGGAGAGTCACATTAAGCTTGAGCTGTGTCAGAGTAAAGAATGGCTTGCTTCTCCTGCCAATAGGCTGTAGATACACCAAACACGTTGCTTTATGAGCGCAGGGAGCCCAGCATGATCGGGGCCAACTCCTCCTGTGGGATAACTACAGGAGCAGGAAAGAGTGTGGAATCATGTTTAACACCCCTGTCTCTGTCTGCTTCAACTCTCTGTTAAGCATTCTTTCCTCCGAAATTCCTTTAGTATGTATATGCCAAAGTTTTACATTAGTTTAGTGTTAGTATGCATTCACCAACATGCTCCAAGTTCTCATCTAAGCATTACATTAGCACTGTATGTTTAACAAATGTCTTCATTGCATCTCATATTTCATGAATACAAGCACAAACCACATCCAGTGGCTGGTTTTTCTTCTTTGGACAGAACAATGTTTCCATAAGACAGTACAATGAACCCTTTTATTCTAGCTTATATCATTTTTGGAGTAAGAATTGGAAATTTGGAAATGTCTTGGTATTAAATTTGGGTGGCATCCCATCTGGTAAGATGATGTTGATTTCATCATTGCCTTTACTTTTTGCCAGATCTTTAATGAGCTGTTTAGTCATTCTGGATCTCTCAGGTTTCAGTCATGTCCCATGCAACTACTACCCATATAGAGAATTTATGAGGCTGGAGAAGTTGTGAGTCACTTCTCACTGACGACAAAGGCAAACACGAATCATATCCAGATTGCTTTTAAACATTGCAGCTCTTTGAAACACATAAGTAATAAGGAACAGCAGGAGGGCGTTTCTTAGCTCATAAAATACCTGGCATGTTGCTGACCACTCAAGAGGTGAGTGGGGTTACTGGGTGTGGCAATGTGGTAGTAGATGCAGTCACTGGCATCTATACCCCCATTTAAGAAAAATAAAAGTATGAAGCAAAGTGGGACTGAGTTGGAATTGATTAGTAGATTAAATCAGGTTAGATTTTCCAGCGGTTTTTCAGCTAAGTAAAACATTGTGAAGGGGTGCTTTATACTTTTAATCTTAATGACACTGAAGGAAGTAAAGCCATATGTCTTCTGCAAGTTAGAGTGGAAGTTTGTCAGGCTTTCAGTACAAAATAAGGGGAATCAAATTCAGGACACAGATGCAGGTGATCAAAAGAAACTTACTGGTCCAAGTAGCCTATACAAATTTGGTAAGTGAACAAACTGAATGGAGGGTGACTGAAGAGTTCACACAGGCCGAGTCCAACTGTAAAGTTTTATACAAACTTATTCCTGACACATGATGCGGCGCTACTCACACAAAACTATTAGAGAAAAAAAATCTCACGATTTTGAAGCCTATATTGTAAAAATACTATGTTGACAAACACTTACGTTTTGCAATTGCTGGTGAGACCGAGTTATAAATCAACACAGCGTTTTGTTAAGTCTGTGCATGCTTCCATAAAATGGGGCATTTGATGGATCATTTGACTTTTCTCTTTAAATGATTTATCATCTGGTCCTGCACTGCAGTCAAGACAAGGTTCTTTTAATGACAAGTAGCAATGTGAAGTACATTTTCAACTTTTTGTCAGAAGATTGTGCTCTGTCTTTTGTTCAATTAAAATACGAAACTCTAAACATGTGCAGAATAAGTCACCACGGTGACCTTGTAAGGTTAAAAGAGCCAGGTTTTTGACATTAAAAAATCTGGCTTTCAGCCCAACATACCTCACTAACCTATTAATCTCACGAAGTAGGAGACCCCTCTGACCAAGAGTCAGGGAAAATACACAGACTGAATACACAAGGGAGGCAAGGTTAACGACACACAGGTGAAACAAATCAGGTCAGCAAAACAATCATGAGGGCAGGAAGTAAAACAAACCTTGACACAGGAGGAAAGTGACTTTTTTTACTTCAAACAAAACCCCAAAGAAGAACACTTCAGACATGGGTTCGATTTGAAGTTACTCCCATGTCACTCATGTGTGCGTGTGTGTTCAGAAGACGTTATGGGTTGAGCAGAGCAGTAGGCAGTAAGCCAGAAGCTCCTTGTATTTCCTGTATTACCCATGAGAGATCCGTGGCTTCCTTTTGAAGAGCCAGTGACACTGTATTCCAGACGTGGTTTTGGTCAGACACATCAACTTAAATAATGACATGCTCAGTCAAAAATTAGACACAGTTTCAACTGGTAGTCAAGACCATCCATTATGAGTTAGTAAGAAGAAAATATATCAGACACTGAACAGATTTTTCAAATTGATCCTTTTTGTTTCTGAGGGTTGATGTAGATACAACACATTTAAGCATATTTATACACTCAACCTTGCTTCGGGAAAAAAAGAAAAGAGCATTTTTGCAGATGAACATCGCTCATGTCACAGACTACTCTAAAAAAAGAAAAGAAGTAAATACCTGTGTTTTCCTGTGTATTTCCTCTTGTGTAATCTTTCTTTGATTTACAAGACAGATTGTGAAAGGCTTTACTAGCTTGTGGTGTGTTTGTGCCTTGGGAGTGGAAGGGAGTCAGAGGGTCTGTACATCCATTCATCTGGTGCTTATTAATGCCTATCACAGGCCAGTTCTTGTTAGTTGGGGTCTTCTTAAGTAAGCAAGCCCTGTGAGGTCTAAACATGGAGGTCAGGGAGACAATGAGGACCCATGGTGAGGAACAGATGACCAGCCATTTTAACAGAGAGAATGGCCCAAGAAAGGTTGGACAGAGTGGATAGAGAAGTAGTACTGTGAGGAAACGATTCCTGTTATTCATTTAATGGCTGACATATTTAACACACATCAGATGGCATGGATGAAAGACAAGCGTTTCATTTTGAAAGTTAATGCTGAGGAACCAAAGCCCTGTAATTGCCAGGACTGACAACAGCAGGAAGGAGACGGAAGATGAGGATTGGCTCCAGGGGCTGAGGCCTGGCCGATGCCCAGTAATATGTTTAATAAGCAGACTCCAGACTCTTTGACAATTTTCTGTGAGACTGCTTCGGCCATAACTACACTGGTCGTGTACGTACAGTATATGCACATTTATATTTTACTAGTATATACAGTATACATTTGCCAAAATGTAACCGGGATAAAGTGAAAGTGAATAAAGAATTAAAAACTAATAAAATAATTATTTTAGTATTTCTCACTTCTGGCATGTTCACCTACAAACCTTTTCTGCATCAATTGTATTCACGTCTCAAACTAAAGCAAAAATTCCTGGATGCAATATTTGTAATCAATAAATAAATGTTCTATAAGCATAACTCATTCCACAAAGTAAAAGTATTATAACACTATTGTTACAAATATTTTCCTTTTTTTCTAGTCAAGGCTGAGCTAGGTGGCAATGTCACCTTGCCCTGCAGGCACGTCTACTCAGACGAGGACTACTTCGACAGCATGGGTATGCGAGTCAAATGGACCAAAGTGGCAAATGACCAAAGCCTGAATGAGAATGTGATGTCTTCAATGGGATCCCACAAGAGGACATATGGAAGCTTTGAGAATCGTGTCTTTTTGCAGAATCATGAAAACAATGATGCCTCATTAATAATTACTGAAATCTCCATGGAGGATGTGGGAAAATACAGATGTGAGATCATCAGCGGGGAGGAAGACACTGTGCTGGATGTCATCTTAGAAGTAGACAATGGTGTCACCGTTGGTAAATCTCATTTTTCCATTGTCAATTCTTAATTTTAACAATTTCCTTTAGCAATTGTTTTTCTTTCATATTTTATCTTGTTCCAAGAGAAAAACAAACAATTAGACAGCATGTACTGATTAATCCATACCATTTAGTTGTGATTACATTTAAATGATTTCAGCACCAGTAAACAGAAAAATTGTTCCCCTTCTATTAGTTCATGTTCTGAAACACACTATATACCTCGATTTAAAAATCACAATCATGTTTTTCTGGTTTTTCATGCAAAAAGACATTGTTTGGATGACATACATACATTAGATTCCTAAAAAAACAAACAAACATATGTATCTGCACACATGAACATTCAACCCAATGGTGTGTTTTTGGAAAGAAACCAGTCTCCTTGATCCAGAGGTAAAAAAAAAAAATCAGTCTTGCACCAAGATGCTCTCTCACCATTGGAAATATACAACCTGGGTTGAGTCAAGTCAACTGGACTGGGTTTAGTTTCTTGAAGTGGAATCCAGTTGACTTGACTCAACCTATGTTGGATACCATGACCCGGATGACTGAAAACCGTCTCAGACATTGGAACATTTTATCATCTCATTAGACGAACATGTAGCATTGAACTCAAAGTCCAGCTCAGTGGTTCTCAAACTTTTTCTATCATGCCCCCCCCTTTGGAGGAATAAACATTCCCTGGCCCAGAGGTGGTTTGGTTTGGCAAAACCTGATCGCTGTTGCATTCACACAATTCTTATTCTTGATATTTTTGTTCTACTTTTTGATGTTTTTTGGTGGTTATCAAAAACAAATTGTTGCACAACTGCCATCAAGTGGAGTCTGGACCAGAATGTTTCCAAGAGCCCAAGTTGTTTACTACATTTTCACAATCCCATGCACCCCCCTGTCATGTTGCTGTGTGCCCTCACAGGGGGGCCCGCCCCCCAGTTTGAGAACCACTGGTCTAGCTGGTCAGAAAAGATTAACTCAGGTTTCTTTTAAAGCTTGTGGACTTTGACTTTACAGCTCTTTTGGGCCCCTAATGAATTATTTTGTGTTAATGAATTGCACATGCACATCTATCATCTATGACAGCTTATTAGTAAATGCAAATAACTTCAAAGGATTAACTTATTCTGAAGTTTGAGACTTGACATATAAAGTAATTCTTATTTACAATCAATCTTGGTTCAGTCTAATGGATTGATATGTCCTAAAACATCTTTGCTTTCATTCAGGTGTTGTATTCCCATACTCTCCCAATTTTGGCCGCTACAACATGAATTTTGACGATGCAGTCCAGGCCTGTGAAAGCCAGGATGCTGTGGTTGCCTCCTATGATCAGCTGTTTGAGGCCTGGAGGGACGGTCTGGACTGGTGCAACGCTGGCTGGCTGAGTGACGGTACAGTGCAGTATCCTATCAACAAACCCAGAGAGGCTTGTGGTGGCTCCAACAGCAAGGCTGGTCTCAGAAGTTACGGACGCAGAGACAAGAAAATAAGCCGCTTCGATGTGTTCTGCTTTGTCTCTGAACTCAAAGGTAAGCTTCCTTACTTTTGTCTTTCTATATTCTAATGTGTTTACACAAAAACACACAATTACCATCCAGACCAACTGCAGCTTTTGAAATTCATTTGTCAGCAAAAGAGGAAGTGCTTCTTCTGACTAACTGTTTTGCTCATTCAGGTCATTTCTATTGGCTTGTCCAGCCTGAGAGGCTGAGCTATGATGAGGCTGTGCAGGCATGCTTAGACGATGGTGGAGAGATTGCCAAAGTGGGCCAGATGTATGCCGCCTGGAAGCTTGAGGGCTACGATCGCTGTGATGCTGGCTGGTTGGCCGATGGGAGTGTCCGTTACCCCATTTCCAGACCCCGCAAGCACTGCAGCCCTGATGAAGCTGCAGTTCGCCATGTTGGATTCCCAGACAAAGATCTGAAGTCTTATGGTGTATACTGCTTCAAGGCTGATCAGTGAGGGGGTTGAATGTCATAGGGAAACCATAACCACCAAAGAGCAGCCACAACCTCAGCCAATAAAATCAACAATGAAGCAGATAAGCTTTGGATATTAACTAGCATGAACTCAATACATTTCTGAAGCTGTGATAACACAAATAAATTCTTTACATCTTACACCCATATGCAATACACAACAAAATCTTTGTAGCCAATAAGTTGTTGTTTTTTTCTCTAGCTGTGCATTATTTGATCTGACTGTTGCATGAAGAGCAACAGTGTTAAAGTTCTACTGGTCTGAATGAGAAAAGAACTTAGAGATCTACACGATCTATCTTCCACAGAAAGATTAGATGTGGGACGTTCAAGATCAAAAGCAATTACACAGAGTGCAGAAGACATATGCTGCTTTAAAATGTGTCTTGAGTATTGTTGTGTTTTATTTTTTATCAAGTATCACATCAATGAAAGACCTAATTGATTACAATGTGATTAACAGAACTTGGCTACAACTGGTGAGTTGATATATACATTTTTATAAAACTGCAGTAAGTAATTAGTTGGATTGATCACTAGAGATTGAAGCCATTTATTGTTTTTATGTTTATCACTGAGACAGTAAAAATATTTTTTTCCAACCTGAGAGATATGAACAAACCAACTGCAAAGTGAAATCAATGAAAATGTCTTGGTCTGTGACCAAATCTGTGTTGAGAGATCACTTAGATCATCTCCCAATTATAATCTGAAATATATTTTACTGTTAGGACTTTATGCAGTGTGTTTGTAAGTTCTAACAAAAAGTTTTTACTCTTTAATGACAATTTATTTGAGATTTTTACATGTTTATAAAGTTCTAAAGAAAAGTCAAACAAAAAATGTAGTTTTTAGGCTCATTCAAGCAGGATTTTGGCCAGATAATGAATGCAAGTTAAGTATGGATACTGTTCTTCTAATATGAACTAAAACTATCAACTGCAGGAATGGAAAACCAATCTGATTACTGCATTGGTTTCGTGTGGTCTTGAGCAGTAAATCCCCACTAGAAATCTTGTCTTTCTAAGGCCTTATTAATACTGATGGTCTCTTATACTTCTAAAAAGATTAATTGATAGTAATGCTGTGGTAACTGATTCTGAAGATTTTCCTGTGGACCACAATGAGCTTATTTTTGAGTACAGAGTTGGTAATATAGAGTTATGCCACAAGCAGTAGATAATACAATTTATAACGTTTGATTACAAAAATCATTTTAAATTTTGTGTTTTTGCTACTTTATTTCTTTTCACTTTTCTAACCCAGCCCACTGACATATGGTACTTACTGCAGATGTGTATTTGAGCACACATGCGCATGAAAGAGATTAAAGTATTTTTGTATCTTATTACTATGTACCTTTTCAACAACACAGTTCAAAATAAAGATACAAGTTTTAAAACAATATTTCTTTGTGTTCCTTTTCAATACTAAATCACTAGTTATTATAAGAAGATGGGAAAGCTCTAGCTGTGATCTTAATAGTTCTGCTCATGCTGCCAAGTATATCATGCCAGTGTGAAGCATAATGATTGGGCCCTGCTTATTTATTAGTCTTTTGCCATTTTTCTGTGTAGCTCCAGACGGCTAGCCACTTCATACGACAAAGGGAATAGCATCCAGTCTTATGGGGGTTTTGGGGAATCCAAGGGAATGGGGTCTGATTTACGTGGATGCAGCAGGGAATTGCAAGATACTTGTAAATGTGAAGAATTCTACTTTTATTTTATTTTTTTTGCAGCCACAACTGAAAGCAACAGGAGATTTTTAAAAAAAACAAATTTTCACACTTTTTTTCATCCCAAAAAATTATTTTGTCATCTTATCAAAATATGAGCTCTTTAATGTCATTTGCACACATGGGAACCATACTTTGTCAATGGGCTTGTTTGAGCAGACAGTTAAATCAGTCACCAGTTGGAGAAGTAGTGCTGACCATTTTATCTGCTTTACCTCAGTGGTTTTCCAAATGTCGTGCAAACTTTCAACAAGCCTCCTAGTGCTATACTTTCAAAATGCCTGTCGCTCAGACTAAGTTATGCATGACAAGATCATGAAGATATTTAGTGAGAGATATGATGATGACGATTTCCATCAAACAAACTCTGAGGTGCATGTCAACACTGAAAAGGCAGGAAGAGATAGGGTGTATTTCCTTTCCAAAATAAACCATGATATCCTGTTAAATTCCAGTGAGACCTTGGTAGAGGGGTCTAAGTTTTTTTCCACTGATGGGCCATTAAACAGCTGCATTTCATCAGGCCGGATTGCAGATTGTACTCTCACTGGGGCACCCAGGAACAGCCTTTAATCACAAGTCAAGTCTGGTTTAATGATAGGGTGGGCAGTCACAGTGAAAACCACAGCAACCTTAACTTACATACAGATTACTACAACCAACTTGATGTTATTACCCAGGTTATGGTGCTATGCTCCAGCAATATCAAGACTTGAAGTGACTGCTGCATAAGGAGGATCTCTGATAATATTGGTGAAGGGAAATACTCAAAAAGCTTCTGTTTCATAAAGGGAATTCATCTGCTTTCTTTATGGACCACCATACTTGTGTTTGATATTCAAAAAAAGGTTTTGAGTCATGCAAATGACTTTAAAAAAATAACTGTGCTGTCATTTGATGCAGGCCCATGTCAGTATATGCATCACTTTTCCATAATCCAGTTCTTCTCCATCTGCTGCATTTTACACTGCCACATCTTATCTGCACCCCCATGAATTTACTGTTTGTTTACCAAAAGGCTTGTAAAGCATATCTGGTTTGCTTCGCTGGAGAATTTGAAGTGTAGGACACTGTATTACAATGAAAATTGCTACAAAAGTGTGATTCCCATAAAATCTAAATTCTCAACAGTAGATTTGGCTCCCACAGTGTGTGGGTGCCACAGAAAAGGGAATGAAACAGCACACAAATACTGGGGGTTATGTTTTCAGTCTGATAGCACTACCTGCTGGGGAAAACCAGTGAAACCACAGCAGTGTTTCCTGTAAGATTCATTCACTTTCTTTAAATGTACACTCCAATTTTGGGACATTTTTTAGCGTGAAACTAAACAAAACAGGGGAAAAAATTTAAAAGTTAGTGCTGCTTAAAAACTTTCAAAAGCACCACAAAATAATTGATACCCTCCACTTCATTAAAACTGCATCACATGTTTGAAATCTAAGAGAGGAAACAACATTCAGATAAAATCTCCCCAAACCCTCAGAGAACATGCGCAACACTATAAAAATACCATATTACATGATGGAAGTTTTAAAATATTCATATATTTATTTCATTTGTGGTTTAAAGCAGGAAAAACAGTTTGTTCTTTAAAAAAAATTCACAAACATCCCAGACATTCACATTATAAAATAAAATAAAAAAACTGTTATATAAATATAAAATGGTATTATGTGCACATTGAGGATAAAACACATACAGGCATTCACAGGCAGACACAATAAAACTACATTTCTCCTTTAAAAATGCTCCAGAAACACAAAACCATCCACATGTACCAATAGTTTGTCAATGTTATGAAACAGAATTATTGCAGATTATTGCTGATGTGGCCCACAATATTCCTTGATCCACTCATGGTGTTAAAGATGGAAAAACACTTTCATCAATCATAGTGCTGAGTAATTTTTCATACCTAATGCATCTTATTTAGACATTCTGTGAATGTGGCTTGTCTCCCGCTGAACACACAATAAGAATATATGAAGAGCACTGCTGGGCCAAGTGACAGCATCATATTTTACCTGTCAATATACAACAAGTGAGGAGATCAAGAGCAGCTTGAAAATAAATTATACGCAAATCTGCCTTAACAGCTGTTACGTTCAAGTCTTTCTGAGTGTTTCACAAAATACATTCTCTCAATGGCGTATTTTAAGTGACCACGATAACGAAAAGTTCAGTGAAGATAAGATAGATAGAAAGTAAATGACAAGAAGAATGATCATACAACAGCAACAGATGAGAGGAAGACTCTGATGTATGATTATGAACAGTATAACTGTTAAAGTAAACATGGTGTATCAACTGACTGCAAGTTATGCCCTGAAAAGAAAATGAAGTGAAATCAAGCAACACTTTCAGTTTGAAATAGAAACACATCCATTTTCATCGGTGTACAAAGGTTTTGTTAATAAGTACTTAGAGAGGAATCTTTCATATTAAATAGTATCATACAAAAGAAAAGTCAGTAACATTTCTTTTATAGATATCTCCCTATAAAGGTTTTATTTGGCATTGCTTACAATCAATGAAAGCAAAAGATGATGAAAACTTGTAATTTGGACTTTGAAAGCTGCCGCCAGAGAGAAGGAAATTGCTTCTGGAAATTCCTCCAATGAGTTAATATTTTGGAATCTGAAAAAAATGACTAAAAAAGCTGTGAAATCATGTTTCAAAATATGATTTGTGACTCTGTTGATTAAGTTAGAACACTAGAGAATGATTTTTTTTTTTTAGAATTCTTTTATGAAAATCATGTAAACTGCAGTATGAATCCCCTTCTTGTGTTCAGATGAGCCATAGCTGGACCTCTTGACCTAGAAAAACTTGTTAAAAAGGTGAGGACTTTACGTAAGGCGTAGGTATGCATGCAGTCCATCCTGAAACAGCATAACATCATAGATTTCTTTATGTTACATAAGCACAACTTAATCTCTGAATAAGAATAATAACACTTGCCATCATTTTAAATAGCACAGTTAGTGTACAAAGATATTGGGCATCATTTGTGAATTATAAGCTAAAAGATGAAACATCCACGGTTTAAAATAATTTATGATGAGTGTACTCTTGTGTATCCAGTAGCCACCTGAAAGCTCTTATGAATCCATATTGGAACTGTTATAAACTAGTGCCCTTTGATATGAAAAGTCACGTATCAACATTTAAAAGGCACTTCATCAGATTCCATCGTCATCCAAAATGCAAGAAAACTGCAGGTTTATCTTCTTGGCTTCTTTCAGGAGCTTTCTCTTGTGCTTTTTCCTTTTTGTCTTTCTACACAAGTATTAGGCGTGTGTTCTCGTCTTGGGGAAGCTGAGCTACATTTACTTGGAAATCACGGCATCCTCCTCTTATGTTCAGTTCTGTCTCTCCTTCCCCGGTAGCGCTGATTGTTGAGGCGGAATGTCTCATCTTGCCATTTTTTGAAGTTGTTGATGCTGTAGAGACTATTGTGCTGATGTCTTCTAATAAAGGTCTTCTGGTAGCTCGATGCTGCTGGAGAAAAATCATGTAAATATAAATATACAGTACATAT
>JBBBVU010000012.1:16890780-16904913 GCA_037177055.1 Atherinosoma microstoma | reverse complement strand
GCCAAGGCAACGAAATTTCGTTCTGTATACACTGTGCATACTGAATGACAATAAAGCCTGTCTAAGTCTAAGTCTAAGTCTAAATCATCAGCTGTCACAGAATTAAGATGGCTGTTTAAACTAGATTATTTAAGGTCAGGGGTTTCCTGCATCACTAGTATGGAGGATTGAACTGCATAGAAAGTCATTATCTTTTTGGAGGAGCCCAAAACTGAGACCAAAGTCACTGTTGTCAAAGACACAGATTCAAAATATATTTTAGTGATCCCATTTTGTACATTAGTTCATTCATTATATTGATCTAATGTGGGATTGCAATGCAGACATAGGCCCTCATTTATTAAACAAATGTGGAAATGAGCGCACATCTGATCGCAGGAATAATCTTACGATTGGATCCACGTGTGATTCATGGAATGTTCATAACTGACCCATCCCAGCGTACGATACGAATTATCGAACCTTGATAAATGCAGCGGCTGAAATCCATCGTCATTTATATGTTACATCTTTAATTATTTGTGGTTCAGAGGCCTCACCCAGTGAGACAGGGGCCGAAAGTAACTGGCTATCTTGGCAATGATCAAGATAGCCTATCTTGATCATTGTCAAGATCTGATAGGCTAACTGTGATAGCTCTTCTTTAACGCTAAAATGACCACCACCAGTATTTTGACTGCTGCGTTTAGACTTCAATTAAATCGCTTAACCCTAGAACACTAAAGGTGGGTATATTTCACCCATGCTACATTGGTTTTGAATGGGTAGAGTACACGACGTTAGTGTTCTAGGGTTAAGAAGTATACAGCTAAATAATAATATCAATAATTATAATCAAATAATGTTTTACAAAACAAAGTATAAAGCAAAAATTGTAGCCTTGTTTGCCACAGAAACCAACTAAATGTACTTCAATTTGCCCAGCTTAAATAGGCCCATTTAAAAAACGTGGGGGGGGGACCCAGAGAGGGGGTGGATAAGCCTGAAGTGATAGAGAACACCAACGACAACATGACGAAAGTAAGAGTCAGGCTGTATGAAGGCAAGAATATGTATAGGTCATGTCATGACCATCTACACTATTTTCAATGAGGCTAAAACAAAACAACTTTTTAGAAGTCACAGTAGCGCAGATCACGTCTCCTCCTGCTGCAGCACCGGCGCACCGCTTTGCCTCACATGCTGCAGGTTACAGAGTTTCCCAGCTTCTCCGTACCCGGCAACACCTCCTTTCACGGGTCTGCTACAGCTTTGGATTGTGATGCATTCCGTGTTGCTCCACCTGCCTTGCTGGCTGTTTCCCTTCATAAACTCTGCTAGATGCTCATCTGCAGCTGCTACAGAACCCGCTTTTTAGCTGTTTGGGTTTCAGTGAACTTCATGAAGATAATGTGGACATTTATTTCCTTCAGGTTCGGTTTGTTATAAAACCAAGCATGGATCCATCTCAGCATACCACCCTTTAGCTAAAGAATATTTCCACATTATCTGATCCAGAACAACAGCAAACAAAAAATAAACCTGTGCAGTCAGAATGATCTCCTGTGACTGAAATACATAAAAATGATCCTATTTCTTCTTTTCTTTACATACTAATTATTAAAATTCATGTAATTTTAGGAAAGTCAAGGACCAGCAACGCTACATAATTTTATTTTAAAGAAGTTTTTGAATATGGAAATTGTCATGTGTGGGCTTAGACGGTTTATCTGTTATTTAGTGTGTCGGTGTGCACTCCAAGCGGTATCAGTAAACTATTTCGTTTTATTCGCTTTGGTAATCCATTTTTAATTTGCTTTTTTGTAGATTAAAATGGAATTCTGAGATTTTAAAATGTGGCTGCTTATGCTGAGATGACGGTTTGAGGTTTGTTTAATCATTTTTTTCAGGGTCTGCTGTGCTGCACCACAAATCCACATTGACTCAAAGTTACGTACACTATCTCAGACATGTTGTGAGATTTGATCGTATCCTGCGCTCACGTCCAAGTTGATAAATCCCGGGCCTTAAGTGGAAATGGTCCTGAGCACAGATTGTCATTGTACATTCATTTGATGAATGAGGGCCTGTGTGCCTATCCTACCCATGAAGGCATCTGTATTTTAGGTTACACATTATTGGAAACTGGACTTTATGATACTTTGTTTTCTTCCTGAGAATCTTACCTCATTGAGTAGTAAAACATTTGCATTTGCTTTCAGGAAAATATATCAAGCAGTATATTAAAGACTGCAGAATAAAATGTCTTAACTGGAACCAAAAAACACTATAAGAGAGGATGACTGCCTTACATGCTTTCAGTTAGTACCGGGTGTAACTTTTAAATATTGCACACTGGTTTTATCCCACTGATTTATGAGAGATGCTGTCCACCCAGGAATGTATTCCCTTCTAACAGTAGACAACACAAATGACACCCCCTACAGAAAGTCACTTTCGGCAACTAAATGCTTCAGACAGTAGTTTTATTGGACATCTGCTCTTGAAATATCACGACTAAAATTGCTATACTGAAGCAGAAGGCGCAAGTTTTTTATTGAAAAAGAAAATCTTTTATGTCTGTCTCAACTTCTTCCAGAGTATTTCATTGCAGCCAAATCTTATCTCAATCTGTATCTTATAGTTCCCATAGGAACGTCCATCATTCATTTATTAATAATCTATTATGTAATACATTCTGCTCAGCTTTCGAATAGGTCAAACCACATCCTCTGAGTATATGCTGAGGCTCTACAGCAACAAAGACAAATAAGTTGGGCATTGTGGTTTCTTATAGGTCTTTAGTGCTGCAACTGAAGTGGTATTCCCAGTTTATCACCAGTGTCTGCTCTTGACTGTAATTTAGATTTAAAATGGAATATAATGTACATAAAAAGGCAGCACTTCAGAATTTTTTTTTTTTTAATTCTGTGTAATAAGAGTAAGTGCAGAAAGGTGACTGGAATTAAGATGTGAAAAGAGGGATTTTAATCCTTTTTTGTTAAAACTTTTTCAAAAACCACTCAACTCACCCTTTCAAGTCCAATTATTAGAAACTTCCTCTGTAATCCCAATTTTCTATCACAACATTTAATACTGTTTTGTGCAACAACAACTACAAAAAAGTATATTTCCACAGTGGTTTAATAAGCAGTTTCAGATAGAGCAGGGGTGTCCAACTCCGGTCCTCGAGGGCCAGAATCCTGCAGGTTTTCAGTGTGTCTCTGCTCCAACACACCTGACTCAAATTAATGGGTAATTGTGCAGAACTTCGTAGGCTGTTGTATCCTTTTAATTTGAGTAAGGTGTGTTGAAGCAGGAAACACTGAAGTCCTGGAGGACAGCGGCCCTTGAGGAACGACTTTGGACACCACTGAGATAGAGCCTGTGATGTCACCTTCATATGACATTTCAGCGCTTACCTTCAAGTTTGTCTACATAACAGTACACATCATAGGTCTCTGTAGGCTTTCTGGTTCCATATGACCGAACTCCAGGCTTAGTCAAAAGGTTTCCATAGCAGCCTTTTCTCGGATTTGTAATTGGATATCTGTATGAAAAGAAATCCAAGGAGACATCATTTTTACACAAAAAACATTTTGCATTATTTGAGAGCGTTATCACATGCATTCTCAAATGGGGTAATGTCTCCACATCATCCAGTATATTAATAAAAATCAGTGTTGTTAGAAGTGCTAACCTCACTGTCTGATCAGCAATCCAACCAGCATCACACTGGTCAAAGCCATCCTCATAAGCTGCTTTCAGTTGGTCATATGTAGCAATGGTTGCTCCAATATCTTGGCAAACTTGGACAGCCTTCTGGTAGTCCATAGTGTACCTGCTGGTACTAGCTCGATAGTGAAAAACAACACCTGGAAGCAAAAAGTAATAAAAATAAACGACCATTCAAAGACAAGACCTAAGGAAATTTCATATAGACAGTCAAATATAAGTCATCTGGTATTCATTAGCATAATTCCAGCGTTAAATTATGGCAAATGTCTTATGAAGCACACTCCATGACTGAAATAATAAGGTCGCTCTGCTTTTTTGGAAAGGAGGAGCTTTGCAATAAACCAAGAGGATATGTGAAATAGTCTACAGTTCACCACAAATGAACAAGATAACTGCGTGCGATGCCATGGCCCTGAAATCCCCATATTTGTGGACAGTAAACAGACGCAAATGATTTGATTGATAGTCTCAATTAACATTGCAGATAGTTGGGGAAAAAAAGGCTGTGCAGATTGTAAACCAAAACCATCCCAGTGTCCTCCCACCCTTGCTTCAACAAGAGTCATTCAGTATCTCCTACAATACATGAAAATGTGTAGAAAGCACAGAATGGTTTTGAAAGGATCAGTAACTCTCTACACCTACACCTCATTGACGCTAAAAAATTTAGGATTTTCGTAAATACCGTCTTGGTTAGTGAAAAGCAGAATGAAAATACTTGTTAATGCCCACTGAGTGCCTCACTTAAATATAAATCTCCACTGACAAGATAACCCTAAACTTTAACTCAATCCCTGAAATGTAATCCACATTTAGTCTCCAGTGGCTGATTGGTTTGGATAGAAGAAGAGAGAAATTAAAACACTGCTGCAGTACTTGGTATGAACAAGAATCTAAAGTGTAATCTAACTCTTTAAGAGAGCATCTCCTCTAAAAATAAGAACTACTGAAAACTGTGTTTACACTCAGTAACTACTGGGTAGCTGCAGCTATTAGAGCAAGCAGAAAGGCGCCCAAAGTTCTCCTGTGCTGTTTACATTTCTATCACTACTTCTATTACATTTCACTACTATTAAGTCCTTGCAGCAACCCCCTCTACAACTTTTATGTTTTTAGTCTGATTCCAGGCATGGGAAGAAGATTGTGACTATCTTACCACTGACGTCGAGGTTAACTGTATCATGAGTGTCTTCGATGCCGTACATGACCTCACAACGGTAAGTACCCGCATCACTGGCACGCAGCTTGACCATTGTCAATGAAGCATCACCAACATCCTCAGGGTGACTGGGCACTGATACACGGCTCCTGTAGCTTGAGCCTATCTTAATCACCCCATTTTTTGCAACCAGCACTGTAGATTCTACTCCTTCCTCTATTTTGGACCATTTGATCCGCAAATGATCACTACCAGAACTGGTTGTTCCATTAGGACCAATGACTGGTGCTGAGGTTGGGATTGTTGAGAAGAAGCAGGGAAGATTTACTTTCCCTGAGAGGGACCCAGTGACTGGTCTGATTATTGATAATGTGTTGGATCCTGAAAGACAAAAAGCAAAAGAGTTACATGCATCATTAGTATTAATCAAATTGTAATGCTGCCCTCCTTCCTCATTTTTCCTTTTCCTAAATACATACATTTTCTGTTTACGCATACCCCAACACGTGCCAGTAGACACTATAAACTGCCTGACTCATTTACATTGTCGGGGTGTGACAACTACACCCAGCCTAATAAAAAAAAACATGCATCATGGCTTGAAAGTGAGCCTTGGAAAGTCAAACCTCATCCTTAAAATGATGGGTGTGGGAATCCATTTAACACTGAGTGTGCTACATGTTTACATGAAGTTAAAGATAATTGGTCAAAGAGAGCAGTCATGTTTGGATCACTTCATGTTATACCACTGCTTAGTTAAGTCAATGTAAGTGTTCCCTTTCTAAAAAACTATTTTTCACTTAAAGCAGGGTATGTGATCATGACAGGTAGACCTTAACATAGTGACATGTGTCACATGCCAAATCAGATTTCTATTTCCCGCTGATAACCACTAATAGATTTAAGTTGTAGCACAAGGAAGGACTCCTCAATTAGATCCTACATTGAATTCTCGTTTGCAAATAGTAAATAATGCCACTGCTTCTAAACCAGCGGTTCATAGTTATAATGTTTAATCCTCAATTTCAATTCTGTGAAGCATGTGATGAAGATAATGCATGACAGGATGAATGAAAGGAGGTAGGATGAATGACACTAAGCCCATTGGAGAGAAAGACAATTTACCTTTCTTTTTTTTTCCTCTTTTTTTTTTGTAAGGGGTTGGAGTTGGGAGGGGGCATTCAAGAGGAACAATGTGGGGAATGCTCAGGAAACAGTGGTGGGACAGCCCCAGAGGCATAAGTCTATGTGCTTTAACAGAGGGTCTTATTAGGATGTAGGATAAAACCAGCTGTTCAGCTTCCAGGCTGGGAGCTAAGTCTAATTGAAAGGTGTTCATGGCCAGGGAGAAGAGCCATTAAGAAAGGGCCAGCAGAGCCAATGGGCTCCGGGATGTAAGCCTACCCCATGTCACCTTTGTCTTTGTGTGTTTCACCGGACCAAAACTTTCACAGGATGCACGAGTAAGGAGAGATGAAGAAAGATAAGAAAATATTCAGAGAGGGAAGGAGAGGAAGGGAGGAAGGACAGAGGAGTGACCAAAGAGAGAAAAGCAGAGAAAGAAGTACTACTGAAACAAAACTTACCTGTTGCAGCTGCAGCCTCACAGAGATAATATAACCACAGGATATGCTTTATATTTAATACCATCTGTTAGAAAGATAAATAAATAAAACCATGTATTAGGAAACAACTCATTTAGGTCATTGTTCTGTTTCATTTAAATGATCCATGTTTTCCTTTAGTAAGATCCATATTTGCACACAAAAGTTTGTTCAACATTCAAGTGGCATTTCATTATCCGAAAATGTAGCAATGACAGAAATAACAATATAAACATAATATGTATAGAATGATTATTCTATTTTTTATGCTGGTACAAGTGATCTTTTGACATCACGTTTCACATTAACTAACAGACTATTTACTATTTCTGTGCTATTTCATTAGAAAAGGAAAAAGACGGTGAGACAAAAACAAGTGTCACTGATTCAGTCTGATGTTTCAGTCAATTCTGGGTGGCGAAGCCAAGAAGAAGCCTAAACTCCCTGTGGGGTCGAAATGTTGAGTTTTTAGAGACAGTAGGACAGGAGCAGCGAGCCTCTCGCCCTCATTAACACCCCACTGTATAAACACAAGCGGTGGGTCGCAGTGGGAGCTGAAAAATGTGGGAGCTCTCTATCGAATGGCAATTAGTAACGTCTGAACACCATCACCTTAAATGTTTTCGGGTGATTTTGACTTCATCTCTGCACTCCTGCAAGTCTGCCAATCCATCCTAACAGAAAATAAATGTAGGGGCTCTAAGAACGTACAGAAAGTCCAGGTATAACAATTAAAGCTAGTAGGTTTACACCATGCTAAATAATAACCATTAACTGTATGCGGCTACGTAGGGTTTTGTGGGAAATCTAAACAAGAACCATTTTGAGACCACCAACTTTATCATCACTCAGGTGTAGCCTATAACTGGTTCCAGATTTCTGGGACCTGTACCCCTTGCAGCTTGGAGATGCTTCTCATCGTGAAGGACAAATATCTGGTTGCGCTTTTGCCGACGTCATATTTCAAGAAATAGATTGAAGGTTTTTGTGATATTTCAATTATTTTTCGACTTCTCTTTCTAAAAATATGTCTGCTGAGATTCTAAACATAAAATACAACATGACAACAAGGTTCCGTACACTTCAATGTGTAACGTGAACTAAAGATAAAATAATAAAAAAAAAATGGTAAAAAGATAAAAACATTTCTGAGCCGCCAAGAGAATTTCATTTTATTTTAATAAACCCACCGCAGTGAGGCATAGCAGTAGGCTGCGGGTTATCTGAGGACAACGGGTATCCCTGCTGGGTGTATCGTTTGTAAACTGATAAGTTGCCTTAAATTGACTGATTTTGGTTTAAAATTAAATATCTTGTCTTACCACACAATAACAACGAAATATTACAGGCAAATAGTGGTTTTTACGAAATATTATCTTACTCCAGTTTAAATGTCTATAAGTTAAATGATAGAAAACATACTTACGTTTAAATGTGTTTTATTCCATAAAATGAGCAAATATTTGTCTAAGTCTTTAACTGACTTATTCCCCGCGCCTAACGAGCTTGCGTAAAACAGTGCCTTGATTGGTCCTCTCCAAATTGGTGCAGCAACTCTTATCTTCCCGGTGAACCTTTCTTTTCTTGATGCTCCCCAGTTTATTTGCAGGTTCCTGCTCCGAGGTGACTGTGGTTCTGAACAGAGCGACAGAATCCGAGAAGTGTTGGCAAGAAACAAGTTCAATTTAGCTTAACCCACGCTGTTATTTCGTCAGAGAGGAGGAGTCCGTCTAAAAAGTGAATGAGGCACCTTATGGAGGAGGGACAGAAACTTAATTTGACCATGTGCCGATACAACATCCTCATCCAATCAACTCTGACTTTTTTCTTTTTTTTTAGCTGGTGTGTACCATTGAAGGGGGTGCATCTTCACTTCACTTAGTAATCGAATGTCAAATAGTTATTCTTTATTGAACTGTTTTATAAATGTGCTATGCTATCATTTATTTGGCCTACTGTTAAAGCAGCAATAGAAAAAAATCAAAGTTCTGACTTTAACTCTATGGGGAGAGTGCACCAGTTATATCCAAGGGTGCGCGATGGAAACAGGGTGGTGCAGACACGTCCCTGGTTGAATTTGACTCACTAAAAGTGTTTGCTCCAACATTATAATTCACTCAGTATTTGGGGGAGTGTCCCCATTTACCCTGCTGAACTACTTCAGTCTCATCTGACCTGGCATGCACACAAAATGAATTTATACCAATATGTAATTAACTTTTCCTTAATTGGTATTAGTTATATCAGACTGGCCAATTCTAAAAATGGGTTTGTGATGACATGAATGAAAGTTACAAGAGGAACAAAAAGTGAAATGTCAATAAACCAAAACACTGATCAGCTCAAATGGAACTGGGTTGCCTCTGAGCACCACACGTGACAGAGTAGCTGGAGAGGCGAATAGCCAGTTAAGAATGGTCCTGGAAACTCTGTGCTGAGCTTTTCCACACGGGGGAGAGGCAGGTCCACTTTATCAATTCCTTACTGGTAATTACCATGATTGGCCACTTCTGGGGAGGGGGGAAGCTTCATCCAGTGGGTGAATTTGTGTGCATGCGTATACAGCATGGAAAAGTCAGTCAAGTGTAGTAAAGTGATGTGAATCTGTCTGAATTGGAATGTGAGAAAAAAATTAGACATTCAAAATATGACATCTCTCAGATGAAAAAAGAAAAATCAGCTTCATTATTGCTCATTGTTGGTTGTTTCTATTTATTATCTAAATTTATACAGAATGTAGCTGATTGTTTTGTTCTGTTTTGTGGTTTGTTTCCTGCTGTATATCCTACGAGGAACAGAGGAGATAAACCTGAGCACTGCTCTGCCTGTCTACCCTAACTCAAACTGATCAACCTTCTCCTTGGCTGAAACCTAACCAACTCATCTAATGCAGGCAATGATAACTAAGAATTAGCACCACAGAGGACGGCAGATCATGAAAAAAAAAGTTGGCTTGCAGCACACTACTGTATACATGCACATCAAAGGGGTTTAATAAGAGAGTATTCTCAATAGTGACTGAAAACAAAGTTGGTCAATTTGCATATATCCTGCACTATACACCACTGTTGCTCCCTCAAGTCCTGAAGTTGGTTGTGACAGAACAGTAAGGGATGCTATTCTGCAGCCTGCAGTCTCTATGTTTCCCTGTTAAGGTAAAATGACATTTTTGCAAAGGACACATTTAGAGACTTTAGAGAAACACCTTCACACCAATCTGTGTCAACTTACAAATGAACAAATTGTCAAGTAAATCAAACAAATTTGTGTTCTGACAGTTTAATGGTGCAACTACATTTTAGCTGATGAAAAGGGGCCAAAAGAGGTCTACACATTTAGACCATATATCAGTTTTCAACTACAAATCAACATTGAAATCCCAGTTGGTGCACACCGGATAGTGAAGCAGACTAATTGCTCTAAATCATTATTGTGGTCTGAAGGCAGTTGAGAGGCAAGAGGCAAAGCAAAGGTGAAAAACCTCTGAAAGAAAAGGCCTGCCCCCTAAAGCCTGAGGGCCCTAGTAAACAGTCGTAGGTGCCTTTTCCATACCTGTGCGCATTGTAATCATCGGGGGGCCCAGCAACAGTTACCCACAACACATCTCTTCTCTGCAAGGCTGGACTGGTCTGGACAGCCAGACTGTGAGAGAAAAATGAGGCAAGGGAAGCAGTAGGTGAATTGGAAAGGGAAGGCTGGAGGCAACAGGTTGTCAATTGAGCTAATTTCCTATCTCACATATACAACCTGCCACTGAATGTGGCATCATTCGAAATAGCTAAGATCTGAAAATGACTCTTACATCTAAATTTGAAATGAGCTGTTTAGGCTATATTTTAGCACACAGACGAAATAGACACAATCTGCCATTGCAGCACGGCCACATTACATTCTGTCAATATAGCAAAAACACCCAGATTTCAGAACTTTTTCAACTTTATGCAACTCAAAGAAACAAGTTACAGGAATTTGTCACTTAAACCCAACTTGCCAAGCAGCAACTCAGTTTTAGAGTAACCGGAATCATTCAATAATTTTACTGCTTTATATTCTAAACTGAGTCATGAGTTAAAGTCAATCAGTGCCATCTTAAAGTTCCTGTGTATGTGTAACGATGAAAAAAGGTCTGCCTTTAAGCACCTTTAAATCATTGAGTCAAAGAGTGTTTGATCCTGGTGATCTGCTGTGTGGGCCCCAAGATGACCCACATATCACATGACCTATAAAGGTGGTCTGCCTCCGGCCCCATGCCACCGCAGACTGCATAAAAGACGTGTAAATTTCTCTAACCTAAAAAAGCTGTCCTTCAGAAACTCTGATTTTTAACGTCTATATTTCTCTGTTTTATGTATTTTATTGATTAATAGAAGTTAAACCTCTTACTGTAGGTTAGAAATGAAAAAGAAAATCTGCAGTTTCTCAATAAGTTTGACATTATGTTTGCACCTAAATAGATACACAAAAACATCCAACTGGCATGCATTGAGTTTACAAAATTACTATCCAGAGCATTGTCAGAAGAGAATGCTATATGTAAGAGATAAATAATGATGTGAAAAGGTTGTGTAATTGAAGTGTCAAACTAAACCCAAACCTGTGACTCAGAGAGAGATAAAACAGCCTGCTGTGATTTCCCGGGGTTCAGGGAAACAAGCTTGTGATGTGTGTGTTTTTGTGAGTGAACCCCCTGTTTAGAGTAGAGCATGTGGGAAAATGAAGTTGCCTCTGGACAGACGTGAACCTTGATACTCTGGAGTCAAGTGAGGAGGTCCAGACCACCACCGCTGATCCCTTCAGCTTTAGAGAAAGGCCAAGAGAGCAAAGCAACTACACAGAACTGATTTGAATCATCTTTCTTCATCTTCAGACCGCTATTTTCTTTAGTTTCTTTTTTTTTTTTTTTTTTAACCATAATTAGAGGCTTTTGTGGCATTGGTCTGAGGAAGACGTGTGATGTAGACTGAATTGCACTTAAATTACAGTTTTAGATGTATTTTATTAAGTAATGAAACTTTTGAAATGAAAAAAAAAACATTTCCGTTATTCACAGATTACTGAATGTTTAACGGAGGAAAAGGTGCAGATGTGAGACCTTTTAACAGGTCATTGATTTTTTTCCCTCAACTATCTGACTAATAATGGATTTATAACATGGATGTCATTTGAGAGACTAAATGCATAGGTAAATAAAAATCCATACAGATATAAATATATAATGTGAAGCGAATTTCAAAACACCTCTTTCATTCAGATTTTTCTGGTTATTACTGACTTGAGACAAAAAAAAAATGTATTAAAGAAAAAAGAGGTTTACCCTGAACAAGATTTATTTTTCTGCATGTTGCACCACAAATCTATCTGAGACATGATTATAAACATTTCAGTCAGGCTTTCACAAGCTATTGCACTCTTAGTACCTTCTTAGGAAATTTAATGTTAAATGTTAAATATCCATTATTGTTTCCAAAGGGATTCATTCAAAATTTTGTAAGCCCAGCCTGAGATATTTTAAAAGAAACACATTTTCGAAAAACGTTTCACAAAATTTTTTTTAAATTGTTTTTAAAAAAACACAACAGAATATCTAGAGAGCTAAAAAACAACTGCACCCTTTAATCTTTTATGTCATCCAAACACCAAAAAGAAAATTTACAGGCAACAGGGAGAGAAAATAAAATGTTACACAGTGTCATTGTGAGGGTATTCTGTGGATCAGGTATCCATCAATGGCCTGGTGTCAGTCATACTATGACAGATTATGTCACTGGCACAAGTGGACACATAACTACAGATTTGCCTTTCTGTCTACCAATCGTTCCCTCTAATCACATCTGTCCATCAAATTTAATTTCCTAATAAATCTGGTGATTAATCTCTCTTTCTGTCTTCACAGTTTATCATCTTCATGCAGTGATGTGCTGTTAAGCTTCAAATGCTGTAAAACCAGATTAGAGCCCAATTATATAAAAAGAATGTCTATCTACATGCTCTCATGAGAAAATGGTAGGGTTTGCTGTAGTGTTCAGATGCCGTGTCTCTCCAAATTAATCCACAATCATATTTTTCAAAACATGAATCATCATCCAAAGAAACAGACCAGAGTGACTTAAGACAATGAGGTCTGTCTGTTAGCCCAAAAGTAACACACATAAACAAAAAAAATTCTGCCAAACATTTGTGAAAATTCTCCCAGGATGCTTCTGCAAGATTGCACACGTTGCTGAATCAGTTGAGCCATCAGTGTCACAGTGTGAGCAAAATGGAACTTTATGAATCACTTCATCTGACACCTTTGAGCAAACCACTTTTCTCTGAAGGGATGGCAATGAAACAAAGACAGAGGAAGTGAATGAAAAATGGGGGTGGGGGTTGTAAACCAAACTCAGACCATTCCCAACTCACAGATCTTTGCCAATTGCACCATTGTGGAAACCATTTAATCCTCCAGCCTATGCATGACCTCATGATTACGTTTAAGCTTTGGGGTTATAGTTGACAACTTAGTACCGAGGTATTTGAAATTGAGTGACACTGATGCAGAGAATGGGAACATTTATTGACTCTCTATGGTGAAATTACCAGGCGAGTCATGCTTCCCCCATGTACGCTAACCGCAGCAGATTTGGGAGTGTCAGACAGTCACTGAGCCAAGCAGCAGTAAGCCCAGAACAAGAGAAGTCATCATGGATATAATGATCCTTTGGTCTCTGATAAAGTGGAAGTTATCATAATAAGATAATGCATTCCCAGCTATGAGAGAAAATCAAGTCAGCTGTAGGAAGTCATTTTGGTTTCTTTGGTTCCAATTAAATTATGTTTTTGTAAAACTGCAACACAAGTCTTTTCTCATCCATCCATTAAAATGTTTGGGTGGCATTAAGAAAATTAGAAAGTTAAAAAAAAAGAAAAAAAAAGAAAGTTGTTAGTAGTTGATGTAGATCACTTCACATTATTATCTAAGATGCTGCCACACAAACATGTTGACAACAATTTGATCTAAAACAAGTTAACGCGCTTTTGGTTTTTCAGAAAGAGAAAAGTATGTTCACATAACATCTTTAATTTCAAGTTGCAAAGTGCAGTGCTATGTGAAAAAACAGAACGTTTTTCTGAGCTAAGTACTGCAGCAGGGTGTCATTATCACACTATTAGTGTTCAACTCTTATCCTTTTTAGACCTGCAGCCCATTCGGTTTAATTCAAATAATGAGGTTAATCAGTTCACACCAGCATCTCAAAGAGAACCCGCTCGTTATTTGTTGTGATCAAAAAGAGTTTTAATGACTGCCCTGAGGCAACGTGGGTACAGATTGCCACTGGCTATCCAACTCACCTTTCAAAACAAAGTCTGGGAGACAACACAGCACTGTTAATGGAGGCTTGCATCTGAGTCACCAAGTAAAGCAACAAAAGAACTTTTATATTAAACATGGTTCTGGCTTTATATGAGTCAAAACTCTTACTGGAAATTATTAAGGAAAAAAAAAGAAAAAGCATTGATTAATACATTTACTTTGACATTCATTTAATCATAAATAGTATGAACCCAAGATACTTTATGTATCATTAGCAATTTGTGGAATTGAGAGGGATTTCAGTGTGCAAATGGGAAGATTGCACCCTGAACTCCCTCTCAATTCCACAAATTGCTAAT
>JBBBVU010000012.1:16849670-16890680 GCA_037177055.1 Atherinosoma microstoma | reverse complement strand
TATATGTTCCTTTGTCCCTCATCTCCTTTGTCTGCATGGTCATGCAGTAACAAAGGAATATGTTTATATATATATAGTGTCCATTTTTAAGAAATGGACACCATACGTTATGGACCAAAGACATAAAGGGTCCTCCTGACCACTATTGGCAACAAGTTTAACAGGCAGGCTCTTTGATGGAATGGGGTTGTATAAATGTCCCTTACACTTTGAAACTAACAAAAAAACATGTTTCACACATTGCAACACAATGCAAAGCCATGACTGAGGAAGAAGAGGGTACATCTGCAATCCTTACGTCTCTCAATCTTAATCTGTGGAACATTTCAAAATAAAAAAATCACATATCAACCTCATTGAATTAATGTACAGTTGTCTGCAAAATTATTCATACTCTTCCATTAAAGAAGGAAAAAAAACAGCTGTCACTGAAATAAGATGAAACTGACAAAAGTAATAATATATAAAAAAAATTTTGAAAATCATGACATTGTTTTTTAATTGTGGTTCAAGAGAAATATTTTTTTTAAAAAGCAAAAAATTTGAGAAATTAATATACGTTATGTGACTCATACTAATATTTTGTTGAGCAATCCTTTGAGGCAATCAATGCAATCAGGTGTTTTCTGTAATGCTCAATCAGACTTCTACACCTGTTGCCAGATATTTTGGCCCACTGCTCATCAGCAAAGTGCTTTCATTGGTCCAGGACCGGATTGTTTGTTTGTTTTTTATTATGTTTTCAATTCAATTCAATTAAAAAACAATGTCTTATTTCACTAAATTATAATTTTGCAAATTTATATTTATCATTACTTTTTTCAGTCTCCAGTTATTTGAAATACTATTAAGAATTTTGCCTTTTCTTTAATGGAAGGGTATGAATAATTTTGCAGACAACTGTAAGTGTTGGAGTGTATGTAGAAAAGACATAGTATTGCAAGTAAGTCAAGGTTAGATGTGCCAGAGAAGATGTTCTACCTGTCCAAGGTGTACCCTGCTTCTCACTGATAGCAGCTGGGATGGGTTCCAGCCCCCCTGCAACCCTGCACTGGAAGAAGTGAGTATGGCCAATGGATAAAGGAATGGATTGTGTTTTCAAGATTATTAGAAGTACAGGGAATCCCCTGATGATAGCATTTGGTAACTTGTTCCACCACTGTGGAACCACAAATAAGAACAATCTGAACTAAGACTGTTTCATGGCTGTGGTCTAGAAGGAGTCCAAGCCTGTATGACTAGGTTTAGACAGCTGGGCGCAGACGCTACAGCCACCATGTAGCCACTGGTTGCTGGAATCTTCGTCTCATAATTTCACTGAACCCTTCATGTTCAGTGAGTAATGTAGTGACTCATCTTTTTTCTTTTCTTTTGCTACATTCAGGACAATCTGTAGGGGTTTCACTATGCAAGCAGAGAGGTCTGCAAGAAGAGCATGCAGTGGTTGAAGTGAGGGATAACCATGGCCTGTACCAAAAGATTATTCTTATTTTGCAGAGTGCAAACATGACCATGCAGACAAAGGAGATGAGGGACAAAGGAACAACATGGTTTTAAGGGGAGACTTACCAAGAGAAAGTATTATAGACAAAGTCAGTGTATTGCAAGCTTCGATGGAGCTGGCTAGTATGGTTAGTATGAATAAGACTGATGCACATCTGCAGAGTCCCAGTTGGTACGTGCACACAGGCACAGAAACCTGTGCCCAGCCTAAGGGTACATGGTCTGTGTAAAAATGTACCTTTTTACACAGAAGACCAGAGGACAGAAGGCTTATACATTCAAGAGGAAGGCTCACTGCTGGTTTTACATCGCTCTGAAATATATTCCTCAAGTTTCAAACAGCTCACCTACAGCTTTACTTCCATGTGTCCTGCCCACAGCAGAAATAACTGTGCTGCCCACTGTGAGCCACGGCAGCAGCAGGTAATAGTCTGACAAGATCCGCCCATTAGAACTACTTATATTTCTGAGACCCTAAAAAGATACAAACAATTTCTACTGTTATATATCAATACCATTAAGCAGTGTCAATAGAATCAAAAATTCTTCATTCATAGCAAAGTGGTTTATGGTATGTTTATTAAACATTTGGTTAACTATGCATCAACTGAACCGCTTTGACTGCAGTTTGAGTTAACTACATTGCTTATGAGAGAAAATTGGGAACGAGATGTCATCTCCAGGTTTCAAAAGCTGCTTGTTTGAAGCTGAGTTTCTTCAGACGTTACAGAACAAGGTGGAGTGCAGCGAGACCACAGCACAGCCAAATCAGACAAAGACCACTCTGTCTTATTGCAGCTCTGTAGCAGGAAAGCAGGAAGACTCCTGTCACTTCCCTGGATGATGGGAATTCTACAGGTGCACTCAGTAAGTGAATGACGATGATAAGCCAGTGACTGATTGTTTAATTTCAGGCCGGCGCAGCCATCATTGTTGACTCCTGGTGTTAACCCCTTCAGCTGCACGAGCACATGTGCAGCTGATTGATCTAGACCAGTGCTTCCCAATCTGGGGTCCCTGACCCCTTAAGAGGGTCCCCCAAAAAGCACAGAGGTTCCACAAGTTTTTGACTGTATAGATCCATATGATTGTTAGAATTGAAGCCATGTCCATACAGAGACAAGTTGAGGTGTATCTGCATACGTTTTTTTAAATCATTTGGACATTTTATTTACATGGAACTGCCGTTTTGGGAGCCTGAAAACACAAACTTTTGAAACCAAGTCCCAAAGAGGATAAACAGGGGTCATTAAAATCTGATATACAACAATAATTTAGAACATATATCCTTAGTCAAAAAGGAAAAAAGCTACTTAATAGGGTACAACCTGTGCATATAATCAGCTTTTTTCCATGTACTGTGTGGTTTTGTTAGGTCCGTGAGATAGTGGAGCTACAGTAGTGGAATATTTCAGCTTAATAAACTAGATTTTTTCTGTTCCATTTCATTTATGAAACATGTTTGAGAGATGTCACATTGAAGATGATTCATCGGCTATATGTTGATAGTTACCTTAACTTCGGTTATATTAACCATCAAAAGACCATCAAAGCCCACTCAAACAGACTGAAACACAGCTTCACCTTCTTCCCCAGAGCTGTAAAATCCCCCCCCCCCCCCCCAGTCACTTAAGAAATATTTAAATTATTCAATTAAGAAATATTTATATTTGTGTCTCTGTGTTTTAAACCAAGAGCCGCAAAAAAAAAATTCATTGTGCTTGTCATAATGACAATAAAGATTCTTGATTAAAGGACAGGACAGGACTCGACCAGAATGCATTATTTATAGCAAGAGGCTAGCTAATGAAAGCATAAAGCCAAACATGGTTTCAGCATATGGCAGAGTGCATGGCTTTTTGGTAGTTGCACGAAAGGGGTCTTCAAGGAAAATAGGTTGGGAACCACTGATCTAGGCTGTCCTTGGTAATAGGTCACAAGGTGGTAAGAGTTTTATTCCAAAAAGATGCCCTTAATGAGAACAATTTTCATGACTGTGACATTCCACAGACTATAAGAGCTTTACACGCTTTAAGAAATGACACAGACACAAAATATTTAATGAAGTTATTCTTTATGTTTGTTAACTGATCAAAGCCTAACTGAAGGTAGAAAACACAAAGCAGTACAATGAACCACTGTAATTTTTCAGCTCCAACACAACACTATAAATTTGACCATTGGTTCATTAAGATTACATCTGTTTAAACCATGTGTGATATAGTGACTTTACAGTATGTACATTATGTGTTTATTTAGGCAAGGCAAATTTATTTATAGAGCACATTTCATGTACAGGACAATTCAAGGTGCTTGCTTAATACTGGGTTAAGAGGTCACTGATGTAACCATTCAGAGCTTTATAGACCAGCAACAGGACTTTAAAGTCTATCCTCTGATGGACAGGCAGTCAGTGTAAAGACCTCAGAACTGGACTGACGTGGTCTACTTTCTTGGTCTTAGTGAGGACTCGAGCAGCAGAGTTCTGAATAAGCTACAGTTGTCTAATTGATTTTTTTGGTAGACCTGTAAAGACGCTGTTACAATAATCAAGCTGACTAAAGATAAAAGCATGGACTAGTTTTTCCAGGTCCTGCTGGGACATCAGATATTTTAACCTTGATATATATAGGTGTACTGCCTAAACTGTCCTTTTTTCCACCTTAAGCAGGAAATTTTAATTGGAATTTTCCCCCACCATATATAATGAAACTTCAGGACAAAAATGCATCAGTTAATCAACAATTAATTCAATTTGTCTGAAGTTAGAAAAATAGACAACAAAGAAAGGCACAAATGGCAAAAATATTGCACAATAAAAATTCTACGCAAGTAAGGGTCCATCAACGTACCCGGAAACAAAGGAAAAATGTTCTCCTTTATGTATTTTTTAAACCCATGAAATTATGTATAAAACCAACTGAATTGAAAATATATAAATTTACAAATGCACTTATAAAATTATAAAAAAAAATAATCATCAACATTCTTAATAAAAACAAAGTAATATCAAACAGATCTTTTTTTTATATCATTTAAAATCAAACCAGTAAGCAACATTTTGGATGAAACCACTGAAAAATTCAGACCAGCATCCCAACCTCCCAGTTTATCTAATCATGTTGTCATGCACTCATCTGTAAATTAGCCTTTGACAGTCTCTTCTAGTCCCCTTTGTAAAATACCTAATTGATGGGATGCATAGAGGAGAAAGTGAGACATTCCTGTGGGGATTACTAAACCAGCAAGAACACGTTGCAGGAGGATTATCCAAGCGGCCACCCGTGGTCCTCAAGAGACAAAAAGGTATCATCAAAATGACAAAAGACTGCAAGAGGGTCTAAAAGCCAAAGGCAGAATGGTGAGATAACGGTTTGGTTCAATGGTCTCAATGCGAAGACACACTGCAGTGACCTCAGGACCTAAACATGGCGGCAGAGGTAAAAGACAAAGGGGAAAACCGAACACAGTAAGAAACAACATAACACAATTTACCCACTGGAAAACACTCATTAGGTAGTCCTGATCACAGAATGTTCATTGAATAAAAGGGCAGAAGACAAAAAAAAGGGGATGTCAAATTATATTTTGCAAGATATAGTTTAGAGAGTGGAAATGAAAGGGGGGGGGGGGGAGGGGGGGTATTTTCAGAATGAAAAGAGGGAGGACAAAAACAGTAAGACATGATGAGTAATCAGGAACAAAGCAGCTTCAGCTTCTTGCTGGTGACACCCTGTTTTCTGGGTGTAGCAAGTTGTCCTTCAGTAGTTGTTATGGTTTCGTGGGTCTCACACTGAGTCAGATCTGAGGGGCTTGGCAGCAAAATTTCTGTTCAAGTTAAACTCAAATTAAGCTGTCCAGAAATTATTTTCATACTCCTAGTCCAGATTGTCTAACACAACACACGTTTTTGTGTTCTTGACGAAGCAGCAGAAAATGTGGAGTGTCATGTATGGATCTTTACAGAAGCACAGAGTGGTGGGTGCCCTCGGGAGAGTTTGGGAAGAGATGTTGTCAATAATTGTTTAACTTTTGATTTAATGAAGACGATGCCAAGCAGAGATTCCCATGAAAGCTGTGGCAGGTAATTGTCACAGTTAAAGCAGACCAGATGGACGTAACATACCCTGGCTTTCTGGAATTCAACTCTACAATCGGGACATTAAACATGGGAACATAGGGACACCTCTGGGACGTTGTTGCCTGGCTGATGTTGTTTTGGTTGTGCATAGTGCTAACTTGACTGGTCGAAGGTAGCTTGCCATATCTTCTATTCCTTGAAAAAAAGGGTGGAGAACAGACCAAATAAAAGAAAGAAAATGGAATAGAGAGTGGAGAGAGAAGAAGAAGTTAGAAGCAAAACAAACCTCACATTTAAAATGCAAATTTTACCCTTCAATATGAAACTGTTCTTTGAAAATACAGTTCAATTTACTTGAAAGGGTGAAGATATAAATGAGAGCCCAAGAAGTGCATGTAAGGAATTCAAAATTTATTGTTTTCATGTTGCTTGACTAAACAGAGCTCTACCATACACTAACGTAGCCAACACCCAAATGTAAGCAGAGTGAGAACATTAGCACAACACACCTCAACACTGACCCGGGAAAGTAAAATACCAGACATTGATTAAAATCATCATGTTTACCCCTCCTTGCAAACACCCCTAACAGAAGCTATGCAGCTATACCACTGTTACATAGACACACCCCTCTGCCCCCCTTGAGTGGCAAAAACAGTAAACATGGCTACTAGTCGTAGGAATGAGAGAATTACAACAGTTCCTTTTCAAACTATTTCTGGACCACAGACATGAACATCAGGCCAGAAATGGAGTTTCCTAATATTCATATTGTATTTCACAGCAGAATTTGTCAGTAAAATAGAGGTGAAGAAGACCCCAGACAACATTCATGAAATCCTAGCGTATTGCTATAGTATAGAGTGTGACATGCTGTCACGTTATACTTGAGAAAAGACTAACCATTTTGATGGCACACTTTTTGCCTCATTTTTGTGATTTCTTTTAGGATTTTTTTTCCATCACATTGAGAAGACATTTGAGTTTGTGAGCAGCATTGCTAACTAGGAGTGTGATATAACTTAACATCAAAGTGACAATACTTTACACAGCTTCTTGATATCTTAAAAGACTTTTCTGTGTTTTTGAGCCAGTCAAAAAGTCTGCAGTCATTGCAAAGGTTATTATTTTGCCACTCAGTGGGATTTAACCAGGTGTAACCTAAATAGTCACATGTCTGATGACATCACCATACAACTACCAATTCCACACCTACAACCAGTAGCCAGCAGGAGAGAATGGAGAAATGTATAGCTTGAAATCAAAGCAACATTATAACATGAAGAAAAAAAGGTAAAATCAAATAAATGTCTAGAAATATGAGGGGCTCAGCAGGCCCTGCTGGGATTTGTGGGCTAGTTCTTTTATCACTGTAATGATGACATAAAAATGGTGATTACATTTTTTCTTTCCTATGTAGTAAACTGAATATGTGCCAATTAAGATTTTAATAAAGCAATTCATAACTTTTAGTACAGGGGTATTTGATCACTTCATACAGAAAATCTTGAAAGGATTTACTTCCATTTTTTTCCCCACTGGTTTGGGATCAATTTATTCTACAATAGAGTAGGGTGTTTTCTGTTGACACAATCTGATAATAATCTCATGAGAAAAAATTACCTATGACCTGAAATACTGTATTTACTCTTTTTAAAAAATCCTGTAATAATATATCAAGTTTTAACTTTACTTTAAACAAAGTAAATTTGGGGGAAGTTGCACCAGGAACAAAAGTTACAGCAAATCCATGGTTTGCAATCGTTATAAGACCAACCTGTGATATTATCTTTGCTAAGAGGAGTCTGTGCTCGGGGTGTGAGGCAACCTACGCTTCCGTCTCGGCTCTTCTTCTTCTTCATTATCAGAAAATGTCTGGTCAATGGAGATGCCCTGTGGCACCAAATCACATCCTGGATAAAAAAGTAAAGAATTCAGTTATATATAGACAAACAAACAATTGTTTAAAGAAAAAGAAGAAGTAAAAAAGAAACATCATGTACTGAAGATCTTTCTACAATACTACTTCTATTTCTGCTGTAAATTGCAAGTATTGCTAATATTTAGTGTTGTTCCGGATTTCTGGGATGAATTGGGTGGTTTACATTAGATCCAATCTCGTCTTCATTGTTTGATTTGATTCTCCATCAGAGTAATTTTTGCCACATCTCTAGCAGTTTCTGGACATATTACTCCTGGTAACCTTTGTTAACCTGGGACAACTTCACAACTTTTATCGGTAATAGAGATCTGACATTCCACACAAGTTTGGTCACAATCGATTATATACGCAAAGAAAAACACACCTGTTTGCCCTTTAACACTGCCGCTAGCCTATTCACATTCAAAGATCGGCAGATTAACTAGCTGTGTCAGAACAAAGAAACACTTGATCTGAATCCTTGATCGGGAGATAAAACCATTCAAATCAAGGCTATGGTCGATTTTGTGTTCGCAGTTAAATGAATGAAGCACATGTCAAGTATAGTGTTTCTATTTATTCCTCTTTCCCCTAGTCCCTCTCTGATCCCTGAAGTGACACTACCTTTCTCCTCTCCTTTCATTCTCCCTCTCTCTATCTCTCTTATCTTTAAGTCCCTCCCTTGTGAGTGATGCTTCCTGTGTTGTCACTATCAGAAGCTAAACCTGGAGGGAGCAGGTCAAAGAGTGCCTCTAGCTCTGCTTAGCATGAAAACACAGCCTGGGGCTCAAAGGTCAGCAAAGGCCAAGCATGTCAAAGGACAAAATCGTAGCCCACTCAAACATCAGACTGTTATGGTGTATTGTGTCTGTTCTGAGCCAAGATTTGCAATAGAAAATCAGTGGTGACTCACGGAAAACAATTATGTCAATGAAGTGTTAAATGACTTGCACGGTGAAAGACTTTGCTTACATAAAAGATTGTGGTGGTGATTTCTGTACGTTTCATATCGTCTCATCATGGTGAAGATTGATATGAATTCATTGGTTGCTGGGGCTACCAAGCTAAGCTGCGCAAACATAAGGAACAATAATGGATCTCAGCATCCATTTGACTTGAGAGTAGCCACTGACATGATCATATGGCTTGTTTCCACCACTGTGCTTGTGTCCAGGAGAGAAACACCCAGAAATTAAGTTTTTGGACAGCCTTAATGTTAAGAACTTCAAAACAAAGAAATAAACATCAGGAGATCTCATTGACAAGCCGAAAACACAAGAAAGCATTGTAGAACCCTTTAGGGGCACAAACACCCACCGCTAAGGCCAGAGGATTGTACATGCATGTGAGAAAGTGAGTATATAAGAGCCAAACAACACAAGCTGTTGAAGTCACTATAGCATCAATGTGTGTTGCAACGTTGTTATTCTCTTAGGGTGACTTGAGTTTGGCTCTGAACACAAACACAGCCATTGAGAGAGTAATCACAGGGGTTATCCCTGCAATCTCCAGTTCTGTAGTATGGGGGGGTATGAGTCAGCACATGTGACGTCATATGTCTGCTCTGTGTGATGCAGGAACAGGAAGACCACCTCACAGTTGGCCGTGTTGAAGCAATCACAGAAAGTGTTTCCCAGAACTGAGCCTCAACCCACAGCTTGCAGATCCATTTCCAATTAACTGTAGAGTATTTTGAGGCAATAAAATTTATTAGAGGTGAATTAAAACTCAACTTTCACATAAAGTTACACATAGAATCTGCGTCGATACCTAAATCACATCTTGTTCTAAGGTATGACATCACAAAGAGTACCCGGAAAAGGAGGGAGTAAATTTGGCATGTACAATGCTTCTTCAGCTTGCTCCACCAAGATAAGTCCATTTTGGAGCAGAGTGTATTAATGCTGCAACACGGTAGCAGGACAGTTAAATGAAGCCATCCTATGAGAAATTAGATAGTGATATAACTACTACTTAAAGAGAGGAAGATTCTGAGATTGCTAACTCTGTTTTGAGTTTTGAATGACTTTCTGAAGTCAGCATCGTGTTTCATTGGCCTCATCTTCCATGTTTTTTTTTTGTTTTTTTTTATGACTGATTGGTGCATTTCTAGCTGTGTATTTTCCTCTAACTTGCAGAACCAGAATAGACATTTTAAAAATTGGTCATTTGTTACTTGTTATTTGTTAAATTCTGCCAATTTTAAAGCTTATTTTTGTTAATCACAATCTTCCCATTATTACTTCTGGACTAATACAAAAAGTTTTATTCGATGGCCGTTTGCGGCTGTTGCTCTCCTAATGGAAACACATACACACCTGTGATGAGGATAGTCGGCTCTTGAGATGGATGGATGCTCTGAACTGTCTGCTCTCTTCTGTCCTGACTGCTATCATCACTCTGAGTTGGGTCATTGTTACTGAGAGGAGTTCATGAGAGAAAACGCGTTAGAAGAAACAGCATCTCTATCATCTGTTATTATCTAATATTAGTGACCATCGAGGCAAGTGACATCTTTCATCCATACTCTGCAGCTTACCATGATATACATAACAATGGCATGAAAAGAAGCAAGCTAGCTCCCCTCATTGCTGTACAGAAACCAAAAGTGTTGCAAACGTGTAGATATGACAGCATATATCTACAGCGACAATGTGGCACCTTGGGCTTTAGGAAGTCCAGGGAATGGATCGGATAATATTTAATTAATCAAGAATATAATCTTTAAATCCAATAATAATAATAATAATAGTATCAGATAAATATTAGTTGTACCTACACTAACTTCATCTTTAAATTTCTTCATTTTCCTTTTTAAACTTGTTCTTGTATCTGAAAAAAAGCTTTTATATGTGAAGTCAAGTCAGCTTTAATATGACATATATAGTTGCTTCTGTTTGAAATGCATTAGTGATAGTTTAACATAGAACGGCGTATTTGTAAGTTTTCCAGCTGAAATAATGTCAGAACAGACCAGGCAGAACAGTCGGTATTTTTCGTATTTACACTTTTAAGTGCTTCAAAAATCAACTGAGTTCTGTAATTCCAGAAAAATGACTGACTGACTGACTGAATGAATGAATGTCAGAACTCATTACAACATATAACCTTTGTTTCCTCTTCTCTTCCATCTCTAGGTCATCGGCATGGCGGAGCTGGTGGACAGCATCCTGTAGGTCTCTGATCTTTGCCTTCTTTTCATTCAGTACCATGACAAACCGTGAGTACAGTTCCCTTTCTAACATCTCTTTATCATGAACTTGCTGCTCCAGCCTGTTGAGAAAAACACATGAACATGAACACAAACATAAACACAAGTAATCCAAATTCTTGTTAGTTTGGTTTGTCTTTGGACAGGTATGATAATGCCCATCATAATCAAAATGATAATGATATCAATTATAACATATTATAAATTATCATTATCATATGACTTATGATATGCCTAAAACCTGTGTGTGTGACACTCGTCAACCACAGCAGATTCCATTCATCAACAAAGAAATCAATAAGCAGATAAACTGCACACACAGACACAATTTTTACTTTTTTTTTTAAAGTCAAGAAGGTGACTCAAAATTTTGTTGTTTCCATGTCTTAAACCATGTAGGAGATTGTTGTGGGTATAAACAGTTGGCAGCACAAGGAGCCAACATGCAAAATGCACAATCAAGCATTAAATACTACCTCTAAACAACCAAATTATCCAGGGTATTATTACTCTGCCAGTATTAGCTGCTGATCCTGTCTGAGTCTACGATTCTCCTCCAGCAACTGGGAATTTTCTCTCTCAAGGTCTTGGTTTTGTTGCAGCGACTGGCCAATCATCTGCCGGGTGAGCTCTAGAGGATCCGGAACTGGCTGGAGCTCCACAGAGCCCAACTGCACCTGTAAAAACGAAGGAAAGAGAAGTGATAACCGATGATAAAAGGACAAAGCAAGGTCACATCACAGTCAACTAAAAGGCTGCCTCACAGCTTCAGGAAATAAAGTTTTCTTTGCAGGTTTGCTGACTTTATTGTTCACGGACAGCAGAAAAGTTCAGCAATGTGAGATGACGTAATATTCAACCGCAAATCTTCATCGGTTTGAGCAGTACATTTCATGATAAGCATAAGCATTTCATGGTTAGCTCTCTGTGCTTCCCTTTGAGTTTGAATTTGCGTCAGGAGTTTCTTGAGAAAAATACACCTGGCATCATAATCTTGTTTTTCCTGTAAACATTTATGCATTAATTCTCATTTAATCCAATAAATAACCAGACTCATCTAGATTCCAAAATCAGCTAACAGTGAGAGATGAGCAAGCGCTCGCACCTTTCTGCCATCATGACAAGTTCTACAATACAGAGGTGCAACAAATATTGCGTAACATTTTCTTTGAAGCGGGAGACTTTTTTTTAAGGTGATGAGGCGCTTTCAGGCGTCTGGGAGAAACACAGAATGAATTCAATGGTCATCGGTAAAGTATGTAAGTCAGAGCAAAGTTTCCTCTCTGTTAATTCTTGTCAGTGACTCTTTGGAATCACATGCAGGCTTCAGATGTCATAAAACATTCCTTATTTGGGTTACATCTTGGCTCTAATTCACACAGAAGACGGAGGCAATGCAGCTTGCCAAATGAAAAGAAAAGAGGAAGCAGCACCATTTAGCTGGAGTGAAACATTTTCTAAATTTCACAGTAGACATCAATTTTAAGTAGGAGAAACTTAACTTCATTTACTCCAAGCAGCAATAAAATTCAGAATCAACCAAGGCACAGATACATCATTTGACCCAGTATGTTTCCAAAGTTTGCATGATCTATGCTTGTTGCCTAGGAGATCTTTCTTTTTTACACCCATCCATGTGCACACACAAAACACATACACAAAGTACTGCTTATGATACACTGAAAAACCAGAAGGTTATATGGTGCTAAATCTTTACTGGGTTGTGTTGAGGTCGCAGACCCACTATAATAAAGCCGCCATCTTCAAAAGGTCTCATAAAATAGTTGTCATTTTTGTCCAGGACTAATGCTGTCCTGGCAGGCCACACAGCTGTTTTACTCTGTTGCTGAACTTGAACATGTCACTGAACGGACACTGGTTTTTATCCCACTCCCATAGATTTGCATCCTCAGCAACTTTGCTCCTGTATTGTGGTATCTTTCAGTTTTAACTTTTTTTTTCTTTTTTTTTTTTAAATCATCCGCAACCGGACACAGAAAACATAAAATGTTCGAAATAAGTCAGTTTATTATTTCATGAAAAGTATGAGCTTGTCTCAAATTTGTGGGTAGCAACACATCTCACATAAGAAAGTGGTACTAAAAAGAAACAACACTGGGATTGTGGAGCAGTTCCAAAATGTTAACTGTTAAGACAGGTGAAAGCTAATATTACTAATATTCCATCATCTGCAGCCCAAGAATCTGCCGTCATCTTTATGCACAAGGGACTAAGCTCAGAATCAATATTGGATACCTGCAATCTTTGGGCTCTCAGGCAGCACTGCATTACAAACAAGTGTGATCCTGTAATGGAAATCACTGCAGGGACTCAGAATTTCAGAAATCATTGTGTAACACAGCTCACCATGCCATTCATAAATGAAGGTTAAAGTTCTATCATGCAAAGATGAAAACATGTGAACATGATTCAGAAAAGCTACAGTCTTCTCCAGACCAAACCTCAATTAAAATGGACTGAAGTAAAGTGAAAAACTGCTTTGTGGTCAAATTGAAATTGGAAATAATTTTGGGAAATGTCAGTCTCAACATGATTGTGATTTTTTTTTTTTTTTTACCTTAATTGGATTGAAGACAAAGGCTTTTGTTGAAAGTTGAAATAGCAAGTACAACGCAATAAAAAAAATAATAATAAGGGTGCTACAACAACCATGTGACTTTTATCAATATATATTAACATTTGGAGGTTTCATATGATTACAAGTTTTACTTTCAGCCTTTTAATTTCAGTGTTGTGGAGAATTGTCAGTTGTACAAGGGAGTACTAGAGAGTGTACTACTTATTCAAAAACACTGCAGCAACACTCCACGTGTGGGCTACTCTTGCTTATGTTGATCGTTCAACTGAGCTTTCGTGGACCTGACAAAAAAAACCCTTTGTGATGAAGTGAAACTATGTGCTTAAATAACAATGATCTTTGTGCCTTTAAAGTTAGCTTCTTTGTTTTTTTTCTCTCTTTTTAACATTTATTCTGCTTTGTGGTGAAATATGCTGTGGACAATAATATGTTCCCCAACATCCAAGCTTTTTTCTTTTGCATGCCTTTATTTCCAATGTGTGGACCAATCGCAAACATCAGGGATTCAACCAAGACCAATTTAATGGGATCAGGAAAAAAAAAGGAGACCACCCAATATCTAAGGAGGAAGATGTTCCCTAGAACTCTAAAATCTAGAGCAACACCTGGTTGTCTGAGTCAGGCTCCTCTCATGGAGGAGTCTGTGTGACTCTTAGCTTAATGATTCATCAACAAGTTGATTTAGTTGCACTTCAGTGGTTGTGCTAGATGGTTCAGCATTAATCTGCAACAGTGAAATTTGTGTAATTATAGATGATGGATGATGTTTATCCTGGTCATGATTACAATTTTCAGTAGAGTTTAAGGGATCATGTCTATTTCCAAGATATACCAGTTTGTACACTACAGTAGGCTGCATATTACCATATGTTTGCACATGTGCAGGGCTATAAAATGTGAGGAGAGAAAATTGTAAAGGCTTTGATCTTTCCTTAAACGTCTCTTCCATCTTCTATCTAAACTCATCTTCCACTTGTTGCTCTCTACACCTAAATCTCTGCTATAGTCTGCACCCGGGGAAGGTCATATGACATAAATCAGCCACGTGAGAATGGATATTGGTAAGGCTTTGAACTCTTTGACATGCTCAGCACACTGATATTTTACACTTCAAAGAATAGTGTAATGTCCTACATTTACAGTACAAGTCTCAATCCATAATAATAAGTAGGACTTTGTCAAGCTTTGCTTTACCCACTGACACCGTTTATGAGCATAAATCTTCCTAACCAGCACACGACCAGTTAAAGACACCAGAAAACAGACATCTAAACTGCTGGGTGCACAACCTTTATTTACTTAATTAACATTGGAATTGAAACTCAGCTGTTGTTTATTTATTCTGCCCCCGTTGTTTTTAAATACCAGAGGTTGCATGTTTCACTGTCTTTACTTTCAGATTTTTGAGGAGGCCTGTTGAAGTAAACACATAAATTCCACATCACCAAAAGTTTACCTTTACTGCTTGGAAAGAGGAAGAATTACACCAAACAAGCAATTAATCTGAAAATGTAGCTGAGCAGCATGCTGATTTCCAGTGAAAGGTAGTAATGGATGTTTAAAGACAAAAGGAAAAAAAGAAAGAGTGAATCCAGCACTCCTTTTTGAAGCCTCGTCTTCTTTCCTGAGACACAAAGATAAAGTTAAAGGTCACCCGGCATGCTGTTGCCAACCTCTGCCAAGGCGTGGGAGGTCAGACTGTTTGTCTGTGGTGAACAACCCACTACCACATTTTTCTCCCCAACTGAAATAACAATAAAGTAAGGACAATGTTAAAAGTAACCATTTTAGCTTCTAACAGAATTAATTACACAAGGTGGGCTCATTTTTTACACACAAAGATGATACCACTCAAATGAGATTAAAAGGTGCCTAAACCCCTAATGAGAAACTATTAATATTGTATCAATTATTTAAGGATTTGAGCCTCCTTTGACTCTGAAAAGTATGGGTGAAACTGAAAGAACTGTCATGTTTCATTATTGTTTTAACCATCTCATAGAGGTATATCACTAATAAATTGAATGTATGTCTATTTAAAGGCATTTCAATCTATTTTTACAAGAATGTCACATCAGCCATGTGTAATTTTTCTTTCAAAAGCCTAAAAAGCAATCTTTTTGTTCCCTATCTATTTTATTCATTTATATTATAAATGAATAAAACATGGCTTTTATTTCTAAAAGTTTTGTGAGTTTTTGAAATATTAGTATGCCTAAAATAGTGGCATAAAAGCAAAAAACAAAAAAAGACCATTCATTAACTTTTATACCCCTAAAGTTGTACTCTTTACAACATCCTGACATCCACACCTGGATTTAGCCAAATGTGTGAAAATAAATTCTATTTTTCTAACAAAACTGGTCCAACAAAACATTGTGATTCAGTATGTGTGGTCTAGCTAGTTGTTTGTTTGTATGTGTCTTAAGACAGCCAGCCAGACCGTTAGGTCAAATGTTGATGTAGGTGTGAAGGACAACAGTCCCACTGAAAATGATACCCTAACATGCCGTGGGCCCAGAGAACACAAAGCTTTTGTTATCAAATCATCTGACACATTGCTGACCCGAGTCAACATTTAGTCCAAAAAATCCCAGTGTAATACCCTCTCTTTATTCAAGATTTACCGTAATTAAAAGAATAAAAGTCAGCAATCTTCATTTAGGTGATTTACTAACACAAAGTAAAATCTTAAGTAAAATTTTCACACTGAAATGTAACCGGAGGACAACAAAATCGAATCCAAAATATAATGAAAGTGCAGTATCAGCGTTCAACCTGCTTATCAAATTCTTTTTAATTATTTTCCATCTCAAAATAACTTTTGTGTCCAAGGAAACAGGGAAGTGAGTGGGTGAGGACTATGTGGATGACAAAGAGACAGTGTTAAGGGTGGAGACTGGCACTCGGATAATGTGGGCAAAGTAGTTGGCATCAGCTTGTCCCATAACTTCCCACATCACTTGTGAAGAGGCGTGAGGCCAGACAAAGAACAGGAAGTGAGAGGCAACAATCAGTCAGCCCCTTTTCTGATAACAGACTTTCACATAAGCAGCGATCAAGCTGCAGTGCAGGGCAAACTTGAAAAACAAATAGTGGGCAACACATCAAAAATGTCATTTTCAATGAGGTATCAGAGGTTTCATAGGTATTTGTGGCAAGGAAGGTAAACATTCTCTCATTACAATTTTATAAACATGGATAAACTACAACTCTGATAGTTTACTTTGATGTGGAACTTGTTGATGACAGCAGGAGAGCTGTGTTGTTGGAAAAGACTCTTCAGTGTGGTGAGCTTGGCTTCCAGTTGAACCACACTGTCCCAGACACTCAAATACAAAATCTAAAAGCACACAGTTCTGTTTTTGCTTTTAGTGTCCGCAGGAGAGCCGACTTACTTTTTTTTCTTCAAAACCACAATCTAAGCATTAAGGCTACTGTTGAGGATTTGAAAAGTTACATGATCACCTATGGATGTAGCTGAATGAGCATTTTTCTGGCCAATAGCATTTTCAAAACTGTGTCACTCTCCACTTTAGTTCTTATTTTCGACCAGCCTCGATGTAGATAATTCCTAACAGTTGTGGAGACCGTGGCAGCAGCATTCTGGAGGAGATTAACTGGATGGATGTGACACTGATTATCCTATGTTTTATGTTGTCATAGAGAAATGAGTACACTGGGGACTCCAGCTGTGCAACATGACGCCAACAACAAATTTCACTGCAGTAGTCCATGTTCCGTTATTCTCTTTAAATCATACCAAATGAAGTGAGAAATTACACCATGTGTAGTTGTGTGTGTTTATACACACAACCAGAATATGCCAGCAGCCCAGCACAATCATTTTCTAAGTGTTGGAAATGGAAAAAAGAAATAATGAAGGTTGGCGCACTAATGAAGGTTTTTTCCTGTGGCTCCTTTTCAGGTGTGTTTTCATCATTACTCATAAGCTTTCCTCTCATTACTTAGATATAAAGATGTTTGCAGTAACAGTGACTCTTTACTTTTGAGTACTGTAAGTATCATCAAACCAATTATATCACAAAAAAACACTGAGATATATTCACGTCATTGTGTGTGTACATTACAAAGCAGTTAAAATGTTTACATGCACAGTTAGGGCATGCTTATATGCAAATATGGTTACAGCCTAAGTAGGCCTTTTAATCAGACAACTGTCCGTGTCTGTGATTTATTGAGTACTTTGAAAAGTGGCAATAATCCTCCTTTCAGCTTGCTAATGTGGGCTTTTTCCAGTTGACTTATTACATTACAGGCAAGAGCAACTGACAAACATTGTGGCTGGTGGGAAATTGGCACCATGTTGAGTGTTGAATTGCACAGCTTTACAGAACTGTACATTTCATGCTGTACACTTTACAATTTAGTTTTTAAAAATGAGATGAGTTTGTTGCTAGCTTCTTTTCAACTTCCAGTCAAAATCTCAGGATGAGAACTGTGGAGCCTGAGTGCCAAGACCAGTTTGAATCCAGATAAAAAGATGTGCAGGAGTAATCTGACCAGAGGTGTCAAGTAATGAAGTACAAATACTTTGTTACCTTACTTAAGTAGAAATTTTGGGTATCTATAATTTACTGGAGTTATCATTTTTCAGCTGACTTTTTACTTCTACTACTTATATTTTCACGCAATTATCTGTACTTTCTACTCCTTGCTTCTTAAAAATAGCCTCGTTATTCCGATTTTAATTTTGGTTTGTTTTCATTCGGTCTTGTCATCATTTTAAAAAAAAGAAAAGAAAAAAACTCAAAATAAACCTATCCAGATCAATTGTGCCATCCATCCAAATAGAGAGAATTCGATTGTGTTTGGATGCCAAGTATAAGTATACCATTCCGACACCCTATTAGATTTGTATGTGATCCATTGCACTTGCCTATGACAGAAATCATGTTACAATCCAGCAAGTACATAGGCAAGTTTATTTGTATAGCACATTTTCAGGTTCAAGACAACTCAAAGTGCTTTACATAAAACATTAAAAGCATTACAAATCATTTAAACACACAAAAACAATCATTAAAAAGATTGTACTAGGCTGCATAGACATATGCAGCCTAGTACAATGACGTCCGTGGCAGAAACTCAAGAGAACAGGTAGCCTATAGCGTCCCAAATTTTAGTAATAGAATAATGTTTCTGGGGAGGTAGGGTAGTGCACTATAGGTCCCTGTGGCACAGCCTAAGCTTTTGTCCTTAATGGCCTTTTCCCCCCCTTACATTACTTTTACTTTTATACTTTAAGAAATTTTGAAACCAGTACTTTTACACTTTTACTTGAGTAAAAAGCTTGAGTTGACAAATCAACTTCTACAGAAGTCTTTTTAAATCCTAGTATCTATATTTCTACCAGAGTAGAATGTGAATACTTTTGACTCTCTGAAACTGAAACACAACCACATTATCTGGGGTGTTACACCGACTTTGAAAAATTCAGTTTAGTACTCAGTCAAAGTTACATGTTCCTGTTTCGTTTTTTGAAAGTCCAGTTTCTTTTTTTTCGAACATCATGTGAACCTAGTCTAGGTTTGTGCACACAGACAAGGAAAGGATAATACCCAAGTAAAAGTCACAGTTGTTCACAATTTTGCTTTAGGAACAACACATGTCTAAGCTTAGTGTCATTGATTGCAGGCGCATTCTACTCCATTACAGTAAGTTTTTACTTTGAGGCCATTATTTGATTGCTTGTAATAATAAATACTCATTTCATCTTATACGTATATTGAGATTATCGAAAGGTAAAAAAACTTTTAATCAATTGATATTTAAGTGAGACCACTTAAATATTGCATACTTACTTTAATTGTATTCTTCAACAGGGCGTCCAAAAGATTGGACTCCTGGTTAACATTTGTGTAACTATAGATAATAAATCAATAGAAGATGAACTCATATTGAACATCTGAAACCTCAGAGGAGAAATGCATACAAGAGAGTTAAAGGAACTAAAAGATGAGGGTATCTTTTGTAGAAGAAATGGGCAACCCCCCACCCCCAACAAGATCTGCTCAGCCCTTTGAATTAAATAAAACAAAATGCAAAGAGCACGCCAGGACAGCAAAGTAAGCCTACATTTTTTGCCTTTTTTTCTGTCAATGACAGATTGATACTTAAACAGACATTAAGGAGGAGATAATGTTGGACTTACTCATGAAAAACACCTGTTTAGTAGTAATCTAACAACAAGCACCCAATTACATTCATCATTACAACTACTGGGGTCAAATTCATAAAACATTAATGTCAGGTTAAGTTCACCACCTGTTTTGTCTCTAACCTCTTTTCTTCTACTCCCAAAGGAAACTTGCCAAATTTCAGCACCCTCAAATTATCTGGCTGGGAAAACGTGCTCCACTTTTTAGTCCTGGGCATGTTAAAAAAAAAAAAAAAGAATGAAAAAAAAGAAAGAAAAGAAGCAGGTGTTAGACAAGAGTGGTGGTTCCTTTTCACGTAATGCAAATCCCACACAGAGGACTGAACAGATTTAGGACACTGGCAATTATTTTGTGTGGTCCAGTTGCTCCATTTTCTTTGGAGTATGAAAGCAGTAACATAGATGAGATATGTAAAAGATATGAAAAGTAATTAGATGTTAATGTAATTAATGTAATGTCCAACCCAGTGAAAATTTTGATTCAGAGCAAAAAAGTCTAAGTAGGACTGTTTTTATACAGGAAGAATATAATGTGTGCACTTAATCAGAGATATTCATAAAAAGCACAAAATTATTATAAGAACAAAGATATTATCGTTTAACTGGGAATTATTATAAACATTTACAATATTGTGAAAATAATATTATACCGACCCAATAAATCAGAGTTGATTAACTAATGCTGCAGCTGAGCAAGCACCAGTTGGTATCAATTCCACTTCACTGTTACTTCAACTATAGTACTGTAATAATAACATAATTATCAATCTGTGATGGTCTGGCGACCGGTCAAGGGTGTACCCTGCTTCTCGCAAAGAATAAATAAACTCTGCAGAGAGGAATGAGAGCAGTAAATGATTTGGGATCAAGATTGAGATCGGTCTTCTTTTTTTTTTTTATTCAATTGTCCAATATCAAACTATGATAACAATTCAAGAAAAATGTTTTTAAAAGCATCGTAGGATACAGACGAGATGTATCTGCAGCTGGAGGAGGACAGAACTTCCACCTTTGGATGTTGTATTTTTATCCTGTGAAGCTCTTTGGTTTACCTCGATGGTTTTATATATTTGTAGAGATGAAGGAGACTTGACTTGACGTTACTTAAACATACATTCCCAGCATCATTGCGGAACTCTCCTTTGATCTGATTTTGAACCGTTCAAGAAAAATAAATGTGTTTTGGTGCAGGGAAAATATGCATCCAGCACAGATGGCGTAATGCAGCTCAGTGATAGACAGGTCATGTCAAACCACTTGGATATTCACCGGAATAGCAATTAATATAACTTTGCAACACAGATCCCATACCACGGTAGAACTATAAGAGCACTCTAACGGAAAGCGGCTTCTGATCAGAAATGATCTCAGGGATCAGCTGATTGTTTGGTGAGGCTCACAGAGTAGCGCAAAGTTTGAAATATCATTTGATCACGTCAGATAAATGATGATCAGTTCTCAACTGTCTGTCACATGTGTCTTTCGTAAGTTTTGAAACCAATTAAGCAACACGTCTGTTCTTGTTTCTAAAAGTTTACTAATTGAGTAATTAGTATTTCCACCAAATAAGCGGGGACTGAGATCGCTGCAACACCTGCAAAAACAAGGCAGTTTCTCTGTTCTACCAATAGGTTTTGTGCGTACACATGGTTAGAAATGGGCTTAAATGTACGTATTTTCCTTCGCACGAGTACAAGTTGATAAATCCCATACTTTGCTTTGTGTTCATACACACACATTATTTATGTATACTTCAAGGATATCATGCATGCGACCAAACTTTGTGACATTTAACACAATAGAGTGCACCTTTATTCTGTAACGGTCCATTATATTAATATATTTGACTAAGTGTTTTCTGTTTTTGTTTTGTTTGCTTTTTTATGCACACCTTTGTTTCATATTGGCTGAATACTTTCTTTTTCTGCATTAATTGGTGCTGCATGCACATGCAATTATGCAGTTATTTACTGCTGCCATCTTGTATTGTGCATTAATTGTGTGCCATCCCACTTCAGGACTGCTGGTTTTTGGCTCAGACCTTCAAGCCCTGGTCTAAAACCACACTCTAGCCTGCAGTGGATTGATTGTGTAACTATGTGTGTAGCACATTACATGTTTTTGGAAGTTTTCTAAGGAAATACCATTGTATAATCAACAGTTTATCTGCACAGAGGCATGAACACATATGCACACGTGTATACAGTAACTCATAGAGTCAAAGAATGTCAAGGCAAGTTGGAGAAAGAAAAGAAAGGGGTCTAATCAACTGTTGTTTAAGATTGTAACATTGGGACAGCTCTGTCCATAAATCAGGACTTTATGGTCTCTACAGTGTTCCTAACCTCCTGGCCTTCTTTCTCTGGTCAGCTCTGCTAGCATAGCATCCCAGGACCCCAAGTGACCTGCTCCCTGAAGGCACTAGCACCCTCTCACAGTTTGGAAGAATAACATCAAAATCCACTGAAAGAACCATGACCTGCCTTTTATCAAATGTGTCACTCATTGTGAACTGTCTCCAAACAGCTTCAGAGTCTTGTTTAACCCATGTCTCTGAACATTTTCTGTATTTTGGAGTCACTGATGCAAATATTTAACGCAAGATTCCAGTCAACAAAACTTTTGTTTTTCCTTTTTTGAGAGCTACCTCAGTGTTACTCCTGACTGGGAAGTAACAGATTCAGTGAGTCCTCTCTGTGGCTTTTTCCACAGTGGCCTAAGGGAAGCCAGGTTTTTATAATTCTGCTGTCATGTAGAGGGACTATAAACCTTATCTTTGAAACAGCCCCCTGTAAAGAAAAAAAAAAACTTCCTTTCTATTTTTGTTTTTACAGGCCTTTGTCCTTAAGGAACTGAGGTACTGACACATCTGCACCACTGATTTCAAACACTTAAAACCAGTTCCAGCACATATCACACAGTATTAGAGCCAGACTTCCAGCAGTTTCAGAACTATAGACTGAGTCCAGCCTGGAAAGTGATGGAGCCACTTATAGCACCAGGCTGGCCTGGAACTACAGCACCCTTTGATTTGTAGGGTTGCTGTTTCAAAGCCTTAAACTCAGGACTTAACTGTTGCCATGTCATCTTTGTTTTTGCTTCTTTTTTTTCCACAAGGAACTCAAAGAACTTTATAACATTATGCATTACTAATAGGCAATTCATATTCATAATTCAATAATTAGCACATTACTTAATACTTATGGTACATTTTAAGCATGCCAATTCTATTAAGGATCATCCTCCACACAGTGTTGATACAGACAAATATAAACTAAAAAGCTTTTTTTTTTTGTATTAGGCTGTGTATATGCTTTTCATAAGGGGGCTTCTGAAAACTGGTCATGGTGAAGCTTTAATATGGTTCAATAGTATATAAAAGCAAACGTCTCACCGAAATATCTTTACAGATCTTTTGATATGAGAGGTGGTGGTGATCTGGAGAGAGGTGAAAGGAAAACTCCTCTTTTTCATCTCTTCCCCTTCTGCCTCCTCTTCCTTCTAGAGCTTGAAGAAGATCCTCAACATATCTCTCCCTTGTAACTCCCAAGTCATTGGCTTCCTTTGTCACCTCATCTTCTGAAACTGACAAAATAAGGTAATTGATTACTGATTCACTGGTCACTGATTTCTTTTCTAGGCATTTCTGTCATTTTTGCATCATTTCAAAGTTGTGCAGCTGACAGAAACTGAATAGAAGACAAAGGGTTGAGAGAAGATTGTAGAACAAAACCATAAACATTAATTATGTAGTAACACATGAGTGCACGTGAAAGCGGATTTGAAAGGAAGCACACAGAGAAACCAATGGGAATTTCATCAGCTGTTGCACAGCTGCTCATGTGGGCTTGAAGGTCCCAATTAACACATCAAACACCGAAACATTGACGACCCAGAAGCCCACACATAGCTGTCACAGCCCCATCTCTACCTGTCAACTCTGCAGATGGACAGCAAGAAAACTATGAAGTAGTTATGTTCCAGGTGTCCCCCCAGAGAATACATAGCCATGTACATATGTAGCTGCACACACACACACACACACACACACACACACACACACACACACACACACACACACACACACATAGCCTTGACTTGAGCATACAAAGACAAGCTTTGTAGATTTTAATCTACTTTATACACCTGTAAGCTGCAGCATATGGGTGATGTGGAATGATGAAACAAGGTCACTGCTGTCCCACTAGTTAAAAGGACCAGAACAGTTACAACATTATGAGATGGGGTCAGCCAGGTGCCTACAGGTTTTGAATGATGAATGGTACACCTGGTGACAACCCAGTCACAACAACAACAGTGAATAGATCCGAATGTCTATATGACACTTAAGCCTAAAATTATGGGTCATCTATAACTAATACATCTTCAGAATGATCCGTGAATGATTTGACTGCTCTTTCCGCATCTGAAATCTTTACCTTCTCCAATCCATGCTGAGCTGCCATCAGTGACCGCTAAGGTGAAGCCAGCACCTAGATCTAGGGCCCAATCCACTCGTAGAAAGTATGGGGTGCTAGTATTAGTGCTTAGAGTAATCTGACGAACTGTACCACTCATGTCTCTGGTATGGCCTGCAGAAAATCAAAAACAGTTATTCAGAAACCTTCTACAAGATGTCATCATAATAAATGTTCCCAGCCACAAGACCCCCAGCATTGTGCTCGGCTTATCCTGTTGGCCTTCTGTTAGCATCAGGTCCTGGGACCTCTACTGAAGACATCCCCTCCAATTGTTTCAATTTGATGTCATAAAGTTGCATTAACCCTCCTGCTGAATCAGTGTTCTTCATTTGGATTTGGTTGATAAATTAATTAATTAATAAATAAGTTCCCATGTGTGTCTTATGTGGGGTCTCGCTGAGTCAGTAGGACCACACGAAGATTAACGGGTTTTGGCAAGTTTTTGTGGGGGAGTGTGGGCTGCCTACCACCAGCTAGGTAATTACATGCTGTCAAAGATAAACACAGGATTATTACTGAAAAGCCAAAGTAGTAGTCAGATTTTTTTTTTTAGTGTGTTCATTTATTCAAATATAAACAGTAAATATATTTCTCAGGTCTGGACATATACGAATAAGAATGTGTTTAACCTTATTTAGCTTTTTGAACTTAACTTACACATTTGTGTGACAACTATAAACTGAGATATTAAGACTGTAGATGATCATATTAACTAGTTCAGTGTTGTATTCATTATTTCTCATCCCGTGTTCAAATATTCAGGATAGTTTAGGAGAAATATAGTTTAATGGTTCATTTTTCTATAGCCATGCCAGACAGTTGCAGGCTAAGCAAAATCCATGAGATCCATTCACCAACAAACACTTCATGCTGTGAGGCTGAATCACTATTAGCCAATACCACAGTGATGAATGTTCTCACCATAATTACTCTTTGGCTAATGTCTGCACTGACTCACTACTACAGTTAAGACTAAGCACTGTTGAAAAAAGTTAATATTCAACTTATTTGATTTTTTTTTAAGTTTATCAATATGGTTGATTACTGAAAAGTCCATTTAGTTTACCGGCAACAAGTTGTTCTTCATAAATTGTTTGAAAGACTTTTACTTGATTATGGATGGTCAGTCCAGAACATGTGATTACTGCTTCCACAAGAAGTGAGAGGTGACTTGGACAGCTTCCCTACTTAAACACAGGGCAGTGTGTTGCGATGGAGGAAAAAAGACAGCTAAATTAGATGTTAGTCAAACTGGACAGGTTTGAAAAACATGAAAATGAGCACCTATACACATTATGCTGCAAGTTAAAATATGACCAAATGTTTTTTTAAGTCTTCTATGTATTCTCTGTCATATAGAGTGAGAGGGTCAAGGTTATTCAAAATGAGACATACTGAAGAGATCGGACACAAAAATACCCACGTACCTTTTCCACACATACAACATACTTGCTTTGTGCACATGCACAAAAAAGCATGCAACAGATTAAAGTTGACCCTTTGTGCTTCAAGATAGGGTGCGGCTGGACGAATGAGGTTGCTGAAGGCATCAACTTTAACCTCATAAAGTGAACCCAGCTACTCATTAGTTACTGTAACATCTGTTGTGCAGGGACGATGACCCTGTCGTAATGACAGAAGGGTACTTCAATTAAATAAACAGCACTGTCTGTCAGGAATGGAGAGCCGTGCGAAGCCATCAAAGCCAATTCTGAAGTCTTACTGTTAGCATCTGCTCAGTTACTCGACCCACAGACAATCCCTGGAATGCTTAAATCATCAACCAAAGCTTTGACACGTCTTCTTTTCATACTTCTGTCATTTTTTGCTCAGCCTATTCGTTGACATACTACTGCATTGCCTCATAACGGTCATGTAATTTGAATATAACTATTAATGTGTATGTCTAAGCCTTTCAAATGTTGCTGCTACTTACCTACTTTTAAAAAGTTTTTAACCTAAATGAGCGTCTACTGTTAAATTACAGGTAAATGAAAAAGAGTGAAATTCAAGCAGAAAGATGCACTGTGAGAGAAATTCTCCTTTATTTTATGCCTCTAATGAGGAGTTAATAGAGTAAGTCAAGATAGTTAGGTGTTTCCTTAACAGACCCAGAAAATTAGGTCAGTCCTTTCACAGTCCTTTAAAAATGAAATGGTTAACTCTTATTACAGCCTTTTATTTTATCATTCTTTGCAGGTATTTACTGTCTTACTTGGTTTACAGAAAAGCTGCCAAAAAATGTACAATAACTATAAACCTTAGGCATGTATTTACAGGTTTGTCGAAATTATCTTAAAATATGGCATGCCTTTTTGCAGACAACATTTATAAAAGATGAAGGACATCAGATTTAAGCCAATATCCAATATTCCCTTTTAAAAATGTTCTGGACTGATACTAATTACAAGTACATCCCCAATTATAATCCAAAATAATAATCCCAAATTCTGGAGCATAGCAATGGTTCCACCATAAAAATCTGAATTTCATTGACAAGAATGAAGCCTCCTGCAACAAGTGCTATTGCTGGCAATCATTGAATACATGGCCAACACTTGCATATGTCTTTCTTATAAACAAGCCTACTCAATTGACACAATCTGAAATAAAGATTTTAACTGCTGGTGCTAGTTCTCATGACATTTTTGACCCAATGGGTGTAAAACAAAGGGAATCACACAACAAAACCCTAGCATGCTGTAGTCTGGCTGATGAAGCTATATGGTCCTTCAAAGTAATCATGACTAGATCAATGTTCAAAGACAACTGTCTTAAGTATATTTGATTTCATTCATTCATTCATTCATTTCAATCTTGTCAATTTTTCTAATCAAAATCCTGTTGAGCTAAGACACAGGGTAAATATTACTTTAGTCAACACATTTTTAGAATCAGACTAATGTTTTGGTGGTTTGGAGCTTTCTGTAACTGACTGGTACAAACAGGAAACAGCTGAACAGCAGTCACACTAACATCAGTTCTGCATTAAAATGATACAGAAGCATCACTGATTAAGTTGATCTTAATTTCAGCTGCGTAACAGGAAATGTTTACAATATTCACAAAATATTCTGATAGGAATAAAACCTGGGTCATTATCTGTTAAGATAATGTTTGTGCTTCAGTATAAAAATCCTAGAACAATTAAAGTTATAACACACCTGTGGTTTAAGCAGTGTAACTTTAATTCTTATAATGCATTACAGACTGCAGAGGGCACTGTTTAATGAATGAATGAAATAAAGTGAATGAAAAATATTTTATTTATCCCAGAGGGAAATAGCAAAGGCTAACTAAAACTAAAATTAAAGGCAAAGATCTGTAAAGAAAGCAAATGACCACTTAAGTCTGATATTCCCAAAAATCTTCAATTAAACCAAACATCTTTGAAAGGCTTGAAGAAAGTCCTTTGCCTGAAATCAAATCGCAGTGTTGCAAATTTTATCGAAAAAGGTTTCATTCAAATAGAAAAAGGCTGCACACACTGAGACTAAATCCCATTTTGGCTGGGATACTGGAGCCTAAAGTGGTCAGTGCAGTGTAAACTATAAGACTGAATCATATTATAAGGAATGTAAGCCTGTTTACACTCGCATTCTAGCAATAAAATACATAAAACGTAATTTATGTGTGGTTTAGTCTCTGACAGGTTTTCTCTTACATGAAGGGCTCTCTAGGAGTGCCTGGGAAGGAAGGGTCGAGGGGATTTACAAAACATGGTTTAAATGTAATCAAGATGCTGTGTGGCTGTTTGGAGGGAGGGGTCTTCATTGTGAAAACAGAGAAAAGTGGACCGCAAAAATGTCTGTTTGACGTCATCACGACACAATAGAGCAGTCAAATTTGTCTCAGAAAGAAATCTCACGTCTATTCTTTTAATCCTACTTACTTGCTAAATTTATACTATTTAGAAATACAAATAAACCACATTTTAATAACAGATAAATGCTAGGATCTATTAAAGATTTCGCAAAAAATTATTTTCATTAACAATATTGGCAATGAAAAATTGGAATTGGAAAATTATACTGTACTGTTATATAATTGTTCATGTCTTTTTATCCGGTTTTTGCAGATTGTTATAATTCTGTAAATCGGGGAAATTATTATTTCATCAACTTCCGGGTTCTGCTGTCTAACCAGTGATTGTAAAAAAAGAAATTTGTCTAACAAAATGTATCAACGCAACCTAGGCTTAGCAAAGTAAGCTAAAGGTGTATAGTATACCATGAGCTTTGAACGAGTGGCAAGGCACTGTATCTGCTTCTCTATCCGGACTTCTTTCATTTTACAGTGGTTTTCACTGATGTTAGAATTTAACATGTTTGTAATGTCGACAAGGCATCTAGCGTACAATCTCTTCCTTGAAAGAAAACAACTTACGGCACTGTATCTGTTAATTACTGCGAATTCCAAACGAGGCAGTTTAAAAATAAAACGGAAATCTTTGCAGCTCTCCCTCCTGGACAGTTCAAGTTTCAACCTTCAACTCGTTCGTTTTAACCAATCAGCATACACGTTTTTACAGCGGCGCACATAACGTAAGCCATTTTACATTACGTATTTCCAAACAGCAGGAAGTGTGATGTGGCTCTGAGTCCTATCAAAATGGTAAGTTTGTTTTCATCAACCAGTTGTTTTTGCTCTTTGCAAAGAGGTTTAAGTACAATATGCAACAAAATTCTACAAAATACCAGCGTCGGTAGTACATTGTGACAGCAAATGAAGTGGGCATTTTGTCGGAAGTAGACGTATAATAGCTAAGCTAATCTACCAAGGTGCTATTGGTTAGCTTAGGCGAGCGAGAAGTTTAGCAAATCTCGCTATACTTTTATATTTTTAGTATCACATGTCAATATACGCTAAATGTATGTCATCATATTAGTTGATGTAATATGTCAACTTGAGCTATTTGGGAACTAGGACTTAAAAGCAGTTCTAAGTGATATATTAATGCGAGGACCGTAATGTTTTTAGGTGCGTGCCACGTAGCTACACCATAGTCTGCATAGATGCCTCTGATTCTGCTATAAGGCGTGTTGGCAATGTGGCTTCTTGAGAACTAGTCTGCAGTGATGTCAGAAATTACTCCAAACATTAATAAATGAATAAGCTGCCTCAAGATTTAGACAACGACTACATTCAAGCATGCAAAGTTTCGTTCCGCTCTTCATTCAATATGTAAATAAACGCACCATTGAAGAATATTTACTGCAGGTTGAAGTTTTATAGGGTCTCAAGTTTTAAAAATGAATGCAGAGATGGTGCAGTTTAGCTGATTTACTTATGTCTATTTATTCATTCATTTTTAAAAAAATAATGAATTAACAAATGTTAGATCGTTGTAAAGAAGTACCACATTCATGTACGTAGGACTGTTAACAGCACTATTAAAGATGGTTATTAATATAATATATCCATTGTGTCAGTAATCCCATGATTATTATAATACCGCTTCTGTTGGCCTGGATGCAGTTTTCTGTTGTTTACTATGCAAATAAAAATCCTTGCATGATGTTAGTGATAAAAATGAATATGTGAGACTAATATATGTTGACCATTACCAGAGAGAAGCTTTAATCAGATTTTAAATAGAGTCCTATATGTGAAAGATTACAATTGTAACATGAGTTGCCCATGAACTCTGTGAGTCTCATTTTGTGTCGGATGTCGAGTACAGTTAGCTGATAAAGATACACTCCAGTGTATCTTCATCAGCACATTTTATTGATATGATCTGATTTAATTGCTCATCCTCATAACTGATTTGTCAAAAACACCAGCAGACACCCAGGTAATGAAAAGCTGGACAGTTGTTTTTAATACAGTGAAAACGTATAAAGAAAAACTATATAAAAAAATTTAAATGGTTTTCAAATGCTCAGCACACAGCAAAAAAAAGGAAAGAAAGTTGGAATAGAGGAAATGAAAGACTTTAAAACTATCCACCTTATTCCTAGCCCCCATAAGCCCTTTCGTGAAATATGTGACCGACTTCCGGTTTGACCGGAACTGGCATTTATTCACATGCCAGACGTTGGCACCACTCCATTTTATACAAGCTTTTTAGGTAAACTATGTGGGAACATCAGCTGTCACAGCTCAAACAGGACAGCGTTACAATCCCTCTTCCTAGTGCAATAGAGGGGTGGGAGGATGATATGAAAATCTGTCCTAAAGTAACATACAGGAACAAAGGTGAATCAGTATTATGGAGAAACTTATGAGACCATAAAGGGAGATTTCTTTTCCTGTGAGCTCTGTGAGTATTTCAAAATGACTTTGTTTTGCATAATTTATGGATTCATATACATACAAATGACTGACCAGCACACAGTCCAGTTCTGTCTCATCTTTAAAATGTGAGGAAGAGAATCAGATAGGATGGCAACTGATATCCTGTATTCAGCTAGAGTGGGCATCAGCTAGTTTCCTCAATTCTCAAATGATTAAAATCTTTCATTAAACGAAAGCTGGTGTTTACAGAATGGTAAACAGGCCACTCTTTCAACTTTTTTAAGTATGCTGCTGGTATCAAATTCTACATTTGGTTAAAACTAATGAACAAATTATAGATTTAAATTTTAATTGCTTTTTTTTTTTTTTTAAGTCAGAATTGTTTTCCTGAAAAGGGATTTGTAGCTCTAATGGAAAATGTCTTAACAGACATTTTAGGACATTTTAAGATTTATTGAAATATACTTGCTCTATAAAAAAAATCTCATAAATTTCTTCTTTATATTCTGAATCTGAAATCCAGCAGTACCAATAATTCTGATCAGGACCGTCTAGATAAGTTACAAGCAAAATAGAAATACAACGTGCAGATCAGTGTTTGTTTTCATTTATCACATCAAAGTTGTTGTTTTTTCCTTTGTTACTTTGGCAACATTTACTTTATATGTATGTACTTTTCTAAAGTGGCATATATGCACACTTTAAGAACTAGGGATAGTTCGGAGAGCTTGTGGAAACCATTTACTTTCTGTCCTTCAGTTTGATGTTAAACTTGAACCTTGACTGGTCGCATCAAAGACTTTCAGCTTCTGTTCATAGGGTGCCTATTCAACCAGTTGAGCTGCTCTGCATCCTTATGTTCAGCTTTTGACAGGCTTCGGTCAAATGTACTATATATAATTTGGCCCACACAACAAGCCCACATTTGTGTCGCACATGAACAGCCGGTGCAACAACATACCTCACTTCAAGTACTGTATCAGTGAATTCAGTGTTCACAATGCTGATGTGCAGAACTGATGACGTTTGTGTTAAACATGTCATTAACTTTTATCTTACAGTCGGCCATTTTCAACTTCCAGTCTCTATTAACTGTGATTCTTCTCCTGATCTGTACTTGTGCCTACATCAGAGCGCTGGCTCCCAACCTTCTGGACAAGAATAAGACCGGGTATGATCACACATTGCCACCTAACAGGGAAGAAGCTGCTTTTTAGGTGTCATTAAGTTACATATTAGTGATTCCCCTAATGATAAAGATACTGTATCATACTGATACCCATAACCAACTCACTAATTGCTGAACTCATGAGATATTGCTTCTACCAGAACTTTGAGTTGTTTTCAAAAAGCTTTAGTACTCTTTATCTCTTTCTTTAATTATTAAAATGTGTAGGTAAGTTTATAATTGTTATTATGTAAAGTTTATACACTCATCCTATTGGATTTGATTCAAATGTTTTTATATACATGGAAGCAACTTTTTCCAACTCACATTGACTACTGTGGACAGTTACTTATTTTTCAACTACTACTACTACTCATTGAGCTGAGTGAAGTATCAGAAGGCCGGATTTCCATCATTACAAGTTTATTATTCTTGGGTGAGCAAACTTTAGGATTCACTTCACCAAAAAATGTGGCACTGCCAAGGAACACACAACTATGATCACTCACTTACACACACCATTAGAGAGAGGAGGGACATTCTAGCAGATGGGATGATTTAATAGTTTTCCCTCACCAAATGATATGTTGACTAAGACATGAGACATTATTTGTGTTGATGTGGTGCCACAGAAAATGTAGATAGTTGTTGTGAGGAAAGGAAAGCCCCCACTCTGGAAAAGTGGGTGTTTTCCAAAGGCAAACATTTGTTCTAGATTGTAGGAAATGTAACTTTTATCCAGGTGTTTGTCAGATCCAGTACAGTTAACAATGGGATACTGACACTTTCTGTGTTAGTTAGAAAGATAAGATTTCTTTATTCATATATACATGTACAAATACCCTTACAGACACACAAACAAGTCTGGAGAGTGAGGTCCTGAAATGCCCCATTAGCCTCAGCTGTCACTTAAGATAATAAGATGTCCATTCCACTCTAGAACGGGCTGCATGTCACTGTAAAGAAAAGATCTGCACAAGGGACATTGAACTGTTAACTGTGAGTTTTTGTCCATAATATTAACCCAGAGAGTATACCTGTGTTATCCCTGGCACCGCTACAGACACAGCCTGTGATGTCATCCCTTCTGTTGTTGCTAGGGTACAAACAGAATCCTAACGCATTCATTGCGATCTCTGGAGACTTCCAACAACATCTTCCTCACTGCAACATTACCAACATTCTAACATTTTGTCAGCTGCTCCACCAGAGAGAATAATATGTTGGACTTATCTTATGCAAATGTTAAAAATGCATACAGCTCCTCTGCCCTGTCTCCTTTCGGTAGATCAGACCATAATATGGTTCCTCTCACCTTCACCTACTAGCCCCTCGTTCAGCTGCAATCAATCATCACACAGACTCTTAAAACCTGGTCTAAGGAAGCTGAAGATGCTCTGAGAGGGTGCTTTGAGGCAGCAGACTGGAATGTCCTCTGTGAACCACATGTAGATTACATCAATGCCATGACTGAGTGTGTGACAGATTATATCAACTCTGTGGACAGCATCGTCCCAACAAGAACAGAGATGTGCTTTCCCAATAACAAACCCTGGATCACCAGTAACCTGAAAAAGCTGCTAAACATAAAAAAGAAAGGGGTGGAGACAGGGAGTTATTGAATACAACACAGAAACAATTTAAAACACAAATTAAGAATTGCAAGGAGGGCTACAGGAAAAAGTTAGAAAGTCAGCTCCAGCAGAATAACATGAGGGATGTGTGGTCAAGAATGAAAAAGATCACTGGCTTCAAGTTAAAGGGGGATCAAACTGATGGAAGGCTGGACAGAGCTAATGAGCTGAACATGTTCTTCAATAGGTTCAGTTTACCTCTTGCCTCCAGCCCAACAGACGAGCCCACAGCTTTCCTGTCACACCTCCACTCTGTCACCCTTCAGATCAGTCATGGACCTGAGCACAGCCTCATCTCCCACCACATCTGAACATACTGAGACCTCCTCTGCCTTCAGCTCTAACCTGTCTGTCTCCTTCAGTCAGGTGAAGAAGCAACTGGAGAAACTGAACCATAACAAAGTTGCAACTCCAGATGGTGTCAGCCCCAGGGTTCTGAAAACTTGCTAGGAACAACTACATTGGATTTTTTTAGCACCTTTTCATCACCAGCCTGACTCAGAAAAGAGTTCCTGTGCTGTGGAAAACACTGTTTTATTCCAGTACCTAAAAGAAATCCCAACCAAATGGCTACAGACCAATTGCCCTAACACCTCATGTCATGAATTATGTTATTGGCTCACCTCAATAAGCAGGTGAACACCTTTTAGGACGCATTTCAATTTGCGTATTGTAATGGATTTGGGGTCAAAGACGTCATCGTCTACCTGCTTCAGAGAGCCCACTCTCATCTGGACCAATCAGGCAGCACTTTGAGGATCATGTTCTTTGGTTTCTCAAGTGCCTTTAATACAATTCAGCCAGCTCTGTTATGTGAGAAGCTCCAAGACCCCATGAACATTCAGACTGAGTTTCCTTTGAAAACCATCAGATATGTATATGCTTAAGGATGAAATATGAAAGTTACCTAAATGTGGGTCATACATGGGCAAAAGAGGTTGGATTTCAGCCACTTTTGCCAGCAGTATAAAATCTGGCTTAATAGTTGTTATACTATATACTAGTTGTTATGCCATAGTTCTTATACTCTAACTTAATCCTTGATCCATTCTCCTTTTAATATGCCAAAAGTTGTTCATGTTTTTTTCTTGTTTTTATGATGAAATGAAGTAAAATGGCACCTTTGCATATTTGTGGAACAGATTGTTGCAAAGTTCTTCCTGCTTGTTGTTTTCAAATTTTTTTTTCTTTTGTAGGCTTTTAGGAATTTTCTGGAAATGTGCCAGAATAGGTGAGCTTATTAATGCCCACTTTTTAAAATATAAATGGAAATGATTTGTTGTAAAACAATGTAATTTTGACCTTCACTTCTTTCCTTTTTTTGTCCCTTTCTCTATAGGTGAGCGGAAGAGTCCGTGGGTGGCGTGCTGCTGTGTCTTCATGGCGTTTAGTATACTGTTTCTGCAGTAGCACAGGATCCAAAGACAGTCACAAACAGGAGCATTGAAGAAATGGACAGGAATTGAAGGCATGGACAGTATGATCCAAGAAGCACGACAGGACTGCCAGTGGCTGTCACTTAGATAATGTAAAAACTGAAAGCTGTCATCACATACAGTAGCCACAGAGAAACTAAATGTGTATGCGTAGGAGGGCAGGGGTGAGCCGATAGCTCCAGTGTGTCCAAGCCCCTACACAGACTTCACGTCTGTGTTTTTGTTGCGTATGTGGATTCTTTACTCCCAGGCTGTGTCTGTGGGTGGGGGAGTGCTTCTTTATCATCAGCTATTTTGGGGATCAAATAATTCATAGTTTGTTAATCATTTCAAAATATTTTTTTTTCTTTTGGTCATATTTCTGTCAACCTGAAGTCTTCTACAATGAAGATAACTTCACGTTCTCTCATAAATGTTCAAAATGTTAAGGGATTTACACAGTGACTAATAATTTGTCATGTTTGCTGTATGTTAGACACATTTTACAGCTAACGACATGGAGTCGGAGCTCTTCTGGTGTCCACTTGTCCTTAGCATTCGTCTGAAAGAGCTACCGGTGGTTTTAAAGTCAGTCAGTTTGCAGCTATTTATTAAACAACATTTTTGGAAATCTCGCTTAAGGCTTCTTTGAATTTTTGTTAAATGCAACTTTTTTTCTTCTTTTTTTTTAATCAGAGCTTTGAATTGACATCAGGCCATACTGGTTGTAATAGAGCAGTGCTGTGAGAAGTGGTATTAATGATGACATCAAACAAACCCCATGTTGATTTAATAAATCTTTTACCACTCTTCTGTCTTTATGAACCTAATTATACAAATTATACATGTGATAATCAATTGAGTTGGAAAAGTGTCCTGAGCTGTTAGTAGTTTCAGGTTTAAGTGTAATCCTCTTTGTACAGTAGGTTGACAGAAAAGAGTTTGCAGTAACCTCTTTTACCGTTCAGCACATACCCTTCCTCAGAAGGTTTACTGTAAGGGGTTTTCAGGTAGGTGTATCATACTGTATGATAATGCTAGGTATGTGTCTAGGTTGCAGATGTATAAAATGTTTTTTTAATTAAAAGCTGGTTTTAGTCAATACCAAGAACATTATTTTAGAAGAAATGGTTTTGAGCTGACAAAATTCAGGAGAATGTGGTGTTCATTCGTCATTGCTGATTTATTTAAATCCTTCAACTGTGGACAACATTAACAGCACAAAATCAGAGTCCCACACAGTGTGACCACTTCATCTCACATACTGTCTGCTGCAAGCTTTAATAGCTCTATATGAATATTTTGGAATAATTGTGACAAGTTATGATATCAGAACATGTCATCTGACTTTTTATAGCTATGGCCACAGAATTTGATCAAGTAATGGAAACTGGCGTGTGTATTTCAGGAAGTCATGCCATGCATTTGCCAGGACAGGAGACTTGTAGTTGGTGAAGCAACTTATTCTCCCTCCTATGTTGTATGGAGGATTTAACTAAAGGATGGTAATTATTGATACACTCACCTGTGATAATCTGGTCACTGATGAGTGTCCAGATACCACCACCAACCCTTCATACAATCCCTTCTTGGGGAACAGAGATCCCACGTCTGTGTGCATCTGTTCTGGCACTACTTGTTTGAGATAAATCAAGTGAAGCTTGCCGGTAAACTTGTGATTATCAGGCAGTGACGCAGACACAGGAGTGGGAAGCTCTCAGTCATGTTGGGTCTATCTTGAGGAGCAGAGATACTGACAGCCTACTGGGATATCGCTGAGTCCATGAACTGAGCAAATGACTTGGGGTGATGCTGAAAGGAAAATTGTATTGAGAGAACTACTGTCACTTGCTTCAGCTGATGGCAGAAGCTACTATTCCCATTCCCGTTAAATGAAAGATTGAGAACATTACTACAGAAAATTGGCAAAGTCAAATAATGGCCAGCAGACTTTAGGAGTAGCTGGAGTCATTCAAGGATCAAATCAAACTGAAAGTAGTATATCTTAATTTAGTTTATTTTCTTATTCTAGCTTTTAAAATAAGAAAATAATGATCTGTTTACCATTGTCACTTCCATCATTAAACTTTGCTTTTTTTGTCTTTTTAATCCTCCAACCATGAGCACAGGTGGCAGCTGAACAGAATTAAATACACTCAACAAGAAGTGAAGCACCAAACATCTTATCTTGACATTAGAAGAACGTCTCAGTCTGTTACATAAGCACAAAAAAATAATAGTTTATGATCATCACATGCTGACTTCCCTGATGATTTGGTATAGCCTACTAAGTTCTGAAATTTGTGTTTGGTCAATTATTACTTCTTTGATAACTCAAATTGGTTTTGTATTATACATCATTAAAAAGTCTGATTAATCATCTTTACAACAAGGTATAGCCTGTAAGGATTGTGCATTTGCCTCCAGAAAATGTCCTAAAATTCCCCACAATATTCTTCTGTTGGTTTTCACTTGAACAATCACCAGTTTCCTACATGTACTGAATGCTAAGTTTAGGGACATGTTTTGATCTCAATAGCAAGGCTAACATGGCTAATAGGGTTTGATGATGTGCTTTGTGATGAAAAGATGGACTAATTAATTTAAATCTTAAGTGCTAAACTGAAAATGATAAATGTGTCTAAGTGATGCTGCAGTTAGGAGATTGAGTCAATATAGCTTCATTTACTGAGATATGAATAAACAAGACTGAAAATATATTAAATTCATTAAAAATATAAAACGTTCTTTGTATGTTTAATCACAGTAACAAATTCTCCCTCAGCTGAAACTTGTAATGGTCCAAGTGGAATATTTTACTAAATAATACTTTAATGTAAGTTTAATTATTTCTTGATTATCATCACTAAATTGGCTCCAGTAAAGGATCATCCAAAGCATATTACTTTAATTTCCTCGTGTTTTTCCTCCTTTGATCCGATCAGAGAGTCTCTTGCAGCCGCTTTGGGAACTTCAAAGGCCATCAGACTAATAAAGTCTTTACCACCTCCTGCTGAGTGAACCAGAGGGGTCCAAACAGGCCTTGACCCTAAAAATTTTCAGTGGAGTTTCTGAATATCTGCACAGACTCTGTCGTTTTCAGGAGTTTAAAATGAGTGGAAGGACATAAAAGTACAAACACAATTAGTACTCACACCACTGGTGTATTGTGATAACTTTCTTGGGACCTCTTGTATTCTCTCTCTCACCCCTTTTTTTTACACAAAAGATCACAAAAAAAGCTAGACTGAAAAATTTTAAATGCTTGACATCACATTCATACTTTAAAGCCTTTCTTTCTGTCCTCACTTCCTCGTTAAATTATGTGTAAACTTTGTTTTTGAAGGGAACAAATGAGAAGAATAATGTTGCCAGCTGAAAGACACTTATATCCTCCATGTAGGGCACATCTGGGTCAGCCTGATAGTCATGTGTGAATGATGCCATCATGGATAGTGTATGGTTTAAAAATATAACTATCTTGTGTAGCATCATTGAGCATCAACGTGGCTCTAACTCCTTCCATATGTAAATTCTTTTTTTTTTATTGAAAGACAAGGGAATTTAAACCTTACTTCTTCAGACAGCTCCCTGTGGCCACAGTAACTGGAGCACCGCACGTCTCCTTTGAAGGTAGCATTCACTGTTGGGTCATAGGACAACTCTGTCTTGCTCATTAACAGGAGACAAGAGTAGTCTCTGCTTTATTTATTTAATTTTTCATTCATCCCTCATTTAGCCAGGAAAGATTTTACAGAGAGTACGAATATTTTTAAGAACACACTCCAACATTGCAGAAATAGTTTGCAAGCGTAAATAATCTTCACATGTGTTAAGCTGACTTACTGTACATTTCCTCAAGCTTCCCTACCAGAGTACAGTACATATTGGCAGGGCCGCAACATATGAAACAACCTGAGTTAGTTATTTCTTTTTTTCGTGTTTTAAAAACCACAAACCTTGTAAGTCACACTGAGCTTATCTAAGAGAGGCTATATTCACGTTGTAAATCATTTTGAGGATGATTCTTTTATACATGAATGAAAGTGGAGAATAACAGTGCATAACACAAAACTTGAATCTCATTTCAGAGTTAAAAGTAGAACATCTGTTACACAAATAAAAAGCACCCCAATACAGGTGGGTACACATTACGATAGCAAATCAGACAGACTTAAACTCATAAAAGTGGACAAGTTTCCTCCTATCATGATTTTAAGTTCCAAAATCCTGTGAACAGATGTTAGGAATACAGTATGTCCTCAAGTCTGATATAGGTTCTGACTAATAGTAAAGCATAAATTCCTCTATCAGTTCCAAGAAGACTTTTTCTACTTTACCCGTTGAAATGGTGACCCATTTCCACCATGCAAATTTCCAGGTATGAGTTCGGACATGAGCTCTCCCACCTCTGAATGACACAGACTGTCGTAATTTGAGGTGCGCACAAACGGCCGCACAGTAGGCTCTGATTTTGAAAGACTTGTTGGAATGACACCATGGGAACTGAGCCATTGGTAGAATAACATGCAAGATGTGGCGTAACAGCTTGCACTTACACAGCTGAGTGAAATTTGCTAAAGAGGCCGACGTCAGTGTAGCAAATCAAGTCAGTACACAGCTGTTTGGTGGTGATTCAAATTTTCTGACTTAAAAAAAAAGTTTCTCAGCTATGGGAAACAGATAACTGTCTTTTTTCAAAGAATAAATGGGGATCTATGTTTAGCTGAAAAAAATATTGCTGTTCTCTTGTGCTGCATTGGATGAAGGTTTTTTTAGGTTTTAACTGAATATTCAGTGTAAACTTCAGATGCCCAATGCAAGTGAATGCAGTATGTAATGCAGCCTACTTATGTTGTTATACATCAGCACTATCAGATTCTTGATTTAATGCAGCATTAATACGTGTATGAAAAGGTAAAAATGAAGAATTGGTGAGATGATGCTGCAGCATCACTGTGGATGATAATATGTGTCTGTCCAAACTGTTAACTTTTTATTAATAGGACGCAAAAGTCACCAGATGTAACAACTGTGGAGATCATTGACCAAAAATACTGAATACACCGATAAATCTTTCAGTTTGACCCAGAACAAGTTTTTCTGATAACCAATGAAGTATTGTGTTTGCTAAGGAGTGATTAAAGCTACTCAATGCAGGATCACATTTACATGTGCCACCTTTTTCCCAGTCTGTGTACCTACCTGGCCACCCCATCAAAAATTATATAGACCCGCCCTTCGACTAAACACAAAAGACTCATTTTGGGAAAAAAAGGAAAGAAAGAAAAAGAAATGAATGGCAATTGATAGATCTGGTCAGGTTTTTGTTTATTCTTGGTGGTGTTTTGTGCTTTTTCTTAATAGTGTTATAGTTTGCTAATGTTTTAAAGTTTCAAAGTCTTGACAGTCTGTGTTACAATCATGTGGCTACTTTGTACCAAGTATAAAACATGACCACATTTATAATAATAATTATTAAAAAGCAACACATTTTCAGTATAAAGATGTATAGCATTGAGCTACAATCCAAACATGTGTCAAGCTGAAATTAAATCATAATACCACTCACAACTTTCATGACATTTTGGTAAAATGTTCTTATTATTAACAAATCCCATTCATGAAGAATTAAGATAAGGATTACACAGTGCAACATGAAAAGCAGCTGAGCATCATACAATTAGCTTTTTTCTTGCACTTCAATAGTCCCTGTTCACAACGTTGATTTATCATGACTCTCAGCCATAACTATAACTCACTTTATTGGTCTGTAATCCTCCCTGCAGGGGTATTTCCTTCAGTCTTCTACTGCTTTGACTTAAATGACTTATAGCGTTTCATGGGTTTTACTGGTTGTCTTAAAAGCACTGGCTGTTCAATCATATATTTTGTATTAGGGTTGTCTTTTACTAATCTTGGAGTAATGTATGGTGCTCCCATTAGACGAGGCAGTTCTTGGCACAACAAGGTGTTTGCAAGGAACAGTGGTAAAGTACATAATAGGTGAACACACCAACTGGCTTGAAATCGTTGTTTCCAAAATTCTGTCAGATGCCCATCTAACTGTCAATCAGTTGGGTGTAACCTCAAATTGAGAAATAATAATTTATGAATTAGCTACAGCTGTAGACTTCACCCATTGCAGCACATCTGCAAGGATTCAGAGCACAAACATCTTCATAAGAAATACGAAAGCAGCAGCAGAAGAGAGCTGTTTCTAATTAGTCTACCAGAGTTTCATTTGTTTTACTCATTGGACCACCCCATTTTTTGACGCACTCGAGTTTACAGTAAGTCTCCTTTGGCTGAATTACGCAAACACCAGTGTTGCATCATAACAATGACATTGTAGGGGGGTACAATCGTGCTTTTCACACACTTGTCTTGCCATAGAATTTGGTGCTTTGCAATAAAAAGAGATGCTCCTTGGTGATGAGAAACAAAAACTTTGCTGTGTTCGGACAGGACTGCGAAAAAAAACTGGATGTTTATGTTCTTAGGCCCAATCTCAATTCTCCCCCTTAGCCCTTCCCCTCAGCCCTTAGCCCTACCCCTTCGCCTTTAAACAAAGTG